>CM038464.1:21140287-22361057 GCA_021464415.1 Lonicera japonica
TTTATTTGCTGGTTGAAATAAAAAACTATAATATCATTAATGCATTGAAGTCTCATGTATAGATGTATTTTTATTTTTATTTTTATTTAAGACCAGCTGGATATTGAAACAGCTTATTTGAGGAAATATAGAATTTGTATTTTTGTCTTTTAAGTCTCATCAGTCAAATTTATCTTTAAGACGCAAATGGGTTTAATTAACAAAGATTTTGATAAAATTTAATTGAAAACACCACCCGTTGGTTGTGTAAATTACCTAATTTTTGAATTATGGTTAATTTTCGATTGAAGAATTGTGAATTTGCTCATTTATGACTAATTCAATTCCAATTGTTAGAATAATGTTCCCTTTTGTTCTATGTCATTTAAAATTTTGTCTAGATGCATCAACATCACGGGGTAGATACTAGATCTTCTCGAAAAATAGAGTTGGAATGAATTATCTAATTCTTGAATTTGGGGCAATTTCAAGTTTTACTTGAAATGACTAATTTGAGTTTTTGTGAATCAACTTGAATTATCATCTTTACAATTGTTCAATTTACACAACCAAATACTAATAAATTAAAATTTTGTAAATTAGTTAATTGTAAATTATCTAATCCGCAATTTGAAGGACAATGAAACCGTAACTGATTTTTACATATCAAATAATATTATGCAAAACAAAAGAAGAAACACAATGGATAGAACAGAGATCAAATTTTATTGAAATAACTGATTTTTTACATCTTTAATATTATGCAAACTACAAGAAGAATTAAAACAACTGTTAACACAATTTCAATGAGAACCATAACATACAGTTTCTCGTGCTTATTTAGAATATTAACAGAAGCTGAAGTAGTTGAATGTGTCGACCTATCTTTGTTCTCTTCTGGAAGAGAAGACAGAGCACTTGGTTGAACAAACCATTCAAAAAAACCGCAGCCATTGTTCTTGCAGCAATAGAAAATCCTATCTGGGTTTTTCAGTGTCCGGCTAATCTTGAGAGAAGGACGTTTTTTACCCACAAAAGAAGCAGATAGCTTTAGCTATTGGCCTGCCCCCAAACGGATTTTGTTCTCATGAATTTGCTGCTCCTGCTGCCCTTAGAATATTCTAGTGTCACATCTTTGAAATCGTAGCTAACAAGAAGCGAAGAGAACTTGCTAAGAAGATAATTGCTATAGTGTAATTTGGATTGAATAATTTAAGGTTAATTAGAAGGTTTTAATTATAGCGAAGATCTTCTAACAGTTGGAGTAGTTTTAATTATTTCCTGGCAGACGTGAGATAATGCAATTTCCGATGCTTGGTGCATGTAAAAGTAGTATTTATTAAAGCAACGATTCTGATTGGGCATGGTAAAGTATTGCATGCTGCAACTAATTAATATTGTTGGAACTCACAAGTTTACAATTATGACTATTTTAAAAAGTCTTGTGTAAAACGATGTTGTCTATTAATTCTTATTTTGAGAGAATGCTTGCATGCTACTTACGATTAGCAGGGCGACTTACGGCGGCAAAGGATTAGAGTCCCCCCATGCTACGGTTCCCTGCCGTCCGAACCCGGATGCCGCATTAGGTTAGGGAGCTGGGCGATACCCACAGTTTTTATTGCATCCACTAATCAAATGCAAGGGTCACCATTACCCTCTTTTAAAGAGGTTAACAAGTCTTCATTCCTAATGGAGTAATAACAGTCGAGAAATACTTATTAATACTCGATGAACTTAATGGAAATAAATCCATGAGTTTTGTCATTCGGTTGATTAATATAACTAATGTATTCCCTAAAAGAAATTATGAACGAAAATACTTGTTTTATTTTGTGATGTACTTTAATAAAAGTGTAGTTATGTCCTGTTGTTTATTTTTTTTTTTTTTTTTTTTTTGGTTTTTTTTTTTATCTTCAACTTAAAAATGACGAAATTTATGTTTTTAGTTTCCTTTTTTATTCAGAGAAGGAGAACCTAAGCATTTGAACTAACAAAGGAAAAAGCTTGATTTGATGCTTCGGAGAGGCCAGGGGCCCAAAACAAAACAATTTGAGAGAAAAGTAGGGGATATAGGTGCTCTGAGGACCAATCATTTACACAACCACCAAAAAAAAAATTAATAATTTACCAAGAGGATCCGCTGACAAAAATCCTTACCCAAAAAAGAAAATGTTATAAAAAATCAAAAACTAGGGTTTTCATCGATGGGAGTGGTTTGGAGGTTCATCATCATCGCTGTCCAGAACATAACCATTTTCTTCCTCTTTACCATCCAGAGAAGGGCTCACATGGTCGCTTCCGTCTTCGTACTTCAACACGCTTCAAATTTGTCATGTCGGTATCGACATGATTTCCGTACTTCTTTCTCTTGTTCTTCTTCTTGTTCTTCTTCATCTCTTCTTCTTGTTCTTCTTCGTCTTCTTCTCTGCCCTCTCTTCTTCACACTCCAAAATTGAAATGTCTTCATAGTTTCTTCGGAGCAGATTCCGACATGTTTATTTGAGGATCACTCTCCTCAACTTCCGTCGTTGCGGCGTTTCCTTGAGGTTCCTTCACTCATGAGGGATTTTGGAAACGTGGTCTGCACTGTCTATCTTCGCCGTTGTTGTTTAATCATTTTTTCGTAGTAGTTGGTGGTGAACGAAGGGACTGTTACGTTTCCGAGTTATGACAGGTTAGAGCATATTCATCGCACGTTTTGTTAATAATGGACACGTGTCAAGCCCCGCAGAGAAAGAGAGCCTTTTACTATATATTATTATTAATATTAATAATAATATATATAAAATATAAAATATAAAATATAAAATTTATAATATAATTAGATGGATATAAAAAGTACTTCCTAATGCAATCAAGAATGATGACCATGGGATATATATTTTCTACGTTTTTAAATAAGTGTTTTCAAGTTTTAACAAAGAAAAAAAAAGATTGCACTTTTACCCGGCTCAAATCTATGGATATATATTTTTTGCTCCATTTAAATCATAATATTAATCCGTTGGAGGTTAAGATGCTACATAAAATAATTTTGAGCCTCTTAAAAAATGACTCTACAAAAATAATTTTGTTGACCTATGTAGCACTTTGAAGAGCCATTTTAAAAAATTGTTTTCAATGATCTCCAAAGCCTCTTCAAATATATTATTGTTTTAATTTTTAATATATTATTATATATTAAATGTTTTATTTTCCAACAATGTCATTTTAAATTAGCAGAAATCACTTTAGTAAAATTATTAAAAAACATGTTTGAAGAGTTCTTTCATCACTCTCATATTTGAAGACTGAGAAAGACTTTTCAAATTGGAGATTCCATTGTGCTACTTCTGTTTGGAGTGAATTTTTGCTGACACGACTATTCAATTAATTTGCAGTTTAGTCCTTTGAAGAGCTTTTGGAGATGCTCTAACAATTAATTCAACAAGTGTACAGCGTACGTGGTGATAGGAATGTGGTTGCATGGGTTTTCCTTAAGTTAGATTTTGTGTGGCCCCGCTACAATTTAGGTGCAAATTGATACGTTCTTTTAGATTGGGCTGCATTATTGTCATTTACTTGTTTGATAAAAATAAACTCCTGCAATTAAATAAGGCACAGATTCTTTAGAAGAAATTGTTCTTTCCATTTATAATAGTTTTAACATGTGCACTAAGGCCTCATATTATCATTTTCCTTCTTAAATTTAAATATATATTTTCAGTCAGATGGCAAAACAAAAATATTTGAAAAGAAAAAAATCAAGCATTAGTCTAAATTATGGGTTAAAATATTGGCACCCCCAATATCTCTTGAAACATTCCACTTTTGATTCGGTTCTTTACAACCGGGTAACTATACATTACCCAGTTGTCAAGAACCGAGTATAAACGTAATAATGCATTACTCGTTGTCAAGGACTGAGTATATAAGCTTCTAATCGATCCACAATAACAGAGTAACAGATACTTTACTTGGTTGTAAAGGACCGAATGAAAGTGGGAGTGTCACCAAGTTTTTTTGGGGGTGCCAATATCACTGCCCTAAATTCTAGTTACAATAATGTGACTAGTGTGATGTGACCATTGTCTATCACATCACTTTATTTTTAACTATCACTACTAAAATAGTACTATTATTTGTTGTTTTATAGATTGGTGTGAATCAGTTGAATTCGTTCGGTAGGCTTTCGGATTTACCATAACACCCCCTAAATTAGTACTAAACACCTTGAGCTACTAATATTACGTACCAATTGTCTACTACTACTGTCAGTAGTAGTGGTGACAACAGTAAGTAGTAGTAGTAGTAGTAGTAGTAGTATAGTAGTAGTATACTAAAACTATCATTCGTTGTTTTTTGGATCAGTGTGAATCAATCCAATTCGTTCGTAGGTTTTCGGATTTTCCATAAACAACCCTTAAATTAGTAGTAAGCATGCTGAGCTTCTAATATTATGTACCAATTGTCTACTACTACTGTCAGTAAAGTGGTGTCAGTCGTAATAGTAGTAGTAGTACAATAGTACTATTAGTTTGTTGTTTTTTGGATCGATGTTAATTTGTTCAATTCGTTCGGTAGCTTTTTGTATTTGCCATAACACCCCCTAAATTAGTTCTAAACACCAGTAGTAGTTACAATAGTACTATTAGTACTAATAGCTTGTTGTTTTTTTGGATTTGCCATAACACCCCCTAAATTAGTAGTAAACACCCTGAGCATCTGATACTATGTACCAATTGTCTACTACTACTTCTATTACAACAACTTCTACTACTATTTTCTTTATTTTTATTTTTTTAAATTTAAGGGAGGTCTAAGTCTCTCCCTTAATCCTACAAATAAAGAAAAACCCTTCCCTCCCACCCCATGAGTCGAACCCTTGATCTTACACGAGGGTGGAGGTTGCCTACCACTGGGCCAACCTCTTTCTCTACTACTACTACTACCGTCAATAGCAGTGGTGTCAGTAGTAGCAGTAGTAGTAGTACAATAGTACTATTAGTTCGTTGTTTTTTGGATCAGTGTGAATTTGTTCAATTCGTTTGCTAGTTTTCGGATTTGCCATAAGACCCCCTAAATTAGTACTAAACATACTGAGCTGAGTCGAACCCTTGATCTTACACCGAGGGTGGAGGTTGCCTACCACTGGGCCCAACCTCTTTCCTTTACTACTACTACTACTACTACTATACTACTACTACTACTACTACTACTACTACTGTCATAGCAGGTTGTCAGTAGTAGTAGTAATAGTAGTACAATAGTACTATTAGTTCGTTGTTTTTTGGATCAGTGAGTGAATTTGTTCAATTCGTTTGGTAGGTTTTCGGATTTGCCATAACACCCCCTAAATTAGTACTAAACATACTGAGCTACTAATGCTACGTACCAATTGTCTACTACTACTGTTAGTAGTAGTACAATAGTACTACTACTACATAATATTTCATTGTTTTTTGGATTGTTGAATCAGTTAAATTTGTTCGGTAGGTTTTCGGATTTGTTTCTGTTGTTATTATTCTATTATTACATTACAATTATTATTATTAATTACAATAATATATTATTATTATTATTATTATTATTATTATTATTATTATTACAATATATTATTTTACAATATTACATTACATATTACTATTATTATTATTATTATTATTGTTTCTGTTGTTATTATTCTATTACATTTTATATTATTACTATACTACTACTACTACTACTACTACTACTACTACTACTACTATTGTTTGATGATATTCTTATTGTTATTATGAATGAAATTAATTGGTATTATTATTATTACTATTATTATTATTGCTATTGTTATTTTTTCGTTTCCAAAAATTTCCTTCTACTTTATTCTCATTTGGCTTCATCGGATTGTACAATGTCACGGCTTCACGGGTCATCTCCCTAGGCAATGCCGTGTTCATTTCAACTTAATTTTGGGCGCCAAGTCACGCCGTGGCAGGTTTGCATTTAATGTGATGCAGTGGTAGAATAAAAAGTTCGAAGTTCTAAGATAACATGATTACACAAGGCATGCGCATTAGATGATATACAACAAAAATCCCTTTTTTTTTTTGGGGAGTCTTGTCTCCGTTACACTATAAATATATGCACCAGTACATCATAACCGAAGCATCACACTATTTTGAATAATACATCTTCTCTTAGTTTCTTAATTAATACTCAATATGTCTTTGATCATTTTGTCTGATTCTGAAGAAGTACCAAAAAGAAATCAACAAAAAAAATGTTACTCAGGCAGATGAGTGTTCTATTCATTACGAAGAAGAGGATGAGGAGGAGGTTCAATCTCCGCTTAAAAAGCTCAAGGTTAGCCGAGAGGATGACGTTGAATCTCCCCACAAAAAGATCAATGTTCGCCAAGAATGAGGTTAAATCTCCCCTTAGAGAGAACAATGGTAAAGAACTTGACCAGAAAGAGGACTTGACACAACTGCTGAACAAGCTTCATGAAATTTTGGACATATATGGCAAACAAAAAGCCCTTTTGAGTGCATGCGTGACCGATATTATGTTTATCAACGCTACCATTGAGAGTCTGGAGAAAAATCTCGCTGAGATTTTCAAGCCTTCGGACGATATTTAATGTTTTTTTTCTTTTACTTTAAAATTATTTGTCAAGTCTTTTTGTTTTGGGCCCTTGTCCCTTCTAAGGATCTTAACTTTCTTTGTCAAGTCTTTTGTTTTGGGGTCCTGGTCCATCCGAAGGATCAACCTTCCGAAGGATCCTTACTTTATTTGTCAACTCTTATGTTTTGAGTCCCTGGACCCCAAGAAGCATCTCGTGTTGGCTTAATTAATGTTAATCCTAATGCTTTTAAATGTTGCGATTTCCTCTTCTTTTTGTTAGTTCAAATGGTACTTGATGTTCAATTCTCCTTCTCAGTGCATGCATAGCAATTCAAGTTTTCTTCTAAGCGAATACATTAGTTATTTTATATCAACCGAAAGACAACTCAGAGATATAAATTTCATTAAGTAATTTGTCCTCTCGGGTTTTTTGCAAAAAAAAAAAGGGCACTTTTTAATCCCGTACTCAATATATATACTTGAAGTACTTAAGCCTTTGCATTAACTACAAAGGAGACGTAAAAAAAAAATAAATACAATTTCTATCTTCTTGAAATAATATTAAAAAATTAATCTTGCCTCAAATATGTAGGCCTCAAAGATAACAACACATTAATGATTATTTAGGTTTTTATTTCTGCAAAGGCAACACGAAAAACGATAATTTATTTGCAGAAGCGTTGTACAAGCATTTAAACTATCAAAGAGGAATTAACATTAACATTAACATTAAGCGAGAGGAATTAACATTAACATTAACATTAAGCGAAAGACAAAATACCTCACAAAAAACTAATATTTTTAATGACAAAAAACAAAGAAGTAACAAAAAATGAAGATAATCATTATAAATCGTCCTTCGCCTGAACCGTTACAGATTCCTCTAAAAAACCTTATCTTCATTTTAGGTATAACCGTAACAGTGCACGTCGCAGTCGGTCATTTTCTTCCCTCAATCGGCGGATTTGTTTCTTCTTGCTCCCTCCCCAATCGGATGGAGTCTTGTAGCACGCCATCAGCATAAGCATTTGTGCTGGCCTCCCGGGATACAGACATCTCGTACTTTGTCCTCAATTGCTCATATCTTACCCCAAGGTTACGCCGCTTAGACTCAAGGTCAACTATTTCACACTCCATCCGGTGGACTTTACCTTTCAATTCCGCCTCTACCCGTCGGATCCTTTCGAAATAATGCTCGTTTGGATTAACATCTGTCGAGTTGGAACCATTGCATCGCCCGTATCCGACCGTCGGAGCCTACAAGGAATGGGTTCGGCTTCAACAAGAAAGATATCCAGATTCCTGTGAGTCGACATATTCCAGAAACGACGAAAGAAGAAGGACGAAGGAGTAAGCCCTAGGTTTTTTCTTCGAAGAGGGGAGAAAGAACTCAATTGTTTCTATATTTTCTCCGTATTTAACATATCCGCACGCGCAAGTTCACACGCGTCCCACGCTCGATCAACCAAACGATGGAGTGTAACCATTGCCCATTGGAGTCGAGAATGGTCACCATCGCGCATTTAATGCAAAAGACGTGCGTTTGAAATGACCCTCAGGGAAATTCCACGTGGCATCTTCAACTTAGAAATAATATTAATAATAATAATACTAGCTTAATATATAATAATGTCCACCCAGTGCGTGGTCGTTTTAATAAAGAATTTGTTATATAATTTTGTTTTACTAATTTTTTACTAACATATCACTTTACACATCAATTATTATATAATGCCTACTAAATTTCAGAAATCTTATGCATCTCAGTCAATTAATATTTAGTTACTAATTAATATATAAAAATAGTTTACTAAAGCAAATCAAATTCTCCATTCGTCCAATAAAAATAGTTTACTATTCTTTTTTCGTCTGTTCCAAATTATAGTCCTCTTGCCTTTTAAAAAAATGTACTAAAATTTTCTTTTTCCTAATGTACCCTTATTTAATTACATTGTTATCAACTCCTAAATAATTAACTTTACCTAATAAATACTCATTTCCCATAGGAAAGATAAAAAATGTATGTTCATCTTCTAATTCAATGTATTTATTATAGTAGAATAAATGAGGGTATAATAGGGAAAATATGAAAAAAAATTATGTTCCAATTACATTAAATGAAATTTTTTAATCTACATGAAAAAAAATGGGTCTATCTTTGTGAGACGGAGGGAGTAATAAACTTCTTCGAAAAGTGTTTACAGTGGCAAGGAAATTCAAAAGCCGCATTAAATGAAAGAAGACGAGTAGTAACTGAGATATAAATGCTCAATTGTTAAAAACGCGACACGTGGCACTTCTTTGGTAAGAAGGGGCTGCATTTTATTTAGTTTTTAGTTTTAGTAGATTTTTAGTTTTAGTAGATAGGTATCCTTTATCCGTCTCACTTTTTTATTTTATTTTTTGCATCGTTTCCCGAGTGTCATAACTCCCTTTTGCGAACGGTCATTTAGCTTGCTATAAATACCCGAAGCACACTTCTCAGAACCCCATCTTTCTCATATTCCATGCCTTTATACAGAGCCATATATAGATTTTTGGCAGAATCCGGTGCTTCAGAATCGTCCACCTTTATGAAGGAGAACAAACCTCTAGTTAACCAAAACATCAAGCAAACTATGGATAAAGCCAGTACTTCCAACGTTCCTCCCTCACCCAATAGCTTCGAGGCCCTTTCCTTAAGGGTGGTGAGTTTGGAAAGAGAGCCCCGATGGAAAGAGAAGATCCCCAAATGGTTAGTCAAATCCAAAGTTTGGAGGCAAGCGCTTGGCAACCGTCATGGCAGAGCGGGATGAGCTTGAGAGAAGATTGGGAGACGTGAAAGAAAAAACTTACTTGATGGTGTTTCCCCCCATATAAATATTCTTACTGGGGACACTTTATCCGTTTTGCTCTTCTACTGTTCAGTCCGTTCTTTTTGTTCACGCTGTAAGTGTACTTTTTTTGAATCGTGAAATGTTTGGCCTTCTGTATAAGTCAAGTGTAATCTTCTTCACTTAATGGAAAGCCAGAGTACTTGTCTAATTTTTTTTTTCTTTTTTCGGTTCTTACATATTCTGTCTAATTTGGGGCATTAACGTTTTTTATATTATTAACTAATACACAACCATTTACACATTGAAGAGAGAATTTTTCAGAATTAAAAAAGAATTTAGTGATTATGAGACAAGTTTGATTAATTTTTTGAAATGTGGCGTCAGTGCTAACACACAAAGTAGCATATCTAAATTCAATAAAATTTAAATATTTCTCTATATCGAAAAATTTAATATATAAAAAATTCTACAAAAGTAAGAGCAATCGTGGACAGTAAATATTTACAAATAAAGAAGAAAAATGTTTTGAAGGCAAATCATCAGCGTAGGAACTCTCCTAGTGAAGTGCCAACCACTTCATCAAAACTCCTTGCCCAAGCTCTCTTTCACATCACCTAGCAACTGCCTCCTTTCAGCGGCAATAGAACCGAGTGCCGGTCCAAAGTGCGTATCGGTTGCTCCAATTCTTGAATTTCCTTCATCAAAGCACTTATCCTTGCTTCAAAGCAACCTTCTGAGTTTCAATTTCCCCTTCTTACGCAGTAGTTTTTTCTCAGAGTAAAAAGAGTATCAAGCCTATCACTTTTGCTGCGAGTGGAGAGGGACTTCAAAAGACGAACCTTCTCCTCCAGATATGTAGTATCCAATTTGCTCGCATGCAATATGATCAAGGCGCTTTCCATTCGCTCAATGTCAAAGTCGCTCAGCAGCTCAATGGCAGTATCACCCATCACACCGAAGGTGTCATTAAATATACCAAGAAGGTGTGGCCTGAGTGTTGACTGACTTGCCAAAGACCGAAAGAAGGCACGGTCCTTGGTGGAAAGTTTCTGAAGAAGGTCAACTTGCACAGTGTCTTCAATTCCATTCCACATGTAAGAAAAGTCTTGCTCATCAGCGTCGACACCTTCTTCAGTAGAATGACCAGGTTGCTCAGTCATTCCTTCATAATCCACTAGTGGAGCAGGCAGGTGAGGGTTAAAAAAAAAAGGAGGGAAAGCAATATGAAAAAGGTATAAGCAAAATAAATACCATGGCCACTTCCAGCTGTCGGAAGGTCGACTTGAGCAGTCTCCTCAATTTCCTTCGTCTTGTAAGAAGAATCGTCAGTTTGCTCAAGCATTCCGCCAATTTCTCTTTCAATGTTGCCTTCATAAACAACTAGGGGAGCAACGTCCGTAGAGGCTGTAAAAAAAAGTAAAAATAGAAAGGAGAAAGCATGCAGCTAAGAGTTAAAAAAAAAGGTGAGAAAGCAATATCAAAATGTATAAGCAAATTCCCACCTGTTGGAATGCCGACTTGCGCAGTCTCCTCAAATTCCTTCCTCTTATAAGAATCTGCAGGAGTATCTGAATTCCCACCGTCGCCGGAAGAATGATTATGTCCCTCACTGAGGCCAGCCGACACATTGCCACCGTAGACAGAATTGTCATCATGTCCCTCAATCAGGCCAGTAGTCCCACCTTCATTACGGCCTTCTGAAACAACCAGTTCAGCAATAGTACGAGAATTTTTCCGCACAAGGACGCAAGCACCCTCTTCTTCCGACTAAAAAAAAGGAGGGATAACAATCAGATGAGAGCATCTCCAATAGCAATGTATAAAAACATGTGGACTAATAAATAATTGACATTTGGTTGATAAAAATTTGTTTTACAAATAAATTATACACATTGTCAGTTTTTGCTCCAATGGTTCGTACTTATAATTAAAGGGTCATTTTAAGTACCTCATTTCCAACGAAAGAAAGAAAATTCATATACCTCCGACAAATGAACTTCCACTTCACTTGCTATTTCCTTCTCTCCTTCGGCGCCCTCACAATGTTTTCCACCGAGGTCATCTTCAGTCTGACCGGCAATGGAAGAAACTTTCTGGCTGGCTGCCTCCTTTAAAGCTTTGACCAATTCCGACAAGGGCACTTCATCATCAGGGAAAGTTTGCGACAATTTTCGGCGTTTGTCGGCCTCCATGGATACAAAAGTAGAGGCATCTGCGTCCCTACTCTTTTGTTTCCGTTTGGAACGACCGGAATGAGCAATTCTGTTGCCCTTGGGAACATTCTATGCTATGTCCTTAATGAAACGGCTCCGATGTCCTCTCCATTGCCCTTCAACTGGAAATTCTCTCAAACGGCGGAGCGTAGTTTCCGGTATTTTCACCATATCAGAAGATGCCACTTCGGGATCGCTCTGAACGAATTTAATTATTTCGGCGGCTTGTAGATGCCAAAACAAAGAATAGTTAATGGTTTTCCTACCAATGGAAGTACTATCAGCAATCACGAAGGGTTCATCAAGCCGAATACATCTCTCCAGTGCTAACCTCCTAGTAAAAGCGGTCCATGCGAAATCGTGCATGCCCGAGAGAATTTCGATTTTTGCATAAGGGGCAGGAGGCGTAGGAACCACCTGGTCCCAGCCAAATTGCCTTGCAACTCTGTGAGGGTTGTAAGCCGCTGCAGAAGTCTCCAGTTCATTCAAAACAGGTACACAGCAGCGAAGAACACAAGCAAGGGTCTTGCCGATGGTTTCACGATAAAACTGTTTGGCGCTAATTCCCGGAATATTCCTATACGACTGAACTGTTGGACCGAAGAAATCGTGGTGAAAAAATACAGTCTTCTGATATGGCCTGAAGACAAAATCACTTTCACATCGATGAAATCTCCCAAATTATTTAAGGACGAAACACGTTCCACCGTAAGAACCTCAAAGGTCCTCTCTCTTCGTTGCCTTCGGCATTAACATTTAGAGGGGGAAAGGGCTTCGGGGTAGGAGCGTATTTGGAAAACGTTCATAAATGAAAGGGAGCAGAATCATTATGGGCGCGTAGCTGCCAATCGCATACCGACCCATTGAACGGCGGAAATCGGAATGGGCTCGATCGAGCCAACTATAAAGATTGCCCAGCATAAAAGCGGCCAAAGGAACGTCACAACCTGAGGCCAGTTGAACAGCAAGAGGCACAAGAAGCTTTCGGGGGGCTTCAGAGGGCTTACCGGGCGAAATAACTCGCGAAAGAAACATAGTCAAATAAGCGGCCAGATGCCACTTATGGTTACACAACTCCGATGTTTTAACCGTAGGAGTTGTGCTGCTTGAACCCGCCTTCTTAGACTTTCCCTTGGCACCACCGTCAATATGACCAAACACATGTCTGACCCAGGTTCCGAAAGTAGTTTTCTTTGACTTCTTTCCATTATCGTCAATCAGATTGCCAGCTTCCGTGTACCAGCGGTCAAACACGTCAAGAGCCTCCTTCATTCCACCAATGGATTTTTCGTCATAAGGGTGCTTGGTTAAGGGGGCTAACTCAAATAGCTGGCAAATATCTTCTAGTGTAATTGTGAATTCTCCCCAACCCGTGATAAAAGTATGAGTATCACAGCTCCACCGTGAAATTAGGGTTATCAGAGAATTAACAACCGCGTCCTTTTTCTCAAAGTGAAAATAACGGAAAGCCTCCACTAAATGATAAATACCTGCTTTCATCAACAGGACGCGATATGTGGAATTACTAAGGATGGAATCGGTCCACACTTCCCAGTTGTTGGTGGTTCCGCTGTAAGCATCGAATATAAGCAAAGAGTACGGGAAATCACCACGATCCAAGGCGAAGCGTAGAACAGAAGAAGGGGGAATGAAAGAACCTTTCTCAGGCTCTAACTCGATTTTGGGAGAAGGAACATCGGGATTAAAAGGAGCAACTTCGGATGGATCATTATTTGTGCCATCACAATCGATCAGATCATCCATGATAGTCTCGCAAGCATGAAAGAAGGGAGCAGACCTCCAACAGTTGGGTGGAGGAACATTCGGAACGTGATCTTTAGATAAAGGAATGTTGGCCATTACGAATAAAACTATTCGAAAACAGAAGAATTTCAACGAGAACAAATTTTTATCAATTTTAGGGTTCGTTTGGTCTGGGTTTTTTTTCTTTTTTTCTTTTTTTCGACCGACCAATGAAGACGTAGAAAACTTTGAATGATGAAAAACCAGTACCTACATATTAGGTACTGTGCAAAAGGAAGTATTGAAGTAGTAGGAGAGAAGCGGGAAACAAAAGTGAAATAAGAGGTGGCAGAAGATGTAAAACAAAAAAATTGTTTAACGCATCTCCCGCAAAAATGGACTTTTAACTTGTACAAGTGGCACAAAAAAAAAAATTCTTGCTGGAGGACTCTTAAAAAATATTGTAAAGTAGGTAGTAAATTTATAGTATTAAAATTAAATAAGGGTATGTTATTTTCACGTGATTTACGTAATTTGAGACTCTAGTAGAAAAATAATATAACTTCAGTTGTAAAATTTTAAAAAAATTTTACAAAAAAAAAATGCTAGGATTGATATTCAACATGTGTTAAAATCTTATCATTTTAAAATTTACACTACCATTGGATATGCACTAAAAAAGGAAACAAATAAAGGTTGGGTGCTCACGCGCCCAATTACAACGGGCCCACAACCTGACATAATCACATAAAAAGCTAGTCGTCTCAAAGAAGACAGACTGGGTGCTCACGCGCCCCATTGCAGTCTTTGCATTTAATGCAAAGATTCAAAATCATTGCGCATATCTGCCTTTCTATTTTTTTTTTGAAATAAGATATTGATATATTGGGACCCACCGGAAAAAAAAAATGGTGGTGGCAAAATTGGATGGGTCATGGGGTCCCAATAACAAAACGGCACGTGTCCATTATTATTATTATTTTTTTAATCTATTTCAATCAAATGAACAAATGAAGAAGAAATTAATTTTAACCAAAGAGTGGACACCCGTAGAAGTGATTAAGTATTGTGCATGTGAATTTTTTATTAAAAAATTGACATCAACTTTCTTTCATTCATTGACAGTTTTGTTTTTCTTTCTTTTTTATTCAAAATAAAAAGTTTAAATTTATATATTTTTCTGAAAGAGGAAAAAATTCCTCCTTATATTATATTTTACTAATTCGAGTGTTAATATCCAACTCCTTATTTATATTGATTCAATATTTTATTTTTAAACTTTTCTTAAATTTAAAGTGTAAAAACTAATATTTTGTTTTTAAGATTTGTAAATATTTATCATATCTAGAATTTATTTTTCTCATGATCACATGGAATTTCAAACCAAAAATTATAAAATTGATGTTAATAAAAAATTATTGTGCTATAGGCACAGATAAAGCCATCATTAAATTAGAAGTCGTTGATAGGTGAATTGAAAGGCAATGATAACCTACGCGGATGAAGTAACGTTACAGGAAGCCCGTATGACGGTTACACAGGCAGAATTAATTTAATTAATTTACTGATCTCCTCTTGGTTATCGTGCATCTCTTCGGTTTCCAGAGTGACACCCTAGTATATAATGATGGCCCTAGTATATAATGCCGACTACCATTCACAATTCAAACAACCCACAAACTTCCTTCTTTTCTCTACTTTCACTTTCTCTCTCCCCTAAGATAGCGATCATGTCAACAAGTCCAGTTACTCCTTCGGATATTAATGTCAAGCGTGCCCAGTATATAAAATTTCTCGATGAACTTTCAAAGGAATGGGCTTTCGAAAATAAAAAACTTCAAGAGCTAACTGTGAAAGAGAACCCGAATGCTTCAGACGAAGAACGGGACGAGTTCGATAAAAAAATGAACGATGTCTTATTGAAAATAGATGGGCTGATTCAGAAGAGGCGGAAGAGAACAGACGAGATGGATGCATTGGAACTCATGTGGGAGAATAGTAGGAAAAAATAAATGTTTTTTTCTTTTTTTTAATGGTCCGCTATGTATTACTTGTTTTTTAATTATTAATGAAAATTATCAGTAGTTTCGAGAATCTCTGGTTAAGGAGGGTGAACATCTAATTCAGTAGCCTGCAGCCATTTTGTCCGAAATTGTTTTAAAAAACAAAAAACAAATGTTTCCCAACCATGAACTTATAGGAAATGCTTTTCAACCCATTGAACATCGTTTTACACAATAATTTTAGGGTGATTTTATTTCTGTCCACCATATCTCGAAGTTAATCCGCGTTATTAAGTTAATCCACGTAGCCTATTAAATTAATCCACGATTGTGGATAAACTGAAAAAAAAAATATTATTGATTCAATTTTATAAATATTATTTATTAATGATTTCATTTTAAAAAATCCACTAGATGTAATGCTATAAATTAATTCCGCCCAGTTTTGTAATATTGTATGTTTTTGATAAATAATGAATGTAAAGTACTTGTATCAATACAATTTTAACAAATTAAGCAAAATATATTCTAATTAGGAAACTACTTTTAAACGTAAATATATTTAAAGAAAGTATATTCTAGTTAGGAAACTATCTTTTAAAATAAATATATTTGAAGGATTATTAATTGGTGGATAGAAATAAAATTACCCTAATTTTAAAATAGTAATAAATGTAAACTTGTGAGTTCCAACAGTATTAATTAGTTGCAGTATGCAATAGGTTTACATGCCCAATCAGATATTACTAACTTAAATCGTTGATTTCGATTAGCCACACAATGGAAACGGTTCGAAAACCCATAAAAATCATCGGGAACGGTTGATGGGGACTTTAAAGTCCCAATATAAATTCCTGCGCATTAAAGTATAGCCTTCCACATTACGTACATCATTAAATTACTAGTCTTTCCTATTGTATTTAAATAGATTCTACAAGCAATAAAATTATTTGCAACACATATACCTCTGATACGAAAAACCTGTTTCCAATGGCTTCACCAATCAAAAAAGCCAAGTTTGATCAAACAGATGCTTTCTCAGGAGATCATCCAAAAATGAAGGCCGACGTCCAAAATCCTCCAACTTACTACAAATCCCCTCCCCCACCACAAACTGCAGCAAAAGATATTCTTAATGATTGGCCCGAGAACCTAGCAGAGCGTATGATCCAACGGCTATAGAGGAACCGGACGGAGACACGATGAAGCAAGCGATGAAGAAAGCGATGAGAAGCGACGGATAAAGGCAATGATTACTATCTTTATGGAGACAGTTGATGACCATTAAAAGGGCATGGTGCACTGCCCAGTTTGCTACGCAACTGGCAACCGCAAGCGCCTCAACGGGTTAAGAACTTTATCATCCATGCAGCAGGGACAAAGAAGAAAATAAGATTCCACAGGGATCTGAAGGGCCGTCTCGATGATCTTCTCTGATGGCAAGGGGTTGGAAGAACGAGGAATAGGTGTTGATGAATGCTTCATAAGAGGGAAGTCTTTTTTTTTTTTTGGTAGGGTTGTGAAGTTTTTTGGGTGTAATGGCTTAATGGCATTTTTAACTATGGGTTTAATGGCATTTTTTAGAACTGAAGAGTACACTATGGGTTTAATGTCATTTTTAACGAATGTAAATATTTTATAAAACATATATTTTCCTTAGGGTTGATCCTTCGGCAAACCCATAGTTATCCCACCGAATGATGGGTGCTCCTTCGGCAAGTAGAGTCTTTTTTATATACATTTGCAAAAACAACGGTAACCTATTAAGTAATAGTTAAGAAATGACTTGAACTTAATGGAGATTCGAACTGACTTTAAGCATTCGAACTTAAAAGATTACACTACGGGTTTAATGGCTTTTTTAACTAAAGTAACTATTTTATTAATGTCTGTTGTTCCTGCGGGTGGGTCCTTTGGCAAACCCATAGTTATCCCACCGAATGATGGGTGCTCCTTCGGCAATTAAAGTCTTTTTTATATACATTTGCAAAAACAACGGTAACCTATTAAATAATAGTTAAGAAATGACTGGAACTTAATGGAGATTCGAACTGACTTTAAGCATTCGAACTTAAAAGATTACATTACGGGTTTTATGGCTTTTTTAACTAATGTAAATATTTTATAAAATGTCTCTTGTTCCTGCGGGTGGATCCTTCGGCAAACAATTAGTTATCCCATCGAAGGATGGATGATCCTTCGGCAATTAGAGTCTTTTTTATATACATTTGCAAAAACAACGGTTACCATAAATAATAATAGTTCATAAATAACTGGGATTTTAGCATTGGAACTTAAGATTACACTATGTGTTTAATTTTAATTTGAAAAAAAATGAAGAAATGACGAAGTAATATTGTGCAATAAAAATGTAATGTAGATATATAAACAAAATAATGCTTTCTCAAAATGTAATATACATAGATGCATTAACATGTCTACGAAAAAAAGAAGGCGCTAAATTAAGACGAAAAAAAAATATTATTAATTTTTGTTTGACTTCGTCCCTCCTCCATTGGTTGGGCAATTTCTTGAATCGTGGCCTGTTCCATGACATCTCTTGCAATATCTTGGCTTAATAGTCGTTGTACTTTTCCTTTTTCCACGTTGAGATGATTGAGTAGGTCTGCCTTTGGTTGGAACAATTGCTGGGTCTTTAATACCCAATGTGGCAGAGTTTTGGTCCCTTGATATAGGATCATCTCCTTTTTCTTTCGCCATTTTTTGCAACTCAACTACTAACCCAGTCATAGCCTTCATTGCCATATTGAATGCTTTGCTTGATTTGGTAGCGTAGAATGCGACCAAATTACTCTGCGTGCTAATGCCACCATACCTGGTGTTCTCTACGACATCCGGATGATGGCATTTTCTCTCCGAACCTACTGATGACGGATCAATGATTTTTGCATCCCTTAACCACCTCCTCTTTACTAAATATTCTGGGAAGTCAGCCTTGTTCAAATGCTTCATGACTGAAAAAATATGTCTACATGGTATTCCTTTAGTTTCATACCAATAGCACTCACATCTGACGTCATCCCCATCATCAGAGTAAAGAACCTTACGCTTTGAATCATTGCGCATGTACTTTGTCACTACGCAAACATCGTAGTTAGGTAATTCTGTCCGTTCTAAAACAATGTATTTATCAGCACGTAGAATCTGAGCCCTCACCCGATGAAATATCTCTCTAGTGAAAATTGAACAGGCCTGTTCCTCAAGCAACTCCATGTTGGTCCGATCAAGGACAGCTTCTGTCATGTTTGTTCTAAAGTCTTCTCTCATATCATGGTAACGTAAAGCAGCTAAACCATTGTCGCAATATCTAAGAAACATCCACAATGGTATATCCTCTTCTAAATCCTTTTTGAGAAAAGCATTCATAAACTCACACCTGCCGGTTGCTCTACTCCCACCAAAATAATGACCACGAAGAAAAGAATCTGCCCACATATGCCTAGTCATGTACTGTGCCTCCAACCAATCATTCTCAAGTAATTCGTGTTTGGCCTTCATTTTGTTCCACTCTTCTTCCTACTGATTATCTGAGTAGTACCTGTTGAGAAGACAGAATGAAAAAAAAAAGTGTAAATATATTGATCGTTCGGAGTAACAATTATTTACCTGAATATTAATCTCTTGAAATCTTCGCAGAATCCAGCTTTATGTATATGTTGTATCGAGTTTTTTATTATGTGCCATGAGCATATACGATGCACAACACCTGGCATGGTCTCTTCTAGTGCCTTGTTCATGGATCGACAACCATCAGTTAAAACTGTATCAGGTTGCTTTCCATCCATACATTCTAAAAATGTCTCTAGTATCCATGTATACGTTTCAGCCAACTCGTTTTGTAGTAAAGCAAAACCAAATAGACAGGTTCTATCGTGATTGTTTGACCCCAATAGAACTACCAATGGTTTTCCATACCTACAAAAAAATTACAAATTAAGAAAAACGTGTGGATTTTATTATGAATGTAAATAATTTGGCATGAGCTTGGAACTCGTACCTGTTAGTTTTATATGTGGAATCAAAAGATAAACAGTCACCAAATAACTGATAGTCGACTTTACACGCTCCATCCGCCCAAAACAAATTTGTCAACCTCCCTTCCTCGTCAGTGGCATGCTTGTAGAAGAATTCAGGATCTGGTCCCTTTTTTGATTCTAAATAACCCATTGCCGTAGATGTATCACAATCACTCCAAGCACCATATTTTTGCCTCACCCCCTATACAAGTCAGGTTTGATACACCCTACCTTCTGCCAACCTCCGTGTTGTTCTACCATATATTGCCAAATGTGGCAAGTCCTTATTCCAGACCTTTTCATCAATATTGCTTGTTCCCTATCTGCTTCATTTAATTTTCGGCTGGATCTAAGAAATGGTTTTTGGTGGGATAAGGCTAAGGAATGGTTGTGATGTGTCCTAAGACATTTAACAAACCATGTGCCATCTTCTTTATTTCTGTTTATTCTAAATGAAGCCCTGCAACCTGTCCTAGTTATATTTCTTGGCTCCCTAGTCCTACGTTCAAGATATTGATATTTATTCTCTCTATATCCTTCATTTGAACACACCAAACTTCTAATTATACACTCACCTACTGAGTTTCTCCTTTTAATTTTCTTACGAATGCTAAACCCCATTATTTTTGAGTACATATGGTAGAATGTTTCAGCTTGTTCCATTGTAACGAACTCTTTATCGACTAAGTCATCATCTTGTATGTCTTCCGGTGCTTTATCAATGCACAAATACGTCATTAATTCTTCCCACACCGTAACATCTGGATCTGTCCATTCTAATAACTGTTGCTTATCTTTTTGAGGTTGATCTTCACCATCTTCATTTTCACCTTCAGCTTCCATGTTAGAAGATTTATCTTCTGAAATCTGTTCTTTTGCCTTTTCGGTTTCAGCAATATGCGTCAACACTCTGCTGTTGCTTAGAAAATCATCATCATCTTCACATAAGTTAATGGCTCCCTCATTTTGGTTTAGAAGATTGAATGTAGATGCAGAACTAACTGAATGTTCCATTCACAAATTATGATGATGCAATATTACTTTCTTATAAAGCAATATGATTACTGATGACTGAATGGTGGAGTACTTGTTTAGGTTTTAAGTTTTGTAATGCCCACTTTCCCTCCTAATTTTTAAGTTTTTAAATTTTAAATAAATGAGCATTGGAAAACAGCAAATTACTTGCCTAACAATCAATGGCCATTGGAAAACTAAAAATAGATAACGAATTGTGCGTAGCCAAGTTTCATGATTTTCAGAAGGCATGCGCAGTAAATGACAAATTTTTTATTTTTTTTTTTGCTATTAGTATTGTGCACGTTTTAATATAAATAAATAAATATATGCACGCGTACAACGTAACCAAAGCATCACTGCATTTTCAGTAATACTTCTCTTAATACTCAACATGTCCTTGATTATACTGTCTGATTCTGAAGAGCTACCAAAGATCACAAATGATTTTAACGAGGCAGAAGAATGGTATATTCAGTACGAAGAGGAGGAACAGGTTCAATCCCCCCTGAAAAAGATTAAGAATCTCCATCAAGATGAGGTACAATCTACCTGACGAAGGTCAACACTCGCCAAGAGGATGAGGTTCAATCCCCACGAAAAAGATGAAGCCTGATGTCTCTTGTCCTAAAGAGTTAAATCATAACCAAGATGGACAAGTACTGACGGATTACCAGAATGCGGAGTTGACCCAACTGCTGCACAAGCTGCTACAAAATTTGGAAAGATATGCCAAAAGGAAAGCCCTTCTCAATGCTAGCGTGTCCAACATTATGATTATCAACGTTGCAACCGAAAGCCTGGAGAAAAAGCTCAGAGAGTTATTGAAGCCTTCGGACGATGTCTGATTATTACCTCAATCCTATGGTAGTTCTAAGCTTGTTTTGACTAAGCATTATTTTTAGATATATTGTAAAATCTGAAATTCATATTAATATTTAATGTCAGTTCAAATTCTTCATTAAGTTAATCGTATTAGGGTTACCGTTGTCTTTGCAAATGTAAATATACAATCAATATTGTGCCGAAGGAACACGCATTATTCGGTGAGATATATATGGGTTTGTCGAAGGAGCCACGCGCAGGAACCGCAAACATTTTATAAAAAAACTACATTAGTTAAAAAGTCCATTAAACCCAAAGTGTAATCATAAATTCCAATGTTTAATGTCAGTTCGAATGCTCCATTAAGTTCAATGTATTTCTGAACTATTGCTGTTGTTTTTGCAAATGTAAATATATTAAAGCAATATTGTGCCGAAGGATCACGCATCATTCGGTGAGATAACTATTGATTATTGAACCGTCCATCTCTTTTATTGTAGGTGCACACGTAATAATAACTGTTGGAATGCACGCACCTGTTGGGGTTTCCAAACTGACAACCCTTCATATTCCAAGAGACTAGTATATAAACATGACTGCCATTCACAAATCAAATCAAACCAACCATCAAATATCTTATCAACTTTCAATTTTCTGTTTCAACATGTCAACTCCTCCAAAATCTCCATCGACGTCGAGCCCTCCAATATCATCGTTAAACTTCACTAAGATGTGCATCGACAATTTGATTTATGCTGAACGATTGACAAAAGAGTGGGAGGCTGAATCAAAAAAATTTGAAGAGGCCTATAGGAGGATGAAAGAGATACTGGAGGAACTGAGGAAGGCAAACCTCGAGATGGAAGAAGCGGCGGGAGAGAGAGAATAATGAGAAGAGGAGGAGAATTTGAACTTTTTTTTATTACGAATTGGGTTGGTTTCCTTAATGTTAACGTAGTAGTGTTGTTTTTGCTTTCTGATGTTAACGTAGTAGTTTTCTTTTTGCTTTCTAATGTTATCGTAGTGCTTTTGTTTTTGCTTTGTAATGAATATTACTACTAATTAATATTTTAATATTTCTTCCCGAGTTCAATGACAAATTAAATATATTATATTTTTTCCTTTTTTCCAATACATGTTAACATTTGGACTTCCAACTGAGATTGTATGGACAGAGAAACTTAATTAAAGTACTTGAAGCATACACACCAAATTTACTCTCCAACCGTGTTTAGAGAGAGGAGGAATACAAATATTTAATCATAACTATTGGCATGCATATTGATTACCGTGCATCATCATTGTAAAAAATAATAATAACTTTTCATTAATCAAATCCATTGGCATGCAAATTGAGCACCGTGCATCATAATAATAACTTTTCATTTTTTCTTACAAAAAAATTCAAAACAGTTTACATGTTCATTTTCAAATAAAATTCTCAAACATCGTTCATCAATATATCTCTGTGCTTGTTGTAGTTAGAATTCGCCAACCAACATGCTAGTCTACACCGATCTTCATTTGAGTCGAACTACAAAATAATTACAAAACAATTAAATAAAGGAAACAACGATTGAATTAATTAGTAACGCTAAACAAATAGAAATATCTTACCACAAAGGATCGAGAATCGACTTTACATCCAGATTGCATAAACAAAATAACAAACATGCCGCAATCAAACCCGTTAGGTTGCCTCGGAACGAATGATGCACGAACAATGCGAAAACTAGAAAAATTGAAATTTCCAGGCTTCTTTCTAATCTCTCTCTCAAGTCCCAAGTCCAAATTACGTAGCTGGAATATATTAGGAACATTACAGGAAAAAAAATGACATTTTATGAACCTTTGAAAAAACAATCAATGTGGAATAGAGATCCCGTAATTTTAAACTTACAATATCCTTAATTCTTGCAGAATAAAGAATAGGTTGTGTCGCATCCGATAGAGAGTCCCAAACTTCAACAACTTTTGTCTTCAACAACACTCGTGCAAGAATGTAGTGTCTTGAAATTAAAATTGGAATGAATACCTAATGTAAAACACATTACCAATTAGTTAGATATAGAACGTAAAACGAATTACGAAAGAGATAATATATACTTGCCTCCTCGCACTTGTCCATGCATCCCATAAACGTCTTATAGTAATTCATTGTTCCCCAAACTTTGTGTAGTGTTAGATCACGATGTGGCAGATGATCCTTCTGCAAAAAGTATAAATTAATAACAATAACTAAGTTTTTTAAGTAAGTGATTCAATCAACGGCATACTCACTATTAATCTCGCAGGAAGATACCACTTTCTTGCCTTTTGGCTAGTTCTGGATCTCTCATCTTCGGTCAATATTTTGGAAACCATAGTAATAATCTATTTCATAAATAAAAAAAGTCAATACGACCACTACGTGAATGAAACAGTACTTGTCTTATTTTACTTTAAAAATAAAAAATATAACAATAAGAAGAAGAAAAACCTCAGATTCTATTTCCTCATTGGGACCGAGATATCGAAAATCAGAACGCAAAAGGCTATGATCACCACTCGCCACGATCAATTGGCTGATACAAACAAGAAAAATAAATTAGTGTAATTCAAACAATATATTATATGAAGAGTTAATATAACTCACTCTTGCTTTACAGATTTCGAGAATATGTACTCCAACAATTCTCTTTCCTTTGCCCTGAACGTATTTTTAAGTTTGAAATCTTTGAACAAACAAATATTCACTGGCGTCGTACAAATACTTCTACGAACTTGATGTGTTATTATTTTAATACTATCGTCATTCGATGACTTGAGTTTCTTTCGAGACATAAAGGAAAACTCGTCATCATCCCCGTAACAGTTATCATCAGAAGAGTTTCTCTCTCTCTTGATAAACTCTTTATCAACCATCAAACTTTTTATCAAACTTAATTCGTTCTTCACTGTTTTTAATTCTCTCTCCATGCGTATTCTCCATTATTTTTCACCTACCTCCTTAACCTGATCACTAGAACTCATTTTCTTTAAAAACTATTCAATGGATCGAATAAACCAATCCAATATAACTTAGTTTGTGGTCCTTTGTGAAACTAGCTATCAAGAGTTGTAAGTAGAAGAGATACTATATATCAGATCTACGGTGTGATAATACAAACTTCGTGACTAGTGTAGTATTAAATAATTAATTACTTTGGTTCAATAATCAATGTGTGGTGTTTGACAAATAATATTTGAGATCATATTTTACAAGGGTAAAGAATAGGGATATCCCGGATTGGAATTAGCAAATCATGGAATGAATCTCTAATTTAAGATTCCTTAAAATTAAATGGAAATAAAAATAAAAATGCCATGTCATCAGGTAACAACAAGTTACCCACTTAACCTGGCACTTAATGGTTTGTATTTTTTAAATGTGCATTAATTATGTTAGCCAACTACTCATTTGATCTCAACCATTAATTTTTCATCCAACGGTTAATATTAGAATAACCATCCATGGGTAAAAATAGCGGTAACCATTGAAACCTTACCCATGATAAATAATACCATCAATTTATTGAAAATTTTACTTTCCTTTTGTTGGAAGGTTTATGTATTCTCTTGAGAATTTTAACTATGCTAGCATGGAGAGGTTAACATTTTCTAAAAAAGAGTTTCATATAACTTTTTTTTTTCTTTTTTGGAGATAAAGCGTTTGCCATAACTTCAATTTATATTTAAGAAACTAAAATATTATTTTTAATCAAATTAATGGCAAAAAATGTTTTGGCAAAAAAAAAGGCAGAATATGCAACTTAATTATTTTGATACATTAATTGATATTATCCTAAAAAAATAAGATTTTTAATTTAAAATGTCTGAAAAAAGATAATGGACTCTTAAATTAAAATGGAAGATGAGTAAAATTTTGGAAATTAATTTGAAAAAATAAAATAAAAAATTATGATCGAATAATTTTTATTTGTAAAAACATACCCCAAATGTAGATAAAATGCCACATATGACCTTATTTTCTATTGTGCAATCCACAATCATATAATTCATTATTTTTTTCTCAAATTTAATAAAAGTACGAAAAAGAAAAAAAGAAAAAGTGGAAGATGTCATTTCACATGTTTACACACAACGTTTTAATTAACAAGAGTTATCAATAATCAATTGTATATATACATAGTAGCGAATATATTCCATTGCCAAAACTGTGGACTATATGTAGCTTAAACTTTTGTACATTTATTTTTTAATGCATTTGTATATGTTATTGTAAAGCTGGAAACGAATTACAATAAAAAAGAAGAAACGGGAGTTTCAAGTTTGTATGCATATAATATTATATTATATACTATTTAAAGGAAATTATTTAAATAAGTGGGGAATGCCAAATTAAATGGGGGAGTGGAAAATGGTCAAAAAGATAGATAGAGGAGAGACGGCGAGCTGTCTTTGTTGTTGTACTCCTTAATTTGATTCACAAAATGCCGGAACTCCCGACATTCAATCCTCTGCTTCCTACTTTGGATTTATCAAACTCCCCCTTTTTAATAAATATATAAACCATTCTAAACAACAATTCAAATATAAAGCATATTCTAATTTGACAACTTACTATTATCTCATTAACATTTGAATTTAATTGTGATGTCACCATCAATGAACTTTGTAATACATTAATTATTAGCACAAATAATTCACATTCCATCCTCATAGTTAGAAAAATGAATAATCATGTATCTCTAAAAAAATTATATATAGCTGTTTAATTGTTAAGTCTTTTTTTTTTAAAATAAAAAATTAGTTCCCCCTTCTTTTTTTTTTTAAAGGTGTAAGTTTCTTCTTTTATTGCAATAACAAAGAAATTCCTACCTAAATTAAACCTGAAATCTCCTACTCCTTGTTAGGTGCCTTATCATTCATTAATTTAAAAACCTTGCTTACAAAAAATGGATAAAGATACCATTTGACCTACAATTTATATAAGAATTATTATTTTTTGGTTGAGAAAACTTGTATTACATTCAAATAATGGAAGATAAAAGAACTTATTACTTTTGATACAACCTACTCGATTTAAAAGTCAAAATATTGACATATCAACTTAATAGTGACTCTTACCCATCGCATAATAAACTCTTAATAATTTTTATCATATGTATTTAAAAGAAAGTTTATATATTAATTGTTTTTAATGTGCGAAGAAGTGAAATTATTTTATTATATTTAAATAAAATAAAATATTTTTATTCGACTTTTATATTTAACACATAAAAATAATCTTAAACGTCAAAAAGAAATTAAAATATAAAATGGAGCGAGAGAGAAGGGGGTGATTATCCCACGTTCCTGTCTCATGAAAATGCATGTGGAGGCAACAACTCTCTCCCAACGTGCGGGCAACTGCTCCCCGGGTTATCCGCCTGCCTCAAAATGTGTGAGAGAAACCATCTTTCACCTTAATGCAAGAATTGTTACATAAATTTAACTTGTCAAGTTATTTTTACATGAATTTTGAAATAAAAAAAACAAACAAACATGTTTTGGTGGTATATTTGTATAAAATTTGAATAAATTAATAAGATACTAATGCATGTTTGATATCATTTTGTGCAATTTTTTGAATTTCTATATACATAATCTTATAATGACAATGTATCTTGATTTATTGGTTTTGATTAGTAAATTTTAAATATAATTAAAATATATATTTTATATTAAAAGTTATTATATTTTAAAGTTTTATAAAAAAATCAGAGAAAAAAAGGCTGACGTAGAAGTGTAAACTTAAAGTGTATTTTATACTTCCATTTTATACAAGAGCCAAATTTAAAAGACTATTGGAGTTATGTAAATTATATACAATATGCACTACTACTAGAGATGCTCTTAGTGGAGTAAAACATTAAGGCAGCTTAAATGGTTCAAATTTTACTGGCATCGGCGTTAAGTTTCTAGCATGAACTTGTTAAACAAGAAAAATATACTATTGTAAAGAAGAGTCTAATATAACTTTTATTTGTTTGAAAAATATATCATTTGTAAAGAAATTTGAATTCATGTCTTTCAGCATTTACTCATGTGACTTATCAGCTCAAAGAAATATTACAACATAACTTATTATGATCTATAGTACATGCTAACATGCACACACATATAGTGTACTCCATGACTACTTTAATTATTATACATACATAATAACATCTTTAGTAGTTGTCTAAAAATTATTGTGTAAATTAAACGTGTAAATTTATTTTTATACAAACCTTAAAGTCAAAAAAATGTTTGTCACAATATACCTTTATAAATTCGTCTAAAATTTGAAAATAATAATAATATATCAACACATTAAATGTGAATTATCGTCATTTTTGATATTTTTTTTACTCGTAATAGAAGAGCACTTGTCCTTATTTCATCTTTTTTTAGCCTTTTTCAATTGTATCTTTAATTGCTAGCTAACCCTATATCTATTCTAATATATATATATACTCTGAGAGAGAGAGAGAGAGAGAGAGAGAGAGAGAGAGTTAAATATAAACATTACTATTATATTTGAAGTGGGATGTGGATTAAGTACAAAGAAACCAGTCAAGGTTAGCATTAATGCTGGACCACAACAAAAAAATATGTATTAATCGATTAAGTTTTGTTTCATTATATTAATTATAAACTTGTTAACCATCTATTATTCGTGATCAACAAAAAGAGCCCATTTAATTAGTTATATTTTAAAAAAATCATTAGTACATAAACGGACTTCCTTGAAACACCAATTTAATTAATTTGGATTTATGCAGGCTCTTGTCCTTTACGCCATCCAAATATGATTATTTTGTTCACTTGATTAACTAATTAGTACCACGATTAATTCATTAATTAAGATCCAGCCAAAACCAATTAATCTGTTCAGTATGACTTAACTATAAACAAATGTACATAATTAGTACATTACCAACCAAAAAGGACAGACCAAATATAACCCATGATACATAAGAGTGTATTGTAAAAAAATTATTTCATCTTTCTCGGTATAAATATATAACGGATTTCAATTTTTTTTTTCCTGTGATGTCTCATAATCTCAATTTTTATAGAACATAATTAAAGTACAATTTTTTTCCATATAGCAACTAAGTATTATTATTACTATTATTAGATATTGATTAATTGCGTTGGCATCAATGTTTTTCAAATAATATAAAAAAAAATAGAAAGTCTATGTGCGTTTCAAACTTTTAGTCCACTTTTTTTTTTTTTTTTTTGAATATCTCAAATTGATGTTTTCTAATTTCCTTTTCGGGATGGAATAAATATACTAAATTTCACACAAAAAGTAACTTTTATGACTGACTATTGATCAAATTAAGATTAGTGTTATATTTAAATAAATAAAGTACTTCAATTACTATTAATTAGACATAGAGGTAGAAATTAGCGTAGGAAGCTTCCTTCAGTTGGGGGAATCTTTTTTGTGCTTGTTTGTGGGGTTTTCTATATTCTTCCCGTGTTCATTTCATACCACTTTTTCAACTTTGCGGCTAATCCGAATTTAAGTAAGTTGCATGCTAGATTTTCAAAGATTTAAGTAATATTAAATAGTATTTTATTAGATTCTTTATTTTGATTATATTTTTATATCAAAAAATAAAAAAATTATGCTTATATTTAATTTGGTCCCCCAAATTCAAATTTTTAAATCCATAACTGGTCTCACATTATATTACTAATAACTAATATGTTGTTGGAACTAAATAAATTATACAAATTATTTAACTCTAACGTATCTATCAATAATTTTGAACTGAAAATTTCAATTTAAGATTGTGGAAATATAAAATTTGGACCGCTAATTAATTATTTGTTGTTTTCTTCTTGTAAGGCCATATCCACCTGAAGTGTTAAAAAGATGGGGGGGGTTAAATATGTATATTTAGCATACCATTCTTATTTAATTTGTACCAAAAAAGGTAGTGAGAAAGATAACATAATTACAGATGATATACTGAACATCAGCGGTGGGTATTTTACCTTTTCTCACAAACGATACAATGTTCATCGTTTGTGACTTTTTAAAATAAAAATAAAAATACACAGTTAATACACATTGTATCGGCCATGCGCCCAATGCATAACAGATGCTACGCTATTTTAGATGCTTAAATTTAACAGTCCTTTACTATTTTGATATATTTTTAACAGTTTAATAATCTTGGTGTAAGTTAAAAAAAGTTTAAAACTTGCCAATTTAACTTAATGGTGAAGAAGGTCTAAGGTGGCTGGAATATTATCCGAGGCATCGCATGTGTTTGACATTAAGTAGCGCCTCCTCCATATACGTAGCGTTGAATTTTTGAGATGACGTAGTCTGGCTAAATTAACCACCAGGAATCTGTATATATATTGTTGGAATATTTTAATAAAAATAAAAATAATTATTATTTTATTAAATATTTATGAGTTATACAATTTAATAATTGTTATTATATTAGATATAAATAAATAATTTATATAGTTTTATTATGTCCATAATTAGGAGAGTTATATGGATTTATTATATTATAATTACTTGATTGATTTATTTTTATTAATTATTTGTTTAACTCCTCTACAATTGTACTTATATAAAAGGTATATTTTAGTAAGATGAGAATAATTCTAGAATGCTATTTTTTCTCCCTCTTAAATCTCATCTGTCATTTTATATTATTATTTTAAATATACTTTACGAGTTTTCGATAATGTGATTGGATGGGTTTACCAGTCTTTTTGTGGATATGCAAATGGAGAGGACAAAATTGCGAGTCTTATGGATTTATTTTATATGCATTATTGACCGTCATTACCTGCATATATAATGGCAATAATGTCTTTAGGATAATGACTCTGTCACAACTCTCAAAGGCTAGCTTTATTTACTTTTACTATTTTCTATAAATAATTTTCTAAATATTTCACATATTTGTGTTATTAATTTTAAATAAATTTTAAAAAATAATTTCTTGTAAAATAAAATACAAATCAAAACCATATTTTCCAACATATATATCGTCTTCACATTATTCCACAAACAATGCCCTTGGATTCTAGTGAGACTTAATTTTCAAAATGAAAAAAAAGACGGTGATAAAAAAACCACTCTAAATTGTATCATTTTCACTATATGTATTAAAATTAAAATATGATGCACAACTATCAATCTACTACTATGTATGTATATGGGGGTGATGTTACAATATAGGACTGTTCAAAGAAAAACCATGAAGTGAAAGGATATAATTAACTTATATATATATATATTTCTAATATACGAAGGGCTAGCTTCTTCTTTGATTTGTTTTAGATATAAAGATACTTTTCAATGTTATCATAATACACTTTATTTTTTGAAAGGTCAATTATAATTTTACCAATCTCAAGGGGTTGGTCTACTGGCTTCGGCCTGAGGCTAAAGGCTCTTAGCAGCCGGTCTCAGGTTTGAATCCTGACAGCACCAACATCTTGGGGCCAGCCATTACTCATGAAGAACGAGCCGACATTTAAAAAAAAAATTATAATTTTATCAAATAAGTCCTTCTTACTCACAGTGGTTACCTTATTAACCACTGTCAGAATTCTAGCACTAACAGTTGCTATAATGAGAGCCGGCGGCAAGTTGTAATTAATATGTCTTTGAAAAAATTGGAAAAGCAAGTTATTTAAACATTTATTTAAAACTACAAAATATAGTACCACCCTTAGTTTAAAAATAAAATAAAATTAGATTATACTAATTTTAAATAATGTAATAGTTAATGACCAATAATAGAACAATTTTGGTTAAAAAAATATCTTGTGGTTATCAATATTCTTCAAAGAGCCGGTGTATGTTGTGATGGACCCACACCACTAGGTAGAGATATTTTTAGGCTACGTGCATGAATCTACTAAAAACCTAGAGTTGAAATTCAGAATTATTTGCAGATCGAATATTAATTGTTGATCGTCGAAATTAATTACTTTGATTACATTTTAATTTTACAAAAGTCCACTTATGATCGAGTTGCACGCTTTAAATATACGAAAAACCACAAATCTCCATTGACTTTTAATTATATGTAATATGCAAATGTATATATGTAGTACATCTATATATGTTATTCTTCTAGACTGATTCTTAGTAATTAATTTAGTACATATACTATACCCCTTGAAATTCAGTGATAATTAAAGGAGGAAAAAAGATTACGAGTTAGGCAAATGTAGGAATTAAAGTGGATTTGGATTCATGATCAAACTATATATTCCATATGGCTTAATTAATTAATTGCACTATACATGGTGAAATGGAATTTTAGTACGTACGTAGATGGCAATATTTAAGCTATCTAATTAATTAATTAAATCTATATGCTTAATTTGTGCTATACTACCATGGGACAATTAAAAAAAGTTTTATTAGAGAAAGATTTTCACACTAAAGCCAATGAATAATTTTTTTGTAAATAAAGGGCCTATTTTTTATTTTATTAATAATATGACATGTGTTTTTTTTTCATTATAAAATGACATCCCAACCCTTAAAATAAACTAAAAAATACCAATATGCATTAAAATATGGATTGCAATATGAACTTTACAGTCTATATTTCACTGCAATATGAACTTTGCAGTCCATATTTTACTGCAATATGAACTTTGCAGTCCATATTTTTGGTGCAAAGTTCATATTGCAGTCCATATTTTACTACAATGTGAACTTTGCAGTCCATATTTCTAGTGCAAAGTTCATATTGCAGTACATATTTCACTGTAATATTCATATTTTTTGTGCAAATTTCATAAAGATGGGGTAATTTAGGTAATATATAACATGTTTTTATTAATTAAATGATATTTAAATTTATTCAAATGCCTTCATTTAAAATATAAAATAAAATAGGCCTCTTACACTAATTACCAATTAAAAATAGGCCCTTCATTCAAAAAAATATTATTCATTGAAGTTTTGGTAAAAATCAATATATAGTAAGACCTTCTACCTAATTTCTAGTACTACCATCACCTTTATGTTAAATATCTGTATTGTATTTGGAGCACTTTCCTCATCTGTTGGAATAGACACTTAATTAAAAGCACTATGCTATTAGTTTAATTCCATAACTAATTAATAAACAGATTCCTAATTTTATTTTTCATTTCCAGGAAAGAAAAAAGGAGAGAAGCTCTAATCTTGTTGGGCTAGATTCAATTTATTTAAACAAATTGGATTTTCAGAATCCAAATTCGATGACTTCAAAGGCAGGTCATAGATTACTCTTGCCACACATTCAGCCAATTTTTTTCCCTGATAAAGTCATTTATATATTGACCGAGTTATTTATTATATATCAAGCTTCCACCAATTTAAAATTTATGTGTTTGCAAAACTTCATAATAAAGTAGAATATAATGTGACTTATGGATAAACAACCCTTAATTAACATTTTAAATCATAACAGGCAAATGATGAGGGCCATCTTTTTCAATAATAATATTTAAGACAGTTTTTTTTATTGGACACGCGTCAAGATGATTTTAGAAAAGATTTTAATTTCAAAACCCCCCAACCCGGCCACCCCCATTCATCTCAAACACCTCATTTCATTACTTAATATTAGGTGAGTATTTAACAATACACTCTTTTTATTTGAGTTAAGTTTATGTAAATGTATTCACCTCTCATTAAATGAGTCTTATTTGAAAACATTATAGTACTCTATTGCCTAATGTTAGGCCATTTCTTACTAATAAATTCTCTCTATGTAAGTCGAGTGTATGTGGTTGCACTCACCTCTCATTAAACAAGTTTTAAGATGTGTTAGTGATAATAAATTTACCATAAAAGAGTGTTTGTGATAAAAAAAAAATGGGTGGTGTTATTTACACCCCCTCCAAAATTTAACTAAAAACACATTTTAACACCACTTTATTTGTCACAAACACTCCTGTTGACCTTGAAGGTCTTAATCTTATTTTGATAATAACAAATAAATTAATCATGTGTAATTTAACATGTTCTTGATATAAGATTATAGATTTCTTATTTGGAAAATCAAGAATAGCATGATTGCTCAAAGGAAGTTTGATAAGGATCATTGAATCAATATCCGATCAAGTCAATGAAGCATTCGACTAAAACCGATCTATCCAAATCAAGATCATTCAACTACAAGCGTTGGACAAGTCAAAGAAAATCATTCTCATCACTCACAAGCTAGCAATGCATTTCATGAAGCACAAAAGATCAAGGATCATATGCTAAAGCTTCAAGTGAAGAATCAATTTGAAGAAACAAATCGAAGCATTCGAAGACTCACCTAGTCGGTAATTGAGTGTTTGCTTAGGATTAATGTAAAGTTTCTTAATTGATTGATTATATAGCTCAAACATAAACTTACATTTTTGTTAGATTGATCAAAACCAAGTTTGAATCAAAATCATTTCAAAACATTATTCTTGCAAAAATCGGTTTTGAAATAAATTCATATTAATTTTAAATGATCATATTTTAAGCTATAATAAAAATAGGTATCTTAGAAACATATATTTGAGGTTCAAAAATCATTAGAATTTTATTTGGAACTAAATTATTAAATTGGAAAAATATTTTTATTTTTTGTTTAAAATTCGCTCAATTTTCACCCAGTTTTGATCTAACGGTAAAATGGATGCCTTCCCGAACTCCGATCATTTTGAAATTTTTACAGTAGTTAGACAACATCTCCTGGCAATTTTGACTAAAATTTGAGCATGATCCAACGGTCAAATTGGGAGAAATTAACAAAACAAGTTTGAATTTCTTTGTCAAAACTAGCTGTTGGAAAGTTTGAAAATGTACACCTTGGAGCCAAAACCTCTCTTAATCATCCCCAACGGCCATATGATTTTGTAAGCTATAAATATGATGTCTTAGACATGTTTTAACACACTTGAATCATTCTACAAACTTATTTTACATATATACAAAGTTATTCAAGTATTCAATTCATTTTATTGATCATATGCTTCATTTTTGAGCTATATATTTTGATCAATTTTGATATCTCTAGTGTGAGCTTCAAATTGTATTCTTTACACACTTGAGAGAGTTATTGTAAATTGGTGTGAATCACCAAACAATTTTGTATTCAATTGTGAGAGGAAAATCTCATAGGAAAAACAAGAAGGTAAATTCTTGTTTAGAAATTGTGAAAGGTAAATTTCACAAGGTTAGCAAGAGGGTATCTTGTGAGAGTATTGTGGTGTAGCAATACTTGTAGAGTGTGTGAGACAACACTTGTAGAGGTTTGATCTTCACCGGAAGGAGATCGGTTATAGTGGAAGTTCTCGGGGAACTAACCGAGCGCGGAGTAGGGGGAACAAGCCGAACCGTGTGGACAAAAAATCTTGGACTTCGATTGGTTTAATCTTTCTTACTCAATCTCTTTATTTACTTGCTATATTATTGTTTGCTTGAGATTGTTTATTTTCTTGATTGCTTATTTGATTGCATTCCTTGATAATTTGTTTTGTAAATTTGTTTTACTTAAACATTGTTAGAAAAGTTTTAAATTCCGCATTAAGTTTTAAAAACCCTATTCACCCCCCCTCTAGGGTATTTTCCGACCTACAACTCCATCCATTGCCTGATGTTAATTGTGTGCTTAGCAATACACTCTCCTCATGTAAGCCGAATTTATGTAAGTGCACTCATCTCTTATTAGGCGAACCTTATTTTGAAAACACTTCAATAATTCATTACCTGATATTAGGCGAGTTATTACAAACAAATTTTTTCAAGTGGGGCGAGTGTGTGTATCTGCACTCACCTTTCATTATGCGAATCTTAGGGTGGTGTTAGTGATTAGAAATTTATTTTTGAAAGGTGTTTGTGATAGAAATAGTAAACGCAAATAACACTGCCTTAAAAAAGATATTTGTAACAAATATAAAAAATATAAATAATACCACTCTAAAATAAATTGAAAAAAAAAATGTCCATCCCCCGAAAGAAAATGCTTTAGAAAAGACTTTAATTGATCAATAAACTATATATAGACAGAGAAGCTCTTTCCTTTATTGGGAGAATCGATTGGCGCTTGTGGGTGCCTTTTCATGTTCGTTGTAGTTGAAGAATTTAGTTTCATACAACTTTACTTGTCTTGTGTGTTATGTGTTGTAAGGTATGTATCTTTTATTAAACTAAATTTTTAAATTTAATTTCCAAAGCCTACTTTAATTGAATAATACTCTCTTTGTTTTAAATTAAGTATCAATAACTTTTTAAAGATATTCTAAGTTAAGAATATAAATTATTTTTTTGGGTATATAATTAATGTCTAAAATCTCACAATAATAAACAGATATTATTACTCTCTGTCTCTCTCTCTTTTAAATTCCAATCAGAATGTGTAGTGTTATTCGCTTAGCTACTAATTATGTTAAACTTGTTGTATCATTAAAAAATGTAAAAATTAAATATATAATTTTAATTTAAGATGAAAGGAGTAATAAAGAATTTTGTTTTTCAGGGAAAGAAGATTCTTTTCCAACTTGCTTAAGCCTTTAGCGTGACATGAACTTTAATAACGTTGTATGTATATATGTAGTAATTCTTTTCACTGTGTATGCCCAACAATTGTTCTTGTTGTCTAGTAAAGAATCAATACTACGTACATGGGTGTGATGAAAAAGATACCAATAATACGTGTGTTAATTATGTGTTGCTAGCTAGCTACATAGCCAATAGCTTGGTATCTAATATATATACCAATTTTTATTTTATTTTTTCATTTCAAAAAAATAAAATAAAATGAAAAGGCTAGGTAGATATTCTTCCTCAGGTTTTATTTTAATGATCCAGCCAGAAAAGGTTATGGTGATGGAATATTCCAAGTTAGCATATATGAATGTAGATTAGTGCTTCCGTTCAATTGATTGAAAAAGTGAATATTTAAATAGATTGTATTATTGTCTATGTTGGACCTTCGGGACATCCATAGCTAGTATGAAAAAATATATCGAATGGGGTTAAGATTCATTTAAAACTTGATTTTTTTAGACAACCCTTTGGGATATATGGAAATAATTAATAAATTTTTGTCTCAAAGAATATTTATGAAAGAGTATGCCTATTAGCACGTACTTACGATAAGTACTTTAACACATTAACGTGATAGATCAGATCGAGCTTAGTTCAAGTGGTTATTTGCACAAGGTGTCCAAATTCCCTGCCCAAACCCTATTAAAAATTTAAAACATTTATTTATTGATTTGTTGCTTAATATCGCTTACAAAAACCTTTAATATTTATTTCTTCATAGATTGTATTTTATTTACATGCAGCATATATAGAGTATATATATCATAGACTGGATAGTCCAAAATCATAAATTTGAATCAAAACCCTCGTCCAGGCTGAGCACCTTCCTTGCTGCCAGCCTTATCGGCCAAACTGTCCAAAAATTTGGAAGCAATTACTTTGTCCACTTATGATTTGTCAGCGAGCGATACATAAAAATCATCCACTTTAATTAATAATAACTTCTTTTTTTTTTTTTGGGGGGGGGGGGGGGGGGGGGGGGACAACTCTGTCCTTTGAAATCTGAAAAGGAAAATTATATAATGTTATATGTATAACTAGTGAAACTTGAATTTGAAAGTGCTAGAACCATATACTCTGTTTATATATATAACATTATTTTTAATTAAAAGTAATCACATTACTTGTCTCGGGAGTACTTATAAAGTTTGTTACAGTTTCTTTCAAGACATACAAACTCCGTTTGATAGATAGCAACATAGAAAATGAAAAGAAAAATAACTAATTTAAGTGAGAAGATTGAAAATAAGTTGAGAGATGTGGTGAGATTAACTCTTACTTCTTACTTTTTTTCATGACAAAATTTTCTTTGGGTGATGGTAGAAATTTTTTTCCCATAAAATATTAAAAGAGGATGGATGACATATACTCACAAAAATGTGTATGAAATGGTGCGAATCTCACCATATGCCTCAACTTATTTTCCATCTTCTCACCCAAATTAGTTATTTTTGTTTTAATTTTCCATGTTGCTATCAAACGGAGTCATAGTTAACGAATTTCAAATTATGGTAAGTCTTCTGGCTTAAATTGAAAATCTCACTCTCACTCTCACTCTGACTTTTTATTTTATTTTTTTAAATTACTAATTTCAACATAATTAATGGTAGAAAATACAAGTTATTTTTATTGTAAGATTTGGTACATAAATTATATCCTTGAAGGAAGCAAATATACTAGTTTGAGACATCCCCAAGCAAGAGGTGGGACTATATAGTACTTTGAGACATGGACTAATTACGTTAAAACTATTTTCAATTAAAATGTATGAAAGTTAAATAGCAATTCTAATTAATTTGAGTCAATGAGAATAAAAAATTGATTAATCATGATTGAGGCCAAGAGTCTTGTGTTCGGTTGACATACTCTTTATCCTCATAAAAAATTTCTACATAAATTTGCTTATTGCATCAACCTATTATTAGTGATGATGACCATGCAAGTAATGTGTTAGTAGAAGCCACTACTTCCACCCTTTAGGAGTAGGCGACGGCCATGGCCGGATGGCTATCATGCGAAGGATTAAGATTTTTCTAATTATATAAACATGCACATATATATTGCATACAAATTAAAATAGAGAACAATTTACTTAAGACAACATACATAAGACCAAACAAGAGCAATGTAAAGAGTTCAAGCAGATAATGCCTCTTCCCCAGCTTGTTGAAAAACGACAAATTATCAAATTCAAGTTGCAAACACTAATAATATTATTTTCTTAATCAACATTTTCGTTGTATTATCCAAAGAGACCGGAGAGTTTCACCAAAGAATGCAACAATAGAGTGGTGGCTTCGATACAAATCTTGGCTGTTTATTGTTGGTGCCTTTCTTCTTGTTAATGGAATCTTAATCATGCCTTTAGTTGGCTCTACTTAGTTACTAAAGTTTAATATATAGTTATTTTCTTAATCATATATTTCCAAACGAATGTTTTTTGCCTCTAGTGATTATTTATTTGGCACATAAGAATCCAAGGTATCATTATAGTAAGATGCTTCACATATTGGTGTCTTTTTTTGGATCTTTCATTGTACTCTACGCAGTATCAATGGTTTCTTTGGGATAGTGATGCCACAGGCTGCAATCATCTGTCAAAGTGTTGGCAAGCTCTACGTCGCAAGCGAGCAATGTTCCTAGCTCGGCCTTTTTCTTCTCTTTCAGCTCAACTACGAGTCTTAACGGATGTTTTATCACTTGCATTAAAAAAAATAAAAAAATTGAAAACATATGGACACTCTTAATTATATACATAAATATATATAAAAAATTAAAACATTTGAAATATTGAAGGCACAACGTATTTGTACTCAACAATTGTTAAAAAAAAATGTTAACAGTGTTCCTTAGAAAATATAAAAATTAACTCCAATGTGATTAATTTACATGAATATATTGTTGAACACATTCCAACACTTTTCCTTTTTTTTGGTAAATATCGTAATTAAGTTTAGGGTTAGATAATTAGTAATTTTAAGAATGCATTTTTGCAAATGCACTACCATGCATATTGCATAAATGCGATGTCTTCTCACTATCTCAAATTAGTGGTCTTACTTTTCGTTGCAACATATCTCAAGTTAATTGTCTTATTTTCTTTTTAGAATATAAACAATGAACGGACCCCAAATAAATAGCTAGTTATGTATTTTTCGTATAGTATATTTTTAAAGTTATATATTATTCTGAAGTTAACTATAATTGCTCTAAAATAGAGTAGCCCTTTTAGTATTTTATATTGTTTTCACCTTTCAACTTGCAAAGTGACCAATTGAGATGGGAAGGTTTAAGCACACCGTTTGTAAAGCTAATCTATACAAGATGCTCCCAAAGAGTAGACCCAAATTAGTGAATATATATATACACTAGATATGTCCGTGTCTATGGCACTGTTGACTTGAACCCGTATTAGGTTCTTGTTGCAAAACTTATACCAAAAAACCCAACTCATAAAAGAGATATCTTAAACCATTAAATATATATATACTAAAATTGAATATAAGCAGCCAGCTTAAAAAAAGCTAACCCAACCAAGGGTTTTGTATTAAAATCCGAACCCGCTCTGTTTCAATATGCATAGCCCAAACTTAACACTCGATCCCTGACCCGCATCGTGGTGTTGTAGTTATACTAAATGAGTACTCAAAACAAAATTGTCATTTTAGGTTGAGTCATGTCAAAAAGGTTAAATTTATGCGAACTTGAATCCGACCCGAAATTGTAAACCTCCCAAACCCAACTTGCTAAGGACATTCTAGGATATAAAATATCTACAACAAAATTCAATTGCATGAGCCGCTAATTACAAAAGAATCCTACTCAATAGGTGTAAGCTTTGTTTTGAAAATATGAATCCCAAACCATTTACTATATGCATTTGTTCAAACTCGTTCTACCATGCCTTGACTCACCTGACACATTGTAATTATTTGATATTATAATTGTATTTGAAGAAAATCTATTATATTTAAATTGGGTCGGATGGATTAAATGGTCTAATCTAATAATTTTTTAAAATAAAAAATAAACATTACAATTATCTCAATTTATTTAAGTTTATTTAGACACGCACATGCTTATAGCACTATTGACTTTAATACATATTGATTTTTTTTTATGAAACTCGTACCTAAAAACTCGTCCTAAACCCAACTCATTATCAAGACATATATCTTAGATTGTTAGTTATTTATGCCAAAATTTTATATAAGCAATTAGTTAGAAAGAATCCGACCTAACTAGAGCTAATTTTGTTATAATAAACCCAAACACGCTCCGTCTCAAAATACGTATGTCAGAACTCAACTTGCTCAACCCCGCCCACACCCCGTCCAGTTGTAGTTATAAGATAATATAAAGGCATTTCATGAAAAATGATTATATTTAGGTTGGGTTTAGTCAAATGAGTTAAATTTATACAAACTTGAACCCGAGTCGAACATGTGCTAGGCTTTGGTTGTGGAACTCATATTTGTTACAAAATAGATCTATCCCGCCCCTTCTGAATCGACACGTTCTAATTATATAATATTATAACCATATTTAAAAAAATTATTATATTTAAATTTGGACAAAATGGGTCAAACATGCTAATCTTATAAAAAAATATAAAACAATTAATTGGCCTAGTTAATCTAATCCTTCTAGATAAGTATAAGTTGTTCAGTAATAAAATTGTAAGGGAAATCACTGCTTTCTTGTTGTTTTGAAAAACAGAAAAATGAGTCCATCTAGATAACAATTGAAAAAATTAATTGGTGCATGTATTTCATCAAATGGGTTAAATTTATACAAATTTGAACTTGAGTTGAACATCTGCCTAGCTTTGGTTGTGGAACCTATGTTTGCCTTGAACTCGATTTATCCCACCTTGACCGATTCGACACGTTCTAATTATATAATATTATAACCATATTTAAACAAAAAAATATTGTATTGAAATTTTGTCAGGATGGATCAAACATGCTATTCTTATAAAAATAAAAAATTAATTTTCCTAATTCATCTAAGTCCGTCTAGATAAGTATACGTTTGTTTAGTAATAAAATTGTAAGGAAGACCATTGCATTCTTGTTGACATGAAAAAAAAAATCCGTCCAGATAACAATTCAAAAAATCAATTGATACATGTTATATTAGTACAACTTTTTAAGCTATTAACATATATTTTAATTATAAAAACTAATTCATTAGATATATTTTTTTTAAACTAAGAAATTAAACAATCATAATTTTACAATAGTTTAGATTTAATATTTTTCTCCATGGGACAAATAAGCTAATTTAAATTGAATTTTGGCGATACAAATTAAATATTTAGTTCAATTTTGAATTAATTTTGTAGAACTCTACGATAAATATTAGAGTTTTCCTGATTAATTTTATTCATTTAGATAGAATTGTAAAAATTAATTTTTGTACATTTTATATTATAACTCTTTCAGTGATTTGTTAGTAAAAACTTTTGTAATCATTAGGAAATAGATAATTAATATGGAAACTAATTAATTAGAACTTGGATATTTTAAAACACTTTTAAATCTAATAAAATATATAATTAAACATAATTATGCTTTAAACTACCCGAATGCCGCGACACATATAAGCCAGATCAAAAGATAAACAGCATATACTTATCTTTTTAACGGGAATTTTGTGATTTGTTATATATATAGTTAATAGTTAATTAATATGAAAATAAATTAGAATTTTGATGGAATATGTAAATAATTTTATTTGGATAAATATAATAGGGATATAAGTGGCTATAATTATGTTTTAAATTATCAAAGTGCCATAAATAAGTCCGTAGATCAAAAGATAAATAGTTAAGGATAAATCTTAACCATCACTTATTTTTTTGACGGATTATTTTTGATTTATTAATAGATATAATTAATTTTGGGCTTTTCGTGTTTATAGGCTTAATCTTTTCAGCAAATTGGCCTTTGGGCTTGAAATGTGAAAATTATAAGTTCCCATGATAAATAGATGGGGTACCTTTTCGTGTTTATGGGCTTAATCTTTTCGGTAAATTGGGCCTTTGGTTATGTATATTTGTGCTCTATTTTTTGAAAAGGAACAAAATTATAAAATTTTATTATTTTTAATTTAATTTTGCTTTTGCTGCCTCTATATATATATGCTAGTCAATATCCGTGCCTACAGTACGATTCAATTATACTTATATGTAATTGGTGATACTATCTAAAATAATATTTATTATTAGTTTTTTTTATAACTATAATTAGTCATAATTTTAATTATTTTTTTATTCATATTAAAAGTTCTTATTCTAATTTTTCTATTTTTAGAGAAATTAATTTTAACATTATCCTAAAAAAGTAGTAGTATAGTCTTAATTTGAAAATAAGAGGAATTAAATTTTTCCCTACGGCATTAATTTTAATTTTTAATCCTAACCAAAATTTAACATTATAATTGTATGCCTATTACTCAAATTGTGGTAGAGTAAATTAAGTCTGTCTAATTACACTTTCGTTATAATTAGGGATGGGAAATTGCCTAATCTGACAAATTTTCGACTAAGCAAACCAAAATATAGGGCGGACTCTTTCTTTTTTATTTTATAATCCAGAAAAGTATGGTTGCTAAATGGCTTAAGTTTAAATACACACAAATTCTGTCCATTTGTTTTAACTCTGTTGAAATATATCATTTTTTCTTTAAAATAACCTTATTATACAATCTAATTACAACGGCTAGAGTGAGTTAAGGTTTATATGTATATATATAGTAAATAAGGTATATTTTATTTTTTAAATAAATAAATAAATATGTTTTTAGTCAAGTATAGTTTCAAGTAATCATATTTTTAGATATATGGAGTTCGAATTTGGTAAAACCCTAAACTCAGTTATTGATTCCCTATAAATAAAGTTAATCTCAATATAATCCATTTAGGGTACGTTCTTGTTGCGTGATTTTGACGTATGTTTTGGAAAATTATGTGATTTATGTAGTAATTTAAGAGTATTCTTTTAGGATAAGTTTTGATATTTTAAATTTCGTCAAATTTTGAAATCATGTGAATCACGTGATTTCAAAATCCGCTCAAATGGTTGAAATTTTGGAATTCCCATAGTTTAAATTTGATCAATCTCTTTTTAATCTTATCTCTCCCATATTATTGGTCATGAAGACTTTTCTCTCAAACTAAAATATCTAAATGGATAAAAATCTTACTAAAACCCAACTTATACTACTGTATTTTGGAAACTTCTAATTTTTTCAAAAGAACATCTAAATGAAAATCATGAGATTTTTGGATCATAGATTTTTAAATCTTATGATTTGTCAAATCATATGATTTCAAAATTTCATGAAAAGAATGCAACCTTATATATTTCCATTAGGTTTTTTTAAAATAAAATTTAAAATTATTAATCACATATAGGATAAACGTATGCCAAGAAAATAATTGAGTAATTTTAAATTAATATGTTTACATTTAGTGATTTAGAATAACATTTTGTTTCTTGAGAAAATAAACTATTATTATTTTATTTTGAAAAAAATAATAAAAATAATATTTGATATGCTCTAAGTTTTGGATATGTCCTTATTACCTACAATTAACTTATTATTTTTTTTTTATCATTTCTCATAATTAATTATATTTTCTTATTCAAACAAATTGAATTTGTAAATATCACTACTTTAATCCTAAGAGATAAATAAATAAATTTGTGAGTTCTAAATTTTCTAATGATTAACAATGTAATTGTTAATGTATATATGACTTGATGCCCTTTGTATTTTTTTTTTAGAAATAAAGGGGTGTTAAAAATTAAAATTCTTACATTTAGAAAATTAAGTTTTACTATTTATAATAAGAAAATATAAATAATTTTGAGAACGTATAAATAATTTTGACCAATTGAAACTTACATTGAATTTAATATAACTAAATATTAAAATATTAATAAATAATTGATATTGATTGTAAAAACTACTCATACATGTAATCGAATAATGGTTGGGAAAATATAACTAAAGAAGTCATTTTAGTAATAAAACTATTCATACATACATAATATTCTAAAAACCTAAATTTTAATTTTAGTTATTCAATTATTTATTTATTTATTAAGATTTTAAATAATTCAATAGTGATTAGTTAATTAATAAATACTTGTTTAGTTTATCATAGAAATATGTTACATACATCGAAATTAATAAGGAGATAAATATTTTTTTTAGTTTATCACATAAATTAAAATTAATTAGGAGATAAATACATGTTTAGTTATCACAGAAATATGTGAGCTATCAAATGAAAATATAAAGAATAAGTTAAGAGTCTTTGAACTGTTGGATTAAAACAAAAAGACTTAAATTAAGTCTAAGCCGCCACTTTAGAATATAAGTTTAGAGAGTTCCATAATAGTAGCACTGAGAGTTGTGTAGTAATGGTTAATGGTTGGTTTTGTGGCGAGTTGTGCTAGATTCAACCCTACTTGCCTAAAAATATAACAATTTTGACATTAATACAAGCTTGAAGAGAGTTTTAACTACGGAAGTTTGAAGTTGGTGCATTTACTATATGACCGAACCTACCTAACTTTGACACGTGATATTATTAGGTATTTTTGGACATTGCTACAGGGATCATCGAGGCACTAAAAAGATGGCTCACTTTAACCAGATATATGGGTTTATTTTGAATTCAACATGTTAAATTTACATGTACTTAAACTGGATATAACCCAAATCATATTTCGAAAAGTTGGGACGTAGGTGGTCAAAGACTTATTAGGATGAATATTTTGTCATCTTAAATCCTCATTACTATTACTAAGGTAGCTTTATTTATAATCGAACCAAATTTACTCATGCATACCACAATTAAAAAAATAAAAATATCAAGCCTTGAGGTCATGGTTAGTCAAAAACTTGTTAGGATGAATTTTTTATCATTCTAAATCCTAATTGCTGTTACTAAGGTAGTTTTATTTGTTATCAAACCAAATTTATAGGGTTTTTTAAAGTAATCAAATTCAGAGTTCATTAATTATGCTTGAGGACGATAAATTTCTTTAACATAATCCTTTTTACTTTCACAATAACATTAATCTATTTTTGCATATACAATTTGTAAACTTTAAAAAACAAAATCATAAATAAATCAATGCCCTAGAAAAATGAACTTTAAATATTTTTAAATTAAAATTTATTATAATTTGAAGTTTTAAAAAAAAGTTGTAGAGAGAGAAAGATGACGTGACAGTGCAAATAAGATGTGGATATGCACTACTATTAGAGCATCTCTAGTAGTAGTGTATATTGTGGTTTTGTGTATTGTTTACACAATTTGTAAAAGTTTTGGTCTCCAACAGTCTTTTAAATTTGGCTTTTATTATAATGAAAGTGTAAAATACACTCCAAGTTTAAACTGTCACGTCAACATTTTTTCTCCCATTTTTTTTATAAAACTTTTAACATATAATAATTTTTAATATAAAATATACATTTTAAAAAAATTATATATTTGAAATAAATCAAGATCCATTGGATATGATTATGTATTTAGAAATTCAAAAAAAAGTTAAAATAATAATAATAATAATAATAATAATAACAATCCCTTCGTTCCAATTTAATTGTACACTATTCCATTTATAGATGTCCCAAAATAGTTGTCTACTTTTCATATTTAGTATGTCTTTAATTATAACAATTTTTTTATTTCTAATATTACCCTTTAAGCTCCCTGCACTTTTTTATTTTGGGTCCCACTACCTTTTTCATGAGAAAAAAAGTAAAGGACATTTTTGAAAATAAGTATTTTCTCTTGGAGTAATAAATATGTCTTCTTATATTTTACTTTTTCAAAGTGTGACAATTAAATTTGGACGGAGGGAGTAATAATAATAATAATAATAATAATTGCATAGATTAACATTATACATGCGTCGGTATCTTATTGGTTCACTTAAATTTAATACAAAATTTTACAAAAGTATTACTGGAGCATATTTTTTTTATATTTCAAGATTTGTGTAAAAGTGGCTTGATACATATGATTTGCACAATAATTTTTACACTACGGTTGGAGATGCTCTTACTTGAAATATTATTTAATAGATAATCTACATGTTAAATAATATGGGGATGCTAAAAAAAAGCTATAATTTATAATTAAACAAAATAGGAATATATAATAATACTGGAGATGCTGTTATATAAACAATTTACGTGTCAAATAATTTAGGGACATATCGGAGATATATAAAAAAAATCTAATTTACAAATAAATATTTAATGGCTATAGAGATATAATTAGAATTTTTGTAGGTTTTAAACTCTTTAATATAGTTGATTAACTAAATACCTATTATTATCATTAATATTACTAACATGCTATGATAATCCTGAGACATTTGATCAAAAGATAAACATCTACATTAAATCTGAACCACCAGTTAGGAACATAAACATAAAGAGTCCTGCTATATTATGATTGACTTCATTTATTAATATATTAGCTAATGCCCATGCCTATGGCACGATTTGATTGTGTCTATATGTAATTGGTGACACTATTTAAAATTATATTTATTGTTATTTTTTTATATATATAACTACTTATAATTTTAATATATTTTTATCTTATATTAAGAATTCTTATTCCAACTTCGCTATTTCTTAGATAAATTAATTTTAATATTGTTCTAAAAAAGTATTAGTGTTTGAGAGCAAGAAGAAATAAATTATTCACTACGACATTAATTTTAATTTTTAATTTTAACCAAAATTTAAAAATATGATTGTATGCCTATTATTCAAATAGTGGTAAAATAAATTAAGTCTGTCTAATTGCACTTTTGTTACAATTAGGGATCAGAAATTGCCTGATTTTGATTAAGCAGATCCCAATATAGGGTGAATTTTTTCTTTTTTCTTTTATAATAAAGAAAAGTTTGAGTTCAAATGGTTTAAGTTCGAGTTCACATAAGTTTTGTTCATTTGATTTGACTCTACTATAATGTAACATTTTTCTTTAAATACCATTGTGATACAATATAATTACAACATGCGAGGAGGCAGTGGTAAAGCCAAAATTTGAGTCAATCGGGGTCGAAATTTAAAACACATTAAATCATATTTAAAGTCTTAAAATTTTAATACTATTTAAAATTTGTCTATTAATACTATTTTTAATAGAATAAAATAAATTATTAAATAACTATAAGTATATAACTAATATTTAACAATTACGAATTTAGACCTAAATCACAAAATATTCAATAATTAATCAATAGTTCAAGAAATACACACTTAATATTATGTAATTAATAATTATACAGTTAATCAACAATATAAATAAAATTCAACAACTAGGGGTTTAAACCTAAATCACTATCTATTAAACAATTAACCAATGGTTTAACAAATACACTTAATATTAGGCAATTAATAATTATGCAATTAATCAATAATATAAATAAAATTCAACAATTAGGGGTTTAAACCTAAATCACCAAATATTGAACAATTAATCAAATGTTCAAAAAATACACTTGATATTAGGCAATTAATAAAGAAACAAAACTAATATCACGCAAGTAATAAAGGAATAAAATAATTCTTAATTTTGAAAAGTAGATCCAAAAAATATACTTAAAAATATAATGGGTCGTGTGCGTGGTCGTAGTGGTGTGGAGGTTGAGCGGTGTGGTCGTGGAAACATAGTTGTGTATTTATGTGAGTGAGACAAAGAAAGGTGAGTAAGAGAGATGAAGAATAGAGAAGCAGGCAAGCAGTTATGTGATAGATATAATGAAATCGTGGAGACATATGTTTGCTTTGTCTAATTTGTGAAATTTAAAAGTTTTCAAATGGCTTATAAAGTTTTGCCTCTTACGGCTAGATCGAGTCTATTGTTCTACATATAAGCCTTTATGTATATTTTTTTTTCAAAAAATATCCAATATATAGTATTTATAAAAAAAAATTAAACCAACAGGGGGTGCCTGTCCCCCTACCCCTTAGTAGCTTTGTCCTTTGCGAGGAGTGAAAAGTGAGTTGATACTTATACGTATAGTATAGCAAACAGGGTATGTTTTAATTTAATTTTTTAAAATAAATATATTTTTAGTTAAGTTTAATTTTATGTAATCATATTTTTAAATATATTGAGTTCAAGTTTGGTAAAACCGAAAACTCGACTATTGCCTCCTTATAAATAACGTTAATTCCGAAATGATCCATTTATATATGTCAATTAGTACATATCAGATCATTAAAATTTAGAAATTAATGATCACGTATATGATATACGTATGCCAAGAGAATAATTGCGTAAGTTTAAATTAATATGTTTATATTTAGGGTGTGTTTATAGCGCGAGATTAGAGATATGATTGGATTAATTAATCATATCCGGTATTTGTTGTAAAAAATGATAGGATAAACATATCATATTTTATATTTGGTGCAAGAGTGGATATGATATTTTTATCTTATCCAGCGTTTAGTGCAATACGGGACGGGATTACACTCCGGATTAATTATCATTTTATCTCATTATAACCGGATAAAATTATGTCACGCCTATAATTGGTATTATTTTCTTTCGGGGTTGCCGGATAACAAAACAAATATAAAAATAAGTTTTTAATTAATTTATTCTGATCTTCTTTTTTACGTCCTTTAGATAATCAAATTTATTAATGAAAATTTTCGATTACCCAAAATTACAATAAGTCAACTAACAAAATTTATTTCTCGTAAAATATGGTATTTCTATTTTTCTTTTAATAAATGAAGGAATTTATACGAAACTTTTATTTTATAAAAAAAATAAAATTTACATTAGAATTTGAAACTGTACTTAATGCCTAATTTGTAAATATTGTATGTAATATATAAATTTTCTCATGGAATAGTTTTTTACGAAATTTATTTATAAATAGGTTAATCGCATTAGCAAAAAAAAATTTGTGAACAACAATTAATATTGCATGTATTTTTAAACAAAATCAAGTTATATTATATAATATCCAGACTTGTAATATAGGATTTCATCAAATGCAAAGTTTATTAAATTTTTATCCAACTAATCTTTATCATGTCCAATCCCGCTTAATTCTTATTTGGCACACCAAACGTACCCTTAGATCAATATGAAATTTAAAAATTAGAATTAGTTTCCGAAGAAAATAAGCTTTTATTAATATATTTTGAAAAAAATGATAAATATAATATTATATATGCCTTTATCACCAACCATTGACTTATATATTATTTATTTTTTTTATCCTTTCTCACAATTAATTATATTTTCTTTCAAACAAATTGATATTGCGAATATCATTACTTAAATGTATATAGGACATGACGTCCTTTCTATTTGTCTTTTAGAAAGAAAGAGGTGTTAAAAAAAGAAGGAATTGAAAATATGAAAGAATTATTGTCGATATATTCGATTTTGTTGCTTTAACAAAAAGAATATATTTCTATTTCAAGGAGTAAATAGATAGATTTTTTTTTATGAAAATTTGTAGAGATGATCTATATAATGGATGCGTTTTTAATGTCAAATAATTTTAGGCGAATGCATTTTTTTTTTATCCACAAGAAAACGGTTGCTTGTTTTAAGATTAATTTATCCACAAGAAATTGTAATGTCAAATAATTTTCTAGGCGATTGCCTTTTTTTTTAAAAAAACAAAAATGGATAAAAAGGAATAACACCTGCAAACCTGCCAGAAAGCACTGAGCCCGTACCTAGCAGAGCGGGTAAGGTCTTGACTCGCCGGGTTCTTTATTTCAATTTGCTGGCAAGTATTTTGGAGGATCTATTACACTACCCATGTTTGAAGTTTCTAGCTACAAATTAATATAGAGAGAGCGCATTTTCTATTAGGAAAATGTGTAATTAATTAAGGACACAGATTGTGATTTCTTAGCGGGTAAACAGATGATTGATTTTACAAAACTTGGTAAAAATGATTTAAATGATTAATATATCATCTCTATTAAATTTTATCAAGAAATTCAACTGCGAAGTAGGTTAATTAAAAAGTTGATATATATATATATCTAACGCGTACATATATATCAATTTTTTAGTTAACACATTTCCTAATTGATTTTTTTTTGATTAAGTTTGACTTCTCTTTCAAATTTTATGAAAAAACTCAGCCGTTAGTTACTCCCTAAAAAATCCCGAATTTATACAAAATAATTTTTAAACTTGGTCTTTTGGAAATTTTTAATATATTTATACATATGAGTGGCGTAGAATTTATCCAACTGAAAAAGACATTTTATTTAATTGTGACGAATTTTGGTCGGCTGGATATACTTATTTATTTATGTTACGCAAAACATTTAACTTTATACTAATATCAAACTTGTTCTGCAAGAGAGAAAATATATTACAATAATATAAAAAATAAACCACAAGTATACAATTACATATTAGTTTCCTTTGCTAGCTAGGTACACTTATAATTAATGCACATCTGAACAATATCCCTAAAAGGTGGAAATCTGAGTTCTGAAGTGGGAAAAGAGAAAAAAAATAAAAATCCCCAACTAAAAAGATCGAGGACGTAAAATTCGAAAAGCAAATAATTAAGAGAATGAATTGAAAATACATAAAAAAACTTTTCAATCCTACACAAGTAAACTAAACTTGGATACGCACTTGAAAAATATTGTTCTTATTATTATTAAATCATATGTTGCGGATCTTAAGATTCTACCATAACGATTCTTCTCTCCATCCGTTTATCACCTTAGCAATAAATTCGTTGATTCTGCTCTCCAAATTATCGTCAAATTCTTCATCGTCATCATCAGACCAGCCAGAATTGTCATCATCACCACTATCATCTTCATTATCCTCATCATAACCATCTTCATTAGAGTCATAATTATTATCACTGTCGTTAGAATCTTTGTCATAACCATCTTCATTAGAGCCATAATTATCACCAACATCAACCTCATCGTAAGTAGATGACTCATAGTAATAATGAGCATCATGCCCGCTAATTTTCTCTCTATCATCATTGTCTTCTCTATCTACTTTGAGGAACTCGTCGAACTCGTCAACATGTGGCGTAAAGTTGGTAGCCATAATGGCAAAAATAACAATATTAAACACCCAAAACACGAAAACACGCTCAGATAGATATCCAAAGAGATTATTGGCATAATAAGAGGAGAAAGAGAAGTCCAAAAGTACCAAGCAAGTAGATACACACAAAAGGAATAGCCACACAAAGTTCATGCCCTAAATATGTTATGTGCAAATATTGGAGGATGATGTTTATGTTGTTGATGTTACTCGATCTAATTTGAGATTTTGAGGGCTATATAAATACTCTTTATAGGTTGGTTTGAGTATTCAAGTGGGCAAAAGGTGTTTTCTCAGAAAGTTTTATTTCTTCAAAAGTATATTCTTAATTGGTTTACATAGATAAAGACTGATTAAAAGTTGCCAAGTTATGATAATGAAACTGCTTAGCAACTATGCCTTATTTGTTAGTCAATAATAATACAAATAGCAATCAAGTTATGCCCAAGTAACCAATGCATGGTTGACTTAAAGTCCTTCGGGAGGTACCACACAACTTACAAATCTTATTATTGAATTATTAAAAGGAAAAGAAAAGAAAATCAAAATTTGTATATTAAACATTAAAAGGAATTGTTAATCATAAAATTTACAATTAAAGCTAGTGTTGACACTACGTCCTTATTCACAATTGAAATTGGCATTGGACACTAATAGAATTCACTTGATGGATTTATGTTGTTTAATTGGGTGTGATCTTAATTACTGTGTTAAACCTTGGTCAGAGCCATTAATAACCGTGTATCCTTGTTACAACTTATTTATCATCACAATAAGAAGGTCGCATGACTAAAATATTTCTTATTTTATTTTAATCGCATCCCAAACATATACCAGAGCGTGATAATTAATTTTAGTTCAAGACTACTAATTTAAGAATTCTCTTAAACAAAGTCTTAGTCTACATGGAGAGAATATTTTTACGTACTTCTAAAACATACTCTTAGGCTCCGTTTGATTGCAAGGTGGAAAAGAAAAATAAATTTAGTTCGTTTTGGTGAAAAGATGAAAAATAAGTTGAGCGATAGAAGTGATATCCTCTTGATTTTTAAGTTTTTCCATGAAGAAATTTTCTTTATTTGGTGGTAAGTAAAATTTTTTCCACCAAAAATATTGAAGGATGAAGGATATATACTCACAAATGAGTAACATCTCTCACCTTATTTTCTATCTTTTCACACAAACTAGCTAAATTTATTTTCCCTTTCCATCTTTGCAATCAAACGGAGCCTTATTTAACATTTTTAAATAAGGTATTGATATAATTAGCACTTCACACACACACACACACACACATATATATATATATATATATATATATATATATTAGCACTCCAAAATCATATTTAATTAGTGATACTTTATATGTATTTTTTGGCACACTTTTTATACATCGAGGATACACTTTTAGAATGCAAGAGTATTCATATGGAGTGCTAATTGCGATCCCCTTTTAAATATCACAATATATATATATATGGAAAATGTTCAGGTTACACCGGTGTACAATTAAATACAAAGAATTTTTGGGGGATATGCTTAGTTTTACATTCGCTTATACCTTTTTTTTTAGATTCATAATTTACAATTTTGTCATTGGATTAATTATTTTTATTGTTTTTGTCAAGAATGCAAAATTTTAAATTAATCAGATATTTGTAACTATGTAATCAAAAAGCATAGTTTTATTTAAATTTTATAAGTCTTATTGGTGCTAAAAACGGGAATGGTATTTTAGACCACACAGTCAAATGATTGGATCAAATGATTAATACAATAAATGCCACAAACCAAAAAGAGTCAAAGATGTATAGAGGAGGTTGGCCTTGTATGAAGATACGGGTTAGTCATCCTCTGTGGAATAGAGCTAGGAGCTCGGTTTGCTTCATATTGACGATAAACAAACAAGTATTATAAACTTATAAAAGCCTCTCTAATTATTCTATCCTGATAATGTTACACGAAGAATATGCTCGAGCTACACGAGTTCTGGCTTCTTTATTCTAAGAGTTCTAGTGAGTACTTTAAGCTTCTATTTCTCTCATCTTCTTGCTATTGAATGTTGTATGGGTATTGTCAGAAATCTGAAAACCGAACAAACGAACCGAACCGATCCGTTGCGATCCGAAATTTGCCGAACCGAAAAAAAAACCGAAACCCAAATCAAAATCAAAAACCGAAACCGAAACCGAATGATTTGGGTCGGTATGGGTTGGGGATAGGGGTGTTGTCAGAAATCCGAAAACCGAACGAACGAACCGATCCGATCCGTTGCAATCCAAAATTTTCCGAACCGAAAAAAAAACCGAAACCGAAACTGATTGATTTGGGTTAGTATGGTTTGGGGATTCGGGGTCCCTGAATTGGACCGAAAAAACCGAATCTTTAAAAAAAATATTTGCTAACTTAATGTAATTACTTAAGTTGTCTTACAATACGTTGAAAAAAAAAAAAAACTTTCTTACAACATTTACATTATATAAATGACTCAATCCTATGAATTATTTACATTTATAAATATTTACTTAAGCTAATTATTAAAATAAATACATTATATAATTTTTTTGTAGCACCTTTTGAGTAAATTTATATTTTTAGTGCAATTTTGAACTAAAGTTTTAACAATACAAAAAAAAAACCGAATGAGACCGAACCGGACCGAAACCGAATAATTTGGGGAGGGTTTGGGTTTCATAAGTACGAAAACTGAAACCGAACCGAACCGAAACCGAACTATAAAGTTTGGGGAGGGTTTGGGGTACCCTAGTTTCTACCCCGACCGAAACCGAAAACACCCCTAGTTGGGGATTCGGGGTCCCCGAATTGGACCGAAAAAATCGAATCTTTTAAAAAATTATTTTTGTTAACTTAATATAATTACTTAAGTTGTCTTACAATACATTAAAAAAAAAAAGAAAACTTTCTTACAACATTTACATTATATAAATGACCTAACCCTATGGATTATTTACATTTACAAATAATTATTTAAGCTAATTATTAAAATAAATACTTTATATGATTTTTTTGTAGTGTCTTTTGAGTGAATTTATATTTTTAGTGCAATTTTGAACTAAAGTTTTAAGAACACAAAAAAACCGAATGAGACCGAACCGGACCGAAACCGAATAATTTGGGGAGGGTTTGGGTTTCATAGATACGAAAATCGAAATCGAACCGAACCGAAATCGAACTATAAAGTTTGGGGAGGGTTTGGGGTACCCTAATTTCTATCCCGACCGAAACCGAAAACACCCCTAGAATGCTGGAGTCTCCTTATTCTTAAGTTTGTCTGGTTGTTCTTGTGTTGGTTGAACTTAGTTGTTAAAAGAAGTAAATCATTCTTGTATATGTATGATTAGAGGAAATGTGTGGCCAAACCTCCCAGAGCATGTCTGGAGCCATGCTTCGACCGTTACCAATTCTGACCTTACTTCTCTATGAATTTCAGTGCAATAAATGTAGTTAGTGTGTATTTAATGAAAGTGATGGGAATTCTGCGTGCTCTGCAGGGCAGGTAGCAGTTGCCTATACTTCTGCCAACCACTTTGGCTGAGTGGCTTAGGCGAGATGGAGTTTCAAAACTCGCCAAAAGAACTCTAGAGTCAGAGTCCTAAAATTTGCTGTCCGTAATCAACTCTCGAGTGGGTCCTTGATCTTTGAGGGGATCTACCCTTCTTACAATGATCCAACGGGGCTCCTCCGAGCTCTTCCCGCTGGAGCATACCTGATTACTGATGTGGACGACCACGTGTCAGCTCGTAGTCGGCAAGGCAAATTGAATTAATAATTTGCACCATTAAGTCTCATAATTTAATATACAATATGATTATGATAAGAGATTTCTGTAACTCCAATTAATTTTATTTTTTTTGCATGCATTTTTGATATATAACAATGATCTAATCTAACGGATAGATTAACAAATTATTATGTTTAGAAAAAATCATGAGGAAGTATAAAAAAAATTTGTGTTACACTCAATATAACTTAAACCTTCTTCTATATAAAGAGAGAAATAATATGTGCCAATACTTTCATATAATTATTTAGTTTTTGGGTGGCAGATTTTTAGGAAGCTTCTAAAATAATGAATTACGAAGAACATTTTGTGCAAAAACATTCACATGTAAGAGGGAAAAAATTTGCGAGGAAATCCCCCAATTGATCGACGATGACACGACATGCATATTTAAAGATGGTGCTTCCCTCAATCAAACTTAATGGGCAAGAAAATTCTTTCAAGGTCAACCCTAAACCAAGCAGGCTGCTTACTTAATCATGGTTGGGTACTTACACGTATCCCAGAATACCATAGGAAAAAAAAACATAAAATAAATAAATAATATAACATTACTAAATTATTCATCTCTTTTTTAAGGGTGTTGAAGTTGGCACTCTACAAAACTTTTGCTAATACTTCTACTTTTACACTTTTATTTTAATAACACTCCTATTTTATTCTTACCACTCCCACATATTTTTGGGAATAAATCCCCTACTTAATTAGTTAACAACATCATTAAATATATAATAACATAAAACAAATGACCCCAAATTAAACTAACCCCAAACAAAGGCTTTCCATCTCTTTCACATCTCCATCTCGCAAGCATTAATGAAAGAGAGGAGCCGGAGGTTCACTCAGTTCCCATTTCATTGTTTATATTATTTTCATAACATATACATCAAATATCTAAACAAAAAACTCAATTTTATGTTTAAAGCACGAATAATGTTTACTCGGTTTTCCGCAACCGAGTTGCAAGCTTGTACATTCTGCTGCTCTCAACCGAGTATGAAATTTCATAAAATATCAAATTGATATGCTCTCGGAACCTTCATTCGATTGAGAGCAGCTGACTGTTGCTATATCATGCTCGATTGTGAGCGGATGGACTAACATTAATCACACTCAGTTCCTCTCAACAGAATGAAGGTCTCGAGAACATATCAATTTGACATGTTATAGGATTTCATACTTAGTTGAGAGAAGCCGAATTTATAAGCTTGCAACTTGGTTACGAGAAACCCTGTAAACCTTTTTCATGCTTTAAATAAAAAATTGTATTTTTTGTTTATATATTTGATGTGTATGTTATGAAAATAATATACGTAATGAAACATAATAAAAATATGTATACCTCTCTTTGATTAACTCTTTTTGCTAAACTCATTTGAAGATGTTAGAAATAGTGTAAGAGAGAAATTTTGGAGGGAAATTTAATTTGGGAATAAATGTTTGAAATGCATTAAATGTTAGATATTCTAACTAGTTAAAGATTAATTAATTTTTGTATTAAATTAAAACAAGCAAAGTGGAAAACTAGTTAAGGATTAATCAACTTTTGTATTAAATTAAATCAAGTTGGATGAAAATAACAATTTAACATTTTTTTTTGGTGGAAATATTAGCAAGTGATTTGGGGTGCCAACATCACCACCTTTTTAACTTCTCCTAAAAATTATTATTTTAAATTATTTTTAAACATTTTATCAAACACTCCGTTAATTCTAAATGACAAGGTGATCTCTCCATTTTCATTGGCATTGGATTGCAGTTTCAACCTTGTATGACATATTTTTGAAGTATTCTAAAAATTTCCACCTAAACTCTACGCGGCTCTTACCATTTCATCTAGGCCTGGTAGGAAGATCATTGGCCAGGAACAATAGTCTTCCACCCTTATTTTTTTTTTTTTATAGTACTTTATTTTTTCCGTATTTAAATAATGAGAAATGTTCAATAAATAAATCCTCATAAATGTTCAACATTAACCCTTGAAAAGAATTCTCATTTGCCACCCTAAAATTCATTTGCAACAATAAAATCATTCGTGAAATATGCAAAGCCAATCCAAGTCTTCAAAGAAAACTCTAGGGCGACAAAAATGAAGAATAAAACCCCTCACAGACAATTTCAAACACCATCATAAATAGTTTCAAATCCCTCTTGAGGAACCATCATAAATAGTTTCAAACACCATCAATTTTTTTTCCCTTGTATGGTACTCTATCACCATTTCTTGATAAAATTTCAAAGTAGAATCTTAGAAAAAAGGGGTTAATTACCTATTCATACATTGTACTAGACCTCTTTTTTGCAGTTTTGTCATTATTCTCTTTTTTTTTTTGTTTTTTTTTGTAATAAAGATAGGATACTTTCTGTTTGGTCCTACTTTAATCACTCGTTAACATTCCGTTCAGACTCTATTAGTGTAAAATCAGATGTGGCATTCATCTTAAGTTTGTGTAGTTAATATTTCTGATGTGGATAAACCACATCAGCCTGTATTATCACCTCAACTTCATCCTTCATCTTCTTCACCCAACAAAAAATAAGACCCAGGTAACAACGGCTGCTCACTTACAAGGTCTTCCCCATCCTCGAAAACAAATTCGTCTTTGGTTATAACGACGCCAAGCTTTCTCCCTCTAAACTCTAGTTTTATCTCTCCACAACCCAGATTTCCAACTCTAAAAGCAACCATTTTTTCCCTATGCTTGAAAAAACTTCAATTTTAATGCTTCCATCTTAGAGAAAAATCTCAAATCCACCACCCCACTGTCCGATCAATCCAATCCTTTCTCTGACCTTCAAAATTTTCATTTGAGACGCAACTGGGTTTGTTGAGTTTGGTCAAATTAACTTTGATTGTAAAACCCCTCGTTTTATAAGCTTTACTCTTTAATTCTTAACATTTTTTAGAATAATTATAATACTCGCTGGAGGTGTTTCCAGTGGTAGAGAAAGATCACAGTGGCACTGAGCCCGAGCAGCAGAGATGGTAATGTTGAGGGGCATTTTGGGGAGAGAGGAAATGGGTATTTGAGTTGTGGTTGTTTATCGGTTCAAGTTGGTATTGGGGGGTGAAATGGGGTTTTGGGATGTTGGAGAGGGAAGGGGGAGTAGAAGGGATTAAGGCTGATGTTTTTTGTCCACGTAAGAAAACTAAGGTTGATGTGTTGTCCACATTAGAAAACATCAAATACAAAAATTAAAATTAAAAGCCGTTAACGACAAAGTGTTGACGAGTGACTAAAGTAAAACCAAACAAAAAGTATAACGTCTTTTTAACCAAAAAATTGTATAATGTAACCGCAAAAAGAGGTCAAGTACAATGTGCTAATTGATAATTAACCCTAAAAAAATGCCTGGAAATTTGAAGAGAAAGTAACATAATTGGTTACGAAGGATTGAAAATTGAAGCATAACGTTTGCTGCAGCATGCAAATGTGTGATACGAATGTATCCAACTCAAAGTAAGAGTCGCACTTTTCATTTTAGGACATTTCATATTGAGTTTTGCTTCCTTTCTGGTACAGAAACAACGTCCCATCTCACAATGGTATGTATGCTTTATTGTTGACTATTGATCAGGTTGAAACTAGAATTTTTCTTTAAAAGTACAAAAAATCTGTATCAGGGCACTTAATTTGAGAGAGGAGCATTAACTGTTATAAGCCAAGACGACCAACACTAGACCATCCGATTTTGCTACCTCCAACTACTGGCCCGTCCCTGGCAGCGGTGGTGGCCAAGGGCTAGAAGGATATTGGTGATATTTGAATTAACGATTAACCCATTAAGAACCCTTCTAAATGAGAAAATATGGGGACTCGTAGTTTACCACGGGGCAATACACCATGCAACAGTTAAGTGCAAGACAATTATACAAGTTAGCAAACAAAAATTGAGAAAAAAATCTGAATTGTGTAATAACTATCAGCCAAATTGGCGCACAAGAGATGATAAAACTATCCAATAAAGAAGTAGTAATCAACGAACCTTTCTTGGAGGATCTTCCCTGATATGCCTTGGCCTAACAATACGATCAATGAGCCCATACTCCAATGCTTCCGGGGCATCGAATCTCCTTATACGGCTGAAGTCCTCGTAAATCTGAAAACAAGGAATGAAATAATCTATAAATTATATGTTGGAAAATAGTATACACCAGAAATGGAATATGGACAAAGGTTTGTGTGAATGTGCATGTTCTCTAAACTATTTAGAAATTGATAAAAGAAGGAAAGGAACTTGTCATATTAATCGACCATAAAATAAATATGAGCATCCTCAATGGCATAATACTATAATCGAAATAATAACTATCCTCACAAATTAAGAGTCACTATTTGACTCTCATTTTTTAATAATGGTGAAGAGCAAAACTTATCTAGCATGCTAGATTTGATAGATGTAACCCTTACCTGGGACATCCCAATAAGAAAGCTGGAACTTTAATAGGAGTAATAAACATAAGCAAACATAGAAATGCTGGTTCAAGAAAACCCACCCCAAGGGCTTAACCAATTTTTGCAATCCCTTAACCAATAATCCAATGCACCTCCTGAATGACAGACATATCGCAACTTTTTTCTTAAACCAATATGGCAAATCCCGCTAATTCTATGTTCAAACTCAAAGATAGGATGATCTTTTTTAATTCAATTTTTTTTTTGCCTCCACATTTGTTTTTGGAAATTTGAACTTACCAACTTGTACCCAATCAAAAGAGCGAGCCCTTCGTTTTGGCAAGAGAGGATTGGAATGGTAACCAGCGCTCACCATAGTTAACATCAGCAATCCACAAAATTAACAATAAAAAGCTAATTAAATTAACAAATTTTAGTCATAACAATGGAATACTCCAAAGGACTTGAGTTACAAGCACACTATACCTTTTCAAGAGGCTGTCCCGTCTTCTCAGCCATCTCTTTATAAAGGTAATCTCTGATTCTAGAAAGCTCTTTTGTTTCATTAGAAATGTCATCAGACTGCAGAAATAATTTCTCTTATATACATTGATAATGTTCAGGGAAAAAGGAATCTGTACTGGTGGAAAATAAGATGAGGATTCCAGTCAAACCTGACCACGAGCAGACCCAGCTGGTGGTTGTATTGCAATTCTTGCAAGGGGCATTACACTCCGCCTGCCCTTAAAAATAGGAAAAAAAAAATGATGTGAAATAACACCACCAGGGAAGGCCTTCAGATTCCAGTAATAGTAAACTAGATTCCCGTGCACTCACATTCACATATTGGTGATTTGAAACAGAATAAAAAAAAGGTTATAAATAAATAACAATTGGCCCATTGGTAAACAACTCTAGCACTGTCGCGAACGGCAAAGGTTCAAATCATCATGCTTATACTATTATAATTAGTTTTTTTCCAAAAAAGAAACCTGGACGGGTAAATTTATTGCACAATATTGATGATTCTTAATTGCTGCTGGCTTTATAATATAGTTGATACAGAAGGTCCATACATCCGAAAAGCTGGACGTAACATATTACCAGGACATAGATAGGCTTGTTAATGGATTGGATTTTTCCGATCTAATCCGTTTGTTCTATATGGATGCCGTTTTAAAATATGATAAACTGATAATCCCATTAATCAATGGATTGGTTAAGGATTGGTACCACTCCAATACATTAAAAATATTTTTAGTTTTTGCCAGGTGAAAACTATATCAGCCTGCCCGAACCAAACTGGTCCACATGCAAAATTATGAAACTAGCAAGCCCCAAAATAGCCAGTATGATCGACAGCTATTATTAATAATTGACAAAAGGAAATTCCAATTTTTGTTACCATTGACCAAGAATAGTTAAGTACCTTTTCTCCAGCAGCAAGGATAAAGCCTGCAAGATTATTTGCATAACCCAAACAGTGAGTGGCAACAGGACTTTCCAAGCTCTGCATTGTGTCATAAAGAGCCAAGCTTGGAGTAAGCTGCAAAAATGAGAGGAAATATTAGCATCAATTAAACAAAATTTGGTTAAATTAGAGCCCCTTCACCTATCACTGTTTCGTACTTTTACCACCTAAAGGGGAAAAACTGACGACATAACCCCTTCATAGAGTGACCCAGAAAAATGAGTTATAACTGTTAACAGAATTGCAAAAACGCCCCAAGTCGTTGACCCATATTGACCAAGTTTTGTTTTATTTCATCCATGACCAATTAAATGTTGCCACACAGACAATCTCTTGAGAATAAGAACAAGACCTTGTCTGATATATCTGTATATACGTGACGAAACCCTCAAAGTTCAGTATGTTACATTACATGTATGTGTATATTACTGTATTGATAAATTTACAGATCACAATCTGCACAATAAGTGCGTAGCAAAAAAAACATAATCGTGTATATATAAATATATGTACGTGCGTATATACAATAACAAAAATGTTTTAGGTTTTAATTCACTGATCTCACTTTCTTTGGTGCATAAAAGATGTCAAATTCAATGAAACGGCCTTCGTGAAATAATCAATCAAGGTCATGATACCATTGGACTTCAAGCATGCATATTATATCGAAAGCATGGCAATGAATAACCCAATCGCATTCTTGTACACGAGATAAAACGCATAAGAATCAACTAAATTTGTGGAAAGGGAATGAAGATATGAGATATAAGTAGAGTCGTATACCAATTAAATGAAAAAGAGGTGCACTGAGATGGTCAGTGGGCAGTGGACTACGAGTACAATGAAGAAGATTGGACAAAAAGAACAGATGTGAGAAAGAAAGAGGAAAAAGTTGTTTTATTCGATGTAACTTGTATTTAATTTATAAGTGGTATAGTAAGGGTAGAACAGATAAACAAAATCTAGTTACACAACATGTGCATCTCATATGACCTAATTCTGGTTTATGTTTTAACTGAATGCAGTGGAGTTCAAAGTGTCAAAATAATAGTTAAAGGGGCATATTTATGGGTTTCTTCATCAAGGATAGCTGGCCTGGAATAGTTGGAGGGCATTTATTGTAGTTAATCCAATAAAATATGGCAGAAGAAAGTAAACTAAGTTTTCCTTGAACACACACACACACACAAAAAAAAAGGCGGGAATATCATATAACTCACATCTCCACCAGGACAATTGAGGTACAAAGTCATCCTTTTAGAATTATCGATACTGTCAAGGTACAACATCGTTGCAAGCATTTGGTTGCTGAATTCTTCGTCTATATATTGCCTGATGAAGATAACACGTTCCCGGTACTACACCACAAAAATTAAGTGAACATTAAGAAATAAAGTGCAAATAAAAAAAAGGAAACTCCACACACACATAATACAGAATAATATGAACTACTAAAGATAGCTCATTAGAAATAACATGATCAAAAGGAGTAGCAAAGTCACTTACGAGGGCATTCCACAAATCAACCCATTGCCATGATCCCTCACCAGGAGTTCTATAGGGTACCCTTGGGGTCCCTATGGGCATCATTTTGACATGTGCTAGTGTTGCTTTACTAGTCCTGGAAATGGATTCAGTTCCGCGTACAATATAAGCAAATAATAACCAAAGTGTTTGACGATAAATTTATATTATATGAAAGCAACATTCAAACAATAACTCAAAGGGTAGTTGAATGATAGGTGATATCCTATCTTCAATAAAGGAGAAAATTTCAAGGCTTATTGCTAAATCAGTTCAAGGCACGGTGAATCAAAACATAATAATCTTCATCCAATGGAGTTTGCAACTATGTAACAAACAAAACAAAAAGGCATTATGCATCAACTTTCAAAATTAACGGGGAAAAATAGTTAATATAGGTGTTTTTATTATTATTATTATTATTATTATTTTGTAAAGATAATTATACACTAAAATACAAAATGTTAAAATTACTCAGAATATGCATCTATAGGTCATAAAAATGCACTTATGAGGAATCAAATTTCACCACCACAAGTTAGAGTTCAAACTGAAAAGCCATGAACTTGAAAAAACTGAATAATTTGACATTGATTTTGGGTTAAGATGAAAATAAGCTAATAATTTAACTTATAAAGAGACACGAAATTTGTGGGGGGGATAATAGTAATAACCCAGAAACTAGAACAACCAAACAAATACCTGGATACAATGCATTTGTGAACTGTTTTGTGGAATTCAACATTCAAGTTAGGTTTTGCAAATCCAAGAGAATCTATTTCCAAAAATAAAGAATAATTTAGCAAGGAATCCGCAATAATAATAAAAGCAAAAGAAGAGAACTGATTAGAGAGAGAGCAAATAAATAAATACTTGGAGACTGAAGCTTTAAGCCAACATAATCCATGGTTTTGCAGCTGCCGAATAAAGAAAAAAGAAATAATTTCCGTGTAAATACAGTTCCAACCGAATATAGATACATAAATTGAATATGCATACATAGAGAGAGATAAAGAAACCTGCGAGAAGAGTGAGTATGAGCAGTGGTTTGAGAGTGTAGACATGATAAAGTAGCGTTTGAATTCAGGGAGACGGCCATTTTTAGAGAGAGATAGAGAGTGAGAGAGTCACCAAGTCGAAACCCCCAAATGGATACCCAAAGGCAGGATTTTTTCCTTCAATTTTCTCTTCTCCGAACTAATCGATTCGTTCAATCTCGAATTAATGCCATCGGAGTAAAACAAACATATTATTAACCGCGACGGTAAAATTGTGTATTTAGGGGTGGAGAATGGATTTTAACAAATTAATTATTGATTTTAACTTTTTTCCATTAACTACTGTGGAATTTCACCATAAACCGCCCCGGCCCAAATTGAGTTATTCACCCGTACTCTTGTGATGAGACTACGTGAGCTATGAAATTGTTGGTTGATTTTCGACCCAAGATCTGTCTTTTTTGTGCAATTTTTAAGACATTGTTGATCATGCCCTCGTGGTAAGATACACTGTAAAAATTTAATTTTGGTTTTTCTTATTCAATTTTGACATATTTTGTTTTTTTTTAAATTAATTTAACATAATAATGTAATATTATTAGTAATGTAAGATTAGTTTATATTCGAATTAAAGTCATGATATTATAGAAACGATGATCAAATATATAAAAACTATATTCTCTATTTAGTTATTTTTTTATTTGTACATTTACAAGAATAAATACACATTAAATAAAATGATGAATTATTTTGTCATCATATATGTGATAATTTTTTTTAACATTATGTAGTTAATTCAATAACCTTAACATCGAATCTTCTGGCTTTTTGTTCACCTGCTAATATGAATTATAGTATGGGCGAATTTGGTAAAGTATCGTTCCATATTGAATGTATTGTATATCATCTTGAAAATTGGGTATGCCAAAATCTATTACCATTACTTTACCAAAAAATTTAGTATATCGAATTTGATATACACAAACCAAACCAAAAAAAACTATAACTAAATAAAGGACAAAAAAAGAATTACTCTCACATCAACATATTCCAACATATGCTAGGTATATGCAAATGTGCACTTCCAATTTTATAAAAATATATTGATGACGCGACGTGATTAATAAATTAATCTGCTCCGCCAACAATGAGCGGACTCGTGGCCATCCACATCAGCAGTCAAAACTGTCACAGTGAAAAGAGCCTGAGAGTTCTGTCTAAGTATCACCTATTGGCCAAAGCTTTGGGGAGTTTGGGTGACCAGCCTCAAGGGTTGTTTTCATACAATAAGTTATGGAGCTCGAAGGCCAGAGCTTTTTTGACAAGCTCTAGAGTTCTCCGGCCAACCATTGTATCAAAAAAAAGTACATACAGCATGGACAACTATTGCCACTTCCACCAACGCCATAGAGCCTCCCTTAACTTCATTAAATGCACACCAACTACATTTAATGCACCGAAATCCATGAAAAAGCACTGTTCGAGTTGGTAGAGATTATGGATGGCCTTTTACTCGCTCCAAGAGCTCTCTCACACGTTTTCTCTCTATTATATATACATATGGGAATCATTTAATTCCTTCAATACCCAAGAATAATTGGACAACAATTGAGAAATAATTAGGCAATCAAGTTTTTATTACAAGAGAGAGATACAAAATAATGTAATTCGAAAGCACACGACAGAGCTCCATAATACATGAAATTTGGACTCTGAGTGGCTTAGCAATACTTTCATTATGATTTTGTTATAATTGAATAGCTAGAGAGATATTAATAGCTTGTAATACAAACTCATCAATTAAAATACAAAGCAGTCCGAACTCCTAACTCCATTCATAATGGGATGACTAACCCAAATTTTCATATAGGGCTTAACATTCTCTATACATCCTTGTCTTTCTTAGTTCGGTTCATTATTATTCCAATCTTTACATCAATCATTTAACTGTGTGGTAGAAATAGACATGCTCTAGTTTTTCGCACCAACATATGTTAACGGAATCAAACCTTAATCAACAAGTTTTCAAAAGTAAACCATAAGGAACTCAAGTCAAAATTATATTTGTATATATATATGAAATATTTTCACATCAATCGATAGATTCCATAATATACATGTTTATTTATAAGTGTGCAATTTCATTTCTAAGAAATTAAGTATGTAACGCAAATGAAAGCAAACAAAAACAAGCTCAAACTATAATTAAATATTCACATAATATCCAATTAAAAGTTTCACACAATAACCAACAGTGGACATTAGTATTTTGGTACAATTGGTAACAATACAATATCCAATCAAAATTGGCATCATTCGCAATTAATTACTCCCAAGAACACATGTAGAGAAGGATACTATTTATCGGATAGTAAGGTTAACCTCATGAATAGTATAAATGGATTAAGTTCGAGTTGGGTATGACGTTGGCCTGGTGGATTCAAAGAGAAGAGAGAAAAATGACGCCATATAAAAGAGAAAGGGGGAGCTTATTGCCTATGCCTAATTCACTAAATGAAAAAAAAAATGAAATTTTAAAGTCTCACTAAGAACATTATTTTGGTAGTATTGTGGGACATTTGGTATTTTTGGTACAATTGATAATTGTACTGTATGGTACGGTACGGTATACTATCGTATTAATATTCAATACAGTACGATATATTATTGGTATTGATTTTCAATAACAGTACTGTTGACTTGAAAGTCACTAATCTTGTTTTGATAATAACAATAAAGTTAATCATGTGTAATTTAACTTAGTTTGTGTTTTAAGTTATAGCCACAACAAAATTGATCATATGTGGACTTAACCGATAAGCCGGTTTCAAGGTCATTCATCTACAAAGTATTGCAATCCATAACTCTCACCTCACACAACTTCCATGAGATCCCTTTGAAGCACAATGAAGCCAAGGAAGAAAAGAAACGAAGCAATACAAACAAAGCTCTCAAAGACTCCTTATTGTTTATGTGAGTGAGTGCTTTAGTTTCCTTTGTAAAGGTTTCAATTTGATCATTATAATAGCTCATAGAATTTCTCTTTATCATAAGTTTGATCAAAATAAAGGTTGAATTAAAATCTTTTCAAAAACCCTCTTTTGAAGAAAAACCGTTTTTGAAATTAATTCATTTTTAATTATAAATGATCTCTTTTGATGCTCTAACAAAAATAGGTGTCTTAGGAACCTATATTTTACATTCTCCAAGCATTAAAAGTGGTTTTAGAGTTATATTGCAAAAGTACAAAATTTGGATTTTTGGCCTGATGGACAGAGCCCATCAGTCGACTAAGCATAGAGGCTCAGTCGACTGAGGCTTGCTCAGTCGACTAAGGAGCTCTGCTCAGTCGACTGATGGCCCAGAAACTAGCCGTTAGAGTTCTGATTTTTTACCATTTTTGGCACCAAACTCTTACCAACTCCCTCCAAACGGCCATGTGTTGTCTTAGACTATATATACACCTTCTAAGACTCATTTAAAACAACTTGAATCATTCTTACACTATTCTCTTCATCTACATTCATTCTTAAAGATTCAAGAACATTTCTTTTGATCAATCATTCTTATTTTGAGCTATATTCTATTGATCAAAGTTGATATCTCTTAGTGTGAGCTTAAGTTGTAATCTTCATACACTATAGAGCTATTGTACATTGGTGTTAGTCACCAAATCATTTCTTTCAAACATTAAGAGAGGTTTATCTCTTAAGATAGCAAGAGAGTTTTCTTGTGTGAGTATTGAGAGAATTTCAATACTTGTAAGAGTGTGTGAGAAAGATACACTTGTAGAGGTTTGATCTTCACCCGGAAGGAGATCGCTAGTAGTGGAATTTCTCGGGGTACTAACCGAGCGCGGAGTAGGGGCTAACAAGCCGAACCGTGTGGACAAAAAGTCTTTGACTTTGATCGGTTCAATCTTTCTATCTCTTTATCTCTTATATTGTGTTATTTGTTTCTTGTGATTGGATTTATCTTTGTTTATTGGTTGGTTGATTGATATAGACATCAAACATTTTTAAATTGATTTTAAAAATCCCATTAAGATTCAAAAACCCTATTCACCCCCCTCTAGGGTATTTTCCGACCTACAATTGGTATCAGAGGTTGTACTCTTGTTTTGATTTTACAATCTTAGAGTTTACGATCATGTCTATCTATCAAGGAACCGGACTTAACGAAGGTTCTTCAACCACTAGGCCACCTCTTTTTGATGGCAAAAATTATAGCTATTGGAAAAATCGCATGTGTACTTTTCTTCAAGCTAGTGATTTTGAACAATGGAGGGTTACACTCATTGGACCCTATGAGATTACCAAAATCGATGAAAGGGGTAATGTCACTCCTAAATCAATTTCCGATTATGATGAGAATGACATTAAGAAAATCCAATTTAATGCTAAAGCCTTAAACTCTCTACATTGTGCATTAACTATGGATGAATACAACAAAATTTCTAGTTGTAAAACCGCAAAAGAAATATGGGACAAATTAGAGGTTGCTCATGAGGGAACCTCACAAGTCAAGGATGACAATATTGATATGCTTGTTCATGATTATGAGCTTTTCAAAATGGAACCTAATGGATCACTCGCTTCTATGTATAGTAGGTTCTCCATTATTACTAATGCTCTAGATCTCCTTGGAAAGGTTTATTCCAATGAAGACAAGATTCGAAAGATTCTTAGGACTCTTCCCAAGAAGTGGAGACCCAAAGTAACGGCTATTCAAGAAGCCAAGAATCTCAAAACGTTAAGCATGGATGAACTATTGGGGTCACTTAAAACGCATGAGAAAGAATTGAAGAGAGAAGAAGAAGTTGATTCAAAAGCCAAGAAGACTCTTGCTCTCAAGGCAAGTCAACGAGAGGATGATGAAGAATCAATGGGCGGTGACGATGACATGGCTCTTCTCTCTAGAAACTTCATGAAATTTCTAGCAAAGAAGAAGAAGTTTCAAGGAAAAGGAAACAACTTTGGTTCTTCATCAAGGAGGAACAATGATCGATCAATTCAACCAAGAGTTGAAAACGAAGAAGTCAAGAAATGTTTCCATTGCCATGAACCGGGACACTTCAAAACCAATTGCCCGGTTAGAAGAAAGGAGAGAAGAGATAAAAGAGATAAAGCCTTCAAACAAGTAAGGCATGCCCTCAAGGGGACTTGGAGTGATTCCGAAGAAGGTGAATCCGACGCCGACTCTAGCGACGAGGAGACGGCAAATTTTTGCCTTATGGCAAAAGAAGATGAGGTAGACTCTATTTATGATTCATTTAGTGATGATAATGTTTCTATAAATGATGATGCACATGATGAAAATGACTATGATGAGTTATATGAAATGTTTGAGGAATTGCATAGCAAATTTGAAAATCTTTCTAAAAAGTTTGCAAGCCTCAAGAAGGAGAATTTGACAATCTCTAACAAGTGTGAAATTTTTGAAAAAGAAAACATGGTTTTGAAAAATGAAATCAATACTTTAAAGAAAGGAAAGGAAAAGGAAATTCCAAATACACTTGTAGTAGAAAATGTCAAATTAAAGGATAAAGTGGATGATCTAACCACTAGCTTAGCCAAATTCACCAATGGTAGGGATAATTTGGATAAACTATTAGGAATGCAAAGGTGTGTATTTGACAAAGCCGGTTTGGGTTACAACCAAATTGACAACCAAAAGAATTACAAATTTTTTTTTAAAACATATACACCTCATGATCCCACTCATATTTGCTCATTTTGTGGTAGAAATACTCATTATGTGGATCATTGTTTCTATCGAAATGAAGGTTTCCCTAAGAGGAAGCTTGCTTGGGTTCCAAAAGGAACCATTATGTTTGCTAACCCAAAGGGACCCAACACATTTTGGGTACCTAAGGAGAAGTTACTTAAAGTCATGGTGTAGGTATGCTTGAAAGCCAAGGGTAGCAAAACCAAGTGGTTCTTGGATAGTGGTTGCTCAAAACACATGACGGGAGACAAGAACAACTTCTTAAGTATAATTCCCAAGCAAGGAGGGAATGTGACTTTCGGGGACAACGCCAAGGGCAAAATCATCGGTGTAGGTAAGGTTGGTAAGCATTCTACTTGCATTGATAATGTTCTATTAGTTGATGGTTTGAAGCATAATTTACTTAGCATTAGTCAATTATGTGATAAGGGCTATGAAGTTATTTTTAAATCCGATCGTTGCATTGTTAAGAATGTTAGTGATGATTCCATTCTACTTGTTGCATATAGAACTAACAATGTGTACACTCTTGAGCTTGATGATTTATCACAACAAGATGTTAAATGCTTATCCGCTATAAATGATGTATCTTGGTTGTGGCATAGGAGACTAGGACATGCTAATATGGATTTAATTCATGCTTTGTCCAAGAAAGAGCTTGTTAAAGGATTGCCTAAAACCAAATTTGTTTAGGATAAAATTTGTGATGCATGTCAACTTGGTAAACAACACAAATCTTCTTTCAAGTCTAAAAGGGATATTACTACATCTAGACCACTTGATATGTTGCATCTTGATTTGTTTGGTCCTATTTCGGTTGCTAGTTTAGGTGGCAAATTGTACACTCTTGTTATTGTTGATGATTACACTAGACTCACTTGGGTGTTCTTTCTCACCCACAAAAGTGAAACTCCACATGTTTTTGCTAAATTTTGTAGAAAAGTTCAAAATGAAAAAAGGTGTCTCTATTGTGCATGTTCGTAGTGATAGAGGTAGAGAATTTGACAATGTTGATATTGAGAACTTTTGTGATGAGCATGGTATAGATCATAATTTTTCGGCACCTAGAACTCCTCAACAAAATGGTGTTGTTGAGAGAAAAAATAGATCTCTTCAAGAGATGTCTAGGACTATGCTAAATGAACATTCCTTACCGGAATATTTGTGGGCGGAAGCCGTTAACACCGCATGCTATGTGATTAATCGTACTATCATTCGTAAAAAGCTAGATAAGACACCTTATGAGTTATGGAATGACAAGAAACCAAATATTGCATATTTTAAGGTTTTTGGTTGCAAATGTTTTATTTTGAATGATCGTGATCACTTGGGTAAATTTGATGCTAAATCCGATGAAGGAATTTTTCTTGGGTATGCCACTATTAGTAAAGCATATAGAGTTTATAACAAGAAAAGTTTGGTAGTTCAAGAATCTATGCATGTTGTGTTTGACGAGTCAAATCCTTTCTTACCCAAAGTACATTCCGATGATGATGTTGAAATTGTCCAAAAGATTTCGGACATTCAAATTAATGATACATCTAAGGAAGAACCATCGAGTGCTCAAGCTCCTCCTAAGGAGTTAGAAAACAAAACCGAGCAAGACTCGAATGATTTGCCTAGGAGTTGGAAATTTGTGTCCAACCACCCTATTGATCAAATTCTTGGAGAGCCATCAAGTAAAGTTATGACTAGATCTTCCTTAAGAAATGTATGCAATAATGTGGCGTTTGTTTCTCAATATGAGCCTAAAAACATTATTGAAGCCGAACAAGATGAATCTTGGATGATGGCTATGCAAGAGGAGCTCAATCAATTTGAGAGAAACAAAGTGTGGACACTTGTTCCCAAACCTAGTGATCATACTATTATTGGTACTAAATGGGTATTCCGTAACAAAAAGGATGAAAATGGTGTAATTATTAGAAATAAAGCTAGACTTGTTGCCCAAGGATACAATCAAGAGGAGGGCATTGATTATGAAGAAACATATGCACCCGTAGCACGTCTAGAAGCTATTCGCATGTTACTTGCTTATTCATGTTTTAAGAATTTCAAATTATATCAAATGGATGTGAAAAGTGCTTTCTTAAATGGTTTTATTGATGAGGAAGTTTATGTGAAACAACCTCCCGGTTTTGAAAATCATGTTTATCCGGACTATGTGTTTAAATTATCGAAAGCATTATATGGTTTAAAACAAGCACCTAGAGCATGGTATGATAGACTTAGTTCATTTTTGATTAACAATGGTTTTGTTAGAGGTAAAATTGATACTACCTTATTTATCAAAAATCATGACAATGACATGCTACTTGTACAAATCTATGTTGATGATATTATATTTGGTTCTACTAACGAAAATCTTTGCAAGGACTTTTCCTCATGTATGCAAAAAGAATTCGAAATGAGCATGATGGGAGAATTGAATTACTTCCTTGGATTACAAGTGAAGCAATGCAAAGAAGGCATCTTCATCAATCAAGAGAAGTATGTGAAGGAGCTATTGAAGAAATTCGACATGGAAGGTGCAAAATCCATGAGCACTCCTATGAGTTCAACATTGAAGCTTGACAAAGACGAGATAGGTAAAAGCGTAGACATCAAGAAATATCGAGGTATGATCGGTAGTTTATTATATTTGACGGCCTCTAGGCCGGATATTATGTTTAGTGTATGTCTTTGTGCACGATTCCAAGCGGATCCCAAAGAGTCACATTTACTTGCCGTAAAACGGATTTTTCGTTATCTATCCGGTACTAGCTCCTTGGGTTTGTGGTACCCAAGAGAGAACTCATTTGACTTGATTAGTTATTCCGATGCGGATTTTGCCGGTTGCAAAATCGATAGGAAAAGCACTAGTGGCACTTGTCATTTCCTAGGACACGCACTAGTATCTTGGTCAAGCAAGAAACAAAACTCGGTGGCCCTTTCAACGGCCGAAGCCGAATACGTGGCGGCCGGAAGTTGTTGTGCTCAAACCTTATACATTAAACAACAACTAGAAGACTTCGGATTAAGTCTTAGCCACATTCCCATTAAGTGTGACAACACAAGTGCTATTAGCTTGACCAAGAACCCTATACAACATTCACGTACTAAGCACATTGAGATAAGATATCATTTTATTCGTGATCATGTGCAAAAAGGTGATGTTGATATTGAATTCGTTGGCACCGAATCGCAATTTGCGGATATTTTCACTAAACCACTTTTCGATGATCGCTTTTGCACTATTCGACGTGAACTCGGTATGACTAGAGCTTGTGACATCTAGTTTATCCCAAAAAGTTCATAAAAAGTATTTATAGTGCTTATTCTTGAGCACACATCTCTTTATTGTTATTATATTATTCATATTTCTAGTGTTGTATTTGTCGTGAATTAATTTTACATGTTATTGTGTCAATTAACAAGCTATTTTGCAGCTATAGTATGCAAATTTATGATGGGATAGCAAGCAAAATCCTTTTGGTGCAAAACTGAGCAAATCTGGGCTGGACAGACTCACTCAGTCGACTAAGCCTTAACACTCAGTCGACTAAGCCTTAATCAGTCGACTGAAGGGCCTTCATCAGTCGACTGATGCTTGGCTGAGAGCTATCACTTTTTCCCCTGTTTTTTCCTGTTTTGTTCACTTCTCACTCTTTCAATTTCGAGCCCTCTCTCTCCGTACACACCCAAAACCTTCACAAATCATCATATCTCTCTGGATTCTTCACCAAAACATATTCCAATCCATAAATCTTCATCATTTTACATCAAATCACCTACAAATCACACCTATCTCATTTCAAATCCATCAAACCCATCTCAAATCTCACTAACCCTAACCCTAGCCACCATTATCAATTTTCATCTCAAAATTCCATTTTACACCAAAATTCTTACCCAAACTCATTCTATTTCATCTTTCTAACCAATTTCTTGCATTTTCCCATCCCCCACACGAATTTTCACCAAATTTTCTTTAATTTCTTCTAAAAACCCTATTTGTTTTAAAAAAAAAAATCTCTTCTCTTACACAAAATTACTAGATATGTCTCAAGCACCTCGCTCTCGTCGACCTCGCAAGTCTGTACCGCAAGTGGGTACATCTTCGCCGGCTCCTACACAAGTTCCACTACCACCATTATTCATCTCCGAGGAAGTTCAGGCCAATTTCAACTCCGATTATGCCACTCGTACTATTGTTGAAGGTAAACAATTCAACATAGAGCTTTTCTCTTCATATGGTCTTAACATTACTGCTCTTTTCCGTAGACAAGGGATCATCAATTTCCTCACAATTCGTGAAAATGTTTATCCCCGTCTAGTTAGATTGTTTTATGCTAACCTTCATCACCCGGCACTTGATTCCGGTCGTCCGAACAAACTCCGTCTTAACACTTTGTTAAATGGACGAATGGTTAGCTTCACTAAGATGGATCTTAGTCGAATTTTTGGTTTTCCAACCGAGAATGTGACGGACGTACCGTCAAACTTTGGGAATCTCTTTGGTTTTGAGAAATCCGCGGCATTATCTACTATTCTTAAGCGCCGCCATCGACATCAAAACAGTGGTGCGGGACTTGAAATAAAAGCCTCTATGCTTACTTTGCAAAACCGCCTTATCCATTCCATCATCGGGTATTCCATTGTTCCAAGACGCGGTAGTAGGGCTTCCCTCAATGCCTTGGACGTTTTCTTGGTATAGGCAATCGCTATGGGACACAAGCTTGACTTTGCCGATCTCATGTTCAACCATCTTCTTGGTATAACCAATCGAAGGAAACAAGGATTGGTGTATGCTATGGCACTCACTCGACTATTTCAATTTTATGACATTCACCTTGAAGATGAGACGGAAATCATTGTACCTACATCCGATGAAACCTATAGTGCTAAGACTATTCGTCAAATGGGTTATCACATTGAAAATGGGGAATGGATTTCTAATGATCCTCTTGACGTTGATGAGGATGGTGATAGTGATGATGATGATGAGAACTTGGCTCAAACCGAACCCATAGAGCAAGACATACCATCTCAAGGACCTTCCACTCAAGCTCCCACTAGCTCTCAACAAGCGATTCAAACGCCACATCCAAATGAAGCCATCTTGCAAGCCATTCAACATCTCTCGGTGACCATGGATAATAGATTCAACCGCATTGAGGAGAGGCAAAGAGTACATGAAGCCGCATTCCTCCACTACCACCCCGACTATGTCTTTCCACCGTGGAACCCGTGGAATGGGAATCAAGGATGGGGTCAATGGCCACAAGAAGGTCCCGACGAGTGATCTCCTTCTCTTCTCCTCTTTTTGATCATGACAAAGGGGGAGAAAATAATAAGTGTTTGGTACACACTCTAGTATGCTAGTATGCTTATTTCTCTTTTATGAAACTTCTAAGTTTTATTATTGGTTTCTCTATGAACTTAAGTACTATGCCTTGGTTTTTCATATGGTTTAACTCTAGTATTTTATTTGAACTTAGTTAAAGTTTAAGTTTCTATCATAATCTTGCATTGGTTTGATTTGTTATTATGCATGCTTATTTTTTTAATGCATAGTTTGAGGGGGAGTTTTCCCGTTAGAAAACTCTTCTATTGATCCTAATCGCAAACACATATTAATTTATTGTCATCATCAAAAAGGGGGAGATTGTTGACTTGAAAGTCACTAATCTTGTTTTGATAATAACAATAAAGTTAATCATGTGTAATTTAACTTAGTTTGTGTTTTAAGTTATAACCACAACAAAATTGATCATATGTGGACTTAACCGATAAGCCGGTTTCAAGGTCATTCATCTACAAAGTATTGCAATCCATAACTCTCACCTCACACAACTTCTATGAGATCCCTTTGAAGCACAATGAAGCCAAGGAAGAAAAGAAACGAAGCAATACAAACAAAGCTCTCAAAGACTCCTTATTGTTTATGTGAGTGAGTGCTTTAGTTTCCTTTGTAAAGGTTTCAATTTGATCATTATAATAGCTCATAGAATTTCTCTTTATCATAAGTTTGATCAAAACAAAGGTTGAATTAAAATCTTTTCAAAAACCCTCTTTTGAAGAAAAACCGTTTTTGAAATTAATTCATTTTTAATTATAAATGATCTCTTTTGATGCTCTAACAAAAATAGGTGTCTTAGGAACCTATATTTTACATTCTCCAAGCATTAAAAGTGGTTTTAGAGTTATATTGCAAAAGTACAAAATTTGGATTTTTGGCCTGATGGACAGAGCCCATCAGTCGACTAAGCATAGAGGCTCAGTCGACTGAGGCTTGCTCAGTCGACTAAGGAGCTCTGCTCAGTCGACTGATGGCCCAGAAACTAGCCGTTGGAGTTCTGATTTTTTACCATTTTTGGCACCAAACTCTTACCAACTCCCTCCAAACGGCCATGTGTTGTCTTAGACTATATATACACCTTCTAAGACTCATTTAAAACAACTTGAATCATTCTTACACTATTCTCTTCATCTACATTCATTCTTAAAGATTCAAGAACATTTCTTTTGATCAATCATTCTTATTTTGAGCTATATTCTATTGATCAAAGTTGATATCTCTTAGTGTGAGCTTAAGTTGTAATCTTCATACACTATAGAGCTATTGTACATTGGTGTTAGTCACCAAATCATTTCTTTCAAACATTAAGAGAGGTTTATCTCTTAAGATAGCAAGAGAGTTTTCTTGTGTGAGTATTGAGAGAATTTCAATACTTGTAAGAGTGTGTGAGAAAGATACACTTGTAGAGGTTTGATCTTCACCCGGAAGGAGATCGCTAGTAGTGGAATTTCTCGGGGTACTAACCGAGCGCGGAGTAGGGGCTAACAAGCCGAACCGTGTGGACAAAAAGTCTTTGACTTTGATCGGTTCAATCTTTCTATCTCTTTATCTCTTATATTGTGTTATTTGTTTCTTGTGATTGGATTTATCTTTGTTTATTGGTTGGTTGATTGATATAGACATCAAACATTTTTAAATTGATTTTAAAAATCCCATTAAGATTCAAAAACCCTATTCACCCCCCCTCTAGGGTATTTTCCGACCTACAAGTACCGTGCTATAATATTTCGATACGAATTGATACGATAATTATAGTACAAAAATCCACCCCTAAATCACGGGAGCATTCGAGAAAAATTGGCAAAGGAAATAACAAACTTTGTACCTAGAATTCAATGACCTTACATTTAAAATCAAGTAGACACATTCATGATTATTGTGCATGGAGTATTTATTTGATCAACCATTAAAAACTGAATTAAGAAATTTTCTCTAAACAACCTTCATGAATGGTGAAGCTTTACAGAATTAACTTGCAGTGTGTTTTGTAAAAATAAAATATTTGAGATCTAGCTCTAATTATTGAGAGACAGATATATCATATAAGTTGTCCACAAGAGGATGTAAATGATTCGAATCCTTCAACTCTTCCATCTTGAACTCCCAGTCTATCATTTTTCTACAATGACTTGTCATGGCGGTAAAAGTATATTCATAGTCCACGCTTACTCTTAATTTATAACCTCCATACACAGTATTGTATTATTATTTTTTTTTATAAAGCATTGTTCAAGACTTATCCAACAAGATCACAAGTAATTAGAAAAAAAGAAAGAAAAAAAAGAAACATGTGAAGAAAAGAAAGATACTTCGATCATATTTCACACCTTTCCTTGATCTAAGGAAAATAGTATGACGTAAGTGCAAAAATTCTATCATATTTCACATATTCCCTTAATTATTACTTTGATCATGAGAGTTGGGAAAGCTTAAGCACCTTTATGTTTTTCACATACTTTTCAAATATGAACCAGTTTTTCATGTTTTCCTTAGAGCTTTGTGTAGGCCAGAGAGATACCCAACATTAACAAAATCAATCAAGATTTTATTTCGAATTTCAATGTAGGGGTGGCCATTTTAGCATCATCATTTACTTTAGATGTTGATGTCGTATACATTTTTTCCTCTCTGCAGGGAAAGAATAATCTCAAGCCAATGGTTTCTTTTAGGTGTTCAATTATGCTGCATTAGCGCTGAGCTAAATCTAGCTAACAAGTTCAATGCGAATGTTATGTTTGGTTGGGTATGTTGTGTTAATGGCAATAATGCGCATATTGCATTTAGATAGGAAGTTTCATCTCCCATCTCCCAACATATTTTCGTAATCTTACTTTGTACAAAATTGTCTTTCCTTTTATCTAAACTTCGATCAACTATAAGAGTGCTAGTAGAATGCGTTTTGTCCAGGTTAAATTGCTTTAATTGTCTTTTGAACGTACGCAGACTAGTGGATTAGTATTCTACAAGCTCGATATTCTAGATTAAGATCTAAACAAAATTCGAGATTTTCCAAGATTCTTTATTTCAAATTTGAATTTCAAGTAGCTAGTTGTTTCTCTTATTTCATCAAGGGTACTTATTATGTTTATATCATCGACATATACAGCTACAATTGTAAATCTGGAACTTGTTTTCTTTATGAATACACATGGGCATAATTCATCGTTCTTATAACTCTTCCCAATCAAGTAGTTACTTAAACGGGTATACCACATTTGTCCGAATTGTTTTAATCCGTAAAATGAGCATTTCAACATAATTGCAAATGAACTCCGTGGTTTAGAGTCATTTGACTTAGGTAATGTAAGGCCATCAGGCACTTTCATACATATCTCTGAATCAAGATCCCCATAGAGATATGCAGTAACCACATTCATGAGCTGCATTTTCAATCATTTAGAAACTACCAAACTAACTAAGTAGTGGAATGTTATAACGTTTAAGCAATTCTAGAGCGTTTGTGGGGAACCTTGCGCCACAAAGTGAGCCTTTTACTTCAAAACTTCATTTTTCTCATTTACGCTTTATGGCAAATAATTGGTTATGTTCTACAGGCTTTTCACTTGGCGCGGTTAGCACTACCGGACCAAATACATGTCTCTTTGCTAGAGAATTTAATTTTATCTGGATTGCTTATTTTTATTTAGGCTAGTTTTGCCCTTTATTAACATTTTGCAACAGAGCGTGATTCGACATCATCGTGCTCTTTGATTTCTTAAGCAACAGTGTATCATTAATGCATATGGAGAATCTTTTCATTAACTCATATGCACTCTCTTAATCCATTAAAATTTATTTATTCTCTGAAATCATTTATAACTTCGGGGCGTCCCCTAGTATTGATTCATGGACATAAGTATAATCAGATATAATCTCATGAAAGAGATTTTTTACATTAATGATTAATTGATGAATTTGTGCCTTACTCCACCTCTTTTTTATGTGGATATTTGTCGAACTAAGTAGCCTCCCTCCCTTCCTTTGAGGAGTCATGGCCTCAACCACACCTCTACTAAGTGTGGTTGCAGTGTCTCTTTCTGCGACACTGTGCCCTTTGTTGGGGACTTTCAACCTTGTATGCATATTGCAGCTAGTATGTTTGATCTCGTCACTTTTCGATATCAATAAATGTATCAGGCATCGAATTTGTTATATTTTAAAGATCAATTATTCTTTTTCACTTCATTATACATTGTGATATGCGTGGGGATTAAGATGAGACAGAATGGGGACCACAACAATTCATGTCGTTTTCTTAAAAATTTCTTTTCCCATCTCCCCCTAACGACGGGAAGACTGTTTCATCAAAGTGACAATCCACAATTCTTAGGGGTAAAGAAATCACTTGACAAAGATTCCAAATAGCGGATTATCATTGAGAATTCATATCCAACGTTAATACTTAATTATTTCAGCGGGCCCAGTTTGGTGCGCTGTAGGGGCACAATCGGCACATATACGTAAAATATCAGGCTAATATTCAGTTACCAACTGGTATGCATATAATAGTTGTTTAATATTGGACCTTAAAACGAATAAGTAAAATTGCGTGCAATATTCCATAAAATTTTGGGCATATATAGGCAATATAGTGCGCATAACCAATGCCTTATCTACCATCTGTATCCTTTTGATGGTTACTTTTGTGAGATCTTTTTGCGTATGCACATCGAGAATATGATTCTTTACTTTGATTTTATGTAATGATCATCAAGTACGTTTAATGTAAACTCTCCAGCTTTATCGAGTCTTATAGACATGATACAGTAATCAGGGTGGTGAGCCCTTAAGCGTATAATATGTGCTAAGAGGTTTGTAAATGCAACATTTCTTGTAGACAATTATTCGACATGTGACCAAAATGTCGAATTATCTACCAGATCTATAAAGTACTTTAAATGGTTCCGCACTCTGGATGAATTTATCTACAAATATATATTGTAAGAATAATATATTTTATTTTGCATCTTTAGTATAAGAAGGTCTCGATCCTATTTTTGCTAAAGAGCATGCTTTGAAAAATGGGGTGTCCTTCTTTTGACATGGTTAATTAGGCATAATGGGAAGAGGGATATGACTTCCAATACTTCAAAAATCAAGAATTACTTTTGAGCATTACTAGTATCTACACGTTTCAATGCGTTAAATTTTTGTCCCATTTATTTGTCACTCAAAAGAAGGGATATCTGTGTAAGTACTTTAATGCATAGATCATCATGACCAAAGTGCACTAGGCAAGCATGCCAAAACCTGTATGAGTCTATGTCCCACGATACATTGTTGGTGACATCATAGAATTTGATAATCCTTATCTTAGTGGGATACATTCCACTAGAATAACTCATAATTTTTTTTAAAATACGTTTATTTATACATTTGTTTAGAGGTAAAATAAATATATTTTTGTTCCACTCTTACATTTGGTATTTATATGATTACTGTTGCTATGAATATCATTAATAAAGTTTGGGTCGCTTTGGGTCCATATAAAGCGTATGTGACCTTAAACACCATTTTAGCAACAAAATGGTTGAGCAGTTCTTTGCTCTTATAATGATTTAATCATCATAGTTACTTAGATATTATAGGTTATTAATTGCCTATTTCGTTGAATGGTTATAGTGTTCCCACTATCAAACAATCATTAAAGTTATCATCGATTCATTTTTACAGTAATAAAATTGAGTATAAATTCTGAACTATGTAGTAATAAAACAAACAAATTCAATTACTTTAGAACAAAATTCGAATAAAACTAACAGTAATTAATCCAATATCTTGTTTGGAAATTTAATTCATCCAATCAACATAAACTTTAAGACAGAACCATAATCTTATTAAAAATTAGGCAATATGCATATTCAATTATTTCTGAAAAATAAAGTGAATAAAGCAGATCAGTCAAAATCGAGTACATCCATTGACTAAGCAAAGTCCTTCTTGCCACTAAAGTATGTGATTATGAAATTGACATCAGCGTTATTATATTATTCATTCATGAGATTCTTGTTCTTTAGACTTTCGATATCCCTTATGATTCGCTGCTACTTTAGCACTTGCATGGCAGTTCTTGTACCAGTATCCAACAACTCCACACTTGTAACATGGCTCATCGCCAACTCTTTTTTTTACTAGAGGGTTTTTCAGTGTGTTTTTCATCTTATTTTCCTGACCACTAGGTCCAATAGTATCCTTTATTCTCCATATTTTGGAAGAACCTCCACGACCCGTACCACGACTCTCACATCTATTTTCACGTTGTGCATTGTTACCACGTGAGTAGGGATTAGCACGTCCAGCCCCATTTGCATTGGGGTTCTGTTCATTTTACCATAATTGGCCTCAGGAATTCTCTTTATCCCGACAGACCTGGCATTGTTATTCAAAAGAACCTCATTATGCCTTTCAACCATTTGCAGTAGGTTGATCAGCTTACTGAATGTTGTGATTCTTTTGTTATCATACTCGAACCTATACTGGTTCGCTAATATAAGTGCTGAACTCTGAAAAATAAAAAGGGTCTTCTGAATCATATAATCTTCTATGAGATCCTTTTCACAGAAGTTAAGACATGCCTTTAGGCGTAGCATGTCCTTGTTGAAGTCATTAACCTTTTTAGAGTCAAGTAAGCGAATTTCATTCCACTGAACAGTCAATTCTAAAAACAAAGTGTCATGAATGTTCCCAAAACGTCCCTTAAGGGCATTCCATAATTCTTTAGGTGTCTTCAACTAAAGGTATTCCCAGCATAGGTTGGGGTCAATATATTTTCATATAAACATTAATGCATTTGCTTTCACTTTGTCAGACGGTCCGTTGTCTGTGGGGTTTTTCGGGTCAGCAAGTGTGACAGAGTATTCTTTAGCCACAAAGGCGGTTTCTACATCAAAAACCCACCAATGGTACTCAAGTCCTTCTGAGTCCAAAATGTCAAATTCATGTCGAGTTTGGTCGGCCATCTTAATAAATAATAAAGAAGATATTACATTGTTATGAGTATATCAATGTTAGTTATTTTCCAGGATTATGAATTAGATTTCAAAACCAAGATCTATAATGGTTACATTTTTCGATGCTATATGAAAATATTTTATCATAGTAATTAAAATGCGCATGAACTATCATCATTATAGCAACTTTTGAATTTATGACGTACTAAATAAAACAATTAAGAATATAGGTAATATTCTAAATTTCTTAGCTAGCTGATTTACCACAACTATAGCAATTATAAATTTAATTAGTCCATCCCAAATATAGCATGCATAATATTATGTAAATTTTGGCTACAGAGTGATCAGTAAATGGGGTGTAATTCAAAACCACATTAAATCAAATTACTCTTTTGCATTAGAAAGAAATGTATATATATTGAATCCTTAACTATATATATACACAAAGGAGGTTTCACATTTACATAAACTATACATATATATATATACAATCTATATATAATTACATGTAGATGAATTTCAAGGATAGATTTACAAAAATTGGTTCACATATATACATGGATTCTATAGGGCATAATTGGTAATTAAAACAAAAACTGTTTTTTTAGTAAAACAGAAATTTAATTAAAATAAAAACTGATTTTAAGTAAAAAAGAAATTTAATTAAAATAAAAACTGTTTTTAAGTAAAACAGAAATTTAATTAAAATAAAAACTATTTTTAATATAAAACAGAAATTTAATTAAAATAAAAAATGTTTTAAAGACAAAACAAAATTTAATTAAAATAAAAATTGTTTTTGAGTAAAACAGAAATTTAATTAAAATAAAAACTGTTTTTGATATAAAACAGAAATTTAATTAAAATAAAAATTGTTTTTAAGTAAAACAGAAATTTAATTAAAATAAAAATTATTTTTAATATAAACCAAAATTTTAATTAAAATAAAAAACTGTTTTTAAATAAAACAGAAATTTAATTAAAATCACACACATATATAATCCAGACACATCACACGTATATATATACTAATCAGCAAATTCACATTTATATGTATATATTAGCAGGTTACATATATACATATATAGTAACATAAACTATATATACAGAGTAAGTAGCAGGTTACATATATATATATATATATATAATAAATAGGATTGTAGGGGGAACCGACCTTTTTGCTGTTGAGAGGGACCAACCTTACTGGCTTATTAGATCTTGTGATGAAGATGTGATGAACAGAGAGCAAGAGCAAAATTAGATGTGGCCGGTGACAAGGTTTTTTTTTTTTTAATTAGGATTATTAGCTCTAAACGTGCTGATAACGTGTTGTAGGAACAACTCAGTTGTATCTTTCATTAAATAATCCCTTTAAATAGTATATGAATATAATAGTACATAAGGTTTACAAGGAAGTCCATTATAACATATAATACACAATTTACATAGTAAATCCCTAATACATATTCTATTTAGACGATAGCACACTATGTGTAATTTCCTTAAACACATTGGAGTCGCCTCTTTAAAAACTATCCTTATTGAAAATATGTGCTCCCTGGATATAGAAAATACTTCCTTTTTTTTATATAAACAATATACGAATATTAGTTAGGTTTTCACCACCTAACTAGTCCACAGGCTGCTAATGGCATCTTATTAGAATGGCCCAAAAATGGTTTCTCCATAAATAATCTTTTTATTTCAGTTGTCAATAAAATCTCTTAGTTGATGCGGCATTTCGCCATTTACGATTCTGTCCTCTACTCATCAATTTTCTCTAATTTGTAGACCTGAATCCCTAATAAAGTTGCTAAGAACGTACTTCCCGGTCCTTCCCTCCTCAACTCGAATACAGTTTTGAGAATAAATATAGAGATCGTTTGATAGTTTTTTAAACATGTTTTCTAGAAGTACTGAAAAATAAGTAAATAGACAGAAAACGAGACAAAGAAAGATGATGCAGATGGATGTTGAAGCGTCAATGTCACTTAAAACATTGTATAGGAGACGAAAGTAATATGGTGACAAACAGAGGCTCGTTTCACAATCAAATCAAAAGCTAATATGAATACTACAACATACTTTGCTTCTACCCACCCAAAACAACCTTTTTCAATTCTATCAATTGCTCTACACATACTCGCGTATTCTTGTGTAAAACAAGCTAGTAGAAATTCACTGCTCTCTCTCCCTGAAAACTTGATATAATCCTCCATAATGCAGGGGTGCGAATACTATACCATCTGTTCATCATCTTCCAACGCGCTATAAATCATCCTACACAGAGAGAGAGAGAGAGAGACCCACGTTTGTTTCAGACAACATAGAAAGGAACAATAATAATTAGTGGGGAAGCAAAAGAGAGAACACTAGTTAGTACCAAAATAGGGAGATGAAGAGGAGGAAAATGAGATATCCAAGTTTGAAAAGCCGTTGCTTCTTTTCCCAATTCAGCAAGTTGAAGATCTCTGTTACGTCCACCAGGTGCTTTCCTTCCATGTACCTATTTCCAGTAAGGAAAAACAAATCTTAACAAGCCACATGTAAACAAGCGTTCAATGATACAATCACTAAAGAAAGGTGTGTGTTGCACAAATTATGGAATATTATTCTCAAGTAATCTGGATCCATAAATAAAATTACATTTGTTCATCTCTAAAACAGTATTCAGACCCAAATACCCAGTAAAGCAGGTTGAATAGCATCTACATGAGTCGGAGTTTAACCTAGGTGTATTGGTATCATAATGAAAATCTCAATCTATCTGTTAAAACCCCTAGTGTCAATTGCTTCTACTTCCATTGATAAATTACATCAGATAAAGCATGAAATCAAAATAGTAACAGTAAACCAACCACACAACACCAGGAATTATGTGGTATCACCTATTGCAAGCCACTAATCTACCGCACTACCTGAAAATCGAGCGAAGACTTCCAAAGATTAGATCGACTTACACATGACTTGACCATCACAAGTCCTGAGATCACTGTAATCTTCAGCTCTTTGACTACAGCTCCTGAGTGAATTGCACAACCAGTTCACAACGGGGCACGTGCCTCAGTGTCGCACTTATCATTGTTAGCCACTTGAAACCCTAGTGCTCCACACACAAATGGTGCTCTACGAGTGATTTGAGAAAAGTGTTCTTGAAGAAGAATGAACTTTGGTGTTTTGGTAGGAAACCCTAGGTGGTTGGCTTTGATCTTTGATTTCCGAAAATCACCAGAGGAGAAAGCGTGTTTGAGGCACCTAAATCAATGTCAGTGTTATGTAAAAACGTGTCTTATGCCTATGTATTTCTAATAAAAGAAAACCTTTTAAAACTGGAAACTAGAACCGACTAGGACAAGAAATCGTAATCCACATTGCTAGTGGATTACGGGTGGACTGAACCACGTACCAAGTTGGATGATCAAAAAGCCTCAATCCAAGGTTCTAGGCAAAAACTGGGAAATTTTGAATATGGCAGGAGGACCAGTCCGTGGAGAAGGGGATTGATCTGTTTTCTGCACATGCGATCCAATAATTTGAAATGTGTGTTCTAATCTATTTTGTATTTGACTGCTAATGATCTTCTCATATAGGAGAATCCAAATACGGGCTTGGCGTTCCTAAAAATATGCTTGCACTACATTTTTCCTGAAGAACAGAACCAACAATTTTGAACTGTACAAATTTCTTTTGCATGGATCACTAAACAATTTTATCAATAAATTTGCAATATGCTCCTGGTCAATTGACATATAACAACATTTTTCAAGCTGGTGTATGATCCAGAAAAATGAATTGAAAAGACACACACACACAAAACAAAACAAAAAACAACTAGATAAGACTGAGAAAATACGTACAGGTGAAACATTTATTAAGAAAGGAAAACCATGAATAAGGAAAAAGGCCCAAAAGAGACTTAGGAAAATCTATCCAACTTTCAAAAGAAAACACACAGGAAAAAATAAATCCAAACACAATTTCAGCCATGGATTGAAACTAGACATGAACATGAAAACATTGCACAATTAAAAATATATATATATTTATTATTAATAACTCGGCGCTAAATATTAGTCCTGTAACACGGTAACACCATAGAAAGCAGGTTCCTCAAAAATTTATTATTAACAGAAAAAACTAATCATTAGAGTCAAATGTATGAAGGAAAAATTGAATCTTCACAACTCTCATATGCATGCTTAGAAAGCATTGACTAGATGAACTTAAATTATGGAGGCCTAAAGTAAAACGACTTGCTGAAGGATCACAAAGGATCAAAACTAGCAAGTCATTGTAGATCACTTGGGCATTTACTCTAGAATAATCTGTAAACTTGAATGCAATAATCCAGAAATGATAATTTACGTTGCAAATTAAAGGTAAACAGCCAGTCATAGGGTGACCAGTTTAAGTAACATTTCACTATTTCAGAAACATGCTGCAAGAGAAAGAAAGAAAGAAAGAATGTGTGTGTGTGTGATATATATATAGAGAGAAAGAGAGAGAGGAATGAGCCTCGTATACAATCACTAAGCGAGGAGAATTGTAACGACCCTAGCATTGGTGTATATGTGTCTGTGTGGCTGTAGTAGGAGCTACCAGGCTACACACTGTGGGGAGTTCATCCCACGCCACCTAGGTATGGTGAAAACCGTGAAGTGATGTGCTATGTAGGTCTAATCAATAATCCTCCCTAGTAAGAGGCTTTTCGATGAAAAGCAAAACCAAGAAGCTTTGGGCCCAAAGTGGATAATGTCTAATTGGGCTGAATAGTATCAGATGAAACTGTAGTCGAAAGTGTGGCAACAAGGAGATTAGATCCGAATGGTTCGATGTAACATAGTGTTGTGGGTCTGCTGTTGTATGTGCCCTTGCATGGCTCAGTAAGTGGGAGTTCATCCCACATCGCCTAGGTATGGTATACGAATGTAATACATATGTGTGGTCACTAGACCTTCCTAATAAGAGGCTTTTCAAGGGAAGGCAAAACCATTTGGGATTCGAAAATACCTTAAGAAATGACTCTTTAATAAAATCCCCCATCTATGGTATGTTTTGACCAAAGACAATTAAACAATACCATTACTAAAATGAATTTCATAAATCAATCTGCTGCCATAAATAATAAGAATCTCGTCTTCCAACAGTAAGAAATAATCTAAATTTCTGTAATTCCAAAAAATGAGGCTAACACATATATAGGAACGCACAAGTGTTCATAATGTTTGAATGTCTTGGTGCGCAAATCTAAGAGTGCTCAGAACCCAGAGCCAATTTAATTATCAAAACGGGTCAAAGAAAACTTACAATCTCACATTGTAGTAGAGGTACGGCACACATAGCAGTGACATTACCCAATGCCCTGTCACAAGATACAACAAGCATAAAACTCCTTGCGTGATAAACTCTGGTAATAGCACTTTGTTTATTCGAGATGCAGAATCATAAGGATTAATGTAATCGAACTCTAGATCTGCCAAGCACATCAGCTGCAGTAAAAAAATATAATAATACTAACAGGTCAGATTCCATACCTTCTCAACTTTAAATAACACTGAAGAAAAAATATAACGTAGTTTCCAAAAACTTGCTTTGCTGTAATACAGCTCAAGTTGACATCTCTACACAAGCTGGATGCTATACAAAATGAAGCATTTGATTACTGCAAGTACAGTATGGTTAAATTTCTGGAAAATTAGGCAGTTTTCCCAACTGTGCATGATTCCACAAGAACTTCTATACATTTTCTCCCGTATAAACCTTACACAACACAAAATGATATATTAAAAGGCAGAACTACCTCAGTCTCTATGAGTCTTGTTCTAAAATTCAGCTATTAAGTAGTGTAATATACCAGAATTAACCGTTTTACAGTCCAACTATTTTGGCCAGCAAGTCACCTAATCTTAGGACTTGATAAATGAGGGACGAATATTGATGGATGTTCAAAATATGTTTTGGCTTTCCACCGGGACTCTTGATTTGAGAGAGAGAGGGAGTGTATTCAAAAAATTGGAGAGAAAAAAGAACAAATTACCCATCAACCAAACAGATTCCCCACATGAGGCTAAGAACCAAACAGATTCAAGTCTTCACATATTTTATTGTAGTGGTTTTGATTATACTCCCTCCATCTTGAAGTAAGAAATCCACTTTCCTTTTTGGCAGGCCTCAAATTAAGAGGCTTGTTTCCAAAAACAGGCAATAAAATATTGTGACATACCAAAATGAACCTTTGAATGCTAGTCACTTTCTCTACCTATTTTTAGACGAAGGGAAATTACGAGAGTTCATAATATTTCCTAATATGTTTTTGACTTTCAAACTGGGACTCTTAATTTGAGATGGAGGGGTATACAAGAAGGATGTGAAATGAAAAAGGTACGTAGTAGTTAAAGAAGCTATAGTGTAGAGGAATTTGCTAGTGAATAATCTAGACTTACATGGGGTCCAATCTATCAAAGATGCTATAGTGCAGAGGAATGTGCTGGTGAATAATCTAGACTTACATGGCGTACGATCTATTAGAGTTAGGAGGATCCAACCCAAAACAAACTGAAAATGGGTAGAGTAGCCCCAAGATCTTATGTATTGCGAACGCAAAGCATTGAATCATGTTAAAAAACTCATGGATAGTTCTTGCTCCTTAAAACAGACTTGTAAGATAATAGTGCCCAAGGGGCTTATAGACCAGTCCAAATCTTTAATTTCTTTCTACGTCAGAGTTGAGGTTCACAACAAATCCAAGGTCCGCATACATAGGAAAACCCTAGCTAGTGAATTGTATATAGCATAGCATAACAAAAAGTAGACGACATAATGTGTCGCAACAGAAATAATTCCCAGTACAAAAAATGGATTGGTGATTAAGAGGTACGAAATAAGTTCAAACTGATTACATCAACATATGAACATATATGTATACTTGGAGAATAAAGCATATATATATATATAGATATATAAGGTTTGGAGGTAGGTGGGTGAGAAACCTGGTAAATAACGATGACGAGGAGAGCTATGAGGGTGAAGAAGAAGAATAGCCATTCGAAAGTTTCCCCCATTTTCTCTTTCTCTTTCTCTCTCCTATCTTGTCTTGTTTCGTCAACACTGTGCTGTAATATTATCAATCACTCAAATCCAATTCTAAATCAAAAATATTTTTTAAGAGAGAAAAAATACAACCCCCCTAACTGAGGAATCAGTAATCTGAATTGATGAACAAAGGCGCCTGTTGCTGCGTGATGCTCATCAATTATTATTATTTCCTCTCTTTCGGCCTTGCTTTTTCTGTTTACACTTTACAGAAGAAAGCTTCAAGTAAAGAATCCCCCTCACCTCAGGCCTCAGGTATGATCCAACTCTGGAATACCGAGGAAAACAGCCCGCCTAGAGGTCTGTTACTAATCCGAAAATTAAACGAACGAATTAATTTGTTGTGATCTGAAATTTTTTGAATTGAAAAAAAAAATAAAACTAAAATTAAAAATTAAAACCGATTAATTTGGATTTGTACAGGCAATGGGTTTGGGGTACCCAAATTGAAACAAAAAAACCGAAACTTTTTTTAAAAATAAATTTACTAACATAATGTAATTACTCAAGTTGTCTTACAATACTTTAAGAAAAAAAAAATGAAGCCTTTTTACAATATTTATATTATAAATACCCAAACCTATGTATTATTTACATTTATAAATGATTACTTGAAGTAATTATTAACATAAATACATTATATATTTCTTTTGTAGTGTCTTTTGAGGAAATCTATATTGCTATCATATAAATCTTATCAAAACGAAAGTCAATTTAATTAGTTTCGAAATTAGGAGGATTAGTATACAGTAGGGAATACAAGTTTAATTTGTAGGGTGATTTGTACTTGGGTACCCAAAGTTTTATTATAATAGTATTTTGATACCTCAAGTTTTATATATTGGTATTTTGATACCCATTTTCAGTTTAATAGGTATTTCGGTACCTATTTCTGACGGTTCCGTTAGTTGACCAACTTATTCTGTTAAGTCAGAAAAAAATAACGTATTATACCAAAAATACCCTTTTGTCCCAAATACCCCAATCTTTTTCCTTCTCTCCATCCACCCGCCCCACCACTTCATCTTCTTCATCATTCTTGGTCAATTTCATTACCCACTCCTCATATTCATGTTCATCTTCCTCCTCCAAAAAAAAAACCCTGTAACTTCCATGCCCACCGTGATGAGTCGACTAAGTGGGAGCTTGGTTCGCCGGTTGACGACGATGACTCCAAAACCAAACACCCCCCGTAACTCACTCTCTCACTCTCACTTTCACTCTTTATCTCTCTCTCTCTATATATATATCACATACACATACATGTATACATACAGTAAAACCCTAAGTTTAATACAAGCTTTTCTTCTGTTTATTTTAATAAAGCATTTTCAATTCTTGTATATATGTATAGATCATGCCTTTGTTCTCTTCGACTCGCTGTTTATAATATATCATGTAATTAACCATTTGGATGTTATGAAACCGTGAAAGAAGGGAGTAGAATGATTTAGTTTAATTGTTAAGCTGAACTTCTTTCTATTTGGTAAAAGAAATTGAAATTAGGCTTAAGTTCATTCTAGTTGAAATTATACTATAGATCTTGCCTTTGTTTTTTTCGACTCGCTTCTTCTTCAATCAATGATTTAGGGTTTTCTTTTTTTTTCTTTCACCTTATGCTCCTCTTGTTCTTCTTCCTCTGCCATTATGTGTAAGAAGAAATGTGAGGAGAGGGAAAGTGAAAGTGATGAAGGGAAAAGTGGGGAGGCGTTCCTATGGCACCGAGTGGGCAGATTCTCAATGGAGGCGAAGGTTGAACCTAGTGGGATAATATCGTGTTGTATCAAATTTTAGTGTGTTTATTTTATTTATTAATTATATATAATGGAATTGTATTATCTTAAATTTACGTTAAGACTACTTTTTATAAATTAATGTATTTCCTAATCTTCTGGCTATGAATCTAAAAATAACACAGCTCTCCTAAAGATTTGAAAAGTTATAATTTAAACTAAATATCTAATCCTAGGATTTGAAGAGATCTGTAAATCTAGAGCTTTATTTTTTTTATCATGGCTAAATCTCTTCTGCTTTGCATTTTAATTATTTGAAGTTTTACTACAACTTCTTATTCTTCTTTTAGATAAAATAAATAATTTGTGTAAGGTTGTTTATTAAAAAAAGTAGAAGAGAAGGAATGTGAGTATGTTTGCATTTATATATGTGGAGGAAGAAGAAATTAATATATGTTTGCATTATCTATATAGGTAGAAGAAATGTGTTTGTATAAGTTTTAATGGAAGAAAGTGTTTTTAAGGAAAGAGGAGACTAATGGCTGAACAAACTAAGTTAGGGGTATTTTTGTCATTTTCATGGGTACTTCACGGCCAAATAACGGAACCATCAAAAATGGGTACCAAATTACCCAAAAAATTGAAAATGGGTAATAAGATACCAATATATAAAATTTTGGGTACTAAAATACCATTATGATAAAACTTCAGGTATCTAAGTACAAATCACCCTAATTTGTAATGCCTTTTAGTGCTTTTTTAGTACAATTTTTAATTAAAGTTTTAACAATACAAAAAAAGAAAAGAAAAAGAATGAGACTAAACCGGACCAAAACTGAATAATTTGGGAAGGGTTTGCGTTCCATAAGTATGAAAATCGAAACTGAATAATTTTAAGAAGGTTTGAGTTCTATAGGTATGAAAACCAAAACCGAATTATAAAGTTTAGAGAGGGTTTGGGGTATCCCAATTTTTACGTTGACCGAAAACGCAAACACCCCTAAGCCAGCCTACTTGGGTCACTTCCAATCTAATGTATACTCTTAAGGAATTTTTCAAATTTGCCCCTTATTATTAATACAAAACTCAATATATTCTTATTTTACTAATCTTTTAAGTTACTCCCTATTTTGCAACATTTGTAACAGAATGAAACAGATGCAATAGTGAAAACAGGAGGTAACTCAAAGGATCAGTAACATATGGAGTATTTTGAGTTTTGCATTAATAATGGGTGGTGTTATTTACACTCCTTAAATCTGTCACAAACACTCCCTCCAAAATTTAACTAAGAAAATAATTTAATACCACTTTATTTGTCACAAACACCCCCTAATTGCCTGATATTAGATGAGTACTTAGCAACAAACTCTCCTCATATAAGTCGAGTTTGTGTAAGTGGATTCACTTTTCATTAGGCGGGTCTTATTTGAAAAACATTTAAGTAATTCATTGTCTGATGTTAGGTGAATTATTATAAATAAACTCTTCCCAAGTGGCGCGAGTGTGTGCATCTGCACTTACCTCTCATTAAGCAAGTCTTAAGGGGGTGTTAGTGATTAAAAATTTACCTTTGGGGGGTGTTTGTAATAGAAATGGTGAGTGTAAATAACATCGCCCTTAATAATATAGAGTAATTCAAAGATCCTTATTTTTAATTTTAATGATCAATAGTGTTTTTAACACAGTCTTAAAAAAATTAATGTTTTTAACACTTATTTTTTTTTTAATATAAGTGATGATCAATGTGGTTCTCAAAGGAGAGAAAAATAATTTAAGAGTAACACTTTATGTGAATTATCACATTATTTATTATTGGAGCAAGGAACCCCTACCACACCCACACCCACACTCTTTTTTCCTTTTCTCTTGGCCGTTGCAGAGTGTTGAATTTTATTTGGACCGTTCAAGATTATTGGTAAATATCTTATAAAGTGTCGAATTTTCATTGCAACCTATACAATAAGAATCACTTTTTTTTTGCAACCAAGTATCTGGCTGATAATGAAGTTGAAAAAAAAAATACAAGAAATTAGATGAGATGAGTAAATTTGGTAAAACGTTATACATCTTGTATTTATGTTATGAGTATGCATCCAGTTTTCATTTTTTTTTCATGAAAAAAAGTCTTTTCCTCAAGGAACCTAATGCCATTTATGATGATAATTTCAATTTTTTCATTTATATCTTATGTATCAATATCTTTTTAAAATACTTTTATATTTAGCATATGGAAGTCACCCAAGAAGTAAGGCATGCGAAAGTCACCCAAGAAGTAAGGAAGCAAAGTTGTAGCAAATGTTGTTCCTTTTTTCGTTGCTTTTGGGAGATCTAATCATAGGAATAAGGATAATTTTGATTGGAAATTGGAAACAGGTATTTGAAAGAAACGGTTGCTTAATGACAATATTGATTTCGAAATTTGTATATTTTGTGGTAATTGCATTGATTATTGTCCAACAATATGAACTTTCAACATATATTCATTACCAATTAAATTATAATCAAATTGCTTTGGGGTAGTTACCAATGTTAGTAATCAACGATTACACAATTCGAACAAAAATTGATCTTCAATCGTAATTAATTTCTTTGTTACCTGATATATATTTAAGAAGAAAAGGGTTTAGTGGATTTCATATATCTAATGAAAATCAGAAAATGAGTCAAGTGATATTAGAAATTTTTTTACATGACTCACTTTACTCCTCGCATAAAAAATAACTGTAAAAATCCCATTGAAGCAAATATATTTTTCTCCTTTTAACATAAAAAATTGTATAAAATGAGAATAACTATTGGAGATCGCTTTACTTCACTGCTTTTTCTTCATAACATAGACCTTAGTTCTTACTTCTTAGAACATGGGCCAACTTGGGCGCCCAAGGGGTTTCACCCCAGAACAAAAATAGAAAAGAAAATGCTCTAAGCCTCTAACGGCTGGACCAAGAATACCAAAAACATGTCCCAAGTATTAACAAAGTTAACAAATACCAAAAAAACAATCAGCTCCACCGACTTTCATGTCACGGTCAGTCCCGTAACATAAATTTTGTACTAAAATTAAAATTTGGTACTTTATATATATACATATACTTTACTTTTTAAACCCTTATTTTTATGCATTACATAAGATTTGGATCATTGGTATAAATTATAAAACCGTTTGTTATAACTAGAATTCTTGTGCGAAAATTTTGTCAAATCAAGCCTTTGACTATGAAAAAAAGTGTCACGAAATTTTGTTTTGGATTAGTCCAACCCTACAGAAAGTTGTTGGCCTCTGCTTTAGAATATTATAGAAAAATATCAACTTGTATCTTTAGAAAAATATGTTAAGTATATTATTAGGTTCATGTTAAATGTGCCATAAGAGAACATATTATGCCCTAAGAAAATATATTATGCGTCTATAAATAGAAATAATCAAATCACAATATGTATTAAATTAGGCGCATATTATTCTTTTAATTCATAACATGCTTAAGATGTGCCTGAGGGTACAAGTTATCATTTTTCATATTACAAATGAAAAAAATTAAGTTTTACATGTAATTTGTGCCTTATTTATTGTATGTTGAGCTCTTGTTGTTTCTACATTTAAATTCTTATCATTTGGCATTACAATACACGTTAACACTATCCAATATTATTTACGTTGGTACATTTTCTAAAATGCTAAATTAAAGTGAGATTACACATGTACACTACATATACACAATTTAAAGCAAAAAAAGAAAACTCTTTTTCATCTATCAAAGGAAAGCAAAAAAATATTAGAAAATTAGTCTAAGGTCCCATATATTTCAAACCAATCTACTCAAGGACACTAAGTTTTGGACTATAGTTTATAGATCTTTATTTTGTATTAAGGACAAAATTTTGGAAGCAATCCATTCGATTTTTTTTGTTTGCTTTTTTATATTTTATTCCACCTTAATTTGATTTCTTGTGATATATTGACTTTTTTGCCCTGTGTTGAGTTGTGGATGTGTTCCTGATTTGTAGAGTCCGTTTGCGATTGTTTTTGTTAATCCAATCTTTATTAGTATCGTGTTTCTAGGTGTTCGCTTTATGTAGCTACTTTTTGAAATGTTTTCGCTATTATCTTGTTGTAAGTTTTTAAAAGAGGCGTGCTCATATATCTCTTAATGACGAATTTTGCAAGTAACCACCACAAAATTAGGACAAAATCGGCCCCGAATAACGTGCAGGAAGAAGGGCATGCGCCCTGAATTCTACGACGACGCCAAGGTCTACTGCAACGGCGAGTTGGTGTTAACCACCGACAAGACGAAAAAGGAGTATGTAGTCGGCGTTTGGTCTAGTAACCAACCTTACTACCTTGGTGCCTGATCCTCAATGATGCTCGACGATGATCAAGTTGAGAAGTTTCGTAAGAAGTATCTAGGTTTGGATTCGTCTATGAAGATTCATGTACTCAAGGGGGAGATTATTATTCCTCCTTTGTGCAAATCTGCCAAGAAGAAGAAGAAGAAGTAGGTTGGTCGTCAGATTTTTATTTTTTTTTGATACTTTGTTGCTATGTTGAATTTGATGAAATTGTGCTTATATTGATGTATGCAAATTATGTTTATACCTGCATTGTCTAATTCATTTAAGGTGTATTTGAATGTTTAGTATGGGAAGAGTTATGCTAAATTGTACAAATTTTTTAAACAAATAATTGTGGTACTAATTAAATAAAAAGAAAGACAGCACATTAAAAAAAATATCTCCTAATGACAAGTCTTGCTTCCATCTTTTTGTGGTAACTTGCATTATCTACATAAACGTGGCTTTGTCGTCTAGGTATTTTATACTTACTAGCATACGATGCTAACGTACCTTTTGATACTCATGTATTTTATACTTGCTACTCAGGCATTTTAACCTCAGTCAATTCTTCTATGCCATAATCATGCCAACCTTTACCTCTTAGGCATTTTTTGAAATTGAAAAACATCAAACGTACATTTCTTGTTTTGCTACTCAGGCATTTTTACCTTCTACTTTATCTTATTTACATAGGCATGATTGCCTTATGCTCAATCATTTTAACCTCACACATTCCTCCCAACCCAGTATCATGTCAACGTTTACATTAGTTACGCAAACATTTCTTGTTCTACTGATTCATCTTGTTGGTTGGGTGGAGTTTAAAATGATAGCTGTTACAGGCTTCTAGGTCAGTAGCATATGGCTGGATCACTTCCCTGGGTATGTCACATACTGATTTTGAGGGATTGATCTAACTTCTTTACTCTTTACTCCAGGTGGTTACCAAATCACTCTTATAGGTAGTATTTTTGAATCTACCTATTTTATATTATTTTCTTTGGAATCCGCAATATATGAGGTATTTTGTATTGGTTAGTTTTTCGTTACTCAAAAGTTGCAAGCTATAATATTCGATTAAAATTAATCATATCGCACTGCGTTTTCGTTCATGATGAACCTGTTTTTATCCCATTTAATGTGTCGTTTTTCATACTACGTCCGTTGATTTTACAAGCAAAATGTCTATAAATGATTTGAGATTTTTTTTCCTAGATAATCTCTTCATAATTAGCTTGATTGTTCTTTTTGGATATCCACGCATTGTTTAAATTAGTTCAAAAGTAAATTTGAATTTCAAATATGAGATTTTATTGATTACTTGAACTTAGGTCATTTGGATTTCATCGATTTGCTATTTATATTTGTATTTATTTTGGTCAAAGGGGCAAGTGTGGTAGAACAATTTTAAATTTATCTAAATTAATTTGCTATTCAATTTTTAATTGAAATGTCCTTTTAACAAACAATTGTCCTTTTGTAAAACTTATGGCTTTCAAACAATTTGCCAAAAAAAATGTGTCCTTAAGTAGATAGGGAAAGGAATATTTGTCTTTCTGTCTGAAAGCCCCAATATTTATTGAATCACTTCCAACAAATGTTTTAACTCAGGACTTTATTTTAAACTTCCCTTATCATGTAAACAATAGCAAAAACTACTGTACTTGCAGCTCGAACAATCACTAGGCCAATGTGTGATTACTCCATTTTTCTTATATAATAATATTTAAGATAAACAAAAAAAATTAAGACTCTTAATTTAAAACTTTAGATAATATATCGATATATATTACACGCACAAGTTTATGTACCAACATTTACATTCAAATCAAAAAGATATTACTATATTAGTGTATTTACACATCATCAAATACAGGGAGAGGAAATTTGTGATTCCAAATTGGGGGAGAAGTAAAAAAGAAGGGAAAAGAAATCAAGTGAACCCAAAAGTAAATGAGTAACAAACAAAATAATTTATGTTACTCTTAACAAGAAGGGTATACAGCCTGAAATATCATCAATTAGCTAGATTGCATACAACCTAAGATTTTCCATAGCTTTTTTGTTCTTCTCATGATTATGTGCATTTTCTGGGAAAGGAAAGCTGGGAGGAAAATCATTGGAGGCTGAATAGCATTTTCTTTAACTACTAAAACTTTGTCTGAATTTGTTAAGCATTCAGATGATTCAATTTCTTCGCTGCCAACATTTTTACATTTTCGGAGATAAAAACTTCTTCCACCTACGTCCCCAATCAATTCTGACTTACTTAGACCTGCACACAAAAGAATTTCAAAAAAATAATTACAAAGCACAAAAAACATAATTAATGGCTCATATAGTTAAATTGCACCAGAAACCGATGCATGGTACATGCCATCTTTGTTGAAACATGTATTCACTACAATCAAAAGGGCTTTTCTTCATTTTTTTTAGACAGGAGAATGTGAAATAACTGATGGAAAAGATGCAAATAAAATTGTTTAAAAAAAGTTTTTCCTTAAAAAAGCAATATAAAAGAACAGCGGTCGAAATCCAACCTCCCACATCCCTTCCCCCTCAAACACTTGATCATATGATTAATCCCAATTTAATAGCAAGCTTGATTTGGCGAACTTTATCACGTGGTTAATCCCAATTTAATAGCAAGCATGATTTGGCTTTGTTCGTGCGTACAAAAACTACTTACCAAATTATCATCAAAATCTGACATGCCATGCTGGGACAATAGTAAAACTCCCCATGCACAAATATAGGAGAGAGAAAAGAACGAAACAGGCAGAAGGGTTTTCCTCCAATTTCACATCTATTACTCCTATTTTGAATGAAACCCTAATTTTTTCTTAAAACAAAACCTCATTATTTCATAGTTTTTCTGCAAATATAAGAAAGTAAGGATCATATTTTCTCAATCAAAGACTTTTATGTCTCAGATTTGGGGCTTATGTCAAACCTAAAATTAGGTCAACTTAAATACATGTTTGTAAGAGAACACATCAAATTAATTTTTATGGGAGACTTTTGGAGTTCTATATCAAGAACCCATATTGCTGCTTCATATACCCACTATCCAATGTTGCTAGGGAACTCGCCGGAAATTTTATTTGTTTTGGTGGCAATTTCACTGGTGCAGTGAAATTCTTTTTTGCCGTTCTGTTAATTGGTCTCTACTAGGTGTTGTGTGTGGTTCTCTGTCAAAATATTGAACAAAGGTCAAAAATTGATGGGAGACAGAGAGAAGGTTTTTTTTTTCTTTTTCTCTATCCTCTCCTCTTCTCCATTTTTTGTTCAATTTTGATGTCATAAAATTGTGGAGAGAGAACCGCGGAAGTAAATAACCAACTGGACATCTAGTTAGATTATTTGTGTAATTTCGGTGAAGCCTCTAGTAAGTAATAGCATTATTGAAAAATATGGATTATCAAAATTTTGGTTTAAATATTTATTTATATGCTAAATAAAAACAAGCTTACCCAAATTCATATTACCCGTGTAACTTCATAGAATGCATCACATAGTCCCGCTTAATAAAAAAAAAAAGGAGAAAAAAGGGAAAAGAAAAAGGCAGCTCAAACCTTATGGTTTTCTTGTACACGGCTTAATGGATTTATGCCATACAATCCGACATGTTTCTTTCAAATAGATAATGGGTCCCATTGATCAAGGAATAAATTGTTGCACCTTCTTTATTTCCCATTTATTTGACAATTTCCGCATCTTCCGTCTATATGCCGTATTGTATTGTCAGCATATGGGAAATTAAAGTAACCGACTAACAACCGGCAACATTGAAAATAATGGCACCTCATTAAACCAACCATTGGCACACATTTCTTTTCATTTGAAAGAAAGAAGATGCAGGTCCGAATTTTATTTATTTATATGTATGATACACATGAATATTTCAATAAAATTAATAATATGTTCAACTATTACAAATATGTATAGAAAATTTCTCGTAAAAGATGGGCAGCGCCATAGGAGCGAGTAATTATGCAGGTTTTGCATATTTAGTGTTAATATCTATAAAATTAAAAAGGTATACTTTTTATTTATATTTTTATCCCCTTTAATTTAGAAACAAAATAATAGGAGTGTTAAAATCTATTAATTCATTTTTTTTTCTTGAAAACCAAACAATTAAGAAAACTGCTACTTGATTGTGAATACCAAGAAAGGCAAAAGAGGGGTAAATGAGAATGAAAGAAGAAGACTGACTTTGAAGGCTGAAGTAGGAAGAGTGTAATTCAAAGGCTGAAGAAGCAACACCACCTTCATCTAGGCGAGGAGTTCTCCCTTCTTTACTATAATTACTAACTACTAGCTTTATTGTTTCCTCCACACTCCATCCCAATTTCACCATCGCTCGGATTGGTCCTGGACTTCCCTCTACCGTCACATTAACCAATACTTTGGAATCTTTGTTGTATCGCTGCAGTCCAATTTCTCAACTTTAGATTAAAATAAATTCTACTATATATAGTATTTTATTTATTTTAATGAATCATCATTACTTTCTTCCTCTCCCCATTTTACAATTATATAGTGCCATATCCCATAATTTTTTCTATTCATCTAATTATGTACAGTTTATAAATGAAGAAAAGAGAGTGTTATATATAATTGCGTTTCGATTACAATTACATAATTGAGGTCATGAGTTTAAGATTATTAGTACCATGTCTACTCTTAGGCCTCGTTTGGTTCACAGAAGGGAAATCTATCTTTTCCATGGAGGTAGGAAACTAAATTTTCTGTCAAATTTCCTTTCTTATGTTTGGTAAACTATGGAAAGTATTTAAATATGAGTATTATTGTCTTAAAATTTGTGTAATAAATGCTTGAAAATCACATGAGAAAATCAATCACATGTGTTTTGGGAGAAATGATTTTACCCCTACTTTTCTTTTTCTCGTAAAAGTATTTTCAGGAATTTGTGCTTACCAAACAAAAAAAAGGAACGACTTTTCTTTTCTTTTATGAGTACTAAAATCCGTGAACCAAACGAGGCATTAGCTTTAATTTGTTACATTATATTCATACAAATTTAATAATGTTATGCACACAAAACATATACAAAAAATATATAAAGTATTAAATTGATAATCAATAATCAAAAGATTTCAATTACTTTATAATAAATATTAACTCTTGATCAATCAAACGTATTTTATATTATTATATTTGTTTAGAAATATATTTTATATTATTATTTATTTGCCTACCATTCCTGCTAAAATAACGTGTCAATTAGTTTTGACCAGGTATCAATTCTACCATTCTTAATTTCTAAAATAGTTTAGAAATAAAATAAAACTCGTAAGCTTAAGATTTTAAAAAGGATAGATAATAAATAAATAAATAAATAGAATCCAACCAATCAGTCGCTGGAAAAACAAGCAAACAAACGTGGGAAATTGATCGCACCTCGATTTTCTTCGGAGAACGATAAAATAAGTCCGGAGAAGACAAGAAGATCTCCGTACAAGTCTGGGGCCGCAAAAGCACACCGTCCGGAGGCGCCATATTCCGATGATAGTCTTCGCCGCCGCTGGAGACCGGACCGGTATCCCTGAGAGTAGGCTCGGAATTGCATCTCTCGAAAACTTTTATCGGTCTCGACGGTGATTTAAATGATCGTTTAGATGACGGTGAAGTTCGTCGATGTATCGACGATGACGGTAACGATGATGGAGACTGATGTGGTGGCCTGGTTCTCCGATTGACCGGAATTGTTCGTCGGATATCTGTCTGTGACATATATATATATATATAGAGAGAGAGAGAGAGAGAGAGTGAAGGATTGAAGTGAAAATATATACAGTATATATTTGGCAGAAGAGAGTTTGTTTGTTGGGAATGGGGGGAAAAGACGAAGAGGAAGGGACGGGAAAGTATGCTTTGGTGGGGAGTAAAGTAAAGTTAATTGGTTCGTTGGCTTGCGTGTTAGAAGAAGGTATATAGCATTCATTTTTCTATCCATTCATACACTTGCTTTTCCCTTTTCTCTCTCCTCCCATGAAGTTGACAAATGAGTTTTCAATTTTAACCTTTTTATCTTCTGTGTCATCACCCTCCTTATTTTTAACATTAAATTAATTTTGTGCTTACCTTCCTTTTCCGCCGTTTCAATTGTAATTACAATTTATTTGATAACCTTATTAGCCGATAAAATTAGAAAGCTATATAATTCATCTGTAAAGGGCATGATGGTGGCTTTTTTATATATAATGGGATTATTAGTCATTCGTTGGGTTTATTCAGGACATTTCCTATTAAGTGATTTATATGAATCATTAATTTTTTTTTCATGGAGTTTCTCACTTTTTCATATAGTTCCATATTTGAAAAAAAAGAAACAAAATTTAACCACAATAACTAGGTCAAGTGTTATTTTTACCTAAGGCTTTGCTACTTCGGGTATTTTAGATGAAATATATCAATTCACAATATTAGTACCTGCTCTCCAATTCAAGTGGTTAATAATGCATGTAAGTATGATGATATTGGGCTATTTACCTCTAATAGATTTTTTCCTATAAATTTGCTTTTATCTAATGCGCAATAAATTATTTTGTGTTTAGGTCAAATAATCTTTTCTACCAGTCAGAGCTGTGGCGACCCCCTTGGCACAAATAGTATAAATTTATTTTTATACTAAATTAACATATAATTAAACATGTGAATTTAAATATAAATTTATGTTTGTGCCGCATAAAAATTTTCACTGTAAATCCGATCAGGTCGTTAATGCTCCTGCAATGGGTCTGGTTGGCAGCCCTACCAATCACCAATGAAAACAAAAAATTATAATAAGGGTATAATTGACTATTTAAAAAAATGAGCATGTACTTTTAGTAAATAAAGATTGAAGAATGCTCTTATGATTAACAAAAATTGTGGAGGAAATATTCCATGTGGTATGAAATAATTAGGTGTTTTTGACTTAAATATAATTGTAAAAATAGGGACTTACAACTTTTTTTTTCTTTTAATTTTATTTGGCAGTATTATTGTATTGATGAAAAATTCTCACATAAAATGTTTTCAACTATGTCATTTTTATCATAGTTCTTTATCTTTGTTGACGCCTCATTTTAAAATAAATATAGTTAATTTCACTAGGTTAAGTGTTGTGTACTCCATTTTATTATTTTGATATAGGATAACAAAAAAATTATGATCACTTCTACATGTCAAAATAGTGACAAAAAAAATTCATTTGACACATACAAAAATCCTAAATTTGAAAGAACTTTTATTATTTGATTATTTTTTTATTATAAATGAACATTCGAGATGGCCTTATAATTTCATTGATAAAAGGTTCCTAATCAACTTTGAAGCAAGGTGGCAACAATTCCTCCTAGTGTAATAGCGTAAGTGATTTGTTTATAACTACGAGGTTTTATATATATACCCTTTGTTTAAAATAAATGTAATTTATTTTATACTTGAACCTCCACTTTACCCAAACACAACTCCATCCCAACCCCGTTAAAAATAGGAAAGTATAATTTTATTTTTGGAGATAGTAAGAAAGTTTTGCAATCTGTTTTTTTTTTGTCAAAACTTTACCTTATATCCAAATTGTGGGGTAAGTTGAAGGAAAGTCAAAATTTTACTTTGCTATTTATGTTAGATCGGACTCTTGAGTCTTGAGTTCTGTTAATTAAAGGTAAAAGTTATGTCATGCATTATGAGCTTGCATTGTCAAAATTCAATTTTTGAATAGGATTTTTTTTATTTATTTTGTGGGAAAAATTATATTTGTTGTCATTTGAGATGATTAAGAAATATGGCTATGTAAGATAGTAATTAGGGGATTTGGTGAAAGCGTTGTTTAGTGTTGTGATAAATTTTAATACTCGCAAGTGTACGAAACTATAAGCGAAGTTGATCTCACAAGAACTTAAACAGTATGTTCTATAATTATTTTATTAATCTTTCACTAAACTCCTAATCTAGTTAGAAAAGTTTATGGGACTCAAAAAATAAAGCAAAACAAATTAATTAACACAAAGCAAAGCAAGTAAATTAAAGTAATGGAACTAAGCTAAATAATATTAAGCAAGATAATAAAATTAATGAATTAATTAGCTAGGGTTTCGGAATCATATATTTAATATAATTTTTCTAAGTATTCATGCACATAAACTCTACTCTTATTTCGCAATAATTTGGTCTCTCGACTTTATTATTTGCGGAAAATAAAATCATTCAAATTTAATTAATTTATAAAATCCAATTATAATTCTTCCACAATCAAACTTTTGTACAAGGTCAAAACACACCCTATATTCGCTCTTAACAAATTATAAGGTGAACCCAACAAAAAATAAAAATAATCCTACTTTATTTTTTATCAATTAAAACAAGCATTCAATAAGAAGAATTATATTTAATATTAAAATATTAAATTGGTAATTGGCATGAACGCGTGCACTAGAATTAATTAAATATACTCATACTAACCCTAACACAAATTTACACTAGCATAAAATGAATTAAATAAATAAAAAATAATAAAATTAAAGTAAATGTACTTGGCATTGAATTAAAAACAAAATTAAAACAAAATAAACCTTTAATATTCTAGTCTTCAAAAAAGCAAAAAGAAATAAAAGAAAAAAAAAAGAGAGGAGAGGAGTGGAAAATAGTGGCTTGCAGCACACTGTGCACGGCGGCACCAAAATATTAGGCATGGCTCTCCTTTTATAATTAATTTGATGACTTAAGGGCTCGTTTGGTTCGAGTTTTGGGAATGGAATGAGCATACTTGATTCTTAAAAAGTTTTTTTCAAGGCATCTAGGATGTCATGCCGGTGTTTGATTCAATCGGGAATATGAATGGAATAAAGTATCAATTACAAAAATACCAATCCTTTTATAAGATGAGAAGACATCACCTACTAATTTTTTAAAAGAGACAATTACTATAATAAATTACAAAAATTGCACATGCTTAGCTAATAACTATCCTACAAAAATTACAATTTTTGTAATTAAAAAAAAATAACAACAGGAAAAAAGAATAGAAAAAAGTTCCAATTTTTTTTTCATTTTTTGTGCAGCAGCGTAACTAAAAAAGAAAAAGTTTCAAACAATATTTTCATACACGGATAAAAAAAGAATTATTTATTCATAAGGAAGAGTGTTATTTTAGTCCTAACATGAAAAATTAAAAAAGATGCCCATTGGTAATGGTTTTATTCCTTATGATTTAAATGAGAGAACTTGGGGGGGAAAGGTTTGTTCTTGGAATTATTTATTCTTGACTTAAACTTGAACTAAACACAAGAATCATTTTAGAATAGAATTTAGCATTCCCAAAATGGTTTAAATCTTGAATTAAAGGAGCCATAAGGTTTTAATTAATTTGACGGGCATGGCTTAGATCAAGACATGGACCTTGAGTTTTAGTATTGGGCTAGATAATTTGATTGAATGGACTTTGCTTTGGCAGCTGGGATTGTTGATATTAATAGTTATTATATGAATGGGCTTATAATTAAATACAATGAATTTTTGTCCATTTAAGTTGCTCATCTTGTGTTGTAATTTCAGATCTCAAAATAGCTGAATTGAAAAAAGTGCTGAACTACAAAGTTGTAGCTCTCAAAATTCTATTCAAATTAGACTCAAGAATCGCATGATTTGAAGTTTTGAGTAAAAAGTTATGCCTTTCAAAGTATTAAACTATTTTAAGTGTCTTCGCTTGCTTTAATTTCTCAATTTTTTTCAATCTTCTCTAATTCTTTTATAATACCTGAAAAACAGTAATTATAGAAAATTAGTAATAATATATGCTTTCTAAATTATAAATTAGCATAATAAATTATACTAATTTCTTAGTACATCATTTAGCATTCAAAGAGGTAAAGAATTATTGAAGGTTTAAAACGAAAAACTGTAAAATAGATTGTTAAATGTCTTTTGGCTTTCTATTTGTACCGATATACGAGAGCAACTAGGGAATATAAAGCCATAATATCAACAAATTTGAGCTATTTTAAGTTGCTTACTTGCTTAGGGTAAGGTTGACCTAAATGAATATATATATATATATATATATATATCTGTATATCGTTAAGGAATTTTATGTAATTTACTTCAATTAGTTCTTAATATTGAAAAATGGTACAACGTCATTCATTATTTAATTATAATTATAATGATGTCATTCTCCACAAACTTAAAAATATTTCAGTAACCTAAAAAATCCCAATCAAAAGATTTGTTTACTGTCCATCCTACCATAAATCTGCGCGAATATTTAAAATAAATAAATTATATGGTTGTAATGTTAGCAACCTTTCAACTCAAGCTAAATCTTGACTGGCAGAGCCAATTTTCATTTTTAACGCTGGCATTATTCGTAGCTTACATTCATAAGAAGGTTTATTAATATGAAATAAAATATTATAAGGTATAAAGCAGGGAATCTTTTCTTTTCATACTTTCTAAACTCTTTACCCACTAAAACTCACTTCCGACTAGTGGGGGAGGTCTCCATTTTGATTCTCGTTCCGACATAGTGGTACTTTAAAAAAAATAAAATACCCTTTTATCCATTTTTTGTAAAATAGGTTGGGTATATCATTATAAAAGGAAATAGCCTGCCCAAATTCATTTAGTTTTTTGTTTGTTTTTAAGCTCTTAATGTTAAATGAAAGTTTATCTACAATTAAGAAATTTATTCATTGGCTACTACTTAAATAATGGCATACTCAATGTCAGTTCAATATTATACCTTTTAAATAAAAATATTATGAAATGTTTTTAAAACACATGTGATAATGTTTGGTCAAGTAGTAAATATACATTCTTGATACTTAAAGTCTCTGTTCAAATCTATGTTAAAGTTGCATTTAATTTTCTAAAGCATAGAGTACTTTAGTAATTTCATATACACAACAAATGTTAAGTCTTCATTGCGTTTAATATAATAATCATAAAAAAGGTAAAACTGTAACAAAATCCAACAGTCAAACTATCAATTCCCAAATTTTAATCTCGTCATAACTTTTTGCCTAGGTAAAAATTGACGTATGTATTGGAAGGCATAAAAATTTAAGTACGCATACACATTCCATACTTCGCCCAGACAAAGTGTACAAGAGCTTCTTAACATTGAACTACTAATATTTTTTTCACATTTTTACAATAAATAAAATTAAATAAATCCATATCTGGGTCCCACACAAATCACTGATATGGATGCTCTTACTGCAAATCATTCAAGACTGCCAACCAACAGGCAGCTTAGAACCCATTAAATACTTAAAAACAATTGCTAAATCATGCCTTTCTATGGCCCTGGGCAATGGACTGGTTTTTTACCATAAGAAAGAGTTCAATCATTATAATTTTAACTAGTAAACTGATGATCACGGGTCATTATGGTAAACAAAAAACTTAGATGGTGATTTTTAGAGATCTCCCTTGCATTGGAATTGGGGAGATTATTAGGAATCACAAGGAGAATTCTTAATACCCCGTCTTAGAAGTTATCGCAATTGGATATGCAAATATGTAGAAGCAAGGGCCACTCTTGAAACAATTAACTTTGTTAAATCGAATATCTTTACTTTAGGATCCGGCGAGGAAAACCTTTCTCAGATTGGAAATATCATTGAGGCGGCACTAGTTTCCATCCATCAACAGTGACAAATAATCATTTTAACTGGCATAAATTCACTTGGGCCAGTCCACTTTGGTTCTATTGATTCTGTTTCTAACTTCACAAAACATACAAAACCGCTTTTCTAGTTTTACTCAGTTACCCAAATAGCATAATTACTCTCAGTTTTAGAACACTGTGACTAATCCCAGTTCCAACCTGTGAGACATCTTATATATACAGTTGTTTAGATCATTTGATTGCATAAATGAAAAGATGAAGAATACCTGGTTATGTAGACTAGTTTTCTATCTCCTTGATCAGTTGATTAGTGAAACTGTAGACCAGTTTCAACAGCCATTCCTGTTTACATATACCAAATCCCCATATGGAAATATAAGTTTTGTACTTCAAGATTCACTACATAAGCAAAACACCAGCAGGTAAAATGCAAAGACTGACAAGCATCAGAACATGGGTAAGAGTGCATGCTCCCTTTCCTTTTCTTATATTAACTGATGGCACCACAATAAAGAGGTCGTGGAACTAAATAATATGTATAAGTAAAACCAGAGAAGGTTATTAATAAATACACAATAATGATAATCAAGCGACATAGAGTATTTCACATAGGAACCATGAAAATATTGTGATATACAACTTCAACACATGACCAATGTAAAATGCTATCCTATGGGTTGACTAATCGTGAGATGGCCAACTTGGAAATTTCCAATACTTGGGGCGTGGTTGAATGAAATTCTTTTTCATGGAAAATGACATGTTTCATATTTTTCATCTTTTAGTGTGTTTGATTGCATGATTTTTGGTGGAATCAATTTCCACTGTACAAGTTGGTCTAGCCTTTTTTTCTCATTTTCCATGTAATTCAAAAACCATCTCTTCCCTAGTTTTTATTTTTTTTCCATTTTCCTTCATACATAAAGTAAATGCAAAGAATTTAAATCTTTTCCATGGATTTTTTTACATGGAAAACAAAAACTTATTGTGGAGGTTGTTTTGAATTACATTGAAAATGAGAAAATTAACATATCCCAACTTGTACCATGAAAAATTATGCAATCAAACACCATTAAATGTCGACCACATAAAATTTTGAGCATTGTCCATGGCAAAGAAGTGCAAAAAATGGAGAAGAGTCATTACCATCAGTGTGCCTGAATCCAAAGCTCTTATTTTCTGTTGACTCATTGTTCGAGTAAGTCTTGAATGAGCCCCTTGAAAGCTTGATACAAAGGAACGCACTTTTGTTCTACGTCTCCGAGCTATAGATCCCCGTTTAGTTCTGGTCATTGAATAAATGAAACTTTGGCGAATAACGAATTCATTTCCCCTCTTTCAGTTATTCTTTGTCCCTTTTCTAGTCTATTAATAACAAAACAGGTTTTTCCAATGTATAAACTAAAAATTCCAATGGCTTTGGCTACTCTAACCTTCCCGACCACAATTTTTTCTTTTTTCTAGGCATTTCACTTCGAAATAGGAAGTGAACCCAGCACACGAAAAACTCCTTTTAACTATACGAGGCAAATGAGGGAAAATTGGGAATTTGCCGGCATGAAAATCACATATAAAGAGCTTTCTTCCAACCAAATAAGCAATATAAGCCCAAGGCCTCCCAAAGCCAGCAACAATGCCAACTTGTACTTTGACTCAACTGTGTTTCCCACCTCTTGGCTTTGAAAGTACAAGTTGGCATTGTTGCTAGCTTTGGGAGGCCTTGGGCTTATATTGCTAATTTGGTTGGAAGAGAGCTCTCTATATATGATTTTCATGCTGGCAAGTTCCCAATTTTCCCTCATTTGCCTCGTATAGTTAAAAGGAGTTTTTCAGGTGCATATTTGGGTTCGGGCACAATAATGGTAATGACTCTTCTCCATTTATTGCACTTCTTTGCCATGGAAAATGCTCAAAATTTTATATGGTCGACATTTAATGGTGTTTGATTGCATAATTTTTCATGGTACAAGTTGGGATAGATTAATTTTCTCATTTTCAATGTAATTCAAAACAACCTCCACAATAAGTTTTTGTTTTCCATGTAAAAAATCCATGGAAAATACTACCTGGTATCTTGGTAAAACCCTTTTCTTGAATAGCCTTCCTTAGTCTTTTTGCATCATCCCACCTCTCAGCAGAGGCATATACATTAGCAAGAAGAGATCCGTAACCACTAGCATCAGGCTCCAACTCAAAGCAATGATTAACTCCAACCTCCACAATTCAATATTGTTATATGAACTGCAAGCAAGAAGCAATGCCCCTCAAACCTCGGCATGAGGCTTCATAGGCATGCTCTTTATTAACTCGTGTGCTTCTTCTAACGGTTCGGCCCGACTAAAAAGATCGACCATGATACTGTAATGATCGGTCGAAGGTACAAGCCCGTACTTCATCATCAAGTTAAAGCAATGGTAACCTTCTTCGACCAAACCAATGTGATTAAATGCAGTTAATATCCCCGTGAAGGTAACTAAATTTGGGCATATTCGAGATCCATCATCTCCTCAAACGACATGATGGCGTCTTTTCCCCTACCGTTTATGCCATATCCCAAGATCATTGCTGTATAGGCAATCAAGTCCTTTTGCAAGCTGTGAAATAGCTTGTGAGCTTTATCAATGCTTCAACACTTTGTGTACAAGTCGATTAAAGCTGTGGCCAAATGATCATCCATTCCAATTCCAACTTTACTCAAATATGATTCGATCAAAGAACCAAACCTCAAATCTCCCAATTGAGAACAAACAGATATAACACTTGCCAAAGTTATTTTATCTGGTTGAATACCAACATTAGGCTGAAGCATCTCATTGAATAGGTTAAGCGCCTCCTTTGGTTGACCATTTTGAGCAAAACAAGTTATCATGGCATTATACAAGAGTTGATCTTTCTCATTCAATTTATTAAAGAGCTCGAGAGCAGATTCAACATCCCCTCATTTGGAGTACCTAGCTATCATTGTGATACAAGAAACGTAGTTTCCTTGGGGCATTGCATCATAATAACCTCACACTAATTCTACCTTCCCACAGTCTATGTATCCGCTAATCATTGCATTCCAAGAGGCTGATTTTTTCTCCGCCCTCTGTCGAAATAACGAGTATGCCTGATCCATATCCCCAGCCCTTGTGTACCCCGGACTCATTGAATTCCAAGAAATAACATCCTTCTTTGGCATTTCATCAAACATGCTGTGAGCCATATCTACATCCCGCGATTTTAAATAACCAGATAATATTGAATTCCAGGAAACCAGGTTCCTCGTGGACATCTCATCAAACACTTTATGTGCAGTCTTCATGTTACCAAGTTTAGAATAAAAATCCACAAGAGCAGTTCGCACATAAACATCACCAAAAAAACCATATTTGTTAACTTGAGCATGAAGTGAAATCCCACCCATTTTATATATAATTCTAGCACACGCCCTGTGAGCAGACGATACAACAAATGTACAAGGGTATAGTCCTGACATTTACATTTGTATGTATTGCGCAAAAGCTTCTCTGAACTGGCCATGTCTTGAAAGATATCAAATGGTGCATGCCCATGGAAAAACGTCTTCATTTTGCATATGAATGACGATTAACTGGACGTATTGATTGGTATTCTGACTGTAATTAGATGCAGATGTGAGAATTGGCTGGACCACTATTGACTCAAGATTGCGAAGACTATTGATGAGTATTGGTGCGTGAATTTGCTTTGCTTGTTTGATTGTCAGAGAGTTCTTCAACAAGGTTATCAATTCTGAAACTCTCATTTAAAGCCGTGCTTTTTGAGGTGAACCGAGGCAAACACTTTCCAAAAACAAGCATAGTTTCAACAAAAAGAGTGCAATTCCTGGAAATGTAAATAAATAAGTAAATCTAACCAGTAATCACTGAACTCGTGCATAAATTGTGTTCGCATAACAAGTTGAATTCAGAGAAACAACAGAATAACCACTAAGAAATTAGGGTGACCAAATACTAACAGTAAATGTAGCCAAATAATAATCACATAGGATGTGAACTATTAGAGTGCCCATGCACATACCCTCCATAGGTAGGTAGAGATCATAACTATTAAAAACCCATTAATACTATCCTCAAAATAATCCTCTTCTTGGAAGAATAGGAAAATGTTAATAATGCTAGAAGAAAGAGAAAACCATTTCCAAGCACCAATTTTTATGCAAAATTGTCAGATTATTTTCCCCCCTTGGGAAATGTTTGAAAAACATGACGAACATGTTTCTAAGTGGCATTTACTTATGGCATTTTTATGAGTCGAATGTTGAGCTGATTGATCATGAGAAGGTAAAGGGAATCTCACCTCCAATACATTAACAAAATTCCTAAGACAAAAATCAAAATTTGAAATTCGTTTCCCCATTTTCCCACATAATCCCCACCTATATTGGAGCTGGATTTCATACTCAATTTAACCTTTCTTACATGTTTCCTTCCCTTATATTCTTCTTTTCTCTTAGCTTAACCTTTGTCAACTACGAAACAGAAAATTACCCAATTTATCTATATGTCCTCTCATTGCACTGTCATTCATGTATTTGAAACTTATTTTCTCTATCATTGCAAAACAAACCTAACAAGTCAGATGCATATTCCATCAAGGAATTTGTTAAAGCAATATAGTGCAGAAACAATATAGTGCAGAAACAATAGAGCAATGACATCCATTACAAAACAATTTATTGCTCTTCTCTGCCCTAAATTTGATTAAAAAAAAAACACTACTTCTGCGATCCATCAATCAAAAATAAAAAGCAAAAAATACGTGATATGCAAAGAGATAAATTGATAATAACATATTTTTTGAATACATCAAAACATACCTTTGCAGAAGAAATTGAATCTATAACCAGAAACATAGGGAGATAGGAAAAGCGAAAGTGATTATTGGAGAAGAGGAAAGGCTTGCTCTAGGCCTCATTAAATGGCCCATTCTCTCCCGGACCGGCCCGTTTGAATCTTTTCACCAAGTCCATCTTTCCAATGTTAATTTTGAATTATAATATTTAGTTAAGTACTTTAATCATGATTAAATTTACTTAATATTAATTATTATTATATTTTCTACGTTAATATTTTCTTATTTAAGTTTTAAATTTTGTGCTTTTCACATTTCAGTATTGAAAATTTGTATTGTTTTTTTTGTTGTAACTAAATTGTCCTTTTCTTCTTGATTACATAAAAGAGAAATGAACTATTAACCCAAGTATCCCAAGCTGTGGTGTTAGAACCAGTATTAATATCGTGTTACAAGGCTATTGGTTTATATTAACTTTTTAATTTAATGTGATAAGGTTCTACCCTAATTAGAGGCCGGAATAAGTCGGTTTAGTTTGATAATTGGTCTATCTAAAACCAAAACCATAATGTTCGATTATTTTGGTTTTCGGTATTTTTGGTTTCATTTTTTGAAAACACAAAACCAAAATCATACCATGCAATTTTTTGGAAATTTTGAATTTTTGATTATATTTTGGATATTTACAAAAAAAAAAAATCGATATATATAGTTAATTTTATTTTTAGCATATTTTTTCCCAGTGCAAATAATACGAGTATATTATTTCATATCTTCATATCTTTACATATGAATTATAATGACTTCACTAACATAAAAGTATTAGAATATAACAAATTTTAAAACAATGGGATACAAATTTTATGAATTAGACAATAAGTATATTAACAATCTTATAATATCTCGTGTGTCCCTTTAGATATATATATATATTATCACACATATAACATTATATGAATAGACTTTAAAATGATACAAACAATATATAAAGTCAAAGATATAGATACATTGTCTTAAAATACTATAGTCGATTTAATATAGCTAGATCAATTATTCACCCTTATTTTTAGTACTTTTAGTTCGGTATTTTCGGTATTATGAGTTTTGGTATTTTCGGTTTTTAAAACACCAAAACCAACCTAAAGAAAATTAGTATTTTCAGTTTCATTATTTTCAATTTTTGATATTTAAATATGTGAAACCAAAACCAATTTTTTCGGATCGATTTTAATTGGTTTCGGTTTTTATCGTATTAATTTGTACACCTAACCTTAACCATGTTGCTAGTTTTGACTTTCTTTAAATGCTGGAATCTTCACTAGAACAATGATTGTTTTGAGGTAATCTAGTCTCAAAAAATATATTGAACTTTTTAATTTAGGACATAAAAAACTTATTTGAAATCTACTCGTGAGTGAGTGGATTGTCCCAGCAGTAAGAAATAAATATTCATACACTCAGGAGTTTCATACTCAAGAGTCGAGTCTTACTAATTATTATATTATTTTTCCTTTCCTTAATGTAATGTTGATGTTTGTTTTAGATCTACTTATATAAGAACAAAAGAAATATGAAATTGAGTGCAAAAATACTTTAAAAAGCAATTGAAAATTGCACATTGGTATTTCATTGGGTAATATTTTGAAACTCAAAATTTGAACACGGGGTTTGACAACCATTAATATCTAATGAATTTATATTTAATGTATGTGAAATTCACTTCGTACATAACTTTTACACATATTATATTTAACATTTCTTTGAAGACATATTTCAGCTGAGCTCCTCTCCATTATTTTTTTATGAAATTTGATAAACATAATCTCTGTTATGAATATATCATCTTCACAAAATTTTATTAAGAAATTGGAACTGAAAGTAGGTGTGATAAAAATTTGATACATATTTTCATTTTAGACCATTAAAATTTTAGATAATCATCTCACCCACTTTTTATTTGAATATTTTTTATGATATTTTGTAGAATTGATTTACTTGTTATAAATATCATTTCCACCAAATTCCGTGAAAAAACTTACTTGTTCAGGTCTCAAACTAAAACCTATTGGACGCAATTGGATGAAATGAATAATAGAGATGCCAAATTCATTTCAATCATGTCTTGAAAATATATGGTACTTTTGGTTTTTAATTTTCTTTTGTAAAGTAATGGATTCAAACTTGTGGGAGCATAAAAATTATGAAGATAATAATAGGCCTGGACATGAGTCAGCCCAAACTCTATGAGAGAATTTGTAAAGGGGTAGAGTAAGCCCTTTTTAGTCTTTTACACTTAACTCTAATGTAACATATGTAACCATAATTCTATTAATATAAATAGAAGAAGGAATAACCATTCTAGGGGCCTCCTCCCAAATCCTAGAGGAGAGAAAATGAAGCTAGAGGAATTGTTTTAGAGAGAGAAAGTGACAATTTGTATTCTCATTTTAATTGCCTTTGAGCTAATATAATCAAACACACACACCACACACAAATGGAGGATGTACTGCCGGAATAGCATAAGTGCTATCGGGGGAACCTACTATACTAAAAAAATCTCTTGTCTTTTTCACCATCTCCATCTATTACTCCATTGATTTTGCTAAGAGGTTCATCATGTAGGTTTGCCCAAATTTTTTGCCACTCAGAATTGGCGCCGTCTGTGGAAAACGACTTGACATTCCTGAGTTTTTAGCATTTTTCATCTTCACTTCTACTTCATTTTCTGCCCCAAAAAATTGCAAGAAAGATGAAACAAAGGCCACTTGAAACATTGCTATTAACATCAGATAAGCCTTCTTCTATTCTTAATTGCATATGAGCATCCTTTTAATATTATTTGACCATTATTAATTTTGTGTTCTTGAGTCTACTTCAAAAAGGTACATTTGTGTAAAAAAAAATTCGATTATTTTGAGATCTTGGTCCAAGTAGGCCAAAAAGATATCTTTCAGTATAAAAGAAAAGGCGCAAGTTATTTACCATGTTGTTGTCTAACTCGGCTAGTTGGCTCCCCTTTTTAAAACAAGGGTTGTAAGTTCAATACTTGGCAGTAACAAATATTTTTAGCTGAGTTTATCTACTTCAATGGCCAGATCTATTAAAATACGCCAAAACGCATATCAAATCTCAAAAGTATGCCTAACCGAGTTGGTCTGGCATTCGGCATGTAGTCCATATCACGTGGTCTTGTGTTCGATTCTTGGCCCAAACAAACATTTTTGCCGAAATCATTTACTTCAATGGCCAAAGCTGGGCCGATTAAATTATATCATAGAAATGCATACATATTTTTAAAATTGACTCCAGTTGAGTTGGTTGACTCTTTATTTGTCATTGTGTAATGGTAATCATAGGTTCAACACTCGGCTACGACAAAATATTTTTAATTCGGCAGAATAATTACCGAGCTCACATAAGCCTGAACGAGTTATCAAATAGAAGTATGAAAAAAATTTCAAAGATGTTTTTAGCTGAGTTGGTCAAGCTCCGAACTCATAAACTCGATGTATAGGGTTCAAATCTTGGCCATGACAGAATGTTTTTACTCGGCATATTACTTGCCGAGCTTACACAAGCCTGGACGAGTTATCAAATAGAAGTGCAAATAAAATTTCAAAGATGTTCTTAGCTGAGCTGGTCAAGCGCCGAACTCATAAGCTTGAGGTATAGGGTTCAAATCCCGGCCATGACATAATATTTTTACTCGGCATATTACTTGTCGAGCTCACACAAGCCTGGACGAGTTATCAAATAAAAGTGCAAATAAAATTTCAAAGATGTCCTTAGTCGAGCTGGTCAAGCGTCGAACTCATAAGCTTGAGTTACATGGTTCAACTCTCGGCCACGACAAATGTTTTTAATTCGGCAGAATAATTGCCAAGCTCGCACAGGCCCAACTGATTTATAAAGATGAAGCGCGAATAAAATTTCAACAAAGTATTTAGCCAAGTTGGTGTGCAGCTTAATGTGTGACATTAAGGTTGCAAGTTTAATACCCAGCCACGCCAAAATTATTTTTACTCGGCAAATTGTTGAGTCTAAGGAATATTTCAATTGCCAAAGTTCAGCCGAGCTGGTAATAAATAAATAAATAAAGGCGAAAATTTTCATACAGTGAGACTTAGCCAAGTTGGTGTGCAGTTTAATGTGTGCCGTTGAGGTTGCAGGTTCAATACCCAGCCACGGAAAAATTATTTTTACTCGGCAAATTGGATGCCAAGTTCACACTAAAAGAATTGATACTAAAGTTGAAGTGCAAATTCATGCCAGGGGCATTGGTAGCTGAATTGGTTCAATGTTCAGCCTACAAAAAAGAGATTGCGGGTTTGATACTGGGTAGTAATTAATGTTTTTAATGCCGACCTAGTTGGACGATGTAGTGTGAGAGGTTTCCAATAAATAAAAAAGGGGGGGCAAATATTTAAACATTTTGCTTACCTAGGGACATGCAATTCAGTAGCAGTTGAAAGCAAAGAAAAAGAAAAATTTATCATCCAAGTAAATCTAGCTGAGCTGGCTAGTTATCACGTTTTTATGTCCAAAGTTTATATAGAAGTCGCGAGTACGACACTCGGCCAAGACACTATTTTTTATGAGCTCTCAAGGCTTGCAGATGACTGTGCGACAACTTCATTCGCCATTTAAAGATAAGTGCTATCCTTTTCTTATTAATTGTTTTAAATTTGTGAGCATGCGGTACATACTACTACATATCATAACGTTTAAACTTTAGTTAAAATTGAAATTATGGGCTAAATGCCAAAGAGCATGAACATGATATAATGAACATCATAACCTTGAAATCTTGATACATTAGAACTCTTATATCATAGTCGGCCTGAATATACCAAACATTTTGCATACTTGAAGACCCCTACTATGCAATTTATTTTGCAATTACCATTGCTAAAGAAAAACTTCGATAGCAATAATTCTTTTAAAAAGCTTGTTATGTATTTGCTCTTGCAATATATAATTAGATATACAAAATTCTTGGTAATTGGAAACCATTCTTATGCACGGCATGATTAACACTTCTTGCAAACATTCATGTTAACCAAAGGGGGGGGAGATGGATAAGGTCATCGTTACTTATAGCCAAATGCTCTCTTTGGTAAGAAAGTTGCACATACAGCTATGCATTATTCCTGCCGAAAGATTGACACGATAAATTGCAGTTCTAACCCTCATATTATCTTTGTATTGAATAGCAGCTTTGTGAAAGCTAAGAAGGCTTGTTGTAGCCAAATCTATATACTCAAAGATTGTCAATTTACAAGGGGTCAAAGCATAGCAGCCACATTTTGTTTCGGAACGCATTGGTGTATCCATTGCAGAAAAAAAAAATCGTGTAAGACCTTACTCAGTCAAGGCAACAAAATGAAATGGAGGGAGTGTAAGACCTTGCTCGCCATGGCAGTCCTGTAAGACCTTTATCTACTAAAGGCAGATTTACATAAGACCTTGCTCGCCAAGGCAATCATGTAAGACCTTTCTTCGAGGGCATTAAAGACCTCCCCTGGGGGCATAACAAAGGCCGGATAAATCGATTAAATTACCATGTAAGCAGGGTCCAGAAAGCCACCATAAGGACCACTCTCCTGCTTCAGCCGAATCGTCTTTATTGCGTTGATAAACTGCACAAAGTTTAAAATTTTAACTTCAAAAAATTAAAAAGGCCGAGTAAACCACAAAAATATCAGTCAACTTGGCAAAGATGATTGTTTTTGCCCTAGGGGAAAGTTGATGAAGTCTGGAAGGCCAAACAAAAAATGATGCTCGACCACCGAGCAAATTAGCCTAGCAAACAACAGAGGAAATACAAGTACGATCAAAGCTCCATCCCTAAAAGCCAGACAATTGATCACATATGGTAGGGGTCCTAGGCCCATTGACTACAAGAGGAGGAACTTAAATAAAAAAAATAAGCGCACCCAACACTAATAGTCACCTGCTCGGTAACAAGTACTTCTTAATTTACAACAGTTGGCCTAATAGCCCAGTCAGTAACAACAATAACTTATTAGGTTGGCAAGAGAAGAAGATTTAACGCGCCGACCATTCATATATCAACGCACCTCACTTCCCCGCCACAAGATTTGAAGTTTTTCAAGAAAGCTTGCTTACAACACTTAGTGAATTATTTCGAAGACTACAAGGATAAGAAAGCTGATGGTCCAAACACATGAACTCACCTTGGCCGCTGAGCTCACGTGCTTGAGGGGCAATTGTGGGAGCATAAAAGTTATGAAGATAATAATGGCCTTGGACATGAGCCAGCCCAAACTCTATGAGAGGATTTGTAAAGGAGTAGAGTAAGCCATTTTTAGTCTTTTACACTTAACCCTAATGTAACATATGTAACCCTAATTTTATGAATATAAATAGAAGAAGGAATAACCATCCTAGGGGCCTCCTCCCTGATCTTAGAGGAGAGAAAATGAAGCTAGAGGAATTATTTTAGAGAGAGAAAGTGACAACTTGTATTCTCATTTCAATTGCCTTTGAGCTAATATAATCAAACACACACACCACACACAAATGGAGGATGTACTGCTGGAATAGTATAAGCGCTATCGGGGGAACCTACCATACTATAAAAATCTCTTGTCTCCTTCACCATCTCCATCTATTATTCCATTGATTTTGTTAAGAGCTTCATCACGTGGGTTTGCCCAAATTTTTAGCCATTTACAAAACTAATCTTTATCGATAAAAGTAAAATTATTTTTAATCACCATACCACTTATTATTTTTGAAAATTTCTCTTTAACACTCAATACACGAAAAAGCATGGATATATGAAAGCGAAATTTAGAGTTTACATCCTTGGTTTTGGTGCTAATTTGATTTTGCATCACGTTTTTTAAAATCTTTAATTTCTGTTAGCTTCCATTAGTGAAAAATTGTTAAGACTATCTTACCTCCAGTAGCCCAATTGCTGATATTGAATAAACACTTGCTTTGAAATTTAAACATTATACAATTTCACACAACAAAATGCATACAAATAAAAGTGAGAGGAAGTCCGAAATTTGTAAAACCTCATTGTTTTAATTAATTTATTTTTTATAAGTAAAATGTAATAACTTTAGAGACAAATTTTATTTTATTTTTACTTTTTTAATAAATTCTAACTCGGTAATATAATGATGTAAATGAAAATAGTTAGATCCATAATTAAATATACAATCTTAAAATTAAAACACCCTATCTTGCAACCTCAAAGCCACCTATAAACTCCAAACCCCCAAACCGCATACTCCTCGACCTTTCTCTCCGAGTTTTGGTTAACTTTTTAGGGGGGGAATCAGTTAGGCGTTTGTATAAATTGTTTTTAAAAAATAAGTTTTTGTTTAAGGTGTCAATCCAAATTAATCTCTATGTCTCAAACAATCTCTAATTCAAAGTAGATATGTTAAAATTTGATGTTTTCATATTTATTTATTTTTGCTTTTTTAGTACAAATTACGATATATGGATATAGTCAGTTTTCAATCTTATAGAATGAGGGAAGGAACTGAAATTCCCAGTGCTCGAACACCGAGTGTTAATTTCTCTCAGAAAAAAAAATACAATTTAAATTGTTTAAATTTTAACTTTTATAAAAGATTTAAATTAATACAAAATAAAAAACTGGTATACTATTCAAAATTTTAAAAACTCAACTCAAAATATCACTTTTACTTTTACACTATTCAAAATTTATTTCACTTTACTTTATCTCTCTAAAAAATCTTTTAAAACACCATAACTTTAAATCCAAAAATCAAAATTAGATAAAAAAATATATATTTAAAACGTACTCGTCAAAATCTATAAAATAAGATCCATTGCGATTATTTTTTGAATTTTTTTGGTTGGTTGAAAATAACTTAAACAAAAATCAAATTTACTTTTCAACATACTTCCAAATTCTACCAAACACCAGATTTTAAAAACTCAATTCAAAACATCAACCAAACATCACCTAAATAGGGAATATTGAAGTTTAGACGAGATTCTAATTTGCAACTAGAATTGTTTGGCTAACTTAGAAAAAATTCGAATATATTTTAGTTGCCTTAAATTTTGTTCACACAGTAATGATTAATAAATGTAAAAGTATTCGGTGGAAGTTTAAAGAGTAAATGACCTATTTGCACCTCGAACTTTGTATTCGATTTCAAGTTGTACCCCAAATTTCAATTTGTTCCACCTTGCACTCCAAACTTCAAAAAGTGATTTTAAATGTTCATTTTGTCAACATTCCATCCATTTTATAACATAAGTTATCATGTGCATATCACATGATACAAAGAAAGGGCATGAGGGTTAATGTAAATAGGGCAAACCATATAACTCATTACTTTCTCTCATATTACGTCCAAACAGTCAATTTTCTACAAAATCCTACGGGCAATCATCACTTAGGGCAAATTAGGGTAAAATCGTGAGCATGGATTGGGCATTAAGATTCTTCTTCTTATCATTATTGAAATCCTCTCTTTCTCACCCAACCCAACCCAACTTAACACTAAGGCCTCGTTTGATAGCAACATGAAAAATGAAAAGAAAAATAACTAATTTAGGTGAGAATATGAAAAATAAGTTGAGGGATGTAGTGATATTAACTCTTGCTTTTTGCTTTTTTCCATGACAAAATTTTCTTTGGGTGATGATGGAGAAAATTTTTTCATAAAATATTAAAGGAGGATGGAGGACATACACTCACAAAAATGAGTATGAGATGGAGATGATCTCACTAAATGCCTCAACTTATTTTCCATCTTCTCACCCAAATTAGTTATTTTTATTTTCATTTTCCATGTTACTATCAAACGGAGCCTAAATTTTAGTATTTGGAAATTTCAATCCCTATACACAAACACCCTTCTTCTCATCCTCCTCCTCCTTCTCTTTTTCCTCATCATCCCTTCTTTCTTTCCCCCTCCTTCTCATCATCTTTCTTCTTCTCCTTTTGTTTATCCTCCTCATTCTTTCTTTCATAACGTGGATTCAATAATCAACCCAATTCTTTTTAAAAACTGCAAATTATTGCAATCTCAAATCCCCAATACCTAATTTGATATACATATATTGGACATCATAATTCACAAGTTAATCACTTGTTTGCGCTGTTTTTGAGAATTGGGTTATATATATATATGTTGATGCAGAGCGAGAAATTTTATAGACAGAGAAAGTGAAATATGAGTTTGAATGGTATTAACTACAATATTGTCGTCTCTTTGTCCGATGAGATCACTGTCGTTAGAGGCGTTTTTAACTCCGGTGGATCTGACAGATGTGGTGCTCTTACAAACCCTAGCGGCGGTATTAATAAAGCTAATCTTATTATTTTTTGAAAAAGCACTCCCGTTTTAATGAAAGAATTCGAAAACCCTAGTTCATAAAATCGAGGTATTAGTTGTTCTATTGGATTACCTTATTGATTCGAACTTAAATTTGCTTTTAACTATAATACTCTATTTCAAGGAGCTCTATTTACTTTGATACCAATCCCAAATTTTGCTTAATAACTACTCTCAATCGAGTAAGTTATGGCTTTTGCTTTAAAAGCCTTCGATTTCAGGCCATTTTTATAATCTAAATCAAGACATTTATACCCTTTTAGATGTATTTCCTTTGAATGAATTAACTTTGAGTGATGATGTGAGGGAACAAATGGAATTGTTTCAAAAACAATCGAGGATGGCAAAATTGTTCATTGATAAACATGATGAGATTTTGAGATTAGAATTATTTTCATTTCTAAATGCATTTGAGAGCGGAAAAATTCTTGATCCGATGCATTTTCTTCAATCTCCTAAGAAACGTTTTTGTTGTTGTTGTTGTTGTTGTTGTTGTTGTTGTTGTTGCTGCTTTGTTCTATTGAAATGAAGAAGGAATGCATATATGAGTGTAAAATGGAGGAAAATGGGGAGAAATTGAGGGAACATGACGAAATATATGGTATAATTGAAAGAAAATGTCCTTTTACGTTTTTACCCTTGCCATGTTAGCCAAAATACAGGTTCTATTATAAAATGGATAGAATGTTGACGAAGTGGGCATTTAAACCACTTTTTGAAATTTGGAGTGCAAGGTGAAACAAATTAAAATTTGAGGTGCAACTTGAAACCGGGTACAAAACTCAGGGTGCAAATGGGTCATTTACTTAAATTTAAAAGTTTTTTGAAAAGAAAAAATATCAAAAATATTGGATGGTTGCTGGCAGAGAATTAACTGAGTAACGAACATACTGGATGATAAGTTAATTAGGGGCCAAATTAACACTAACGGAACGTAGTAAATTTTGTGGATAATGAGGTTAACTAAAAAATTTGAAAAAATGAGGCGTAAAGTTGAATTAGGGACTAAAAGGTGGGGTTCAAACTCAGAATTTCCCTGTATGAATTTGCATTCTCCTAGCCCAAGGACTTAATCATGCCCACACATCACAGTATCACACTATGTATAATCACCACCAAGTCCACCTTTTTATCACGTTTCGATACCATTCATCATCACCTCTGCAAAATCCAAAACCACTTTCTTTATGAGATACTTTCTTCTTCAAATTGATAATCATATTTTAATTTTAATATTTTTGGAAAAAGCTCAAAATACAGTTTACTTAACAGTTAAATATGCATGCAACTTAACTTTTATTATAAAATGTAATATATTATTTGTGTTTTTATAATAATAAAAATTTTAAGTTAAGACATCTCAAAAAAAATTATTAATTAAAAATAAAAATAATACTCATTTGTATAGATTTGATGACCGGTTTTAGCGATAAGTTGTCATCGTTGAAAAGTCTCTTCTATTGGTCCGTATACGACAGATCTGGACTGCTCATTTCTATTCCCCGAATATGATTAAAGATTTTTTTTTTTTTTTTTAAGATCGACTATGATTAAAGTTCGGATATGCTAAAATCCTGGATTTACCTTTTCATCTTTCACATAAAGAAAAGGAGAGAGAAATGCGTGTCGTAGAGTTGAGGATGCATGCTATATAAATAGATGCCTTTATAAAAGTCTCTGGCTTGACTTTTCACCAATGGAATGAAATGAAACTTACCTATCATTAGAATTTAGATCATTTACACAGTCCACTCAGAATCTCCATTCATAAAAATCTAGCTTTGGATTTCTTTTGGATTATTACAATCATACAGAGGGAACACCCCCTTTGACTTTGATCCAGTGTAATATTAATTTCCAGACTGGAACAAAAATAAAGTTAAAGTAATTATAGTAAACAAAAAACCAAAAAAAAGGTAATTACACGTCGTTTACACCTTGTCTTTTCTTTCCAAACAGATTTAGAAATTAAAAAAGGGATGCGTGCAATTATTAAGAGTGGTCCAGTAATAACACATTATATTTAACTATAAATTTGATTGAGAGTTTCATAAATCGAGTCTTGAGAGATACAATTAACATATATAGTAGACCGAGACTTACATGCAGAAAGATTCGGAATGTCATATATATATATATTCATATATATAGAAGTATAGATGCGAGGTTGTGTCATGTTTGACTAAGAGTTCATTAATTATATATTAGAATAATTAGATAATGTTAGATCGATTAATTAATAATTATGTATCGACTCCGGTTGTACTATATGAGACGTTTCATTTTTTTCAAGTTTAGGCGTATTGTTGTTTGTTGGAATCGATTCTCTATAAACCTCAGATGTTAAATCCAAATTTATGCAGTGATGTTAGATCGCATAAATATTAATATAAATGTATAAATACTAAATATAACAATTTTTTTTTGTTTTGACATAAACACCCTGCACATTACATGATGTACGCGTGTCCATGAGAAGATACTCTCGATCGAGTATTTGGTGGGACTGTGGCTTTAGGGTAACAGAGAGATTGTGATTTGTGAGCATACAGTTTGATACATTTTTTTTTCTCTGTTTGTGTATATATATTAAAAATCATGTAATTATTGACGATTATGATGTTAAATTTTAGTGCTTTTAATTTTGTGCCCCTATATTTATATTATTTATAAATTAAAAAAAAAATATTTGCAAAACTTGAACCTTCAACTTTCAAGTTTAATTTTAGATTAGAAAGAGAAAGATTTTACGATTGAGCAACTATATCATTTATTATTTGATTTACATTTAAAATAGAATTTTATAATGGACTATGAAGCCAATTTCTTATTTTGTATTTCTACTCTATAACTATCATATTTACGAGTGTAAGTGGGTTAGAACAATTGTTGTCTTCATCATGGTTGAAGTCAACTCTCCTTCAAACTCCATCCTCAGGCCCTCATATGCGCTCCTTTCTCCCCTATCTCCAACTATTTTTCTTTTTACTTTTCTGTAGTCTCTTTCTTCCAATTTACCTAACAAATTATTGTGTTCTTAATTATTTGCTAATTTTTTTTAGTAAGTTTCACTTTTGCTTTTTAATTGTTGCAGGTTTGTATCCTTTTCTATTCAAGAGTTAGAAAATTATGAAGTATCCAAAAAAAGAAATAGTAAATCATAATTTATGATTAAGCTTTTCTTTATTAACATTCTTCAAGCTATGTCAAGATTCTTTTTTATTGTGAACTTAATAATTTTATGGAGGCAAGTTGTAGCATTAGTGTTTATCATTTTTTCATCTCTAAGTAAATATAATTTAGTGTAACATAAAACTGACCAACGATAACAAAATATTGTGAGATTTATCTCAATTTTGAAAAAGTTGTACAAATACTTATATTAAATTATAGTAAAATCGAATTATCAATCAAAAGTTTCAACGGTCAACACTGCAAATATATATCAATTTTACACTCCACTTTTAGGTTGGGGCAGTATTTGTTGTTCATTATTGATATATTGCTCCTTTTGATCTGAAAAAAAAAACTTTGTGATCACTTCCCTTCACTCCGAAAAATAAAACTATAGGGAGATTATACTCATAATCTGGCTTAATAATAAGACTAAGATGATTAGTAATTTGTTTTATGAAAATTTTTAAAACGCTTACGAATTGTGTGAGTTGCATCTTTATTATAAAGTAAAATAAAGAAACTCGGAGCCTTTTTTTTATGGTAAAAAGTAAATAAATCAGATCTACGAATGTATGCAAGTGATAACATATAACATTTTGCTTTTACTTTTTTCATAGTGAAATGCATGCATATGACACCTTTTCTACAATGACATATATAATCATTTATATTCCGGGTGCATGGTAATTGAAATATTAGCAGATGCATGCCTAATTAATGGATGGTAAAAGGTTGCTAGTGGAAGAGTGGGGCCACTACTCAATATGTATATATCTAGATTCAATCCAAAATATAATTATTAGTTTAATTTCACATTTGTATTTTTTTTATTTGGTCAATTCACATTTGCATTCAAGGAAAGCTATTTTGCATTCAAGATATTCTTAGGTCTAGTTTGATTTACGAAAAAGAAATCAATTATTTTATCTTTTTCATAGAGGTGAGCAACAAAAGTTCCTATCAATTTTTTTTTCTTGTGTTTGATAAAACATGGAAAGTATTTAAGTAGGAGTATTGTTGTATAAAAATTTTGTAATAAATGTTAAGAAATCACAAGGGAAAATCAATTCCATGAATTTTGAGAGGAATGACTTTACCCCCCTACTTTCCCCTATGTCAAGAAAGTGTTTCCAGAATTTGTGCTTACAAATAATTAAAAATCACTGAGGTGAAAAGAGTTGAATGAAAATAATTAAAAAAAAAATTAATTTCTCAAAAAGTTAAAATATGAGATTAACAATGAACACTTTCTTCACACCTTAGTGATGTTTAACAAAATCTTTCAACTCACCCCAATTGTTAGGTGAATTTACTGAAAAAACAAAAATAAATATAGGGATGTTAACTCCGGTCGACGCTAAAACAAAAATATCAAAAATACAACTTGTGTCATTTATAATAAAAAAGAAATTGATGAATTGAGTAAATATCCTCCATTTGCCACAAAAAATAAATTCAAAATTATATAACTGTTATAGCTAAACTAACAATCAACTATTTGTTACGTTGCTAAGTCAGTGAAAACTATTGTTGCAACATAGCAGCAACGACATTTTGTAGGTAGCTAGGTGGGATGGTCGGGTGATTTCCCTTTATAATTTTTTTTTAATTGGCAGTTTTATATTCTTGGAAATGAGAAGCCATGATGAAATTTCGAGTCTAAAATATCCGTGGAATTCATCATCCTGCTAAGTAAACAACATCGATCACTTGAATATTTTGGATTTCTAGGGTTCTTAAAACTCCTAGAAAACCTATGAATTGAAGGAGATCTAATAATATGTTTAACGAAAAATCTAACAGCTTCTTAGGTTATAAAGTAATTCTTAATATTGATTAATTATAAAATGACCTTCATATAAATAATTAAATTTATTTTAATGGCAATATCGAGTTTTACATTTGGAAGAAGAAGAAGATGATGATGATGTTGATGATTAAGTTTAAAATGAAAATATACTAAGAAAACTTGTGGGCAAATTGATCGAGTCAAACTTCAATGTGTTTAACTAAAGGAAAATAAAGCATACTAATTGGAGAAGGAATTGATGCTAATGTCAAGTTTGTTAAGAATTTTGATAAAAAAAATGGTAGGATGAGTTTATAGGGGTAAGAAGAATGTCTTGGTGGGTAGATTCAAAACTTTTTTTTAAGTATTTGTTTAACTGTAAAAATGAGGTAGAGATAAAATAATTTTAAAAAAAATGGTGTGGCGAGTTCATAGGTCGGGCAATGGGTTTAAAAGTTCCCAAAAGAAAAGGTAACCATGCAATTTTGGTCAGGCGACAAAGAAAATAATAAACGGCGATTTTTGGTAGAAATCAGGGGTGAGAAAAAAAAAAGTTCTACACTACTTTTTAGGTTAAGTTTAACTTTGGATTTTGACTTCTATAGAAATGAGAAGAATAAAATTGCGTGTCTATTTAAAAATACCTTTAGCAATTAATTAAGTGTTGATCATTTTAAACGAAAATGTAGGTTTCCCCTTATTTTAATTGCAATTATGGGCTAAATTTATTTATACTATGATTATCATTCTTACAAAACAACAATATAAACCACTAAACTATCGGTGATAATTAATAGGATAAAATATCAATTTTATTTTATTTGGTTACTAAAAAGATATGTGACGATCCACGTAAGTGCACTCCATGACATGGTAAGAGACCCCATACGAGGTCTGATAACAATTAATAGGGTAAAGTATCAATTTACTTCATTTGGATAAACTAAGAAGACACATGGCGATCCACGTAAATGCACACTAGTTGTGACAAGATACCTCAATCAGGTATGATAAACAAACCTCGTTTAGGCGCAAACTTCTTTGGAATGCTTAAATCGGTCATACTTAATATGAGGATAAGACCTGGTCCTATAGACATACTCTAATGAGCTAAAAACAGCTCTAAACATAACTACATCAGCATAAGTAAAGAAAGCATTGGCTATTGGTAGACGGGATAAAAGTGGGTGCACAGACTATCTTAACTGTATTAAATACCTATCAACTACATTTAATGCTTCGGATTAGGGATAAGCAATATCAGAAGTGGACATCCTTTCCTAACCACTACAATGATGATAAAAGCTCTGGACTAACCATTCCAACTCTACAGACCTACTATTTCCCCTATTATATATACAACGTATTTACTCCATTGCAAGCACGGAAGTTTTGAGCATTGAATACCTATACTTTGGGCAAGAACCAAAGAATCTTCCTTACTTCACATATTTTTCTACTTGTATTATATAGGTCTGATAAGTATACTAGAGCTCACAGACTTAATTATCAATAGTTAATACAGGAGAGGTAATATTCTAACACCCCATTCTAATAATTAAACTAGCATAGAGTGTTCATTCCTTTGTAATAAGAGTTTTTCTTTACACTATTACTATATATAAAGACATTTAGAGTTCAAAGTTCTTTCGCAGAGGAAGAGTATGTCTTATCATAGAAAATGCTGAACCTCCTTTATAATCTCTCTAACCTATTATATTGGTTATGTGAGCTGTTTATTGCCCTGCTAATGTGTTAGTCACACTGCCAACTCCTTATAATCTCCCTTCATTAAACCAATCATAATTGATTATGCAGTTAATTATCGATTCTAAATTTTTACACCAACAATAATTTTTGTCCATCATGCCATTTACCCTAATTTAATTATATAAAAAGTATTTTTGTGCCTTTTCCTAAAAAAACAAAATGTAAGAGCAATAGAACTTAAAGGAGGCAATCAATGATGGATCCGGTGGCGAGGACACGTAAAGAGTAAGGTATGCGAATGTTCGCATTAAATTTTAAAATGAGTTTATTTTTAATAAATTTTTTTAAAATTTAAATTTAGTAAGTAGAAGAATAGATTTCTATCTACTTTATTTTACATAAAATTAGTTCTTTGCACCCTATATTCTAAATTATCATAACTTTTATAGCAACAGAAAGAGGTAAATGTTCTCTATTTTAATAATTTAATACGTTCATTAACATTTTATAAAATTCTTTTGGCTCCTTCAACTAAAGAATCATTTTCTTAAAATATTGGAGTATTAAAAAAGAGTTATATATCACATATTCTTCTCAGTATTATTAAATCTTGACTCCGCCACAAGATGGGTTTAGGCTGGGATGATGTATATTCTAGTAATAACAAGACGCATGGGTTCTTTGCAAACTTTTGTCAAAGTAGTATTTAATGGTAAAAGATATTTTAATGGTAAAAACAAAGTTGTTTTTGTCGGAAGAAATATAAGAATAATGTGACAGCAATTTATGCCTATCACAAAAAAGAGTTTTTTACTTAAATAGACCACTTTTTTAACTTATTTACCAAACTAACACACTTTTCAACTTATTTACCAAACTAACACACTTTTTAAAATAGTGATTCTGAATCACTATTTTAATGTAAAAATAGTGATTTCGAATCACGTTTTTAAGTCCGTCAGGAATTAATGAAAAAGTAAAAATAGTGATTTGAAATCACGCTTTTTGGTTAAAAATAGTGAGAGTAAATCACTATTTTTATTAAAATCACTAATCACAATTTTCCTTGGTAAACAAAAATAGTGAAAGCAAAATAACTTTAGTATATCAAAGCTTATTTTTAAAGTAAATCACAGTTTCGTTCGAATAATTAGAAATAGTGAGAAACAATCACTATTTTAAGTTAAAATAGAGAAAGAATCACTTTTTAAGGAACAATAATTTTATTTTACATCGTTAAATAGAAATAGTGAGAAGGAATCACTATTTTTAGCAAAATTGAGAAGGAATCACTTTTTAACTAACATTGTGAAAGGAACATAATTTAGGCCAAAGACTAAATAGTTATCCATCTCTCCATTTCATTAACTTTGCAGTGTGTTGTCAAACTGAAAATGTAAGTGATTTTACACACTTAAATATACGTGATTTTATAACAAATGTAAAAAAAAATAAAAAAAATAATCATAGATTTCATCCTATATAAGAATCATATTCATATTACTCTAATCTTATCCCAATCTCACTAAAAAGATTCAACTATCATCTTACTCACATCTTACTATAAACAAAACATAGCCAACTCCTCTAGAATTGTGATTTAGTTCCCTTCCTTTCAGACTACAAATTGAAATACGAGCTCGATTCTTACGATTAGCTCGTAAAATTTTAATTTCAAGGATTGTTAGAACTCCATCTCCTCTTTTGGGCCAATTTTTTTTTTATCAATGGCCTATTAACTCCCTTCGTTCAGCACTGGTTCGTGCCTTTACACTCATGGGCCTTTGTTTTATGTCTATCTATGGTATTGTAAATACTTATCATATGCCTATTGTCTTCTCGCCATTTGTACATTACATGGGATAAATGATTACTATGCACACTCATTTGACAAGTTTTGGTTTGAATTTTATGAAGACTGGAGGGTGGTTGCATTCGGACAAAGTTCACTGCATCCATGATGAGCCAATTAAAACATGTCCTTTTTGAAGCAAAGTTCAATCAAAAGCCTCCAATGGAAATGGACAGTCAGGAACCAATAATTTGAATGGGTAACTAATGCAAATGGATCTTTGCACGGACACGACCCAGAGGATTTGTTGATTTGTATGCCAAAAAAAAAAGCAGAGTACCAATTGAATACAATAATGATTATGCGCATTACATTGAAATACAAATTATATCATGTCTTATGTTTTGCGAGTTTTTGTTGTCCTTTTTTTTGTATGTCTCTTCCTCTATTTTCATTTCCTAAATATGGTCTAATGTATGTTTTATGTTCATTTAAATTTAAATTATATGTATTTTCGTTTTATTTCTTCATGGTTTTGTTTAATTTTAATTATTGAAAAATATTTAATAAATTTGCTTATATAATTAGTGGTTCATTTAATGAAAATTTAACAAAATAAAATTAACATATACCTTAAAATATATGAATATATCAAAAAATAACAAAGTTAGTTAAAACAATTTAATAAAGTTAAAAATATCATTGTATACTTTAACGAATTAAGAGTATTTAATTCAAATTTCAAAATTGTATATTTTTATATCAATGAACTTTGTGTCTAAATAATAAAATTAATAATAATAAAACATAGAACAATAAAAAAATAATAAATAATGATTTAAAGTCTTCTTACACTAAAATAGGAATTTTCTCACACCATCTATGTTTTGGGTAAAGTTTGAGTTTTAAATAAATGTTATTTCACTTAAAATAGGATTTTAAATAATTCTTATGTTAAAATAGTGAATGCTTTCAATTTTAGTTTTTTCAATATTTGGTGAACAGTGGTTTCAATAAATTAGTGGTTTGCTTCACTATTCTTTACCAAAAATCGTGATTTCATTTCAATTTTTCAGAATTCTAGAATTTCAACTGATAAAAGTTTCGAAATCACTATTTTTACATTAAAATAGTGATTCAAAATCACTATTTTAAAAAGTGTGCTAGTTTGATAAATAAGTTGAAAAGTGTGTTAGTTTGGTAAATAAGTTAAAAAAGATGGTCTATTTAGGTAAAAAACTCCACAAAAAATTGAAAAAACGTGGAGAGGCCTTTTCTCATCAATCATACAAAAGCTACAAAATCTTTAGTACAACTTCTTTCGTTTTCTTGGAGTTTGTACAACTACATTTTTTTTTTTGAACATTAGATTAGTTAAATATTAAAAAAAACACACTTTATTTGGAATGGGTGTGTTCTAGACGTAAAAATTAGAATTTTTTTTAGAGGGTAGATTAACCTTATGGAGGAGAAAAACTTACCTGCAACGTAGATACTACGTCAGCAATCCGACGTGGTATCCCAGACCAACCAAATTTTGCCACGTCGCCTCCTTTCACTCTCTTTCCGCCATGTCACTCGTCACCTCTTCTCTCTCTCTAGCTCGCTCATCAACCTCACCACCTCCGGCAACCCACCTCCGACCACCATCACTCCTCTGCGACCACCATCAACACCACCGCCGGCGGCCACCATTACTCCGGCTTCCCACCTCCGATCACCATCTCTCCTCCGGCGACCACGATCAACACCGCCGGCTCTCTCTCTCTTCTTCTCTCTCTCTATCTCTCGTCACTCGTCACTCTCCTCTCTCTTTCTCTAGCTTGTCCACCACCTCACCATCGTCGTCCTCCTCCGGCCACCTCCGGCTTCCCACCTCCGACCACCATCACTCCTTCGTCGACACCATCAACACCTCCGGCGGCGTTGATGGTGTCGACGGAGGAGTGATGGTGGTCGGAGGTGGGAAGCCGGAGGTGGCCGGAGGAGGACGGCGATGGTGAGGTGGTGGACAAGCTAGAGAAAGAGAGAGGAGAGTGACGAGAGATAGAGAGAGAGAAGAAGAGAGAGAGAGAGCCGGCGGTGTTGATCGTGGTCGCCGGAGGAGTGATATTGGTCGGAGGCGGAAGCCGGAGTTGGCCGGAGGTGGAAGCCGGAGTTGGCGGGAGGCGGACGGCGGGGGTGAGCGAGCTAGAGAGAGAGGAGAGTGACGAGTGACGTGGCGGAGAGAGAGTGAGAAGAGGCGACGTGGCAAAATTTGATTGGTTTGGGATACCACGTCGGATCGCTGACGTGGTATATCCGTTGCAGGTAAGTTTTTCTCCTTATGGAGGGATAAGATTGTGGGCCATTCTTATTTATTGCATCAATTAATTATTGGAGTCCGGCTTCAAATGATGTTAATGTAATTTCAAAAAAAAGAAATAAAAAAAATACATATTTAAAAAAAATACCAAAATAGATTATATTACAAAATACAACATACTTATAATTTCAAATATGGGTGTTAATTTGTATTTTCGGGTTCTTCAGTTTCAAAATAGACTATGTTACAATTTCAAGGAGTACCAAAATACAATGATTTAGGTTTCGTTTGTTAGTAACATGAAAAATAAAAATAAAAATAATTAATTTACGTGAAAATATGAAAAATAAGTTGAGGCGTATGGTAAGATCCTCTTCATCTCATATTCATTTTTGTGAGTATATGTCCTCCATCATCCTTTAATATTTTGTGAAAAAAATTTCTTCACCAGCATTCAAAGAAAATTTTGTCGTATAAAAAAGCAAAAAGTAAGAGTTAATGTCATTACACCCCTCAACTTATTTTTTATCTTCTCATTTAAATTAGTTAATTTTTTTTTTTCATTTTTCATGTTACTATTAAACGGAATCTTAAGTTTTAAAATTTGGATGCAAATATATCACAATGACGTATCAAAATACCAAACATGAATACAACATGAATTCTTGGATGAATTTTATTCTAATTTCGTTTTGGATCATACTATCACGTTCTTCTCAAAATAACAATCCCAACCTTATTGGAACCACGAATTTGCAAAATGAATACTGACAAAACAATAAATACACAAATAGTCCAAAATTCACGCGCAATACATACTTTTCAGCTACAATTTATTTTGAGGAATTGCGATTGTCATTTTTTTTCCAGATGGGACCAGGACCGCAGCACACATCTCCCTGCTGGCTTATTCAAACTCCATAACCTTACTGTGCCACACCCAGAAAAAAATTCAAAAAAGAACTTAACAAAGGCACCTTAAATTTTTACCATCAACCTCACATATATTATAATTTAGAAATAATACGTAACTATTACAATTATATATATATATATATATATACATATTATACTTTTTAGTGACTGTTTTTCGTCGCTAATTTATTGAGAAGATATTTTTTACGACAAAAAACTATCGCAAAAGTTCAGTATGCATGAACTAATCCGTACTTGAATTTTTTTGTATATATGATAATATTATTTTTAAAATAATTTTTTATATTACTTAAAATAATATACAATTTTAAAAACTTACAATGTAACTTCTCCAAATAAAATATATTGTTACAAAGAGATTATAATTTAAATAAGAGATTGCTATTGACAAACACCATTTCACTCACAAATACTTCCTGTTTAAAAAAGGCTAACTATTCTATTTACACACACAATTTTCTTTTACTTTTAATTAATGGTTAAAATATTAAACTTAAATTAATAATAACTAATAACTCTAAATCTCTTAAACCTAAATTATTAATTAAAAACTCTTTTTTTCATCATCATTCATCCAAATCATCATCCATCTCTATTACTGCCATAGCCACTGCCACTGCCGTCACCACCATTCCCATCACCATCCAAATCATCATCCATCTTCAAAATAAGTAAGATACTTTTAGGTCTCGTTTGGTTCACAGAATGTAAATCAATTCCTTTATCTTTTTCATGGAAGTGGGAAACTAAATTTTCTGTCAAATTTCCTTTCTTGTGTTTGGTAAACCATGGAAAGTATTTAGGTAAGAGTATTATTGTCTAAAATTTGTGTAATAAATGCTTGGAAATCACATGGGAAAATCAATACCATGTGTTTTGGGAAGAATGGTTTTACCCCCTACTTTTCCCTCTCTCGGGAAAGTGTTTCCGGAATTTGTGCTTACCAAACAAAGGAAAGGAACGACTTTCCTTTCCCGAGTACTAAAATCCGTGAACCAAACGAGGTCTTATGTTTGTTATTTATTTATGTTTCATTTTATTCTTAAATTATTAAATACAAATAAACGCAAAAAAAAACAAAAATAGACCATGAAGAGCGTTGGAACCGAATGGTGTTCATCATATTCGGTCCAAATGAACCGAGTAAAGCATACCTCACTCAGTTCTAAAGAACTGAATTAAATTTTGCGTCATTTTTTCAATTCCACTCGGTTCCTTAAGACCGAGTGATGTGTGTTTTACTCGATTTCTTTTGATTGAGTATGATGAACACTACTCAATTTTTAAGAATCAAGTAAACCTTCTTCCATGGTGGAACTTTGTTTTGACATGATGTATATACCAACTAAACCAAAAACTCTTATTTATTCTTCCTAAAAAACATATATAATAGATTTTTGTCAATAGCACATGGTGGAACTGTTTTTTAACCAATAACGAAAAAGTTTGAAAGAAAAAGAGAGAGAAACTACTAGATTAAGAAAGAATAAGATGATTGAAAATGAGTTTTGTGAGGTGAGTGGTGTGATTTTTTATTTTTTTTTGAATTATAGAGAGAAACAGTGTGAAGTGGAGTAGTGTATTTTTTAGATTAATATTAATTAATTTTAAAATTAAATATAAAATGTTAAAAGTGTTAAAAAAATATAAAATATACTTATAAAATTTAAAAATAAATAAAATATTAGAGAGTCAAATGATACATATTAATAGTAACTCTTTTTAAATAAATTAGTATCTTATGGATAGATAATGTAATAATAAAAATTTGTGATGCAATTATAAAACACGAAAAAGGAAAAAAACCCACTAATTTTTATGTGTCAAAGTCACACCTTGCACTCTCCTAGCCCTCTGCCTTTTGTTTCTTTCCCGCAAATATTATTATTTTAACAACCTGACAATCCCAGATTCCCCCTTCCTTCAAATACATGTACACTCCATTCGTTCAATTGGTCCTCCTCCTCCTCCGCTTCACTCAGTCCCCCATTCCCACCGCCCTCTACCTCTGCCCCGCCAATGTTGCCCTACACAACCTTAATTGAGGCAGAAACCGGCCTAGGCCGCCCCCTCACGGCGGCCGAAACCCTCTGGTTCAACTACTCGGCTACCAAGTCGGATTACTTCCTCTACTGTCACAACATTCTCTTCCTTTTCCTCATCTTCTCTGTCTTCCCCCTCGTATACGTTTTTATAGAACTCGTATACTCCAACATCCACAGATACAAAATCCAACCTAAAGTCAAGCTCTCTTATTCCGATACCTTCCGTTGTTACCGAGACGTAATGCGCATGTTCATCCTCGTCGTTGGCCCTCTCCAGCTCCTCTCTTACCCTTCAATCAAAGTAATCAATCCATCAAATTAATCGATATAATCTCCTCTTTACGATTTCACAATTCAATTAGATCTGTCAGCATATGTGTAACTGTCGATAAACAGCCCCAATCTCCATTAATGGCTGTTTGACTCTCTTGTCTATATGCATATATAAATAGCTCTTTTCCTCTTGTTATTGTATACAATAGTATATATAGATTTCTCTCTCTCTCTCTCTCTCATATTTTCCAGAAATCGAAATCGAATTGGTTTATAATACGCGTTTCTGTTGAATTTTTTGTAGTTGATTGGGATCCGTTCGAGCTTGCCCTTGCCGTCGATATACGAGATTGTCGCTCAATTGGCTGTGTATTTCATCGTTGAGGACTACACCAACTACTGGATCCACAGGTTATTACAATCAATTATATATATTTAATTGTGCCATAATCTTAGGATTTGACTAAACTTGATTTGTATTTTGAATTATTTCCATGTGCATAGGTTCTAGGTTGTTCCATTAGCCATTATACGCGGGGTCTCTTTGTGTAAACATTTAATTTATCACAGGTTTCTGCATTGCAAATGGGGTTACGAGAAGATTCATAAAGTTCACCATGAGTACTCGGCGCCGATTGGGTTTGCGGCTCCGTACGCCCACTGGGCGGAGGTTCTGATCCTCGGGATTCCTTCGGCTCTGGGCCCCGCCATGGTCCCCGGTCACATGATTACCTTCTGGTTGTGGATTGCTTTGAGGCAGATTGAGGCAATTGAGACTCACAGTGGGTAAGCATAAATACATACGCATGCTTTGTCAAATCCTTCTTATTAGAGATTAATCTTTTTATTATTGATGTCACTTTCATCTTTTGCCTAATTTGACCAATATGATGCTTAGTAGTTGCTTATCATACGTCTTTTTGCTTCACTGTTTCTGTTTTTGATATTTAGTCTTTCTGTAAAGTAAATGGTATTGATGGGATCGTGTACAGTGGATGGATTCACCTTTTCCTTTCTTTTCTTTTCTTTTCTTTCTTAGCAATGATGATAGAAATCACAAATGAATAAAAGTACAGCAGATAACACAATTATGTGATTGAGTACAGAATGCACACAATTTTTCCGCTTTCATTTTCCTTAATCCTCCCCCCACCCCCTTTAAAAGGTAAGTCTCCCCTTTTAATATAAATAACAAAGAGCCCTGTGCCCAGGGTGTGCCCAGGGTGAGACTCAAACCCAGGATCGAGGAGAACTTAGTGTACTCAAATTGAGTGCAAATTGAATCAGAAATATGATTCAACCCCATGACATTGTTTTGGATTTAGCCTTTCTGCCTTAATTAGGAAACGCTGGTACTCGAAGGACACAGTATTTGTGCTGGTTATCATCGGTATCTTCTTGCTCCAACCTTTGGAGAAGTACTATTGGGCTACATAATGCATAATTATGTTGCATAGGAATGGCAGATTTGGCCCTGAATGTGGTTCTACATGTCTATCAAGGATAGGCGATTGGTGTTGAGATGCATTGCTAATTTTTACTTAGTTCCTCATTTGATGGGTTAATTTATTCTTTATTAACTTCTCGTGTAAAAGTAGAATTAATTTCAGATATGCGAAATACATAAAAATAGGGGCATACCCCTAAACTAAGTTAGAACACAGAAGCCCTTTGACATATCTCAAAACAATTGATTTCAGCTGAAACCGTAGAAAGAGTCTACAATACAGTAATATCCACTCCTCAAGACCCCAATTCAGTATGTTGTGCAATGTGGGGTATGCAGGTCCCTTGGAGCTCTTAAGTAATTTCCAATGGAGCATTTATATCCTCTTAACCATAGAAAGTTTTATTGCACCATTCTCTCGTTATTACCAAAATCATGTAAATTAACCAATGCTCAAACTTTACCAGACCACTGAATATTCATGGAATAGCTGCTCAATTTGTTTATTATGACAATCAGGATTCTGATGGTGGTTTCGAACGATCCTCATATTACTTTTCCCAACCCCGTCAATGGATTATATTCCTAAGCAGGATCTCATTTAGAGTTGGGTGGAATAGGAAAAATGCAAGAAGAGATGCTCTTTATCTGCTTGATAGACATTTGAAATGTTATTCAAGGTTAATCATTCACATTGGATATATATTTCTTATACTCCCTCAATACCAAATTAAGAGTCCACGATAGGAAACAAGTTTTGTTCTAAACCATTGATCATGATGAAATTAGTGCATTCTTAAAAAATGTGAAAGTCAAACATGGGCTCTTGATTGGGGACGGACGGACTACTACCTATGGAGAGAGGAAGGGAGGGAAATTATCCTATAGATGTCTATAACCCTTTCTGTCAAAAGAAACGTATTATGTACATGAGGAATAAGTATAACTGAGTTATGTGAAATATAATCAAAAGAGAAACTTGTAGTAATAAATAAAATTAACTCATTTAACCATATGTTTTTATATTAAAACTTGATCTATTTAAGTAATGCATTTTTTGTATAGAAGTTTGAGTAGACCAATCGAAGTTATCTATTTCTTCTCTAGTTTATACCTTCATTTAATGATACATGTTTATAGATTGCCAATTTCCCATGTCTGTCTTTATTTTTTACCAGTTCAGCGCCTGAGTCCATGGACTGTTGGGAATGTAAAAAGACTACAAAAGAGAATAGAAATTGAACAAATCAATAATTCTGTTTTTCTTTTGGTAAGATTGTAACAGCGGTAAGACTATTATCAGGCAGTGTCTTGCTCTGTTATTTATAACGATTAATTACCGTTGTAAAGATTTTCATAATTTAATTTTCTGATACCCATCTCTGTTTTTTCTTTTAAATTTTGGAAAAGGAAATAAAAAACCACAGCGAAGGTATAACAATTTGCCCTCTAATAGCAAGTAATGTAGAGAGTTCGGATGGAAGATTTAGAACAGAACATATAATATGCTTATTAAACAAGTCTGTATGAATAATTCAAATATTTAAAAAATCATAGTTGAATAAAAACCCAGTAACATAACATTGGTATACTTCTTTGGTGCACCTAGTTTTGTGTCCATGGGTGCTCGGAGTGGCACATGTGAAAAAGTGTGAGATGGTTTACATTTTTTATTCATTCTATACGTGTGTATATATTGGGCTCATAGTGCTTATTTACATTTCTCCTAATTTGATTGCAGATTAATGTTCTAGTTTAGATATCTATCAATCAATCATTGAAAAACTTCTGATGCTGAAGTGTTCTTAACCACGAGCAGCTTATAAAAATTTTGGGAAACTGGCTATGGTTGCATCTGTTCTTGTACATTATAGTCTGGTTTGAATTACAAAATATGCAACAGTGAATTAAGCTGAGAACAAAAAATCCTACAGAAAGTTTTCTATCTCTTCTTTGAGGACTGATTTTTTTACATCAGGTTATTTTGTATAGTTAATTTGTTCTAAATCGAACTATGTGCTTTCCTTTCCCCCTGATGCCACTGCCTACTCATATATTCATCTTGTTATTCTTGTTATATGGAGCACTTTGTAACTTGTCTGTTGCAAATTATATAGGTACGACATTCCTTGGACTCCCACAAAATACATCCCATTTTATGGTGGCGCAGATTACCATGATTATCATCATTACGTAGGCGGACAGAGCCAGAGCAACTTTGCTTCTGTCTTCACCTACTGTGATTACATATATGGAACTGACAAGGTTATTATTATACACTTAGTTTTATGACTATTTGAGATATAGCTTTGTTTCGACCTATGCCAATCCGTTATTAATTCTTCTTTGCTTTATATCGTAGGGCTACCGGTACCAAAAGAAACTCCTTCGGCAGGTAACTAGCAGTTCATCTTCATGTATATTTGAATTGCTTCCACATCTTCTATTTTCTAAATGTGTTGGAGAATCCTGTTCTTAGATTAGTCAACATGATATTTACCAAATTCATATCCAGCCAATGAATTTTTAATTATCATTGTCTTGTGAATTTGGGAAGACCCTTAGCTACATGAAGTTTCTTCTTATTCGTATTAGGTTTCTTGTGGTTGTTTTGACTATTCACGCTGACCCACGTGCTCTGGAATGAAGAGGGCAGTTTATGCTTTCACCTAATACTTTGATCCAGTGGCGGATTCATAATTTCGAATTTGGTGGGGCCAAAATACAAGTACAATTTTATTTTATTTTTGACATAAAAGTAATTAATATAAAAATATGCTCAAAATAAGCTAACTAGCGAAGACCCACAATTGTTACATATTGTTTTGTTTGCATTTTTATAATAGTAAAACCCATTGTATGCAAGATTAGAATTTGTACTTATATATTTAAGCCCAAAACGTTACAAATTTTACCTATAGGTAATTTTTTGAAGGGGCCAATAAAGGGGTACTACTCAAATTTTCAAAAATCTAGGGGTGGCCTGCCCTCCCGCGGGCCCCCCTGCATCCGCCACTGCTTTGGTCATAGTTGTCAAAATCATATGATCTTAATTTGGTACATTGATAATGTCCCTAAAAGGAAACCTAGGTACTCTTAATTTGGAACATCCAGGAAAGGAATAGCGGACTCTTAGTTTGGGATAAAGGGAGTGGATTGTATTTTTGAACACATTTATATGCTGTTACTATTTTTTTTACTATGTATAGAATTCTAAATTTGATTAATGATATGATACACAATTTGCACATTTTAATATTCAGAATTTGCCAAATACGGGTGCATTTGAGACTTTGAGGGCAAACACGAAATTTTTCCATGAAAAATAAAGTAAATAGTGAGAACATCTTATAGAATTCTAAATTTGATTAATGATATGATACACAATTTGCACATTTTAATATTCAGAATTTGCCAAATACGGGTGCATTTGAGACTTTGAGGGCAAACACGAAATTTTTCCATGAAAAATAAAGTAAATAGTGAGAACATCTTACAAAATCGCTCATTTGTTTTTCCTAGTTCTCGTCAGAATTAATTGTTTCACCAATCATTTTCCAACCTTGCAATCAAACTGACTGTACATGTGATATAGTTTATCATTAGCATCCATTAGTTATAACCATTCATTTGTTTTATCTAATTCAGCTGAAAGAGGGATTGGAAAGCAACGGCAACCAAAATGGAGGCTCATACAACATCTCTGGTCAAGATCTTAAATCAGAGTAGCTTGAATTTTCCGGTATGCTTCTCAGCCGCGACAAAACAGTCCTTTTCAAATTGCACCATCTTTTGTTTGGCGCTATGCTGGTTTGGTAGAACAGAAGATAGTCCTACTGGTTCAGTTGGAGATTAACTAGGGGTTTTTTCTAAAACTTTTATCATGTGTAGTTTGGGAAAATGATTTTAAATAGTCAGTGTGAATGTTTTCGAACCTGAAGAACTTCTGTTACTTTTGCAGTTTGTTCGAATGAAACTCTTATATATCGTGTTGAATTTTGTTGTGTAGCTCTAGGACTTGTATAATATAGATGTATCTTCTCAGTTGTTTCTGAATATAATTGATTTCTTGTTATCAATTCAGAAAGGTGTTAGCATAATATTTCTGTTCAAGATAAATTATAAAATAATAGATTGAGATAATAACCTATGGTTGGAGAAAATTGTGGGTCAAAAATTTGTAGCTTGCAAGTGTGATTTATAAGGTTATAATATGGTTTTTGTTACGTAAGTTGATGAACGAAGCTGTTAGAAGCCCTCTTCCTCAAGTTTAAGAGCTATTAGGAAAGAGGAACCGGAGGTCACCCATCCCTAACGTGGAACCCCACATTTATATGTGGAGGGCATAGAGGAAGACAATTGTAATCAGGCAGAGAACAAGCAAGAACAGGAATAATATCAGGGGTTTACATTCTTAAGCTTGAAAGACGAAAAGAAAACTTGTTTTAAGGATGAAAATATATGGGTCTTTACACAATGAAATCCAGAAGAAGATATGGCTAACAGAGAGATCTCAACTCTCTGACACCGTGTTAGAAAAAGTATGAAATGAATTCTTGTTTTCATATAAGAGAGATTTCTTGTTTTCCTTTTCGCATGTTTTTAGTTTTTACTAATAAGACGGTGGTGACACTGAAAATATGGTCCTTTCTCTGTTTTAAAACTGGTTACAATCTTGTTTGTATTTCTCAATGTTTTACAGGGCGCCATGTGATCGATGGCTACTGGTGTGTGTGTGTGTGTGTGTTTTTAAATTCAATTCTACAAGGAATCAAAGTTATTTTTGAAAATTATATTTCCACAGTGTCAAATTAATAATTTTTTTTTCTCTTAAAAATCAGAGAAATCCTAATTTGGAGGGTTAAACTTGAGGGAAAATTATAGAAAGGACTTTCTACTTTTGTTTTTTCTGGAAGAGTCTATCACTTTTTTTTTGATCAAATGGAAGAATCTATCACTGAAGATGCATTTGAGGCTGCGTTGGGTTGACTTTTTTCCTTTAATAATGGTATAAAGCCTTCACAATTTTTTCGTCCCTAAATAATATTTTCTCAATCTTTGATTCTAATATAATGTCTTTGTAAAAGCAGTATTAGGTTTGACGTTTTTTAGTGTAAAAACGGCATTGTTGATGCTCAGTCTAAGCTTAAAAATGGCATCCTTATTGCCGTTTTTAGTATTTTTTTTTTTGAAAACGGCATCCTCTTTGCTGAGTTTAGTAATGAAGTTGGCATAGCTATTAGTGCTTTTAAGTTTAAAAATGGCACGACTGTTGATGTTTTTAAATATACGAAATTATCTTAATTTCTTACTTTATATATTTGTTATTTTTTCCGTATCTTTTCCCTTATTATTTTCTTTCCTTTATAAAACTTTCCTTGCCAGTCTTCTATTATTTAATTATTTTTACTTTAATTAATTAATTTGATTGTTTTTATTATTTTTATTTATTTTAAAGTTCCTAAGAGTCTTCACATTTTTTGGAATTTTTTTTATCTTCTCTTCTTTTCACAAATTTTATTTTAAAAATATATGCATTACATTTTTTGCCAATAATAAATACCAAAATCAATTAATTAGTAGTTTCAATAAATAACACATATGAACAAAACTATTACATAAAATTAAAATTTAACGTAAATTATCCGTCTTTTGCATTTGACGAGGAAACATGTAGATTAGTCGGATGAATTAGAAATAGAAGTCTCAAACAAAACTACAAAAGACAATAAAAATAAGTGCTAAACACAAGACCTAATACAACTTAAGAAAAACATAAAATAACATAATCACTAAACGTGAACTAAACACACCATCCCATAGCTTCAATCTGTCTCCATTTGCATCTGCGCATTTGGAGTCGTGGCCATATATTCAGTATTATATTCAATACATGTGTTTAACGTCGCTCATCTCCATATGGCAGTTTGGCACATGATAGTGAACAAATTCTTTAGGTTGCATTTATGCACAGATCCATCTGCATTAGTTTCCCATTTGAACTGAGTTGGTTCACAGAGGCCATTGTCAATTGGAGGCTTACTCGAGTTGAATTTTGCTGTCAAAAGAACATGTTTATCAATTATCTCATTCAATGGATGTAGTGAGCTTTGTCCGGATGCAACCACTATCCAATCTTCACGAAACACTTAAAACATTTTTAAACAAAACTCTTGTGATGCAAAATCTACATTATTATGAACAAAAAATAGCCATTTAGCATTAGGTTTTATTTTTAGAATTTGAGATCCAATAAGCTAACATTATTACACCCTTATTTAATAGAAATAACTTACCTAGAATACTACAAAAAAAATATTTTTCTAGAAAACTTGTAAATTTATAAATTTACAATTAAAATAAATAGAAATACAAATTAGGAAATAATGGACTACACTATTTTTCATATATTCATATTTTTTGTAGTTAAATTCGTAATTCTCACTGCAATTCATATTATTAAATTTCACTGCAATATTTTTAAAAAACTTGTAGTGAACTAAATTTTGGCATATTTTTTTTCTTTTTTTGCAATTTGTAAATTTTTCTTTCAAATCTGCAATAAAATTTGTAAATTTCATTTCAAATTTTACAATAAAACTTATAAAAGTTATTTACCAAAGTCACACATAAAGTTAATCTCTTATCTCATTTTAGTCCACAAAGTTTCCAATTGTAGAAGTTACAAAATGAAGTTTCACTTACGACTCACTTTACCCCAAAAGTGGACGGCCCATTAAAAAAGTGGACGGAATTTGTCATATGCTCACCACGTGACTTTCTAACGTTTAATTTGTCTCACTTTAGTCCATAAAGTTACAAAACTGTTTAATGTTCATTCTAAAGTTTCATCCATATCTCATTTTTTCCTAAAGGGGATGGTCAGCTGAAAAAGGGGATGGAATCTAGCATTTGCTTATCCAACATCACATTTTTTCACAAAAATGAAAAAAGAGCCTTAATGATACATATACACGTTTTTAAATAAATAAATTATAGAGAAAACATAATATACAACAAGGAGTGACCTATGCATGTCCACATTTGAACTGAAATCAAGAAATTACACAAGGAATACAAACTTCTTAAACAAATTGTTTAAACATCGTATGAACACTCATAAAAATAGACCCAATATATTCTTTTTCTAATATCCCTCATCCTCATTCACCTTATCTTCATACCCTATTGAATCCAAAACCCTAGGCTATCTATTGCTCCACAAACCCACAATCTTCATATTCCTTCTCTCTTTCCTCCATTTACACTTCCCTTTTATATACCTTAAATATGATCCCCTCAAGGTCCTTAGTTCATATTCGAGTTCGCCCTTTGTTTCCTCCTCGAGAGATAGATGTTGAAGAAGTTGTTGAAGAAGCGAAGGTTAAAGTATCATGTGGGAAAAATGCAAGGTTGATTTCCTTTTTTCTTCATTCTTAAAAGATTACATAGTGAACACATGGCACATTTTATTCACCTTTTTAGTGGGCTGCCCATGTTTAGGGTAAAGTGAGAAGCAAGCGAAACTTTTGGATGAAAATTAAGAAATTTTAGAACTTCACAGGCCAAAGTGAGACAAATGGTGAACTTTTGAGGATCACGTACGTAGTGAGCAAATAGCATATTCCGTTTAATTTTTAATAGGCCATCCACTTTTGGGGTAAAGTGAGACGTGTGTGAAACTTTATGTAGTAACTTTTGTAATTTAGAATTTCGTGGATCAAAGTGAGATGAGAGGTCAACTTTATGAGCGATTTTTGCAAATAACTCAACTTGTAAATTTCACTTCAAGATTGCAGTGAAACTTTAATTTTTGTAATGAAATTTGGTGTTGCCCATTAAATCTAATAAATACACTATAAACAAAAATGTAATTGGCAAATTAGAAAATAAGTCATGGTAGGAAACAATTTCTATCTACAAAATATATATGTTATAATATATATTGATATGGGTACACATGTCAAATCTTATGCAATTAATTATAATTTTAATCTTGTTAATATTTATGGTAGTAAAATATATCCTTATCGTATCAAAATATCTTATCTTGAATCTTTCGTAAAAATATAATCACATAAGAAATTTTAACCCCATTTTCCCAATTATAAAACATTTTATTTACATAAAAAAAAAAAAAAACTCTTCCTATTGAAAAGAATTTACACCCCATTGATCACACACGTATCCTTGGGGGCCATTCGGATGTCGCTCTATAATTGTTGGTCCGTTTAGAATTAGGCAATTTAAATTTTATATGATTATTTGTTGGTCGTCAAAATTAAACAATTTAAAATCTAAAAATTCAAGTAGTTCCGTTTATCACAATACTATAACCTTAGGCATTTCTCATTAAATTGAAAATATACCATAACACAAACTTAAGGAAAAAATAACACAATCCACTAATCAATTTGTGTGAGATGAAACAGAGTCGGCTACAAAATGAGATGGAGTTAGGCTAACAAATTGAATCAAAATCCACCGGATACTATTTATAGCCTTTCAATTTATTAGTGTTTATTCCAAAGAAAACTTGTTAAAAGTTACTATTACTATATTGGAGCATAATTATAACCAAGCCCGTCTAGCTCAGTTGGTAGAGCGCAAGGCTCTTAACCTTGTGGTCGTGGGTTCGAGCCCCACGGTGGGCGTTTACTGATTTTACAGTATCTAGAACCGGTTTCCTTGAAAGACTTTTCTCGCCGAGCGAGGTAATGAAGAAGAACTCATTTGCTAATAATAGAACTGCCTAAACATTGATCATTTTGCTAATAATAATAATGAAATGAGCGATTCTATTTCACCGGATCGGACTAAACCAACCATATCGTGTCAGACAACGATAAAATTGCTTTAAGAATGACCATTTCCCTTGCATATAGAAACAAATCTTTTGGGGGCTGTTCGGTATGCTGGACTACAATTTCATGGCAATTTTTTTCAGATTTGAGTTTAAACAATTACTCTAGGCAAATTAAAGAAATATTTCATTTAGTACAAACATGGATAACTCGATCAAAAACGATAATAGCACTAAACTATAACGTGATATACTCTGGGGGTTATAATTACAATTGTTTTATCACAAATACATACGTAAGGACAAGGAAACAAACAATATAACTATATGTATGTGGAAATTTGAAATTGAGCAATTTTTTTAGGTAAAGTTCTAGAGTAGATTTTTCTCTTTTGTGTTTTGTAACTAGAGAGTGCTCTTTCGGGGATTTTCACAAATACTTGGCGGGTTGAAACTGTCAAATAATAGGATATTTGCTCAAACTAAGAATGGCCAACACAATAATAGGCAAATATGGATAAAAGATAAAGAGTAATGACAATCAAGTGCAAAGCAAAGAGAAAGAACACACCAGACTTTTGTGAAACCCCTCGGGTCTTCCATCAAGAGGGAACAATTTTATTGATAACCAAGAATTTACATCAATTCTCTCACAATAATCCTCACTCTAGATCAATAGAACAAATAATCACCTCTCAACCTTAGCTATACCCTAGCTAAGCATAAGTCTCTCTTTTCACTTTTACAAAACACCACTCTTTCAAGTCTTTTAAAAATAGAAAAGAACCTCTTTATTTATATCCGAGTACACTATCTGGTGCAAAAAACTTTTTGCACCTTCCGCGGGCACACTACTTGGTGCAAAATAGTTTTTCCATCATCATTGCTTGCATTAATTACCAGCCAAACACAATACTTTTGAGCAAGTAACTAATTAAGCTGAATTTTAGGAGTGAAAAGTTGTACAATTAATGTCGTAAAATACTACACAAATGGTTATATGATATTATACTAGTAATAAATTTTATTATTGATGATATACCATATTGTACTAAAAAATTATATATACTTTTAGGCTCCGTTTGATAACAACATGGAAAATGAAAATAAAAACAACTAAATAGGCTGAAAATATGGAAAATAAGTTGAGGCATATGGTGAGATATTTTCCATCTCATACTCATTTTTGTGAGTATATGTCCTCCATCCTCCTTTAATATTTTGAGGAAATTTTTTCTCCACTATCACCCAAAGAAAATTTTGTCATGGAAAAAAGCAGAAAGCAAGAGTTAATCTTACCATATTCCTCAACTTATTTTCCATCTTCTCACCTAAATTAGTTATTTTTCTTTTCATTTTTTATGTTGCTATCAAACGGAGTTTTAATTTCTTTTACTACCAGATACCAGTGGTAAATGTTGCCATGTTGGTATACCAGATACCAATTACCATATCAATTGGAATGTGAATTTTAAAACAAGGATTAACAGGTAATTTTTAAAGCAGCGACGTGAATTGATTGGTTACATATTTACACAATACAATTAAAGGAATGTCAATTTATTTTTTTAAAATAAGAAAAAATAGATGAGAAGTATTTTGATAATGTACCATTACCATATTAGATTAATCGATATTATTCATTTCTATTATAGCAACAAGTTTTGAATCATTGATTCTAAATAGGTTTAAATTATATTTAATTATAAGACAACTTATCTCATCGTTTTCTATCTTCTAGAACCAGATTCAAATTTGTAGCTATTCAATCAAGTTACGACATTTGACGCAATTTCTAAACCCCATTTTGAAAAAGGAGAAAAAAATGTTGTAAAATGAAGGCCTAATCTCTGAAAAAATTACAAATCTTACGAGAACGGGAATTGAACAAACAACTTTCTAAGTAGAAGGTGAAAATTGATACCACTTAAATTAAAGCAAAATTTTGTTTTGAAAGGAAACTCTAAATTCTCTTCATTTGAAAGTGTTACAAATGAAGGAGAATAAAATTTTCTCAAATTCTATTTAATTTATTTTTTCACATCAAATATATATTAGCCACATATATGTCTATGTGCATGTTGAACTAATTAACCATAATTTAAAGCTCCAATCCAACCAAACAGCCAAGGAAAATGGTACCTCAAAACCAACTAAAGACATTTCCCATATCACGGGAGGACCAAATTCAATCCCAAAATCCCAAAAACACATTAACCACAAACCCAAAATCCCACACACCCAACACCCAACACACAACCCTAAATCCTATTTTAGGTCCATGATTGTATCCTCGTATCAACATTTTCCGCATATATATATATATATATAAATACACACAAAAAATTTATCAAAATGGGCGACACACGATATACACGCGCCGGAAAAGTATGTCCGGCAGAAAGTCAACGTTCATCTTGCCGACCGCCATCCTCTCTACACTACTATTATTCCACCTCATCCCCGTAGCCACTTCCCAAAATCGCCACGTCACCCCCTCGGACGGTCCGAAAATCACCCAATTTCTTCTGTCAATCCCCGCCGTTTTTTCCCAACAAAATCACCACGTCATCCCCTCGGACAAATCGAAACTCGATGAATGGATCGCCCGTAACATTAAGCAGTACCGACAACGCAAGGTTAAGGCCGGAGTTGCACTTGACCCGCAACTCGCCGCCGCAGAGGAAAACGTCAGGATTATTAAGGTTAGACAAGACGGCGCCGGCGATTTTAAGACGATAACTGACGCCGTTAATAGTGTGCCCGAGGGTAACAGGAATAGGACGGTTATTTGGATTGGCGGCGGCGAGTATTGGGAGAAGATAAAGGTTAATGTTACGAAGCGATTTTTGACGTTTTATGGGTCCGCGAACGACATGCCGAGGTTAATGTACAATGGTACGGCCTTGGAATACGGGACGTTTGATAGTGCCACCGTGGCAGTTGAATCTGATTACTTTATGGCGGCTAATATCGTTTTTGCGGTGAGTGTTTTTGTATATTTACAAACCCATCTCATATTCAGCATATTGTAAATAAAAAAATTAATTTTATGTGCGAAAAATTATATTTTATTAAATATATATTTAAACTTTTTTTTTCTTACCACATGTACCCGCACATGTTAATATGACTCATATAATATTTAAACACTCTCTTAATTTTCATTAAGAAATTTTTGATTAATCCTTATATTAAGTATCAATCAAGACTACCACGATACGATATAAGACTATTGGGATTTTAGTTTACCCAAAAATAAGAGAATTTTCCTCCCTACATACCGAGCAAATTTTTATCTATCAAAAATAAAGAAGATGTTGAAGAATTCTAGCACCTAACCTTCAAGTTGTGGATTGATATCTATATCCGCTCAACTCTCACTTGAATTGGTTTAGGGAAAAAAAAAGAGATTTATATCACTCCTAACTAAGTGAAAAACTTGGATTCGCTTTGGTAGGCATTGAATAGGTAAAATTATAGGTTATATATATATATATATATATTTCTTGTCTTTATTCTTTTTTCGGGTTTTATTTAATTACCAGAATATAGCGCCAAAGCCAGATGGAATAGGTACAGGGGAACAAGCAGTGGCAATGAGGATATCAGGGGATAAGGCTTCGTTCTACAATTGCAAGTTTTTAGGTTTTCAAGATACCTTATGCGATGATAGAGGCATGCATTTCTTTAAGGATTGTCACATTCAGGGCACCGTGGATTTCATATTTGGCAATGGAAAATCTGTTTATTTGGTACTTTCTAATTACTTCCCAAGGATAAGATATGTTGTACATTAATTATATCATTATATATTCATCATTTGAGACATACATAAAATTAGATTAAAACCTAAAATCCACCAATTAAAACATGGATTTCATCCCCAAAAAACCCTACATCGGGGGACAATTATATCCAATAAAAAGGATGATCTTCACTACAATCAATTTAACTTTTCCACGTGAGTACGTCATTTTTTTCTACTAGATATATATGTATCCCTTTAAAGACACGTATTTTCATTCATATATGTGGAATTGGATGATTATATTAGTGCAGAACACAACGATACAGTCAGTGACAGATAATGTAGGGGTAATAACAGCACATGCGAGGGTGAATGCAAGCGATGAGAGTGGATTCACATTTGTACATTGCAACATAAACGGAACGGGAAGGAATGAGCTAGGGCGTGCTTGGAAGGAGAGACCGCGAGTCATTTTTGCCTACACTTATATGGGTCCTATTATCACGCCCCAAGGCTGGTCTGATTACAACAAACCTGAACGTCAACGGTACGTAGCTTCTATTGATTACAACAAACCCGCGAATTCATGTAATTTTTCAAAAAAAAAAAAGTGACAAAGATAATAGTTACATTGAGTTCATATATAGTGTTAAATTTTTTATTTTTTTTCATGAATTTACATTATATTAACATTGTTACTTCACATAACCTGCACTCAAACTAGCAAAGCAAAAATAAAACATCTAAAAATGATAAAAGAGATTGTATGCCTTTGTACATTGTATAATATACATTTGCATTATGCAAAAATAAATGCATTAAATGATTGTATACTATACAATATTATTTTGGCAAGAGTCATTTGCGATCACTAATAAAGCCATGTGTTCTTTTTCTTTTTAATGATAAAAATGATTGAAGAAAGAAAAAAATAAAAATACAGATAAAATGAATGGCTTAATGATTGATCTAGATATATACTTATATATTTATGTAGGACCGTGTATTATGGAGAGTACAATTGCACGGGGCCAGGGGCCGCACCCTATGGGAGAGTGAAGTACGCAAAGATATTAAGCTACGGAGAAGCAAGACCCTTCTTGAGTATGACCTATATCCATGGTCGAGAATGGCTTCTTCCACCCCCCAATTTGTAATTAAAACTTTATATATATATACACTTAACAACCCTAGCTATTGGATCTTCATACATACATATAAATATATATTCTTAATTTCTTATGAAACTTGATGGAAATTATACGTTTATAAATTACTTTTACAAAAAATTCATTTTATGGCCATCTTGTCAATTTTTAGATTGAATTTTTTTGGTGAAATTTGATATACATTATTCACTAATCACTATACACTATATATCATTTCCATCAAATTCTATAAAATATATATATATATATATATATATACATATGGACTCATAAACTCGTCCAAATTAACTATACATTTTTTTAATAAAGAAAGGATTGTGCTTTTTAGGGATGGTTCATATATATATATATATATATATATTTAAAAGTTTGCATTTTTTCTATTTATTTTTTACTTTTTCCTAATATTATTGTATATACTGCATAATGGTGTATAATATTATTTATTTTTGCATAAGTTGACATTAACATTAGTCTCATGCTATTGTTGCATCGGATCTCTTATAAATGAAAATGTTTAACAGGATGAAACAATATAAATGTCACCGTTAAAATTGTACAATCAATGGTTCAAAATAAATATTATTTGAGTGAGTTTTGATGTGTTCATTATGTTTTAAAAAGAAAAGTGAACACTTAATTTAGAATATTTTAAAAGAAAAAAAAAAGGATAAATTCTTAATTTGGGATAGAGTAGTAATTTATTTTGATCAGTTAAGTAATTGAGTTGGGTTAGGCCTAACAACTCCATAATTAACGTAATACACTACTAGTCCATTAGAAGCCCATGAAATTTTGTCAGAAGGCCTCTGGTAACAGAGGGGGTATGTCGTACATAGGGCTTTGTTCGACACTGAGTTTGATCTGGGCCACCTTAAATTCAACTATCGTGGCCTATCGTATTTTAAGTTGACGATACTCTTTATTTTCCCTACAAATTGGGTAGAAGGTCTTACTACACATTGATTTGTACCAAAACTCCAATGAATAATATTTTTTTGAATGAATGGCCTATTTTTAATTGGTAATTAGTGTAAGAGGCCTATTTTATTTTATATTTTAAATGAAGGTATTTGAATAAATTTAAATATCAATTAATTAATAAAAACATGTTATATATTACCTAAATTACCACCTCTTTATGAAATTTGCACAAAAATATGAATATTGCAATGAAATATGGACTGCAATATGAACTTTGCACTAGAAATATGGACTGCAAAGTTCACATTGCAGTAAAATATGGACTGCAATATGAACTTTGCACCAAAAATATGGACTGCAAAGTTCATATTGCAGTAAAATATGGACTGCAAAGTTCATATTGCAGTAAAATATAGACTGTAAAGTTCATATTGCAATCCATATTTTAATGCATATTGGTATTTTTTTAGTTTATTTTAAGGGTTGTGATGTCATTTTATAATGAAAAAAAAAACATGTCATATTATTAATAAAATAAAAAATAGGCCCTTTATTTACAAAAAAATTATTCATTGGCTTTAGTGTGAAAATATTTCTCTAATAAGACCTTTTTTTTTAATTGTCCCTTATTTTCCTTACAATTTGTTTCATTCTCTCTCTTATATTTTTCATGAAATTAGAAAACCACTCCTAACTCCAAAAGTTTTTCATTATGTTTTAAAAAGAAAAGTTTTTGCAGTCAATCTACATTACTTATTAAATTAATTCGCGGGTGTAGATAGACTTACAAAAATATTTACTGATTAAATTTTACAAAATTTTTTTTAACAATTTAATATTAAAATATCCACTTTAATTAAGTATATAAAAATAGTTTAATTTTATTTGAATCCACGTAAACATTCTTCTCACCCCACCTAACATTTTGAAATTTAATATAATACATCAAAAAAATTAACCAAACAATCCCTTAACCTACTTCACCTCTTCAATTCTCCTCTAATAAATTTGTATTGTCTCTTTCAAACTCTACGATGATCAATTTTTCTATGCTTGATTTCTTAACCATGAAAATATAGAGATGTGTATTGGTGGAGCAAATAGACAACACTAAATTAATACATGTATATATATACAAATTTTATAATTTCAACTCTGATATGAATTCTAATCACTTTTGAAACTATATACCACACTGACATGACCTCCAATTTCTCTTCAATTTTTTTCGTTGAACTATTTTTGCCTTAACAACTAAACCCAGTTAATCATTTCATAGTTTTCCCCACTTCATTCAATAAAAACATATTTTGGGTCCTTTGATTCTACTATCTTTTATATAACATGGTTTTTCTTTTATTATATATTCCAATTGTTAATGCGGTGAAATGAATTAGAGGAAATTTTTATATTTTGATCATTGTTGCGGTGGACTGAATTGGCATTAATTTTTATATTGTCAGTCATTGCTCTAATGGATGGAATTGGCAAAAAGTGTTGCATTGGCTCTAATTAAGTTAAGGGTGGAATCAATCGGTTCAATTCAGTAATTGGCCTACACCAAAACCAAAATCATGATGTTTGGTAATTTTAGTATTTTTTGTTTCAGTTTTGAAAAACCATATCATGCAATTTTTCGTAATTTTTGAGTTTTTTTTCGGTATTAATCGGTATATTTGTAGTATTTACTTATTTCGGCTATTTGTATATATAATTAATTTTATTTCTAGCATGTTTTCTTTCAATTCAAAGAAAAATATTATATTATTTTATATATTTACATATGGATTATAATGATTTATATAATATAAAAATGTCAAAATTTACAAAATTTTGAACCAACAAGTACAAATTTTGAATTAGATTATAAATATATTAATAATCTTATAATATCTCGTGAGCTTTATATATATATATATTATCACAAATATAATATTCTATTAATAAACTTTAGAATTATACAAATAATGTATGTATATATATATATAAAAAGCCAAAGATATTCTATAATATATGAAAATAATATATACATTGTCTTAAAATAATATCAATTTAATAGAGTTAAATTTATTATTTACCATTATTTTTGGTATTATAAGTTTTGGTATTTTCAATTCGATTTTTTAGGTATTTTTGTTTTTGAAATATTAAAACTAAAACCAACCTAAAGAGAGTTGGTATTTTCGGTTTTTGGTATTTAAATATGTAAAACTAAAACTATTTTTTTCGGATTAGTTTCAGTAAGTTTCAATTTTTTCTGTACCGATTCTCACCCGAAAAATTATATAGATTGATGGAAAAATAAGTGGAGCAATAAAAATAGGAAATAAATTAATTAGGAAGTAGATTTTGATTTACAACTATAAATTTAATTTAATTAATGGATATTCTTCTCAATTTTTAAAAGGACAACGTTATAATTTCAAAATAGATTAATTGAAAAAATCACGAATATAAATAAAATGAAAGGTGTTTTCCTTACTAAGACGTCTCCAAAATTTCAACCTTTTATTCCTAAAGGGCAGGTCCATAAACATCTGAAATGAAGGTGCGTCTTTTTTTAGAAACTTTCTCTATAAACATATATTCTATCAAACAAATATTAGTTGAAGAGTTTGGTGTCCAATTTCAAGTAGCATCTATATCATTTAAGTATTACTTTGTTTTGAAAATAAGGTAAAAGGTTTTGTTGCAAGCTAAAGGTAAATTAGGGCAAACTTTGTCACTGTCTATAGGAAATAATTTAGGCACCAAAATATATACATATATATATATTAATAAGAAAAATTAAAATAAGTAAGGGTGAAGGAGAGGCGCGTCAAGACACTATCCTAAAGCCTTTGTAGCCTCTCTTACGTGTAGGTACTGGTGGTTTACAGAGACTTCAAGATACAACCCCAAAAGCTCGCAACCGTTGTCTCTTATTAGTACATCAACAAGAAGATTATGACCAAGTCTTATAGTCTAGTTGCCCAAAAATACAATATAAAAACTATATAGAATGTAGGGCATATATAGAAGATGTAGAGAGTGTTTGGAGATGTGTGTGTCAAAAATGTGTAGAAAAGCCTTCTATTTTTAGGCTTAGGCTTGTAGTGTAACTCATGGGAATTATTAGACCCATGTTAATGCATTCCATGAATGAGACTAATGACAATTTAAACCACAAACTAAAAACCAATAATACTCATGGGGTTACAAAATTTAAACCACAAACTAAAAATCAATAATATTCATGGGGTTACAAAATTTAAATTTGAATTTATTTGAAAAGTTTTAAAACTTTTAATATTATTCCAACAATTCCCCACAAGTTTTAAAAATTTTAAATAAAATAAATACGAGGGCAACAAAATGTTATGTATTAGGTGTAGTGGTCTTGTAGACTTGGAACTGCACTTAGTGTTAACATTATCTGTTTGAGGGTCCTGAGTGAACTACGTTGGAACTCGACCCTTTGATCCAAACTTTAACATGTCATACATATAATATTGACAAAGACTTGGTTTTGCGGGTTTGCGCTATTAATTGCCATGCGCACTATCTTGATTTTTGTGAGAACTTTTAGAGAATAGCTCAATTCTCATAGTGGCAGCCTCACGACGACTCTCACTTAGGTGAGTCCTCCAAGGGTATATGTGACCCATACCCTGCTGGAGCATACTTGTCTCGGTCTTATTCAAAGCATTGCCCTTATGGGCGAGCCCATCCCCTTCGACATTTTTAAGACTAGACTCCTAGAAAGACCTTTGGTTAATTAGTCGGCAATATTCTTTTCCGACTTTATATGTTCTAAATAAATTATACCCTTATTTAGTAAGCTTCTTACATATTTGTACCTTACTTGTACATGCCTACTCATTTTTCTGTTTGTGTTTGATTGTCTCACTAAGTCTATTGCCACCTTGCAATCACAATGTATAGAGATGGCTAGTAAAGGTTTATTTACTAAAGTTATTTCCAGCAATAAACCTTTTATCCACTCAACTTCTATACATGCTTTGTCTAGAACTATTAGTTCAGATTTCATAGCGCTTCTAACTATTATGGTTTGCTTTTTAGAACTCCAAGTTATTGCAGTTCCTCCTAAAAGAAATATATATCCATTTGTGGATTTAACGTCTATGCTATTAGATATTCAATTTTCATCATTAAAACCTTCTACTACTTCAAGAAAACCTTTATAACATAAGGAATATCCTATAGTTCCTTTGAGATAGTTAAATACTCTTTATAAATCATTCCAATGTTCTTCACTTAGATTATAAGTATACCTACTAAGTCTCCCAATAGTATCTGCTATATCAGGTCTAGTTTTATTAGCCAAGTATAGTAAGGACCCTATTATTTGAAAATATTCTAGTTGAGAAATAGGTTCTCCCTTGTTTTTAACTAAATGTATACGCGGATCATATGGAGTTGACACGGGTTTGCTATCTAAGTAATCAAATTTCCTCAACATTTTTTATATTGTATTAGATTGATTTAAAGTAATACCTTCAACATTTCTTTCAATCTTCATACCCAAAATTACATAAGCTTCACATATATCTTTCATGTTAAAATTCTTTAAAAGATAAGATTTCACATCAATTATTATTCTTAAGTTTGTCCTAAATATTAAGGTGTCATCCACATAAAGGCATAATATAACATAATTGTCACTACTTTCCTTGTGATATAGACATTTATCATAATCATTAATTTTTAAACCATAATCTAAGATAACCTTATCAAACTTCTCATGCCATTGTTTAGGAGCTTGCTTAAGATCATATAAGGATTTTACTAATTTACAAACTTTATGTTCTTGGCCTTTAACTATAAAACTTTCAGGTTGTTCCATATATAATTCCTCATCTAAATCTCCATTTAAGAAGGCGGTCTTTACATCAATTTGATGGATTATTATATTATGAACTGAGGCTAAAGCTACTAGTATCTTAATAATTGTAATATTGGAGATCGGAGAGTAAGTATCAAAATTGTTTATTACTTTTTTCTGAGTAAAACTCTTTGCTACTAATCTAGCCTTATACTTGTCTATAGTACCATCAAGTTTTACTTTTCTTTTGAAAACCCAGTTACATCCAATAGCTTTTTTCCAAAATGATGCATCTATTAAGTTTATAGCTTTTTTATAGGTTGTTGGATCACCTTCTACTATAAATGTATAAAAATCATCGCCAAAATTCTTTTCAACTTTAGGTCTTTTACTTCTCCTAAGCTCTTGAATTGGTTCAAACTTTTGTTCTTGTATAGCACTTGTAGAAGGCCCATTATTGGAATAAGTCAATGGTTTATTGGTTACTTGGATATTAATCTTTGTTTTACAAGAAAAAATATTTTTAAAATATGTACCATCTATAGATTCAGTTATTATGTTATTTGAGATTTCACTTATCTCGGAGTTCATCACTAAAAATCTATTTGTCGTACGATTATGAGCATAACCTAAAAATGTAGCATATATAGTCTTAGAGCCTATCTTTCTCCTTTTAGGTTCAGGTATAGCCACTTTTGCTAAACACCCCCACACTTTCAAAATTCGCACGTTAAGAGTTCTACCTTTCCATAATTCATATGAGGTTTCATCATTATCTCATATAGTTATTCTATTTAATATGAAACATGCAGTAAGAATAGCTTCCCCCCATAAATTTTTTGGTGAGCCTGAGCTTATCTACATTGCATTCATTATATCCATTAGTGTTCTATTTTTTCTTTTAGCTACACTATTTGATTGAGTTGAATAAGGAGGGGTAAGTTCATGTACTATTCCGTAATCTTCACAAAAGGTGTTAAGCATATTTAGAGTATATTCTCCGCCTCTATCAGATCTTAACTTTTTAATCTCCTTTTCTAATTGATTTTCTACTTCACTTTTATACACCTTAAATTTATTAATTACTTCATCTTTAGTGTTTATAAAGTATACACAACAATATTTAGAATAATCATATATAAAAGTCACAAAATATTTATTGCTATCTTTAGTAAGAGGCCTATTGGAATCACAAACATCACTACGAATTAATTCCAAAAGTTGTGTATTTATATTAACGGGCTTAAAAGCTTTCCTAGAAGACTTTGCTTGTACACACACTTCACATTTATGTTTTAAATCCACACTTGACTTTGGAATTAAATGAAGATCCATCATTTTCTTAAATTTTCCATAATTTACATGTCCTAACCTCTCATGCCAAATATTGCAAGATTCAACATTGAAAATAGGAGGAGAATTTTTATTGACTTACAAGATTACATTTTTTTTGAACAAACCTTCACTAACATAACCTTTTTTAACAAATACATTATTCTTAGTGATAATTACTTTACTAGACTCCATCACTAATTTATAACCTTATTGAACTAAGTACAACCCACTAATTAAATTTCTCCTCACATCGGGAACATGTCGCACATCTTTGAGAGTTATAATTTTTTTCAAAAGTCATATTTAGATCAATATCTCCAATTCCCAAAACTTGTGCAATAGAATCATTGCCAAGTGCAACACTTCCTCCACTTGAGTTATGATAAATTTTAAAACAATCACGATCAAAACACACATGTACATTAGCACCAGAATCTAGCCACCAATCTCAATTATGATAAACAAAATTTAGTGAATTAAACTCATACCTAAAGGTAGGTTCAATCGACTATTCTCGGTCTACTAACATATTGACTTTGGCTCTTTGATTTCTTTGAACTTGATTTGATCGGCCTCTTTTATCTTTGTTGGGCATACTCCTAGGCTTGTACGCTCTAGTCTTTCTAAAGTGGCAATCTTTAGCATAGTGATTTGTTTTCCCACACACGTACAACGGCTTGTCTCCTTCGCCCCTAGGATTTTTGAAACTTCCATTTTTATATTTGTTTTGATGAACATTTTAGTTATTGCCTTTGCTTATATTATTTTTCTTAAAGTTTATTTCTCTCGATTTATGGTAGTTATGGTTCTTGGAACTCTCTACTAAGTTTACTTTAGAGCTTTCAACATTTGTCTTGTTATCCGACTTATGTTTCTCTTTAATTCTAAGAGAATTAATTACTTGATTTAAGGTCAAATCTCCTTGTTTATGTTTAAGGGACCTAGCAAAATCCAACCAATTAAGAAGTAACTTGTCAGTAAAACGCGACATTTTGAAGCTCTCATTTAAGGTTGTGCCTTTTTGTTCTACTTTCCTAAGGAGGTCTTGAAATTCATGAATTTAATCACTCACGGATTTATTTTCAACCATCACATAGTTATTAAAATTTGTGGTCATGAATCTTTCAATACCGGCATCTACTATCGCATATTCAGCTTCGAGTGCATCCCACAACTCTTTTGCAATCTTTGTGTTTTGGTAAACATCATATAAGCAATCCAACAAAACACTAGGTTTTCTATTTTGACAGTGATATTCAATTTCGTTAGAAATCATCCAAGATGCCAACGATTGATTGGATTGTGGTTCTTCTATTGTAGATAAGAGGTGTAAGATACTTAACTAATATTTTGACTGTTTTTGCCATCTTCGAAAATTTTGTCCTTCAAATTTTTCGAGTTTAACACTATTAACTTCTTCAGTGTTTGCCATAGGGCATGACTTTGTAATAATACAATCCCATCATGGTGATGAAAGCGGTGGAATCCTGATCTGGGCCGAATAACAGAATTTGGTGGTACCCCGAATAAGCGTCCAAGAAACTGAATCTTTGATGACCAGCTGCCGAGTCCACCAGTTGATCGATTCTGGGCATTGGGAAGTTATCTTTAGGGCAGGCCTTGTTTAAATCGGTGAAGTCAATACATGCCCTCCATTTTCCATTCTTCTTTTTAACTACCACTGGGTTAGATATCCATTCCGAAAAGTCGGCTTCTCGTATAGCTCCAGCCTTAAGCAATTTTTCAACTTCTTCTTCCACAGCCATAGCCTTTTTAGGTGACGTCCGGCGTGGTTTATGTTTAATCGGCTTAAAAGTAGGGTTTATGTGTAGCCTGTGGCACATTTCGTCCGTCGATATTCCAGGCATATCATAGGGTTGCCAAGCGAATACGTCAATGTTTTTCCTAAAAAAACTGGTGAGATCTTACCTTTGCTCTGTCGTCCGACTGCTGCCGATCAAAAAATGTTTTTCCTTCTCATCTGACCCTTCCACTGCGGGGATTTTAAGTAGGTCTTCGAAAACCCTTTCTCCCGGTCGTCCCCAGACCCCACTATTAACAGGGGGACTGTTCTTTGATTGCTATTGCTCATGTTCCTTGCCCTTCCTCTAATTAAAGGGTTCGGGCACATCACTTTTCTTCCCAGTTTCTTCGTTATTTTACTTAATGGACTTAACTGATTTTGTTTGCTCAGAATGAGTTGCTTCCTTCGCTTCCGACAGCGATCCTCTGATTGCCAAATTGAAACAGTATCTAGCATCTTCTTGTTTGCCTCGAACCACGCATACTCCATTGGGAGTTGGGAATTTCAGTTTTTGATGGAACAGCGAGGCAACCGCCTTCATTTCTCCCAGCCAATTTCGTCCGAGAAAAGCATTGTATGGAGACTCGATATTCATCATAAAAAAATCTGTTACTACCACCATTTCTTCGATTCGAACTAGAACACTGACAATGCAAATCGGCCAGATTGCATCACCACTGAAGCTATAGATTGGGGAATCCACTTGCCTAACATACTTGTTTGAAATGAACGGCTTCAACTCGTTATATGCTTTCAGATACATCACCTCAGAAGAACTGCCTGGATCGATTAACACTCGTTTGACATTGAAGTTGTAAATATTGGCCATTATAACCAATGCATCATTATGGGGAACGTCTACCCCCTCCAAATCTTTCTCTGAAAAGGGCAACTGATATATGACATTGTTCTTTCAATCCCGTTTTAGAGGGGCCAATATCGACATGACTTCCTTAACGGGATGAGCCTCTGCCCATAATCTTGCTCGAGCCAATCGTGCTCGCAGATGGTTCCTTGTTGCTTCTGTACTATTGACAACGCCATGTATAGCTTCGATTATCTCCACTACAGGTTTGGCCGCTTGAGCCGAAGTACAATTTTCCTTGGCCATTCTTGGTTGCTCATTTGGTTTTACCTCATCGCGCTTCACATACTTAATTAACCGGCCTTGTTCAACCAATTCTTCTAAAAATTATTTCAAAGTTCTACAAGTATCTGTCGTGTGCCCATGGTCCTTATGGTAGAAGCATTTGAGTGCAGGATTTCGCATTTTAGGGTCGCCGAGCATAGGTCTCGGCCATCTGAAAAACTCTTCATCTTTAATTTCCTGCATGATTTTGTTAATAGGCTTATTAAATGCGGTATTCACGTATTTGAAAGCGCTTGATTTTTTATCTTCATCGTCATTGTCCTTTCGATCACTGTCCCTTTTATTCTTCTTATCTTGATTATCGTCTCCCCGATCGCCGTTCCCATTTATGTCTCTTTTGAACCCCTATTGTTTGCTCATAGCTTTATCATCATCTTCCACCCTCGAAAATTCATCAACCCGTGCGAGCAGATCGTTGAACGTTTTAGGAGGTCGGCGGGTGAGGTCGTTGTAGATGCCATTGCTGTCATATAGTAAGCCGAACTTGAAAGTGCTAAGGGCGAATCTCGGGTCACAGTCCTCAGTCTCTTAATACAACTCAAAGTACCGTTGAGAATATTCACGCAGGGTTTCACCATGTTTTTTCCTGAGTTGGGTTAGAGCTTTGGGGCCCTTAATCATCCTACTATTGGTAATGAATCGAGCGGTAATTTGCTCGGCCAGCTCTCTGAAGCTATCAATCTTTGCGGGTGATAGCTTATCAAACCACCGGAATGCAGTATCACATAAACTTGCAGGGAACATCCTACACATAAGGGCTTCCTCGCCTCTCCAAGAGGCCATAACTTGCTTATAGTGACGGACATGATCGGCCGAGTCATATCGGCCGTCATATATATTGAACTTTGGTTGTTCGGATTTCTTCGAGGGCAATGCATTCTGAATTCGCTCAGTAAAAGGGGAACCTTGATCTTCTCCAAGGCTCTTCTTGCTAATTCCGCAGCCGACTTCTCATCCTCTGTTTTATCGGCCATGGCTGAATGAATTAACTTTCGCAAATCTGTTTCGGCCCAGTTGTTCAACGGGTTTTCCTTTCCTTCGACTATTTGTACTGACTTGATTCCCCTGTTGGCCTTACAAACTTCCTTTGTTCCCAATCGTTCAAAAATATTATGATGCCCTGAGCGGTTTGGACTGGCTTGACGCTCTTTTTATCTAACAATACCCTCTCGTAACCCTTTCTTCGAATTAACTTCATCATAATCATCTCTTGAGGAAGAGACAACAGTCTCGGCCTCTCTCAATTCAGTCAGTTTAAATGGTTCATGTATCATCTTCTTAAGCATTTGGTCTTTAAAGAGTTGTGATAGTATTTCGTTTTCTCGTCGTAATTTGGCCATTGCGCAGATTCGTTTAAAGCAAGAGCATTTTTTTGGGGATAGTTAGGATCGTAAAGATTGTTAGACAAGTGAGTTTGCGAATGGTCTAGGTTAGGTTGCATGGGTGCCGTAATCATAGGTCTGTTTGCTATCGGGTTCATATTTGTATTAGGATTTGGATCTGTCACTGGGGTTATATTTGAATTCTCACCTATTTAATGACTTCTAGTTTGAACCATTTCTAAACAGATTTCACAAAGGACTTTGTACCAAGTTTTGGATTTAGTAAAGCAATTAGAATGAAAATGGCGAGAAAAGAATAACAGAGGTTGAAAAAAATAGTGAGATAGTAAGAGGTAGAAATCCAATTACCGGAAAATGAGAAATAGCTTTTTATTGCGGTTTCCCACAGACAGCGCCAAATTGTATGTGATGCTTTTATACACCGGAGTAAGTCTGGCCCGAACTGGTAGGAATGGTAACTGGATTTTGCCTCTCCTCTTCTTTTTTAGGTCCCTTTTTTCTGTATCCCTTTTTAGAGAGCACTCTTTTCTATTTATAGCTATGCATTTCGTGTTCCCCAAGATGGATTAGGTCAAAAATGAAATTACCATCCGCGGCATATTTTAGGGCTTTCGTGGCACTTATTTCCTCCCTCCACCTGTCGGAGGGACAGTTGTTATAACTAACTTTTTCTCACTTTACACGTGTTAATTGGTCATTTGTTTGTACAGTAATCATCCATCATGCGATACCGTCCGTAGACGTCCTTTTCTTATTAGTGAGCTGGCTCGTACTGATATATCCCCCACGTGCTCACTATAGGTCTTTTTTCAAGTTTATTATTTTTTACTCGGCGGCAATTCCTTATGCTCGACTTATCCCTCTCTTTGCTCAAAAAATATTATACATATAATTCTCTTAAATTATTAGGCTTCACTCGTGATCCTTTTCATCTTTCAGAATATTTGGGCCCCGTCTTACTTATCCGGCCCAAAGAAAGATATTAAGACCAACTCGGCCCATGAAAGAATGTTTAGAACTATGATCCCACATAAAACACAGAAAACTATTTGTTTTTATTTATAAATAGACAAAAATATAACAGAAAGTAATTATATTTTGTTCTCTGTTTTTTTTTCAACAAACAGAAAACAATTTCCCTTTTTTAAAAAAAAAAACAGAAAACTGTTTCTTGTATAAAAAAAATTCTAAATAAAAACAGAAACTGTTTTTTATTTTATCTTAAATAGAGAAACAAAAATATAACATAAAGTGATTATATTCTGTTTTAAAAAAAACCAAAAACAATTTCTCTTAAAACAAATTTTTTTTCTCAAACTAAACCAACATAGACCTTCAATAAATTTTTTTCAATAACTAATTTCCCAAATTGAATTTTATATGAAAGAGAATGTATATGGTCTACAAAGGCTTTAAATTGTTGCAAGATAAAGGTAAATTAAAACAAACTATGTCACTGTCTATAGGAAATAATTTAGGCACCAAAATATATATGTATAGATATACATATATATATATATATTAATAAGAAAAATTAAAATAAGTAAGGGAAAGAATTGGCTGGCCTGTGAAGGAGAGGCGCGTCAAAACGCTATCCTAAAGCCTTTGTAATATCTCTTATATGCAGGTACTGGCGGTCAATAGAGACTCCAAGATACAACCCCAAAAGCTCGTAGCTAGTATCTCTTATTGACTTTTATTGACACATCAACAAGAAAACTATGACCAAGTCTTATAACTAGTTGTCCAAAAATACATTATATAAACTATATAGAATGTAGACCATATATAAAAGATGTAGAGGGTGTTAGAAGATGTGTGTGTATCAAAAATGTGTAGAGAAACCTTCTATTTTTAGGCTTATGTTTGTAGTGTAACTCATGAGAATTATTAGACTCATGTTAATGCACTCCATGAATGAAAATGATGGCAATTTAAACCACAAAATAAAAACCAATAATGCTCATGGGGTTACAAAATTTAAATTTGAATTTATTTGAAAAGTTTTGAAACTTTTAATATTATTCCAACAGTTCGTTATAATTTTGAAACAATGGCTTGTTTATCAATTGTGTTAGTGTTTTAATATAAGGGTTTTGACCGAGTGTAAACTTAACTTTGTACAAAATTATATTGAGTGCAAACTTAACTTTGCATAAAATTATAATTTGTATCAAAAAAAATTTAAGCAAATTTGTTTTACATGATGTATTTATATTTTTTAACAAGTATATGTTTCATTTATAAAACTTTAAAACAACATCAAATAAACACAAATGCATAGTAATGTTTTAGAAAATAAGGAGTGCAAACTTAACTTTGCATAATTCCGAAAAAATTATTATGTGCACTTTATTAATAAATAGGTTTTGAATATGTAATTTGTTAAAATTATTCTAAAAAACTGTCAATTAAACACTTATTTATAATAATATGCTAAAAAACATGTAGTGCAAACTTAGTTTTACATAATTCCATAAAAAATACCGTTTAAAAATCTACTGCAAAGTTAACTCTGCATTCCTTTTGAAGTTTGGTCAAATATAGGCTCTCAATTTACAAAAATATTATTCTTTGATCCTTTTGCATAATTTTTTTTCATACAAGCCCTATTTTTTAATATCCTATACTTTTTTTTGTTTTAAATATTAAGAGTTATAATGTAATTTTTGCACCTAAAGAATATATTAATATATTCTAAAACAACAAATCTATATTAAAACTTATATTAACTTAAAACGGGAAAAATAAAACTTTTAACTTGGATTGGTACATCAAATTAATTATGTTGTACCAATAAAACTAGTGGTTAATGGTCCTAGCTAACTTGAGTCCAAGAAGTTAAAAGTATCAAGATTTACATCGAACACCATTTTAGAGTCTCGCCCCCACCACCCCTTCCTCCTCCTCCTCCTCCTCCTCCTCCTTTGATTCTGGTATCTATCCCTCGCTTTCATCAAAATGTAATAAAAGAAATAAAAATGAAATTATGTAAAACGACCTGTGGTTGAGAGTGTTGACCTCCAAATGTCTTCCCTACATGTTGATGCTCAGAATGGTTGTCACTTGTACATTGTGGTCCAACTCAAAAGATATAAAGCACCCCATAAATAACCATATTCAGAATGGAATTAGGAAAGAGCTCAGTCATGATGGCCAGATTCTTATACTGAAAATCCTCCCTAGAGATTTGGGAATTAAGTCTTGGATCCTTAAAAAAAATATTGAAGAAAGCACACGCACACGCACATATATATATATATACACTAATTCTAAACAATTTAGGTGAAAAGAATTTAACACAGAAAATTGTATGTGCGTCTGTTTTTCTTCAATTAGAAAGAGGGATAGAGGGACAGAGGAGATAGGATGACAATGACCCATGAGAAAATATGTATGCCTATAAATTAAGAAAATTCTCAGTTAACCACTAAAGTTCTGATAATGACTTACAAGCTGAAAACGTAATTTATCTAAATTGCCAGTTGTTTTAGTTATCTATGTTCAATTTTTATAAATTGCCAGTTGTTTTAGTTATCTATGTTTAACTTTTCTTGATGATTTCTTATGTATAAATGACCATTGCTTATGCGGAAAAACGAGTATATGAGCGGGCGCAAATATTTGAAGTTGAAAATTTTGACCAGAATGTTATCAATGGCGTTTCAGCTGGATACCTTATTCTATACAAAAATGATTAGAGGGATAAATTTTTGTTATCGATCAAGAGGGTGGGTTTCTCTCCATTGTATTTGAAAATAAAAATCACATATTTTAGGTGATACATATAGTAGAGATGCCTATTGATGATATTTCTTGACACTTTTAATGATTTAGTAAATTGTACGATATATGCTTTATTATCTTCAAATCAGATGGAACATTCAAACTAATTAGTACTCGAGTTATAGATAAACACACCTAGTTAGGAATGAGAATGAATGACACATATATCCATTTATTTTTCGATTTAAGCATCAAGATTAACAACATATGACTTTTCTTTTCTAGAATTTCAAATTGTAAGCATATTAGAGAGGTCTACCACAAAACCATATCCATATGGGTAAGATGGACCATTTAAATTATATTATTGAATGATGCAATAACTCGTGTTAAAAATATTTGAAATCTCACTCACATGTTTGTTTTATTCCTTATACATTTTTAAAATTTAAAAACAATTAACTCTTATTATATAGATTTTTTAAAATACATTCAATTAGTAATAACAGCTGGATATTCATTATTCATTATCAGTCAAAATTCGTATTAATTTATGACCAAGGCATCTATTTTTTTTTCCTTTGAAGAAAACTATTACAAGAATCATAGTTATGTGGTGATAATATTTATGGATCGTAATATTTGGGTGTGAATTAATTTTTTTTATTTATTATGGTATTTAGGTGTTAATTAGGAAGGATTGCCTTGTTTTTTTACTTTGATATATATATATATATATAAGATTTTCTACTATATAATTAGATAAATACATAAACCTGAATCTATATAAAACAAAATCATTATGCATAACACATATGATATATCTGATTTTCGACAATATAGTAAGATAAATTATATTATCGATCATTCATTGTGGTGTAATAACTGTTTTTTAAAATACATAAATAAAAATAAATCTTTTAATTTATATTTTTTTAGTTTGAGAGTTATTTCATGGCGTATCCGGCCAATTTTCGTGCATTTTGACTAATGGGCTCGCAGTATATAATTGCCACTAGTTAAGTATTATTTTAATAACGTCAAAAATTGATCTTGAAAACACTAAATTAATTCTAAGATTGCCCGGATGGCAGTTTTGAACTTATTTGCTTTCGAAAGAAAAAAAATGATTCTTATTTGGACTGGGAAACTAGAATTGAAATGAAATTGATTAAAGTTTTCATTAATCATTGTAAACTAACAACAAACAAGGACAGTGAATTTAAATTGCCACAATAATGATTTCTCGTGTGAGAGCATCATACCATACCATGTAAATCCAAGAATATAACAGTGAACCACTAGTGAGAGATGATTAATGGAGGCAATGAAAAGACCAAAATACCCTCTCAAATAGATAAAAAAAAAAAAAAAAAAATAAGAATGCCCACCAACTTTAATGGCTTTCGAATAACTAATGGCTGATTGTTTGATTGCTCAGAGATTTGGTGAACTTTTTGGTCAACACTATAGACCTACTGGAAAAATTAAAAGAAATAAAATAAAATAAAAAAGGAACAATTGACGGAATTCATTAAATTCCTAGGTTGCCCTCTTTAGGTCCTTAATTGTTTATAAAGACCACATGAACAATAAGGCCAACAAAAATAAGATAATAATAGAAAAATATTTATACCTACGAAATTAAAAAAATACTCCAATAAAAATGTGAAAGAGTGGAAAAAGGAAAGAAACACACAAAAAAAAACCAAAAGGCTCTCACTGTCCCACAAGAACCTGGCCCACCGGCCCCCACAACAAGACCCCAATAAACATAAAAGAAAGAGAGAGAAATTAGGGGGGGGGGGGGGGGGGAAGAAAAGTAAGAAGTATGAGAAAGGACTATCTAAAGTCTAAACCACAACCTCCACAGGAGCGTGACTTTCACTTTCCAGCTGTGACAAAAACATATGAGCAATCCATCTCATCCATTATATATTAAGACTGTTTGATTTAAGTTTGGATGCTGATAGAAGGATTGATTTGCGAAGAAGATAATATAATGTGTTTGATCGCGTTATAAATAAATAATTATAACTATTATTTGATGTTTTTCACTGGTTTTACAAAAAATAATTGAACACTAAAAAATAGTGTTTGATTGAAATAGAGTGAGAGGGATAAGTTGAAATAATTGAACCTAAAACATTATTTTAATTATGGGAGTTTTTTACCACTTGAATTACAATGTTGAGATATCCTTTATAATAATTTTTAGTCGTTTCTTTTCTTTAACAAAGCTCCCAACAATAAATTAATTTGTTTTTCGAGGAAAAGTTTGACACTAGGGGAGCCTTGCTCCATCACGTTTGAAATTTTTAAGAGGTATTTAATTAAGTTAACAAGTATACACACTAGAGATATAAATAGACTACCTTATTATCATCTCTAATTTAACTAATAAATAAAATTTTGATTAAAGTTTTAGAAAATATATATTGTTTGGATCTTTGTTTTTCTTTTTAATTTGTTCTTTGTTTTAAATCAAGACAATAATCTAACTATTGCCTCTTTGCTTTCAAATTCTTAATGTAAGTTACCATTATCACTATATTATAAGGATATATTATTCTCATCTTAAATTGTTTTGAGAGTTTTTCAAATACAACGGTGGAACAACTTTTATGCAATACTAAAGATTCTGAAGATTTAGATATAAAATATATAACACTATATTTTATTTTATTTTTTTGAATTAATTTGAAGTTGTAAGGCGTTCAAGTCAATCTCAGCATAGTAAGATCTTTTAAATTTTCTTGTTTACATGATTCAAAATTTTAAAAGAGTAAGTAGGCCAGGGTCATGATTTCATAAAATTGAATTTCCAAAACTTTAGAGAAAATGCAAGTATTACCTATCTTTACCCTATCTTTACTAAATTTATTGAGTATGTTATACAATTTATCTACAAAACTTCGACGGATACAATAATACCTTCTAAGTTTATTTAAAAATATTAAATACATATGATAAAAAAAAATTATTGGGTCTTTTATATATAAGTTTTGTTTGATTCGGATGTAATTTTGTGATTGAATACTATATATACGATTAAATTTGGCCTACCATTAGATGAATTGCTTTTGTGTTTAAATAGAAATACAAACAATTACAGTAAACTCCTAAACTATAATTCATTTTCACTTGGACTCCTTATACTATAAAGTTTAACAAAAAGAACCCCTTTCAACAACTAGCTTTTATCTTTTGACAACATTTCTCACAATTCTAAATGCTTTACAGATTTGGGTAACCCACTGATATCAATCCCTCTTGTTAACTGATCTTTAAAAACTGTTGTAACTTAAGCACATGGCATGCTCCGGCCCTAAATTGGGGGAGTCTTCCCTCACCTAAACGTTTATTGTAACCAAAAAAAAAAGGGAAAGGAGAAGAGAAGAGCAAATTATTGTTTTGGATAAATATGTCTTATAGACTCTTTTTTTTGTACATTTGCTGAATTATTTTGCCAATATCTACTAAATTTGTGGCAAAATTTATATTAAATGTAATCAAGTTTGAAAATTAAATCGTTGAAGGGGGGTTTCTATTCATTTTTATAGTTTACAATGTTTATTGTAATTAAATACATTATATTTTCCAATTGGAGTTATAATAGTACTTTCGCATGTGTTGAGTAGTACAGACTGAATAATGTTGATTAACTTTAACTTTTACTCATTCATTGAGTAGTTGTGGTATTTGTGTTTTTAATATATGTAGATTAATTATAAATGTTGATTGCATGAGTACATATGCCAAGCAAAATAAGCACGACTTGATCACATGAAAAAAATGGAGATATAATTATTATTTGAAATAGAGTTAGGCTCCGTTTGATACTAACATAGAAAATAAAAATAAAAATAATTAATTTTAGTAAAAAGATAGAAAATAAGTTGAAAGATGTAGTGAGTTATAGTTTTGATTTAGTCACTTAAGGACTTGTTTGGTTCGAATTTTGGAAATGAAATGAGTATCTTAAATTTTTTAAAAGTTTTTCTCTTGGCATCTAGGATGCCTTGTCAATGTTTGGTTGGAACAATAATTCTTCTTTCTTGTAATTTTGAATTACTTCTCAATATTTGGTTTAAACAAGAATATGAATGAAATACACGAGAATTACAAAAATATTCTTTATTTATAAAATTAAAAGACAAATCTTAACAATTTTACAATGGTAAAATTTAAGTTTTTATTATTAAGAGTTATGAAAAGTTTTTGTATATGTTTAATAATAAAAAGAAAAGATTTAATAATTTTTTTTTCTTTTTAAATGTGTATAAATGAAAAAAAAAAATCCAAGTAAAAGCGATATTTTAGTCTTAAGCAAAAATTTTAGATGAAAATCTTAAAGAGAATACCTAAAATAATTATTTATTTCCGTCCATTTAAGAGGGAGAAATTTGAAGAAATCCTTCATTAATGGATAATGCATTCCCGACCCAAAGCCGAATCAAACATCGGAATATTTCTGGAATAGAATGTAGCATTTCAAGAATAATTAAAAACTTGAACCAAATAAACACTTAACACTTATTGTTCTATTACAAAATTATTTAGGGTTAATATTTACCCCCCCCCCCCCCCCCCCCCAAAATTATGTCAATAACATTCTCTTCGTCACAAACACCCCCTTGAGTTGATTTTTGTATCACTAACACCCTTCCCTCATTATGTAAGTATATAATAAAAAAATTAACCAATATATAATTAAAATAAATTACCACAAACACTCCATCCCTATTTAAAATCAAAACCCTTCCCCTCTCTTCTAACCTAAATCGCACGGCCATTTCCTCCTCTTCATCCCATAAACCATCATCTCCATTGCATAATCTCTCTTCTTTCTGATAGTAAACTTCTCTTTCCGACGGCTGTCATTCTTCTTCGTGACTCGCCTAAATAAGCTAATAGACATAGTACACATTCCACTTATTTTGGCCAAATAAGCATAAAGGCATTTGATTATATGAGTCGTGTGAGTGCTGACCAATTTCAAAAGTTAAGGTCAATTTAAAAAGACCAAGTGTATCAGAAGGCTCTCAATTTATATTAGCTGAATTCACCTCATATATACTCAGTTTACATGGGCCTCGAGGGTGGTGTCACTAATGTTTTATTTTCGTGTTTGATCTCTCAAAAATAGAGGGTTCAAGGGTATATATGTTGAACAAATTAAAACCTTAAAATGTACCATGTTTCAATTTAAAAATACATTGATTCCTTTAGTTTTTGAATCCTTATCTAACACTCATTCTTTAAACTTTGCAAAACATGTATGAATCCTATGCTAAGTATTAACCCATGTTGTTATATATATATATATATATATAAACATATACTATGTTCTTATTAAAAGGTGTCACTAATGTTTCTTATTTCTTCCCTTTTTTCGACAAGGAATTCATTTGTTGGATCTAGTTCCGGTAAGATAAAGTTTGAATGGAGGATATAAGTTTTGATTTGCTTTGAGGTTAATTAAGTAGTATTAATTTGTTAATCATATCATATATATAAAAAATGGAGGAAGTGGCCCATTTATTGTTTCTCCTCTTTATATGTTGACACGTGCCACTTTATTAAATACACTCATTTTGCTTATATAACTAGAGTTTTTACTCTTTTTCTTCAAAAATTTTTTGACTTCTACCATTATATGCCCTTTCAATCACTCTTTTCATAATTCATTATTTGCATTGCCTTTATGACTCCCTTTCATTTATTACCTCCTTATTAGCTATATAATACCCATATCAATTATCGATTTTTCCGTGTGGCTGTTACTTAATCCGCAATATATTCCTTATTATGATTTATGTTCTAATTATTATTTCTCCTATTATTTATCCATAACTTCATATGTTTAGTCTCTTATTCTTAAATTCTGTTTTCCTCGTTTCTCTTATATTTTACTTTTCTCCTTTTTCTTCTCCTAATTTTTTCTTTTCTTGCAAGATTAAAATATGTATTATATTGCATCTGATTTGTAGATGAATTGCTAAGGAAAAATAGACAATGTATTATATATTCATGGGTAGGGTTGACCTATTTTGCAATTTATTATTAGTTCAATCATGTTTCACTTAATGATGATTCAAGATGGAATTCAAGAGAAGAACCTTCGAAGTAGTTAAACATAAAGTTTGGCCATACTAGCACTTAATATTGTTGCATATTTTTATGTATAACATTTGTGGAGTTAATAGCTGTGGGTTTCATGTGATTGTGCTAATTATTTTCTTGAGTTATCACAAGTGTTCTATAACCACTATTGATTAATTATGGGAATTCATATTAAGAGATCAACAAAGATGTGACTTTGTAAACAAGTGAAAAGGAATTCGGAGGCGAAACACTAAAAAATGTGAGATTTTTTTCATAACCTATATATATTGATAATATTCTGTTCATTTTTGGATCACAAATCAACGAAATAATTAAAATAGTTTGGTCAAGGCCTTGTTTTTGTTTTCTCTTTTAAATTTATGAACTTCTTCTTGGTCATAAAAATTGTACACATGATTAAATGATTACTATGTTGAGTGTACCAATGTGTGAAATTTGAAATGTGTACCTTCTTTTATGAAATCCATAAGCATACAATATATAAATATATATATATATATATATGACAATTATAAAACAAAAACTCAAAGCAGAGTAAATATGAAAATAAAATAAATAAAAAGTTTTACCTATTCCTTTATTATAATAGATTAGATGTTGTTATGTTGAAAATTTGTTCATACCGCTTTCCTCTAATATTTTCTTTCTAATTTTTTATAAAGGACGACAATCCAAGAATTGAAAGTTTGGATCTCATATAGATGTTCAATTAATTTCTTTGAATTTATTTATCTTTATATTGACCAAATGTAGTGTCCCTCATTACATTATGTATTAAATATTAGAGATAGTTGATTGAGCTCAGAAATTACATTTATAATCTTTTAAACAATGCTCAATTAGCTTCTATTTACTGCCTAAAATCGAAAATTGCATGTAAATTCAGTTTAAGTATGAAAAGAAGGTATTGCATGGTATTTCTGTGTTACTAAGCCATTTTGCAGGCTTAAAGTGATTAAGCAACTGGGGTTAGATGCAAGATAGAAGGTTGAAAATGAAAAAGTGTAAGAAGAAGTCAATATACATTCTGAGACCTGAGGCGAGAAAAACTCTGCAAACTACCCCCAAAGCACTAGCAAGAAGAGAATAAAAAATTCCCCAGGCATGAATAGAATGAATGCAAGTGTCCAAGAATGATTCTAAAAAGAAAGAAGCTCAATTGAACCAATTCCGAAAGTTTTCGAACAAAACCGAGAACTGTCATAAAAAGCCTAAAGTTGTAGCAGATCAAAATTTTCATAAGTTGAGAATTTGAAGAAATATCTAGAAATAAAAGTTGTAGAGAAATAAATTATCTACGCGTAGGAGAAAACGGTGCGTCAATCGAAGTTCGGAGTAAAAAGTTATAAGCAAAAAAATAGCCAAAAGAAAAAAATAAAAAGCATGATGATCGATCTCCATTTCAAATTTTGGCCTGTTTTGTATTTTTAGCCATTTTGGCCCGTTTTTTAAGGGTTATTCAAGCCACGACATGAGATACTTGTGTACTATGTAAAAGGTCGTATCTTATATTTTAGTGTACACAACAAATTAAAATCGATTAACAGTGAAACTGAGAGTACCGTGATTTTCTTCGGAGGTTTTGCGCTGTATTTGAAAATCAAATTAGAGAGTTTATTTCTTTAATTCCTTAAAACTATTGTTAGGTTAGTTTATTTTTAATCTTTTGAGACTGGAACATCGTTGTAATCAACATTCAATTCATCGTTTAATTTAGTTTTCAATTCCAGTCTCAATCGCGTACCGGGTAAACCCTAGTTTTTTGTTTTCTTTTAATTTATTTGCTTTTAATTGTTAGCTTGCTTTGTTATTCATAGAGTAGTTAGTTTAGATCATATATATTCTGAAATCAACCTTAACTCCATGTTTTAGGGGCTGGTTCTAAGGTTTAGAGGTCTTGTTTGTTGGTTTTTCATCATTTTGTGCTTAATTCTTGTTTCGTATTCAAATAGTTTATAGTTTTTTTTATGTTATTCATGTATGATTAATTATTGATCATTAATAATCTTATTTTTTTATAATTTTTAGGGTTTAGGTTGATTTTGTTCAGTTTTTGTCAGTTTTGAGTTTGTTTATTGTTTCTGCCGTAAAATATTCGTTTTAAATCAGAATTGAAAATTTTAAAATCAAAAGTTTCAAATATGATTTTTTTACATTATTAGGTATGTGTTTACTAGTTTTCATGATTTCTAATCTTATTTTTATGTTTGATTTGATTATGTCTAGCTAAATCCTTTGTTAGAGGTCCGTAATAAAATATGAATAATTAATCTTTGAATATAATCCAATATATATTTGAATCCGATTTTTTCATTGGTTATAAATCACCTACTGAATGTATGAGTATTTTATTATCTTTGCATGCGTTAAAATCATGTTTCTATAAGTTAACTTAAAAGTTTCATTTGATTAAAAACCATAAAAACATTTATTCATAGATTTTTGTACTAAAACCCTAACGTGACTGATTTGAGGACGGTCTTTATCCTTAAATGATTATTTCCAGTAACTAAAATATCATCGATGTATATTAATAGAACAGTGATTTGAGTTAGTTTCTTAAGTGAATTGGTTAATTTGGCATTGTTTTGGTATTTTTTCACATAAATGCCGAGAAAGTGTTGGTTTTGATTTTCAGCATTCTTTTTAAGATGAATTTGTTTTAAATTATGTTCAAATCTTATAAGAGTGTTAAGCTACTGATTTTTGAGAAGTTTAATTAATTTGGATTGTTTTTGTCATACATTAGCAATACTAGGTTTTAAATTACATTTTTTCAAAGTTAAAAGTTTTACTGTCGAATTATATTGCTCAAAACTAGTGTATATAGTCTTTTTCACACATGGGTTATTATATACTTATAGTAGCAATATAATTAGATAGTTGGAGAGTATAAGAGTTGAATCTTAGTGAAAAATCTTATTTAAATTTAGATTTGGATTACTCGTTTGGATTAGTTTCATCCTCCCTAATTACGATACCCCTAACGTTTGTTTCCCATAATTTTAAGTTCATTTAATATTCTATTTTATTTAATTAGTATGCTATTGTATTTAATTTATTTATTTTAGTTTAACTGTATGTTCCCTTAGTGCATTTAGAAATACTGTTAGGTAAATAACTTGTGCTTATGGATTCCCTTTACTTTTGCGCCATAGGATTAAATTTTTCTTTAATTTTAGTTTAGTTAATTAGTAGTATTAATTTAGTTTTATTTTCGTTCCTTATTTCCCAATTCTATCATCTTCTCTTTTCTTTTTCTTTCTTCCATTTGAGAAAGATAGCTAGAGAAATAGATTCATTGCCTTCTATGTGATTCGACGTTGGATTTTTCCAATTAGCCTACAAATTGACCACCTGCACTTTGGTGTATCAATTTGCTCTTTTGGGGGTGTTGTCAATAATATGTGATGAAACACTTATTCTATATTTGTCTATTTGTAAATGTCGCGAAAAGGTTTGATGAATTTATAAAACAGTATATTTGATTAGCATTCTCATATGAAAATATTCTAATTTACTATTACATTATTTCCATATTTCATGTAAACAAATTGCTCACTAAAAAGTAATATAATATTTTAATTATTAATTTCTCTTTCATACGAATTTTCTTACATTGAGTTTCTAACAAATCAAACAGAAACTTGTAAATTTTATTATATCCAAACATGCATAAGTGATTTTTTGCAAACAAAATTCACCTAACATTTTTACACAAAATATTAATATAATAGTTTTACAGCGCCCGTGCATTGCGAGGGGGTTAAAAATTAGCTGTTAGGTAAAATCATTGATTTATGTTTATAACTATGGGGTAAAAAATAAAAATTAAAAAATATTTGTGATAAATATGAGGCGTAAATATCAATTCCAAATTATTAGAATAGGATTAGGTGTAAGCTCGAAACATAGGTACGATCTAGTTGGTTATATGGAGTACAGTAATACTTAGCGGAGGGAAAACAGTGAAGAGGCGCGTGTAAGTGTGCATACATCTCCTGTTTAGAACAACAGGACAACTACTATACTACTCTTACTACCACTTCACATTTGTCTCCCCTTTCTCTCTCTCTCTCTCTCTCTCTCTCTCTCTCTCTGTATACTTCTACCCCAAATTCCCAACACTCCGAAACTTCCCTACAAACAATCTCTAAAAAAAAAAAGGTTAAAAATAAAATAAAATAAAATTCCACCACTTCCACTTACCATCACCCCCGGATTGCCGGCGTCCGGCATGGACCACCGGCTTGTCCCCAAATTCCGGCCTCCGCCGACCGATTTACCCGGTTAACAAAAAAAGAAAACCTTCACACAAGTACGACCACTGTTATTCCTACTCAAATTCATCTGTACTTGCGTATTTATTGGGTCTACAATGGCGGCAACTAATACCACCACCACCACCACCATCAGCACACAAGCCGGCGAAACCGCTTCGGTTTCTCTCTCAACCGAGGAGCTAGCGGCCAAGGCAGTGCACAAAAGGTACGAAGGGTTAGTGATGGTCCGTACCAAAGCCATAAAGGGCAAAGGGGCTTGGTACTGGGCTCACCTCGAGCCCATACTCGTTCACAATTCCGACACCGGCTTACCCAAAGCCGTCAAGCTCCGTTGCTCTCTTTGCGAAGCCGTTTTCTCCGCTTCAAACCCATCAAGAACTGCTTCCGAGCATCTCAAAAGAGGCACATGCCCCAATTTCAATTCTCTCCCAAAACCCATTTCCTCAATCTCACCCTCCGGTGGTGTCGTTAATTTAGCCTCCCCTCCTCCTCACCTCCAAAACCACCGCAAACGGACATCCTCTTCCGCCTCCATCAACCGCGCCGCCGCCGCCGCCGTCTCTGCTTCCGGAGGTGGAGGCCCCGCTTCTTCCTACCAGGTCTCTCCGATTTCCATAGTTGATCCGTCCCGGTTCGGAGTTGTCGCCGTCTCAGCCGCCGGCGCCGGCACCGGTGGCGGTGCGTTTGGTCAGACTCATCAGCATTTGATGCTATCAGGTGGGAAAGAGGATTTGGGTGCTTTAGCCATGTTTGAGGATAGTGTAAAGAAGCTTAAAAGCCCCAAAACATCACCGGGTCCAACTCTAAGCAAGACCCAAATTGAATCTGCACTTGATTCTCTTGCTGATTGGGTGTATGAATGTTGTGGGTCAGTTTCTTTTTCGAGTATCGAGCACCCGAAATTCAAAGCGTTTCTTAACCAGGTTGGCCTGCCGGCTGTTTCCCGGCGGGAACTCGCCGGCGACCGGCTGGATGCCAAATATGAAGAAGCTAAGTCGGAGTCTGAGGCTAAAATCCGAGACGCGATGTTCTTTCAGATTGCATCGGACGGTTGGAAATCCAAGAACTATGGACTTGTTGGTGATGAGAATTTAGTGAATTTGGCCTTGAATGTTCCCAATGGGACCAGTGTTTTTCGGCGGGCGGTTTTTACTAGTGGGTTTGTGCCTTCTAAGTATGCAGAGGAGGTTTTATGGGACACTATCACAGAACTTTGTGGGAATAATGTGCAACAATGTGTGGGGATAGTTGCAGATAAATTTAAGGGTAAGGCATTGAAGAGTTTGGAGAATCAGCACCATTGGATGGTTAATATTTGTTGTCAATATCAAGGGTTTAATAGTTTGATTAAGGATTTTAGCAAGGAGCTTCCATTGTTCAAGAATGTGGCTGAGAATTGCTCCAAGATTGCAAATTTCATCAACAACAGGTCACAGATTCGAACCAGCTTTCATAAATATCAGTTGCAGGAGTATGGGCACGCGGGTCTATTAAGAGTACCCTTCGAGAGATCAGACTTTGGGCCTGTGTACACTATGGTGGAGGACATATTGAGCTCGGCTAGGGCCCTTCAATTAGTCCTTCTTGATGAAAATTACAAGATTTTGTCCATGGAAGAGCCACTTGCTAGAGAGATTGAGGAGATGATGAGGAACCCGCATTTTTGGAACGAATTGGAGGCCGTTCACTCACTTGTGAAGCTCATTAAGGGCATGGCAGTAGAAATCGAGGCCGAGAGGCCTCGTGTAGGGCAATGCCTCCCACTTTGGGAGGAACTAAGAGTGAAACTAAAGGATTGGTCCTCTAAGTTTCACATTAGTGAAGGGCCCGTCGAGAGATTAGTCGAAAAGAGGTTCAGAAAGAACTATCACCCCGCTTGGGCAGCAGCATTTATACTTGATCCCCTTTATTTGATTAGAGATACAAGCGGAAAGTACTTACCACCATTCAAATGCCTTACCCCCGAGCAAGAAAAAGATGTGGACAAGCTTATAACTCGGCTTGTATCTAGAGAAGAGGCTCACATTGCTCTAATGGAGCTGATGAAATGGAGAACCGAGGGGCTTGATCCAGTGTACGCACAAGCAGTACAGATGAAGCAGAGGGACCCCATTAGTGGGAAGATGAGAATTGCTAACCCGCAAAGTAGTAGGCTTGTTTGGGAAACTTACTTAACCGAGTTCAAAGCTTTAGGCAAAGTTGCCGTTAGGCTTATTTTCCTACATGCAACTTCGTTTGGGTTTAAGCGCAATCGGTCTTTCTTGAGATGGGTTGGTGCTCATTCGCATTCTAGGGCGGGTTTAGATAGGGCACAAAAGTTGATCTTTATAGCTGCACATTCGAAGCTCGAGAGAAGGGATTTTTCTAGCGACGAAGATAAGGATTCGGAGCTCTTCACGTTGGCCAACGGTGAGGATGATGATGTGTTAAATGAGGTTTTTGTTGATGCATCCTCTGTGTAAACATTCATCCCTATTTATTTTGTCCTTTTTTTTTTTTTTTTTGGGTTCTTGATAAATTTGTAGGATTTTTTCGATTCTTTTCCACTACTTGGTACTTGTTTAATTGCTATTTAGAAGGTTGGTAGGGGATCAAAATTAATGTATTTTCAGTTGGTTCTTGCCCTTCTTGATTTTGAGCTATTTGCTCCTACTTGTGGGGTGAGTTGATCAAAGTCTTCTTGGTTGTAAAGACAAAAGAATGCAAATGAACTTGTTACACCATTTTTTTTCTCTAGTATTTTGGTGTGAATAATATTTGTATAGGGGAAATTTTGCGCCTTCTAATTTTGAAGATCAAATATCTGCTGGACATACTCTCTTAGTGGTTTCATGAATCTAAATGATGCTCTTGCTGTGATTTCGATCTATTCCCTTTTTTTACTGTTGATAAAATGTGGTTCTTGAAGAATCACTTTCAAATTGTAGTATCTCTTTTGAACTATATATATTGGAACTCGTTTTACTATTAGGTACAGATATTATCCCTTGTGTGTATATATATATATATTCTAGCTTGAGTTCGGTCATTGTGTAAAGAGCAATAGAAGTTGTCGATGAAGATGTTACAGTTTTTGTGTGTTGATTCCTCTGTTCTTTGCGGGTTTGAACAGAAGAATGATCTGGTTTAAACATGACACTGATTCATTTCATTTTATTCTTTTAAAATTTTCTGCCAGAATTGTTTGACGAGGATAGCCCACCATAAGGTGCTTGATTGATAAAAGGGAAATCTGTGAGATCAGAAATGGAGAAAATTTCGCAACAAAAATCCAAGAAAAGTGCCCCATTTGGAACCTTTTTGTGCTGCGAATTGAAGTGCTTATTTTTTGGCTAGACGCTAGAGCTTTGCACGAACCAAATGGGTGGATGGTAAACCCTGGTGTTACTGCAGTGGTCAACAGCATGGGAAGTACTTGTGATTTTCACGTCATACTTCTACGCATTGTATTTCTAAGACAGTTCCATAATAGTACAACACATAGAAGCACGAAAAATGATATTATTATCCCATTTTTGCACCGCCATGCTTCTCTGCGTACTGAGCATCCACTTAAAAAAATAAAAATAAAAATACAATATGCAGAAGCATGACAGTGAAAAACGGAGGGTATTTTTTAAGTGCTGCCAAAGCGCAAATCTTTATAGCTAGAAGGGCACTTCCACTTCCTACCCCCATTCCCAGCGTTGTTATCTAATCCTTTACCTCTAGTTTATGTGTCTTGGAGAGAGTGGAGCCCCACCATGAAAAGAAAGTGGAGGTCTATTTCAAAAAATTTAGTTTTGTTATATGTAGAGAAAGAGAGAGAGAGAGGGACTTGAGTTAAGTGAGTTTTGGGGGCAACTTAAACTTGTGTTTAAAGTAGGGGATATTATTGCTAAAGTAATTATTTATATTGTAAAAATAATAAATAATTTTAAAAATATATAATACGACTTTTTAAAATATTGTCATAAAAAAAAATATTGATTTGATAATACGACTATCCTTAAAACATTGCACAGGGTGATGTTCATGTAGAGGGGCATAAGTTGATGCTCCCCATGATTGCAAAAAAAGAGGTTGAAAGAGGACCCCAAAGCAGAGGAAGCCTGTCGGCATGAACCAACACAAAAAGATGCTTTTGATTGTGATTTTTCAACCAAGACTTGATAATTTATATTTTTCAATGGTTCCACACAGCCCAAAGTAATTCAGAAAAACAAAATTAGCTGACAATTATTTACATTAGTTTTGTTCATATATTTGTTTATGTATTATTTTGGCAATGATATGTATATCATATTTGAATATATTCAAGTATTGTAATACTTATTTGTTTGTGAATAATTCTTTCCTTTTTCACCAATCATAGTCTATATCATCTACTTATGTCTTAACATCAAGTATTCGACTGATGACTAAATCTTGTCACCTTTATGTGATTTTGTTTATACAAAAATTTAGGATTAAATACGTATTTAGGTATAAAATATATTTATAGCTTCCGCATCTGAAGTTTGCTTTTAATAGTGTATGTTTAAATACTTAAATGGTGTGCCTTATTGGTTTTACATCATGATATTTTTTAACTTCTGAAGTTTTATTACATAATTTTTTACAGCGAATTAGAGAGATTTTGTACCTTATTTGAAATCCAAACAAATACAGGGAGGCCAGAATCGAATTGACCAGAATTTTATATCAATTCCTTATATGATAATGCCTAAAAACAAAATAAAAAAAAAATCCTCATATTATAAAGTAATTATTTCTTTGTCATAATAAGATACTACTATGATAAATTATACTGTATACTTTTAAAGTAATACATTAGTCTGACAATAAGCATAAAGTTTTAACAATAGCACTATCAAATAGAATTACATGAACAATTGCACTACCAAATACCATTAAATTACAAAAATAAACTTTGACAATCAGTCATATTTACATATTGAATTTTTTATGAATTTTTGTCATGAAAGTTATTTATTTATGAAAAAAAAATTCTTTCTCAAAAGACAAAAATAAAATGAAGGAAAATATTTTTTTTTACCCACAAATGTTATCACATATTCTTACCGAATACATTAAATGGTTGTACTCTTTTTATATCTTATGAAGATACAACTTATTAAATACATGCCGGTAAAAATACCCGATAAGTATAACATTGCTCATTTACTCTAAAGTGAAAGCATGGAATTCAGACGAACAACAACATGAATTTTTTAGTGTGTATGTCTATAGTAGCATGAAACACATACAACTGTTCAAAAGGCAAATCAATAATCAAATTATACAAAGTGAATTTACCTTACAATGTTGAGTGGATTGCTCAAAAGAAAGGAAATTGAGAAAAAGGAAAAGGCATATTGACAATGGATAGTCATCATAAAAATATCACTTCAAGCAAAGCAAAATAAAGCAAAGTCTTCCAATAATGGGAAGCTAACACTGTTTATTTTGTACCTTATGTTGGTAAGCCAAAGTAGACACTTGAAAAGAAACTATATACATATATATACATATATGCTTATCACTTCTCATCATACATCTCTAGTTATGAATTATGACGCTGAGATAATTTAACTTGAGGCTGTGATCATTTTGAAAAAAATAATATTTAATCTTACTTTTCTAATAATAAATATGCGCGCTCAAGATTTTAAAACCTTGCCGAAGGCTTAGGGTTGAATGGCTTATTAGTTTGGTGAGTGTTTATGGAGTAGATATTATCATTCGGTTCAACTGATGTATGCAATAGAGTCGGTCACTATGTGTGCAAGAGAAAAGAGTTATGTGATAAAGTTATATAGCAGATTATTATTTATTATTATATAAAGTCCGGAAGACATGAAGCCATGTCAGATTTTTAGATTTCCAATTTTGGCCTTACAAATTTTTATTTCACAAAAAAGATTTGTACTGGCATAAGCAATGGAATTTGAATCCTTGTGCTTCGCGATGATAATAAGGCTCTTGACAGCTACGCTATGTATCCTATTTCTAAATTTTCTTCTTTGAATTACGTATACTCTAATAGTACATGCATTGCTTGTGTATAAAATCTAGTTGGCAATATAAGGAAGAAGATGTATTAGAAATGAGCAATGATATTAGAATATTTTAGAGTTTATGACTAGCTTATATATGTTTAAACACAACTGAAAGTGCTTCGGCACCGGTGAGATACGAATAGAGAACCTTTTACAAAGTAATTAGGTGATTGAGTATAAATCTACTTTGTTAATTAGAATGCTCGAAATTGATATATCTTTTACCAAGGAATTTTCGTAACATTATTTTTTATTTTAATACCAATAATTGGAACCGTAGAGTATCAAACTTGAGGGCGTTCGATCTCTTTCTCAAGAGGGTGCAATCGGTATGGATTTTTTAAAAAACATATTGAATTGGTTCAAAAAAGGTCTTGATTTACATACCAATCTTTTTTACTGTTTTTTTTTTCTTTCAGATATATATATTTTTTTCTAGTTTTTATTTCACTTTTTGTTACTAAGTAAAAGTGATGGACCACATTTAAATGACATGGATCTACAACTATGAGCTTAGTTTCAGCTCTTATAAAAACAAAAATTGTGAAAGATCATTCAAATAAACCAAAAATGTTAATTAAAACGTATTACAATTACAAATTAAAAATACTAAAATATATTATATTTCAGCTTAATTAATAACTAAGAATAATTCATTTGTTATGGCGAATTTTATTTTAGGGCAAAAAAAGAAAAGAAAATAATATGCTTAATTGGAAACCGAATTAGCATTTGATTTGATTTGATTTTAATATAGAAATAAGTAGAAACCGACCAAATCTTAGAATTAGTTGCGTTGATTCGTCCACCCACCTTCAAAAACAGCGAAAGGTGAAAGCCAAAAATCAAACGGGTTCATTCATTTTAGGTGAGTGAAATGAGTAGAAAAATAGAATAAATAGAGTATATAGTATATGGTGGGTACATATATATATATATATATAAAATAAAATGCTAAATTTTACTGAATTAGTGGAGGACATAAACTCTTGTCGGCACTCTCGATCTGGCAGTGTTAGTTACACTTGCACTGTTTCTCCTAATTTAACACACACACACATATATATATATATATATCTAGCTAGCTAACCTCCCCTTAATTATCATAATTCATACATCTTAATTAACAACTGACTACTCACCAACTAATCTCAAATCTCATACATGTAAATATATACAACTATTATTTCTCTCATTTACGTACTGGGCGGATTCAAGTTTAGACAAACAGATCGACAGAGAAATTAAAATGAGGGGAATATTTTAAATTATTTTTAACAAATATTTAATACTATGTACGTAGTTTAAAATTAGAGTCCTTTATACATTAACACATTTATCTAACATACAAAATTGATATTCCAATTTAACCGTATAAATTCATTCTAACAAGATTATTACATACATATGTCAGACTTTTATATTAAATATATATATACATATGTATATATCCTTTTTAAGTAATTAATTAAATTGTGCTGAAATATATTCTAATTACAACTCGCGCGGCCTCTCTAATAAATCTCATTTCTCTTTCTAGAGGTTATATTGGAGTTTGTTTATATTAGTATCTAGAAAGAGTATGGTATGCTTTCCACTCATGTTTTTTCGTTAAAGGAAAAGTAGGTATAATGATTAGTGTACGACGACCACAATTTTTCCTTTAATCTCTACCAGAATCTTTTTCCATTCCTATGCTATGCTCTCCTTCATAATAATTCATACCTTTTTTTTAAAAAAAAAAAGAAAAAAATTTCTTTATAAAACCCTACAATGAGGGGAGGCTGAGTTTAATTGAGCTATTCATGATATATGTTCCTTATAATTGACAAAAAGTCAAGATTTATCAACCTAGTTTCTACAATTTCATTATTTTACTTTATATTACTTTTTTCCTAAATTTACTCATTATTTTTTAACCTTAAGAATTGTATTTGGATCATTTCAGTCATTTTAGCTAGGGATTTTTTTTTCTTTCAAAATAATCACCAAATGCTCCTTTCTTTACTTTAATTATTCTAAAATTTTCATATATAACATAGGCCGCTCATGTTGTATTATATTAATTCGGCATAAAAAACTTGCTCAAGATAGTCGCGTAAGCAACAATTATTTACCCATTAATTCATAATTTCATCTCAATTTTTACGGTATGTAAGTATAAGTAGGCCTACAATATTACTACTTTAAAAAATTATACCACATATGTATTTTAAAAATTATATCTTATTTTCAAAACATTCATATTTGTTCTGACAATAAATTTTAATTAATAACTGACAATTATATTAAGTGCTCGTTTGATTTTTAGTTTTGATCTGTTTATGTAATCCTAAAATGATAAATTCGTAGTAGGAGTTTTTATAATTCATGTCATGAGATTAAATTATAAGTTGATGAAACTCAAACTTTTCATAAGAAGTAACCATATTAGGTACGTGTAACGAACAAAACAAACACTAAGGTTATGTTTGACATGCTGGCCGGATTAATTATAAGGCGGAATATGATTAAATATTTTTGTTCCATGTTTGTCATAACTCCAAACAAGAATAAATCATCTGAATTTAATGACTTGTGATTAAATAATTTCACCTTTTAATTTAATATTTTATATCATATCCAATGTTTTTATGAGGCGAGCCAAAAAGAGTCTTCGGTGCATAAAAAAGGAAAAATGTGTGCGAAGGAGAAAGATGCGGATACAAGATTAGGTTAGTTTATTTGGGGAAAAGAAAGATACGGGGGTACGTAAATTCTACTGTTGATTCACATGGTAGTAGTACTATTTTATTATGCCTTTGTTTCCATATTTCTATGATCTGTTTTTCTCTCTACCACCTAGACAGAAAAGTCTTCCCTCTTTTATGTTTTCTTCACCAAACCACCCCCCCTTATTTATATTAATTTATTTTTTGGGCTTTCATTTTTATTGATTCCTGAAAAGAGCTGTGGTCCATGCAAGAATAAAGGGCTCCTATTTTATTTTGCCATAGCTAGCTACTGATTTTGACATTCCCTTATTTTACCCACCCATGTGCCCATGCCCCACCAATAACTTTTGAGTTCTTTTTAACAAACTCATTTTAATTTATTTTTTTCATTTTCTATAAATCCAAAAAGATTCTATATTTACACCTTTCTCCTAAAATTTCTAATCTTAAAGCTAATCAATTGAGTGGATTAACGGCAACAGTTTATATAGCTTGATACTTTGATAGGGTATTATTTATTTCCGTAAGCTATGATTGATTGCTTATGTAAAAAATATATATATATAAAAAATTGATTATATTTAGTATTCATTTCTATAACTCAAAATAATAATTATACATAGAAAGGTTGATCATTATCAAATTATAATTCAATCTCGTGATATGAACTATAAGATTTTAGTGTGAATTAATCACTTCAAAACTTTGGGAAAGACAAAAAACTTGAATTAAATGAACACTTCAAGAATTGTCCTTTAAGTTGTTCTCTAATAAGTTATGAGCCAATGTTTAATATGTCGCCTTCAGGAAATTGGTATGGCAAAAACCAAAACCAACCAAACCAATCTGGAAAAATTGGTTTTGATTTCACATATTTAAATACTAAAAAGCAAAAATATCAAAATAGAAAATACCGAATTTCTTTGGGTTCATTTTGATTTTAATGTTTCAAAAACAAAAATTCCCAAACAAAAATACCAAAACTTATAATATGAAATTACCCAACCAAAAATACAAAACATATAATACCAAAAATATCCAACCAAAAATAAGGATAAATAATATATTTAACTATATTAAATCGGCTATATTTGTTTAAGACAATGTATATAATATAGAATATCTTTGACTTTATATCTTATGTGTATAATTTTAAAATTTATTCATAATATGTGTAATAATATATATAAATTTATTTAAAGTGACACACGAGATATTATAAGTTTATTAATATACATATAGTCTACTTCTTAAATAGGCATCTTGTTGATTCAAAATTGTGTATACTTTAACACTTTTATGTTAGTGAATTTATTATAATCCTAATGTAAAGATGTTAAGAAAAATAATCATATTCTTTGCAGTGAGAAAAAAATATGCTAAAAATAAAATTAACTACATATACCTAAAAAGAGAAATAGATAAATACTGAATAATACCAAAAAAAAACCGCATTGTATGATTTTGGTTTCTTGTTTTGAAACACTAAAACCAAAAATACCAAAAATCAAAATTATTGAACGTCATGATTTTGGTTTTAATATAGAGTAATTACCGAACCAAGCCGGCCGATTCCCACCCCTAGGCTTTCGATATTTTATTGGCTTACATATGCGGCTATATTTTAATGGCATCCTCTTTATTTTCGTAATAAAGAAATAATGGTAATCATCGCTTATATAAAAATAATAAAAAAAAAGTTAAAATTAGGTACATGCACATATTTGTCAAGTTTTTTACTCTTTAATTTTGTTTAAATCATTATATACATTAATTTTGCTCCCTCTTATTTTAAAGTAATTTTACCCGATAATTTTCTCCAAGTAAATTTTTTATGTAGGCGTTATTACATGAAGTCATGAAGGTACAATGAGAAACTACCACTTGTCACATCTAACCTAAAATAAATTCTAATTAACATATATAATAATTTAGAAAATAAGAAAGAGAAAAACATTTCAATTAATACAATGCTATTTTTCAAGTTGCACCGTTTTCGAAGGATGTATATATATTTTTTTAATCTTTTGAGATAGAGTAAATTTTGATTATTATATTTTTTGGTCGTATTATTTCTTTTATTGTATTTCTTTGTATTTCTACCAAAGTACCACCATTAGAATTGAAAAAAAAACACAATATATAATCTTCACCATTCAGATTTACAAGTCGAGTTTAGGTTGTTTCAAGATACGTGTATAATAGCAATACAATCAATCTAAATACGAACCATTTAAGTATTCGTTTCATTTGGAACAATTAACAAATATAATATTAAATGAATTATTCATAATTTATCTAACTTAAGTCTAATTGTGTTAATTATTAGTCTATTTCTTACTAATCGCATCAAATTTAGTAACATGAACAAAATTCTTTTATTAAAAATAACACATTCGTCCTTAATTTATTCTAGCTCATTATTCCATGAGACCAAGAAGCCATTTTTTTCATACTAAAATTTATCTCAGTGACATTGATTACAATTAAAAAAACAACACATTCTTCCTTAATTCTTCATTATATTAGATTCCCAAAGCCCACAACTCAAATTGGATTATTTGGACACACAATAACTGCATCTTTCACTTCATTTTTCCTTTAATTTATATCACAAAAATAAAATTTGCTATATCTAAAAGAAATAAAATTTACTCGCTCAAAAAAACAATTACTCCTTAGGAAACAATGCAACTTTAGAAAATTATAAATATATAATGAAATGTTTTTTTACTCTCTTACTTTTTAAATTATTATATCACTTAAGTAGAGTTAATTTATGTTAGATTAGAGTTGACAATTAGCAATTTTGCATCGTGTCTTCATGATCTCATACAGTATTAACCACATCAAAAATTTACTCTTTTTCTCTTTAGCTTGTACAAATGGCATTAGTAATAAACTTTGCTCAATTTAAAAATATGTCCAGCTCTGTCCTGGCTTTAAAGGACTCGGACACTGCAAATTAAGGGCCCTAGTTGCATTATTCTTTAAAAAATATTTACTGAAGTCCAATATTTTAAAGGTTATTTGGTTTTTGGTCCCCATTAATTATGTTATAGTTAGTTACCATATTGTAAGTTTAACGCCCATTTTGGACAGTTTTTGTCCTTTGACCGAATATGCTGTTTGATGACTTCTTTCTTTAAGCAGAAGCCCCAAAATGCCCTCTGTTAACCATTATTTGATTGATGATGCATGTATATGTATATTATACATACACATTTTTTAATTTATACAAATGTATGTATTCTATTTAAATCTAGATTCAATGTCTGAATTATATATATATATATTTGATAAGTTTATGTAATACATTTGATTAAGATCTGGAATTTTTTTTGGATTCGAGAGGAGAAGAGGCTGTGGTTGGTTGGTTGGCATGGAAGGCGGGTGTCATTCCTCCGTCAGCCATGGCGAAACATAGATAAAGAAATCTTCCCGCCCACATCATCGTTATAGAGAGATAGAAAATGAAATTTAAAAAATTAAGGCAAACCACAGTTATACTTATATATATTCACACACGTGTATATATCTAATATATTTTAATTTATATTTACATATATGTGTGTGTGAGAGAGAGGAGGAAATTTTGAAAGGCAAGCCAACATTATACTTATATTTGCACACACAAGTGTATATATCTAACATATTTGAATTTATATTTACACACACATTAAAATATATATATATATATATATAGAGAGAGAGAGAGAGGGGGATGGGATGGGATGGGACAATGGAAAAGTGTCTTGGGGTGGGGCTTAAATTACGGAAATTGTTTTGGGGGTGGACAATGTTTGGGTGGGGTGTGGGTTTTGTTTGGGAGGTGACGGGGACAACTTGCCATTGTTGTGGAGCTTGCCGCTTCAGCACCTGTAGGAATTCCGGCGCATTGGGGTGGTTGTGAAATTGTGAGAGGGGAAGTGGGAAGAGAGATGAATAATATTTAATATTTTGAAAATATATTATGGATATAACTGTTTATTTTAAAATAAAATAAAGATTAATTTAGACATTTAACTAATTTTTTAACAATCAACTTGGTCGAAAAAGGACGAAAACAGTTCAAAATGGATGTCAAAACTATAACATAGTAAATTTTGGCACCCAAATGTAATTATGCAATTAATAAGAGCCAAAAGCAAAATAACCCATATTTTAATTTCCATATCAAAGCAAATGATAAATTGTCTATTTACACTGCCAAAATCCCAAAGAGTTCCTATGTTCAATTGTTGCAACCCGCTTAAATTTAGATGTTTTAAATTTGAGTGATAAAATCAATATTAACCCATATACAAGGATGGACGTAGGTAAGGGCAATCATCCCTCCTTGGATTCGGAATATTTTAACTATCTATAGGGTATTTTTTGGAAAAATATATATAAGGACATATGTGTAGAACTTTAAATTTTAGGGTATCTAAGTGTATATAATGGAATATGAGGATTATTAGTATATATCTATCAAAATATTTTTTAATTAGTTAGGCAACCAGATCAATTAAAAAACGTGAAACGTCTCCAGGTGCAAAAAACCAAAGCCTAGCTTTTCTAATTGACGTTTGGTTAATTAGTGAAGCAACCAGATTAATAAAAATACATCAAATGTCTCCGGGTGCAAAAACCCAAAGCCCTGCACGGCTAGGCTTTTTCTAAATGACATTTCTAAACCATTAATTTTTCAACAAAGTTTTCATGTGTAACTTTCTTTTTCCCATTCTTCCATTCCATTTTTTCATCTCAAGTAGCTAACTTTGGGTGACAATTTATTATTCACTCCGTAATTGTTTTAAGCAAACAAATATACAATTTCGATTAACTGACAGAGTAAAACATGAATTTATAATAACGTTTCACAACCGAATGTGAAATCCTACTCAAAATTACCCTTAAAACGGCTCGAAAAAATGTTTCCGTGCCCATTTTCTTCCCAACAATTAGATCTATTTTTTAATATTAGCAATTAATTAAGAAATATATATACTTCTCATTGGGTATTTGCGACTTTGAATTCTATGAAGTATTATTATTAATATTATTATGTTTGCGTTAAAATTTTGACTTTAAATATATTTTTATATACTTTAAATTTTACCCCTCTTAAATAAATTTTTGACTCCACCACTCTCCATACATCTTTCATATATTCATTTCCGTATTCTATCCATGGCGTCTTCTCCCTACAAAGTCTCCAACTTCAGCCTTTATCAAAGAATATAAATATAAGTAATAATAAGATATAATTCCTTTGATCAATGTGTTGCACATGCAGCGGGAGTTCCAGAATTTGAAAAGAACAATGGCATGTATGGATGCCTAAATGCGGTAAAAAGACGGGCAATCAGTTTGACGATTACAAAACTATAAGTTAAAAAGTATTAAATTTAAAATATTAGGACTTAAATAAGCAAAAATGGCATGAATCATTAAAAAACGAAAAATAAAATAAAGAATTGGTGGATTAATTAGACATACTTAATCTTAAAGTTAATGCTAAGACTTAAATATACCAAGTATGAGGGTGAATGGTTAAATTGTATCTATCACACGATTATATTCACTTTTGCACTGTGTATGGTAAGAAATGGAGTCAGTCTTTCAATTTGGCTTACGTGAGAAAAGAACCTACTCTTTTCTCAATACGAGAATAGAACTTTCTCCTATTTCATTGTGAGAATAGGGCCTCTTATTTTAATATAAGAATATAATCTCTTATTTCAATATAAAAATATGGCCTTCCAGATTGTTTCTCTACCGACCTTTCAGATTGCTCCTCCACCGTACCTTTTAAATTTTGTAGGCCGAAGGCACAAATATCACACATGAGAACAATTGAAAAAGATGAAGTCTTATTTTAACACGGAAAAATGTTGTACATAATATCATATAAATTTTAGTTAGTACAAAGTTTAATATATTTCTATTAAAAGTTATACTATATATTTTTACTTTCGTTAATTTATTGACATATATAGTTTTATTTACACTAACAACAGCCCAGAAAAAATATATATAACATTTAAGCTGATAGTAAGATACTCGTTCGTGTTCCATTTGCATTGCATCTAATTTAAATGGAACTTTAGTTTTGTTTTCATTAAAAAGTTATCTTAATAAAAAGAACGTGTGACAACATGTATCTAATGCACTAATTCATCCCCACAGTTACACCAGAGTTCGTACAACAAGTCGTCCACAGAGTTAGCATCAATTACACCTGGGGATCACTAAGAAATAAAAAGGGTGGGGTCTAACCAATTTTTAAAGAAATGTTTGTGAGAAAAAAATAAAATATATATGTATATATATTTGTGAGGACAAAGGGTAGAAGTGACCGGTCAAAATATTTGGTTTCACGTATAACGACAGTCGTACGATTTTGGGGCCGACTATAAAAATCCGATGTATATGGAATCATTATTGTGAGATAAATAAACAAATGAAATGCTAAATTATAAATTTACCTTTATCTGTAGTTCCATATTACTACTTATGCCACTGCTAGTCGTCTTGCAATTCTAGAATTTTTTAGATAACTATGCTTCTTTTTTAACTTATTTAATAGAATATGGTTGTTTTAAATTTATTTGTGAAAATAAGGTAGTTTTAAAATCGCAATCCAAAGTATCGATTTTAGTTGAAAAAACGCGACTCAAAATAGCGTTTTTTTTAAAAAAAAAAAAATTGATTATGTAAAAACGAGATTCAAAGTCACGTTTTTACAAATAAAAACGCTACCCAAAATCGCGTTTTTACACTTTTTAAAAATCCACTTTTTCTTTCGCAAACAAAAGGCCTGGATCGGGTTTTATCAAAGGAGGGAGGAAGGGACATTGGATTGAGGAGATCGGCGGTGAGGGCGGAATTGAATTTGGTGAAGGATGAATTGAAGGAGGAGTCGATGGCAGCAGAAGATGGGGAGTATGGGAATTGGGGATTTGGGGAAGAAGGGAATGAGTGATGGGTTTGTATGTTGTTTGCCTTTATTCGTGGTGAGAGAGAAAGAGAGAGAGTTAAGTTGAGGAAGGAAGGAAGGAAGGAAGGAAATTCAGTAATGGCGGTAGATACGAGGCAAAGGAAAAGGAGATTTTGAAAAAGTGTAAAATCGCGATTTGTGGTAGCGTTTTTACAATTAAAAACGCGAGTTTGAGTAGCGTTTTTAATTGTAAAAACGCGACTTTAAATCTCGTTTTTACACAATCAATTTTTTTTTTTTAAAACGCTACTTTGAGTTACGTTTTTTCAACTAAAATCAATATTTTGAATCACGATTTTAAAACTACCCTATTTTCATAAATAAATTTAAAACAACCCTATTATACTAAATAAGTTAAAAAAAAGCATACTTATTTAAAAAATTCACAATTCTAACCTAAATCTAAATTGACTCTTCTGTCTGTCTATGCAGCCATTAATTTGTTGCCTATGCATTGTCAATCAATCAATTTTTACAAAATGGCCCGCGTAATGTCCACGTAGGATTTTCATGCCACGTGCTCGTCTGACAATTCACTGGCTTCGATCTCTTTCTGTCCGTGTCCGTACAGAATCTGAATTTTTTTTCCACAAACTAGAATATATATTGTAAATTAAAACAAATCTATAAATGATAATTTTTTTGAATTTACAAATATATAAAAAATAAAATATTATGTGATTGAAATTTAAAATATTTTTTTAATAATTGATTGTGCATTTGACATGTGTTATGACTTAGTAATATAATATCATTTAAGTTTTTTACATAATTTTATTCTTTTCTTTAAATTGTCTTGTTTATTTAATTTCTCTATATGATGAACAATAATAATTAAAAAAAGAATCGTTCATATAGTTAAAAGATTGTTTAGAATAGCCAACAACCTTATACACCATTAGCGTTCTTTTTGTCAATAAGTAATAAAGAAATTCTAAATTCGATCTGTATAGATGAGATTATTGGCCTTTTGTTGTGATTGTTGTTCATTACTCACTTGTTATGTCACTTTGCCTGCATAAAAGGACGAAGAAGATTATCCATGAGAAATGGACACAAGAGATATTGCTTATAATAATAAAATAAAGAAGATCGAAAGGAGAAGTTAGAAAGGCAAGAAGCCCGGAGTTGCAATCCGGCATCAAATATAAAAACCTTTAGACCAAAAAAAAAACAACCCTTGAGTTGGTTAACAAAATGCAATCCTCCTCTAATCTCAAATATATACTTCATTAAGGTCATGAGAAAATTAGGGTTTTGACCCTTAAAAAATTATAACTACGTAAATGCATATTCAATAAATCTTTGTCATAAAAATAACAAAATTTATATTACAAGAACTGGGAGGGCGTATACATATGATCCTAGATTTTAACGAAAATTCTTGTAAGACTCTTGATTGTCAAGTCTGCTCTTCATATATTTTTTAATTTGGACTTTCCTTCACTTAATTTTTTTACTATAAATTTGGATATCCCTGAAACACTACAGATCGAGTTACGAAATGTTTTGAAGTCTATGACTCAATGAGCTGATGTAACTTGGAAACTTCTAAAATTATTGAAACCAAAATATGTTAATACATGCATGGTAGCAATTCGGGATCAGGTTCTCTGTTTTTATTATAAAGCCAATACTAAATGTAACTATCACTGAGATCATATCACAATTTTTAATTTTGACTTTAGCATTGTTTCTTTTTTTAAAAAGAAATAAGAATTTATTTGTTTCAGTAATAATTAATAACTCTAAAACCCTTATCTTCTTCTTCTTCTTCTTCTTTTTTGTTTTAACATGGAAAAAAAAAGAAAAAAGATACTACACCCTAGTAAAAAAACTAAAGAGTAATTGCTTAACTTCAAAAGGACTCTCTACATTGCATAGTAGTTTCTCTTGGCTCCCTAGCCATCTTATCTCCAACAACATTTCCTTCTCTATACGTGTGTTGAATGCTTCCTCTGAACTCTTTCAAAATATTACGGAATTCTTCAATCATGGGGTACGTGGTCCTTATAGATGTCCTTCCTTATGAGATTCATAGCCACCTGAAAGTCAGTCTCCACAATGATATTTTTTCAGTTTTTCTCTTTCGCAATATATAACAAGGCCCTTATGAATGCTCCAGACTTCCCGCATTGTTCCAATATATATGCCCATAATATATGGCCAAGCATCCACCCTCCCTGATTGTTCCTGAATAGCCCACCTTAGCCAACCTCCTAATTTCCCCATATCTTCGTAATTTATTACCGTTGAAATATTATAATTTTTTTTTTCAGTTTTTATTTTAAAAACATGACTTACACATGCACCACGGGAGCTAACATAATAAACTACAAATTATGCGAACCAACCATGGTGGTGGGCAACTCGACTCGGTCCCGCAAGCTTATTGATTGACTGATCAGTTTAATTATATTAGTCATTTTTTTTTCATTTTAATTAATCTATTATATTCTTAATTAATTAACAGTAGTATAGTTACAGTTAGAACTAGGCTTTCAAAACAACTAACGAAATAATTGCCACCATGGTTTCCACTATCTCACCTAATTAGCTATTATTACAATTATTGTTAATTAACTTTCTTAATCTTCCTCTTCTCCTTGTCTATAATTGCACATAGTAAACACCCCCCCACGTTGAAGAATACATTAATTACTTTAATGCTTCAATGACTAGACAGCTTTTTGGCTGATTCGTCCACTTATAACGGTGCTTAAACATTCAAATATTATTATAATGATAACTATACCTTATTTATTAAACATAACTAATTTTAAATATATAGGTGTAGGTTTATGATTTGTTGACTTCGTTGACCAATGAGGAATTTCTCTCTCTCTCTCTCTCTCTCTATATATATATATATATATATATGTGTGTGTGTGTGTGGGGTTATGTCCCTTAATTAACATCATTGTTTAGCCTTTTCCTTTTTCACTTTTCCAATGGCCAATCATGATTTTGTTTTGATTATTCTTTTGAATATTTATACATCAAAACTGATAAGATATAAATATAGCATAAGAAATAACATTAAAGTAATTGTAACATCATGATGTTGAGAAAATACTAGTATCAAAGCAATATTGACTTTAGCAAAAACAAATGTTGCAGCGTAATAGTTACACATCATGGTTCAAAAACTATATATATATACCACTATTGAGAATACCGTCTTAAAATTGGTAATAGAAAAGTTTAACAAAAAAAAAATTTACGAACTTTGTAATTTTAAATTAATTCATTTATATTCTTAAAAAATGTGAAAGTTAAATATGAACTTTAAAAAGAATATTTGTAAGTCCCAATTTTTTAACCATTCAAAATACATTTTATATTTAATGTTTTCATATAATCTCTTACTTGAAGACTAGAGTTGGAATATTTTTGAATTTGTATTTGTTTGAGAGCATGTCTGAATTGAGAAGTTGAAATTAAAATTATTATTGAGCGTAAATGTGAATTGGTTTAGTGCTTACCTAAAAATACAGATAAAAATTGTCGTTTTAGCAGTAGCAGTGACCAATTACTCTAAAGAGTTCGTGGAGGATTACCACAAAATAATAAATAATAAGATTCGGTGGGATATGCATTTTCTACTTTATTGGGTTGCTTACAACTTACAACAAAACATGATTATTTATTTATTTATTTTGGGGGGGGCTGTCTTCTAGGTTGAAGCATTCGTATTTATAATTAATTAATTAATTACATGCACATATTAATGGATTTGTATATATATGCACTTAATATTCGTACTTACAATTTTGTAATATACATAATTTTGTACTGTACATGTAGCACGCAGGTAGTGCTTTAATGGTGTTTTACATGTGACAAGATATGAAGATGTCATTACCATAAACAAAGAAGAGATACGATCATCATGATGAACAATAATAAAGTATATGTATATATATATATAAAATTGATTATTTTCAAATTAGAGAGAGAGAGAGAGAGAGAGAGAGATCCACTTCTAAATTAATGGGGTTAATTTAATTAGGTTATGCACATTGTTATTAAGTAATTGAAAAAAGTATAGGGCGACACAGCTGTATAAAATTAATACACACGTGAAGTTTAGTTTCTAATTTATGGTCAAAGAAATCAAAGCTAGGCTAATGTTTATAATTATTGTTTCTGGTTACAATACCTATATATATATATATATATATATTTATTCACATTAGTTTTTCTCTTCTTTGAAGAAGTTTACAATATTAAAAAAGGGACCAGTGTTGCATCTATATATAATATATATGTATGTATCGGTTGCGGTTGAAATATATACTTTTTTAACCTAAATGAAAAACTAACACACCTTTTAATCTGCAGTATTCAATTCCTTTTATTAATAATGGTTGCTTGAGCATGAAGAAAGGATAAGCGAAAAAGTTTCTTTTTTTCTTTTTGGAAGTGCAGCCTTTTGTTAATTATACAATTGGCATCTTCCCTTCTTCTTCTTCTTCTTCTTCTTCTTCTTTTTTTTTTTTTTTTTAATTCTAATGTACTTAGGCCTCGTTTGATTTGGGTATTAAAAAGTAGAATGGGATTATTAATACCACTTTTTTTATAATACCTTGTTTGATTCGCACAAATGTGCTGGGATTACTAATACCGGTATTAACTTAATACCACTCTTTGTGCTATAATTTAATACCAGGGGGGAGGTGGTATTGTTTATCCAGGATTAATAAAAATGAACCATATATTTTTAAAAATGCCATTACTACTACTATATTATTATTATTTAAAAAAAAATTTAATTTTTTTTTCAAATTTTTTTTAAAATTTTTTTTTTTTTAAAAAAATTGTTAGTCCAAAATATAATTCCGTATACAAGTTACAGAACCAAACATGGTATTAATATTAGCATGAGATATCCCAGTATTAATACTACATGAATCAAACAGGGTATTGGTATTAAATTAATACCATGATTAATAGTCCAGTACTATTAATACTGGTATTATTAATCCCGCTGATCCTAATACCTGAATCAAACGAGGCCTTAGGGTCAAATTTAGCGACCAGTAACAGATCCATTTTTATCAGAATCCATTGTTGACTTAGATATCCCTTGTTTGGTAGATTGGAGCATCAAGCATACATAAAGCCATAAAGGTATTACGAAGCTATGATATTACCTTTTGAAATTCAATGACTTATGCTAAATATAGAATAATAATAATTAAACATTTTAATTTTTCTTTTCTTGGATCAAAAAGGCCTCGTGCTTTTCTGTTGCTTGCTGGTCTAGTCTACAAGCAAATCTTCTGATTTTATGTTCGACAATATATCTCACTTGGTTTGTTCACTGTCCCATAAATAAACGAAACTATTAATTTAAAATATCACAAAAAAAAAAACTGTTAATTTGAAAAGTATTTTACATATATTCTATCCAAATTTTGAAAATTATGACTAGAAACTGAAAGTTATTAAGCCACATCAATGTTATTCTACTTGGTCATAGAACAAGTTAATTTTCCTGTAATCAACCCTTGAAGCAAATAATAATAATAATAATAATAATTTATTTGAAACTTAATTCATTACTCAAAAAAATAAAATAAAATAATAATAATTTATTTGAAACTTAATTCATTACTCATGTCAAAAACATTATAGATACATGTCGAAAGAGAGTGTGATTGTTAATTTGAAAAGGAATACTTTTCTGTGGGCAATCAAAAATATTTATTATATTCCTAATTTACTACAATAATAATATACAATTCCTATGCGCAATGTTATTTGCGTGTTGATCAACTCAGCATTTTCAATTTTTTCAAAAAGAAAATAATACTGCTTCGTTTGAAAAGGGAAGAAATCTTAAGAAAAAAAAAATGGACACATTAATACATGTACTATATCTAGAACTAGCAAACAAGAAATAAAATGTTGAGGCATAGGAAAATATGAGCAAGTAAAAGGAACTTTGGTTGACGAGAGAGAAAAGAGGAACGACGTTCAATTCAAAGGACAAACTCCCTTCGCAAGGATACACTAATTTCAACTTGACCAGGAGTTGGGAACAAAACTTGTTTAAAATTATGATATACATTGATGTTATCATAAAAACAAAACTGAACGGATGCTCGTTTGGTTCGAGTTTTTGTCTTTTCTTAGAACCGATAATTGTAAATTTAACATTAAAAGTTTTGAGTTTCATCAACTTATGATTCAACCCTTTTTGACATGAAATATAAGAGATTTCTAGTGTGAATTTACCATTTTAGGATTCACTCAACACTAACACAAAATCACTTAATTTACTAACAAGAAAGCCATCCAATGCAAACAACATATAGTATTATGAAACTATGCCTTTAATTCAAATCGATCGTAATTGAAAGTAAACTAGTTCCTTCTGTTGTTGACAGAAACAGGCCAAGATCTGCAACCTAGTTTCTTCCTATAGACGAAAGAAAATGCGCATGTGCAAAAGATTGCCAGGGCAAAGACTAAAAAGTGACTTGCTACCCATATATAGTTTTAGCTTAACATTTATGTACTGAATGTTCGATGGTGAGAACCAACAAAAAAACCTTTACATGGATTTGTCGATGCATACCTGTAAAAATGTGTTACCGGCTTCGCAACCAATAATTTTTTAATTAAATCTCGAGATCGTCCAGTGATAGTTCGTTTTCAGTGATCAGTTTCAGTTTCTGCAGCTCGATATCAATGGATAAATATATCATATAAGCATCATAATATTGCAATCTTAGTTACTAATTGAGCTAATTACAGATGAGTTTACTAATTATGACCATTCCTGTACTTCGAGTTGATCACAATAATCTCCCCTCTATTTGTGACTTCTCTAGAATTTTTTAATGACAGTAACAATGTATCCCTCTCTGGCAAAGAATGACACACTGAATATAAAAGAGTAAATATGTAAATAAGTAAAGTCGATGAAATTGTATGTTTTACTTCCTCTTTTTCGGTAAATAGTGTGTTGACATGTGTGCCCAAAAAACTTCTATGTTCTTGGTCCCTCTCTCCACAAATACCACGTTGACACGTGTACATACATTTTATAAGAGTAGGAACTGCTTTCTTCCTGTCCTATAAACTAACAGAACAAAAACTAGGGGCTAAAACTGTGAAGCAATTATTACTTGTCCTAAAATCAGAACACACCAAAGGGACTATCAATGGAATTTTTCCTTACAATATTCTGCGTGTCTTTTATTTTCACTGACCCATTTGAACTGATGTTAAAAGCTATCCAGAAAAATGTACAGAAGTAACTAACCGTAATGAATTGGAGAGGATCGTCAAGGCTAGAGGAGCCTAGAACAACTTCCCTCTTTAGCTTCGATGTTAACTTGTGACAAACACGCAGCTGAAAAATGGAACATAAACATTTCATTCGAGGCCTGTGCATCATGCAAGCACAAAATAATAAAAATAATCATACCTCAGATCGAGTTGCACCACCAACAATAAAAACAAAAATACGTTGGCCCATCTTCTTGAAATCACTAGATGCACTACTCAGAATTGAATCACTGCAAGAGGCCAAGAGGGTATTATAAAGGAATCAGATACTCTACAAAGTGCAATGGAAGCAGTAATTTTTTTTTTTTGGTGAAAGTGGAACCAGTATTTTGAATATAGGAAATTGACGATAACTGAGGGAACAGGAAGGAACAAAAGAACAATAGTCTTAACTTTACTTGTAGACCAACATTATGTGACACTAAATGATATCAAGAAAACGTAAACTATGAAAGGGTGCCATATACAGCATGGATATGGCTAGGGGTACTTTGCATTTCCTTTTTCTGGAAAGATGGGTATCAGAGTAATTTTGAAAAGCTAAAAGTAAAGTCAAAAGCTTCAAGAAAATATCTATACAAACTAGACCATTTGAAGTGAATACATAATGTAATTTATTTGACGTTTTGAGTTCCAGTTTCGTGTTTAAAGCTATCTACTACTATACTCTAATATTAATTTTAAGATGCACATGTATATAATTTACCATATACTTCCTGTCTCAAATTAAGAGGTCCATTCCTGATTGGGACATAATCAATATACCATATATCTCACAATAGAAACTAAGTTATATCATTGACCATTGATTAGATTGGAATTAGTCTAGCAAATTGGGACTATTAATTTTAGACTGACGGAGTATATCATACTTGCCGTATCCAAACTCTTTATCTTTTTTTAAGATTTTTTTGAATCAATAACAAGAGAGTACCTGGAATACCCATCATCAGAGCTTCGAGGCCTAGCCCATGTTGATCTCTGTTTTAATCTTTCTGAATGTGAAGCTGGAGATTGACTTGTTCGAAATGATGCGGTTTGTGGGGTCCCATGGAAGGTTGGATTCATACATGGGTACTCATTCTTTGGTAGTTCACCTTTGCTAAGTTTTTCAATAAGTTCCTGTAGCATCAAGTCTTTCAGTCCTTCATACAAGTTAAATGAGAAATAAAAAGTTTCGGTTCTTATCAAATAAAGTCTACATTTCACTGGTACTTAGATTGCAATTGGTGAAATCAGTAGCATACCTCTACCATAGGGTAAAAGCGAGATAGTTGCCACGACGATTCTTCATTAGTGCGATCTTTTCTAACAGCATGCTTCTTCTAGATTTGGAATAGGAAGAAAAAGAAAGTGAGAATCGTGCTACAAATAGGAGTTCATCAAACTTGAAAAGCATTTTTTAACACTTAATAAGCTAAATATACCTTGTGAACACGAAATTTCAGAGAAAAGGTCCCAGTTGGACTTCTTTTGACATTTGACGATCCGTCAATAAATTTCATGTTATATACAGCATTCATATCCTCAGCAGGTAGTTTTGCCAACTGAAAATTTGTTAAAAAAAACTAAATATATATGTAGTAAAGCGTAATTATAACTACTTGATATATTGCATAGCCATTAATGCACTTGGACTCAACGACCAGAGTGGAGAAACTTGCACGTTATGAAATTTTATACAAAAAATCAGTATCAGAAATAGCATAGGAATGTCAATGTACATGCAACTCCCAAGAGAGAGAGAGAGACAGCAAAATGTAAGGACTTCCCCATAAACTCTTTTACAATAACTGCATTTGTTAGAAGTGAAATTTAACAGCCATGACATTGTATAATTTTTGCGCAATGAGTCAATGACCTAAACCATGTTTACCAAGACTGGATTTTGAAGGACATTGGAGCATGAATTTTTGTGATATGCGTTTAGTTGGGTCTCCAAACAATTATATTTAAAAATCACAGTAGATTCTAAACCAAATATTTCATTGGTTTGCCCTCACTTCATCCAAATAGAAGTGCAAACGCCCATCCTTGTAACTGCACCTGCATTAGACACTTCCACAGCAAACGCATTCCTATCTTATTCAGAGCATTTAAGTATCCTATTGAATCAATACAGCAGACAGCGAATTTCCTTTTGTTGCTATGTTCCAAGGAAAACGTGTAATATTTGCACCAATACAAATTCAGGAAGTTTGAGTATAATGATTTACAGTACTGCTGTGTGCAACTGACATCTTCTTGCAATGTCACTGTTTTAATCGCAATTCAAAATTCAGAAGGGATGACAGTTATATTACAAAATAATAATAATAAAAAAAGATCTACCTCCGCCAACTTTCTAATTTTGCTGCTCTCAAGCTTCTCACCATAACTTGCTGCATAAACCATCAACAAGCGCAACTTATTTTCACTTGTTATATCCTGCATGACATACATAATTTTACATAAGTATGTACGTAGAAATATATATATATATATATACATCTCCATTCTCAATAAGTTCTCACCGGTTTTGTTCTAAAAAAATTGGTAACTTCTTTAGTTCCTGCATCTCCAAAGACAAGGTCCTGTTCTAGTTGCCCCAGTTCTTTTAGCCCTAATTCCCTTGCAATTTTGTTAACTTTTTCAGCAATCTGCACACATCAAACCTAATAGCATTAAGTTCTGCCCACTAGGAAATTTCTCTAACTAATGTATTGTTCCTTGTGTTTGAGCATCTTCTGGTCATGGAGACAAATGGAGCACAAACATCACAAGGGAAGTTTAGGCAATGTGAAGTCAAAGTAATAAGAATTTTACAAAATTTAGGTATTCTGTTCGCATTGTATTTGGGTATTTGAGTGCAAATTGGCAGTGTTGTGGTAATTTAGGAAGGTGGGGATTTTATGGCCAATCTAGTAAAATTATATCATGTTTTGGGATTCTAATAAGAAAACCTCCTAGTCTAGACGAATTAGGAACTTTATTTGCCTTATAAATATGGTTCAACCCCCAACAAATTGGCAGCCTTTGGAGGAATTAATATTAATTATTGAGATTCCACTTTGGAAACTAGTTTCTTTTCCTTTGTACAAGTTATATTCTTTTTAAACAAATTATTTTCTTTGATCCTCTTTGGACCAGTTTGGTATCCGAGAGATCTTCGATCCAGACAATTACTAATGCACTACAAAGTTATAAGAATTTTAAAAGCTCATGATTTTAATTTATATGAAGTTGGGAGCATATTTAGCAGTACTTTAGTGCAATCCTTAGTAATTATGATATTTTATTAATCAGTTATTTGTTTTATAGGAAACAAGGACATATTATTACTAACAAACCCCATTTACAAGATGGTGGAGGACAAGAAGTCCTCAAGCAGTTAACAGAAAGAAGAGGGGAAAAAAAGAAGCACGAATATTAAGTCATAAATGACCATATCTTTCAGGCAAACCGAGGGCTAGTTAAAATACGACTATAAGGCTCCGTTTGATTGCAAAGATGGAAAAGGAAAATAAATTTAGTTAATTTGTGTGAAAAAATAGAAAATAAGATGAGTGATGTTACTCATTTTATGAGTATATATCCCCCATCCTTCAATGTTTTTAGTGGAAAATTTTGACTCACCACCAAGCAAAGAAAATTTCTTCATGGAAAAACTTAAAAATCAAAAGGATATCACATGTATCACTCAACTTATTTTCCATCTTTTCACTAAAACTAACTCAATTTATTTTTCTTTTCCACCTTGCAATCAAACGGAGCCTAAGAGTGTCCCTGACTGAAGCCCAACAAAGATCACCATCAGATATCAACTTCACGAAGAATGAGGGATTTTATTTGTATTCTAAATTTGGGTAATCCCCAGTGAAACCGGGCATGAATTGATACTGATTATAAGGTTAGTCTAGAATTCTTTTATTTTCTTTGGAATTTTGTTTTATTTTCTTTATATGATTGAGATCAATTGTTCCATTTTTTCTTTGTATTTAAGGAATAAATGCAAAAAAATATCCAAGAGACTCACATCTACATGGAGGGAAAGCTTATCAATTTGCTCACTATATTGGGGCAAAGCGTGAACCATCTTTTGCAAGTCCCGAGTAGACAAATCACCACCATGTCTACGCAAAAAGTAAACTTCAGATTAGAAAATGTATTATGATACAAGTAAATTTATAGTAATCAAGGGTGAAAACAGACATGAGATGACAAGAATACTCCGGGTAGTACAACAATAATGTAAAATGTATGATTTTTCCTGAACTTTTGTATATACATTACATCAATTTTTGTACCCACATTACATTAGTATTGGACATCATGAATGTCGTGCATTTATTAATCTCCAAAATGTGTGTACACTTTAGCAAAGATAAATTAGGTGAAGTGCTTCAACGCACTTAGACTCCCAACTCTCTAATCTCTTTAAAGATGTCTGCGTGCCACTCTCTTTCTATCAAACTTCCAAACCAATCGAATCACAATATTTCCGCTCATAGTTTTGCCTTTATTGGATGTGTTGGACTTTGGTTTGGAGATTATAATTGATCCTAGTTAATTTTAGGATTCCATAAGAACGGACAAGAATCCGTGACTGAATGTAATTACACTAATTGGATACGTGATGGCTGCGAATCAGGGAAGAATTGGATATTCTTCGTCAACAGTATCTATCCTGAAATTTAAGAGACAGAGAGAAGCTCAAATTAACCTTGAACCATGGTGAATTTGTGCAGCTTTATTAGTTGACATAAAGCTTGTCATCTTCAGATGCAACCGCTCACTAGCCTGAAAAGGCAAACATCAATCAAAGAGGATTCACAATATCTCTTTGAAATTAAAAGGTTGTGCAGATGAGACATACATCTGCTATATGGGCATCGCGAAGCTCTAGCCAGACAGGATCGTGATCCTCCAAAAGGACCTCTTTCTTCTCAGGAAGGCCACCTGTTTTGCTTTGAACCTGAGCAGCATAATTACTTAACTTGCAATAGCAAAGGAAGACTCAACAACAAAATCAAAGAACAGATGAAAAATAAAACAGTGGGTCTTACCTCATGCACATATTTATTTCCCTCCATACTTAGCAAATCATGGCACATGGCATCGTATGTCCATTCATGTATAATAGGAGCAATCTAGGAATAAAAAAACAAGCATCTTAAAACACAATCACATAGAGCTGGCATGCCTCAAGTAGGCGTCGTCAGCGGATCTGATATGGACTGGATCACGCTCTATCTAAATCTGACCCTATTCCTGAGTCCAATGGATATATAAAATAATAATTCATATTTGAATTTGTTACCAAACAGATATCCGATCTGTACATCAGACCCGACTTTAATCAAAATTTATCTATATCTATATATATATACTATATATATAAGTACGAATAACTAAAGTGTTTTTCCTCTTTTTTGTGAAGACAAATATACCCCTTCATTTTAAACAAAAAAAATTAAGATTTACATTAAATAAAATACTCTTAACACAAAAAATTTTAAGATTTACATTAAATAAAATACTCTTAACTCAATATATTTTTATATTAGTATTAGTATTCCAATTAAATTCAAACTCTACTTATTTGGCTTAAAAAATTAAACAAAGATTTTAAGCTCGATTTACATTAAATAAAATAGTATAATTGTATAGCTCCATATATTTTTATATTAATATTAGTATTTCAGATAAATTTAAACTCTACTTTATTTGACTAAAATAATTAAACAAGTTAGAGTTTGTGTTGAATTAGGAGTTTTGTACAAGACTTCTATATAACTTGTATATTGTATTAAAATTACAAAGCTTTTAGCGTAAATTAGAATTTCGTTCCAAAGCTCGCCATAGAGGTACGATGTTCTTATAACTTATCAATTGAATTTTACACTTGATCACTATGTTTTGTTCATTTCTTGTTATTTCATTAATGGAATTAATGGCAAATAATTAAACAAGTTAGAGTTTGTGTTGAATTAGGAGTTTTGTACAAGACTTCTATATAACTTGATAATAAACTTTCCAAGAAGAAAGCTCTTGAATATATTGGATTAAAATTACAAAGCTTTTAGCGTAAATTAGAATTTCGTTCCAAAGCTCACCATAGAGGTACGATGTTCTTATAATTATCAATTGAATTTTACACTTGATCACTCTGTTTTGTTCATTTCTTGTTATTTCATTAATGGAATTAATGGCAAATAATTAAACAAGTTAGAGTTTGTGTTGAATTAGGAGTTTTGTACAAGACTTCTATATAACTTTGATAATAAACTTTCCAAGAAGAAAGCTATTGAATATATTGTATTAAAATTACAAAGCTTTTAGCGTAAATTAGAATTTCGTTCCAAAGCTCACCATAGAGGTACGATGTTCTTATAATTATCAATTGAATTTTACACTTGATCACTATGTTTTGTTCATTTCTTGTTATTTCATTAATGGAATTAATGGCTTTTGTCAAGCACTAAAACCACGTGCACAAACACTAGTTTTTAAAAAATCAACAATTTTGATATACTATATATACATGTGTAAGGATATACATACATACACATAATAAGTATAAAAATGTGTATTTATGTTGGATAAAATCGCAAATGGATTGGATTGGGATATATCCATATCTGATCTTAATGACAAGCATTAATGGATTCCGATAAACGGAGTAGGAATCCCTAAACATATCCAATAAACAAGATTGGATTCAGGTAGAAATCCAATCCATTTACAGGGCTAGCCACAAGCATGTCATAACAAAGAATGCAGTTAAACCTGGTCCACTGATCTATCGAGGATGAGCAACTCGCACGTTTCTGTCTGAGGGAAGTTAGGGAGGTGAGCGTTATTTTTCATAAGACAGTTCCAAACACCAGCAGCAAGCTTTGTGGGGATTAAATCACGAGACGTTGTCACTGTGTTAGGATCAAGGGATTTGGCAGCACGGTACCGTACAAAAGGAAACTCCTGAAAATACAAAGTTTCTAAAATCTTCAGATATTGATGGAAAAAGAAAAAAGAATGCAGGTCATGATTAATAATATTCAACTGCATACCCCCAATGAAGCAAAAACTGTAGCAATTCGGGATGCCATGATGCTCAAACATGTATCACCTTTACTAGAACTCTCTTCATCCCCAAAAAGTTCCTCTAAAGCCCTCTCATGATCAGTGACAAAACTCTGCATGATAAATGTTAAAGCCCAGAAAATCTATGATAGACAGTAACTATCTACAACAAATTATTATGTACTTGTATAAAAAATTACTTTGCATTGGATTTTTTCTTCTTTGATTTGATGTTTAGATGTGAGTACAAGTAGGTTAGTAAATAAGGAGTATCTTGTGTGTATTTTTGTGTGTGAGGGTTCTCCTAGTTGATTAGATACATTCACGTGAATAAAACTCGTCGTGGGCCAAGAATTATTGCACCTCATTATGGAGCGTTGGATGTGTAGACTGTAGCAGAGTTGGTGGGTTGAAAAATCTTTTCATTACTATATAGATTATTTAATCAACAGTATCCCTCTCCTCAATCATTACTTGTCTTTCAAAGCATGGAGATAATGGTCATCGAAGTTACTCCCATTATTCATGTTCCTATGTTGGTACTAGTGAATATTAACAAAAACTAAAGATATGGAGATCGAAACTTATATGTTCAAATATTCGTGACTAAAGCGGTATGAAATACCTGGCTATCTATAGCAAAGTACTCCAAGTTCATCTGCATATTACCCAGAAAATATTAGGAGGCAACTTGAAGGTGGACCAAGCAATACTTGGTGAAACAAATAGATTATTAACCTCCGTCAATGCCCCTATGCGAGCCATCACACTTGCATCTCTCGTTATGTACTTGACCAATTCCCTTGAAACAGGTGAACTAAAGAACACAAATGCCCTGAAAAGAGAATGAAAATAAAATAAAAGAAAAGACTAAATAACCTCGAGAAAACTTCCAGCAAAAGAAACAGCACCAACAACAAGAAAAAATAGAAAAACAATAGATTCACATACTTTTTGTACAAATGAGATCTCCCCGACATGTCGGACAAGAGCATGACAACGCTGCATCAAAGAAAGAAGTATGAGAAAAATTGAGACAAAATGTAACAAAAGAGCACATTTTTCCACAGTAATATCATACAAGAATTTGACAGTGACACTCTATAGAGCCAAAGAAACTCAGATGTTCAAGGACATGTATCCACGCCAGATTCGTATTGGATATTACTACTTCATGAATACTCTCAGACATGTGTCCCACACTTCTTTGAGGTGTCCATAATTTGATGGCTTAATGACATATTTGACCTACAAACTTTTATCACTTTTTTGAATTTGGTCACTAAGCTTCTTTTGTCTAAAAACCCATTGAACTTCCAATAACGTTTCAATTTAACCAAACCCTTTAACACCGTTAATTAGAGTTAACAGAAAATCTAAGTTGGACCCACGTGAACAAATGAGATGGCAAAAACCATTATGTGAGCCGCACGTGTGAGAAACTTCCTCCTTAATTAATGTGCTCAACGGCTACAATTGTAGAATTAGGGCTTTATATGACTGAACAATTGGGGGAAAGTTGTGTAAATCAAAAATTGTTGATTCATCCTCAAAATTGGTATGCATGATTGCTTCTATATGCTTTTTCGAATTTTGTTGATGATCTTCTTCGTCAGCAGATTTTGACTTTAGGTGAGTCTAGGGTTTAAATTGAGGAAACGACGATTGAATTTTGTGGAAAAAAGTCCGCGTATTTTTCCTTCATCAAAACGGAGCTCTTCGTTTGAATGAGGAGAACCTCACACGTGCGTGTCACATGATGGTTTTTGCCATCTCATATGTCCACGTGGATGCCACGTGGACTCTTTAATGTCTAACTCAGATTTTCCGTTAACTTTAATTAACGGTGTTAAAGGGTTTGGTTAAATTGAAACGTTATTGGGAGTTTAGTGGGTTTTTAGACCAAAAAAAAAAATTTAGGCTCCGTTTGATTACAAAGATGGAAAAGGAAAATAAATTTAACTAGTTTATGTGAAAAAATATAAAATAAGGTGAGAGATGTTACTCATTTTATTAGTATATATCCTCCATCCTTCAATATTTTTGGTGAAAAATTTTTACTCACCACCAAGCAAAGAAAATTTTTTCATGGAAAAACTTAAAAATCAAGAGGATATCACCTCTATCACTCAACTTATTTTCCATCTTTCCACCAAAACTAACTCAATTTATTTTCCTTTTCCACTTTGCAATCAAACAGAGCCTTAGTGACCAAATTGAAAAAAGTGATAAAGTTCATTGGTCAAATATGCATTAAGCCTAATTTGATTAAATACTTATTACTTCTTGGTCATTATGAGAATGATGAACATCAGATATTGAGATATATCTCTTTCTTTAGCATGCCAAAGAAATTTAACTATTAAAAGAAAAGAAATAAAGGTTACGTATATATGAATACATATCCACACATATTTTGACTTTCCAAACTGAAGGACAAAAAGATTTTCTCTCATGTGATCATGTCGGTAAGTTGAAAGAAAATCAGTTGAAAAACCTAAAGCAATAAATGTACATAATTTATAACTACACAGTTTGAGGTATCTATAGTTATATACATCAAACTACTCAATAAGATATGCACTAAAATTGATGCTTATATAATTGAGATTTGAGATCAATACTTGTAAACCAAAAGCAGTTGAGAGAAAATGCATAACTACAATAATCAGAAGTCAGAGAAGGAAGAGGAGATATTAATACTTTTCTTTAGTTGGCCGGATGAAGTATATGGCATCCATGGTGGGCAATGGTTGTCTTCGCCTGTATATGTCTTCCACCACTGCAAGAATAATATGTAATTGTGACAATAAGGCACACTTGACACTACAAAGTCACAAACATTTCAATACTTATGAAAGTTAGAAATATATCAATGCACTTATTATTTTTTGTAATCATATCACCAAGTCATTATGTCAATTGTAACAGAAGAAGTTTTTAATCTGCCAATCTGTGGATATATCCAACAAATATATAGTGATATACGTATATATAATATTCAAAATAATATCAATTTTCCATAGACGTACAGGAGCAATAAAATGAGCTACAGCTGTCAGGACAGTGCCTACAATTTAGTGGAGCATCATGCTTTTTTATTCCACTAAATTGCATTTCCAACAGCAAGCGACCTGGTTGAATATCCTTTTATTTTTATTTTAAAAGATCATATTAAAAATATTAAATAGAAATTACTCAAATCTCAAGCCTAGGGGTGGGCCTTTGTAATCCCCAACAATCCTTTAAATTTTATGTTATGTAAATTTTTAGGGCCTAGAATTTCTAAAAAATATTTGTGTCAACATCCTACATATAATAAATATATTCTGGTAAATAGAAAGATACAAAAATTATTGAAAACATATTAAAGTTAATTGCAGACGGGCTGGGTGCCACTGCGGTGATTGACATAACCACAAACCCACCCCAACCCTAAATTAGACAACCCCATATCCGTCCCATTGCCGTCTATAGGTGGATCAGTCACATACAACGAGTGACATTTATGTTAGAATCGTGTGATTCATTCAGTATCGAGGGTAGTTTTATCTTTCTACTATTGTGCATTTCCCAATATACAAGTAATCATCTTCTACTTTTCAGTGCTCTGACACTATACAGTGCAATTCTAAGGATATATGGGATTCTCTCTTCTTCTTCCTTACATACACACACATATAGAGAGACAGAGAGAGAGAATTCTTATCCAGAGTGCGAAGGGCACAAAGATATACTTGATCCTAAGCACTGGATATGTGTAAGTTGGTCAAGGGAGGATTTTGTTCCGGGAGGATGAATTATGTAAGCATCTTGAAACTGAAGTTCAAGAAATGCATAGCTAGAATCGATTCTCATAATGGAATTGATTACAAAGTCAGCAAACAAGTTACAATCCATTCAAGAAATAAAGCGATTATAAAGTCACTTGCCCAGTTAGAATTGATTCTGAAAAAAAACTAGGAAGTAAAGAAAAAGGATTGGAGTTTCTTGTTCGTGAATAGAAGCGAAGTAGTAGTACATTGAGAACATTGTATTTCATCAATTCTCTCACTGGAATCAGGTTTTTCTCGATTCAAGGCTTTTCTGTCTATTGCCTTCAATGGCTTAGTAAGTCCGTGTGCTTTCTACCTATTTCTTCTCCATAAACAATAATGGAATTATTCTTTCTTTGCTCTTCTTTCTTCTACTTTTTCTACTATATATCCAAAAGCTCTATAAGCAAACACACACTTAACAATTAATTACCTACTCATACCAACAATTAATTACTAGTCTAACTCAATAAAAGATTTTATGAAGATGATTTACCTAGGGTAAGTAGATGGAAAGGCTCCATCTGTATTCCTCAACAATTGTATTGAAATATCTACATAAGATTAATCAAATTCCCAAATCAATACAGATGAGTGAGGCTACTCGAATCTATTGAAGCAAAGATGACGTAATGTGTAACAAGTAACCAGTTACACTTCTTCCAAAAAGAAATTATAAAATGACCCTAAAGATAGCATAGGTTTCAATGTTTCATACAAAACTACACAATTAAGTAAAAGAAAGACTGCATATGAATGAAAACTGCAATGAACGTGTAAGTGAAACATGGGACAGAAGAACGCCAACCAGCATATACAAATTTAATATATATATAGGGAGAATCCAATTTTTTTGTGGACTGGCCTTTACATACTTACATGACACTCCTTCCTCTGTTATATCTGCCATCTTGCACGCACAAGACATTATTTTGACTGTAAGTTTGTCCACGATAAGCACCTGAAGATTCGAGTATTAGAAGCTGACATGTCCAAAAGGTAAAAAATCATATTAACAACAGCATTTCTCTTAGCTAAAGAAACATCAGAACAAGAAGATATGGCAAGAGAAACAAAGCGATAAGAAGTTTACTTACATAATGGCCATATCGAGCAAGGTCTGAACCACATGCCTTTGATTTATTAGAAATAACAATATAGTAGCCAAAGCTGAGTTAATTGGAGAGAGCATGTTTGAAGTGCCTAAGTTGGGTATGTTGTAGGTACATCAGTGCATAGATTTTGTAGATTTTTTGAGGTGAACTTATTTTACAATGTATGTGTTTTCATGCTCAAGTGGATGACTTGTCCACCGTTACCGAAGTACCTCTTTTATATTTAATAATATCAATTTTTTTTCTCATCAGAAACAAATATAGTAGCCAAAAACTAAGGAATTGCGGCTTCTTCAATTAGACCCCGTAAAGCATGCTTTACGTTGCACCAGGCAATGCAGACATAAACCAATTTAATAGAAAAAGAATTGCATTATGCTAGGTGCATCCTGAAGAAAAAAAATCCAGTGTTCTCCCTCTCTTTCACTCTCTTCCTCCCTTAGCCCCATCCAAAGTTTAATTCATTTATTCAGGTCTATACCTCCAGTTAAACTACATGCCATCACATCTTTTCTCACTCCCTCGGCACCCGTCATTTTCGATAATCTTCTTTATCTACCCAAAGTAGTCCTAAAGCTTTCTCGAGAGTTTAGACTCTTTATTCATTTAACTTAGCGTAGAGTATCCATGCCTCTTTGAGAAGCCTGGATAAAACCTGAAGGCATGTGTAAGCCACTAAGCCCTACTATATACAACACGTAGGACAAGCTATGGTAGGAAGTCATACTGAAGTGCACACACCCGTCTAGGGATGAAATTACATGATGACTTCACCTTGATTAATCCACAATTGAAGCAGAAAGATATGCTTTAGTAATATTTCGCCTCTTTGTGGACATCGGCAAAGAGTTGCTTCAGGGAGTTTCTTGTCAGATCCTCATGGAGATTGGAAGCTGCTATATCTTGAGTTTTGATTGCTTTGATTTACTTCGACTTCTAGAGGCCATGTAGTCCTTTTAAGTCTTGATTCTTTCATTCTCAATTGTATTTTCTTCTTATTACCTTTCATTTTCTCAAAATGAAAATAAAAAATAAAGGATGAATCTCACCCTTTCCCTGATCTAAGCTGCCATAGTAGAAATTCACTTTTTTTATTACCCTGACTGGTTAAGTAGGGCCTGACCATGTCACATAGATCCTTTATAGCACGAACATATCTTTGCACTACCTCTCTCTTTGGTAGACAAAGTATTTTTACCATCGAAACAGTTTTGAGTAAAAACTACACGTCATCCTTCTCGTACCTTTTCAATAGTAACATTGTAAATAGTCGGGTTTCCTTGTAATATAATATCCCAATTTTACTTTTAAAAAGTCAGGTCTCAAAGATATAATCTATATTACAATCAGGACAGAAGAAAAAGTGACAAGTACGATACCATGATAAAAATAAAAATAAAAAAAAGGGCGAAAGAAATAACACAACTCAATTTGTAGAGGGCTAAGAACTTATAAAACAATCATAGAAACTTCCAAAAAACAAGAACAAACAAACAAATATGGAGAAGGACGTCAAGTTCCCAACTCAGGCCTCAAACATCAATAGCATCTCGTATGCACTATGCACTATAGAATTGATATTTGAAGCTACTGTAGATAACGGTATCAAGAGTTTTGATCGACTCTGTCCAATTATTCTAATGATTAAAAGTATATCGGGGACAATTATGTTGAGCTTGAAGATCTCTACGAACACATGTCCAATGTTCAACCCATGGTAAATTTTCATTATTAAAAAGCACTGGCAGGAAGAATGTTCACATCAGACACTCATGAAAGTGGGACCGTTTAATGCTTGCAAGAACATGCATGCAAGATGCAAACACTCTCATCTCTTAAGACATCTCTAGTCGGTAAATAGTATAAGGTTATACCATCTTAGATGTAGAACAAAATGGTAATCATGTGAACAATTTTTTTGGATTCTATTTTATTTATTTTATTAGGAATGCTATTTTATTTTGGGGTATATTAGCCTTATTAGGTTTTGTAGTTTCTATTATTATTCTAGACTCATTTAAGTAATTAGTAGTTTAGTACAATCAACTCTGGATCCTACTTTTTTTTTTTAGTTGGGAAATTCAAGTTTGATTAGGATATTTTTCCCCGTATATAGCGGATTAGTCTTATAATTTCATTCAATCATCAATAAATTTCTATGTTTTCTTATTTCTCTTCTTTCTTTTTCTAAGACCAGGGCTGGTAAGAAAACATAAGCTAATACGTAAAGCAAAATTCTTCAACAGAAAATATCAATATTATTTCAAGTAGTTGATACCTTCCAGGTAGATTTTGAGTCCCCTGTTTTGGCAGATCGAAGCATTTGATACAATAATCCTGCAAGTGTAAATAAAACGAATTGATGAAATAAATAAAATGCAGCATTTAGAGATCTACAATTAAGCAACACAACCATGACTAATGCCTAGTGATATCAAGTAAATACTAAGGCAGAAATCATTTTTGATTACTTCAAGCACTGATAGGTTTAGAAATAAGATAAATAGGATTATAAAATTCTGTCAAGACCTTTTAACAAAAAGAACAACTGTCAAGACCAAGGAACAAATAAAAAACGTTAGAATCTGACTGTTTATATCCAAATTGCCAAATTGGGCATTGTCACATTGAATTTATAGAACCTCTTAGAATAAAAAATTGAAGGCAACAAAAAAGAAGGCAGTGCAGCATAATCTTTCTCTTTGAGCTAGCAATATCAAGAGGTAGCATCCGTGGGAAACAGCCGCTTAGCTTACTAAAGCTGAGTGATACTGTCACAAGCGTCAACAGATGAGCTGTGCCATTTAGTTCAGCTCAATGGTAGAATGTGTTGCCAAATTGTTTTCCATTCATCCTATGCCCACGCCCACTTAATTTGGCTCACACAGTATTCCCAACATTGTCCATAAATAGTATAAATCATGCCATAGTTAGCAAGTGTGAGTACTGAGTAGCAGTCATCTCATCTCCTTGTAAACTAGAAAAGGTCACATACAGGACAATGGATGAAATGATAATGATCCATTAAGCCCAAATGATTGGCCCAATTTTTGGGTCAATTTTTTGGTCGGAAGGAGATTGCATGAAATGCAGAAGGAACTCTTAAACCTGAGTCTTTCATCAGCCTCTCAATCATCGTTGTGAAAGCTGCGCAGTAAGTACAATCTTGATGAAGGGAAATGGGTGGGTAAGGATCCTCTGTTGGCAAATTGTTGACGGGGCAAGTCTTTTTTTTTTTTTAATTGCAGATCAGGGACTATTCTCACTAGTGATTATCTCATACGGGAATTGCAATTGAATATCCAAAGGTTCTATGCAACAGATGAGGAAGACTCGGGGGTAAATCTTGTGTACGTCAGAATCAAACATTGTTTCAGTAGTCTTGAATCCCTTCCTCTTATGTTTAGTGTGCACATCTTAGTTGGAATTTCATCCGATAAAAACAGGTCGGACACATTTTGTCATTTAGTCTTTTTCCTACTTGATTTTCTTCCTTTTTGGAAACTTGGAGTAAGGAAATCCAGAGAGAGATTTTTTATCGAGAAACTTGAGGTCTCCTTGGAAGCAAAATGGTTCCCATATTATCACAATTCCGCAACATCAAGAAGAAGAATTACCAGCAATCTAATAGCATTTATATCCACCTTTTAACCGGAGGGTTGTTAACATTAATGAACCGCAAGATATAATGTATACATGGCCCCATCTCACAAAACCCAAATGAACAGAACTAAAAGACATTGATCACAACCTTGGAATTCAAATCTCAAGTAGCCTCTGCTGAATAACAATTCAATTGCTTGTAATAACAAGTATACATAAAAATAATATCGGAAGTCTTCTCATTTAATCTATTGCCTATTTGCCTTTGCCACAAAATTTGTTTTCATTATCCACAGATCGTTTAAGCAGAGACTAAAACCTACCGAGTTCTGTACCAAACCCCAATTCCCATGCCAACCTAAAGACAGAATCCAGAGTTATTGATCACCAAATAACTCATCTATGGACATAAATATTTAATTCACTCGTGTTCCAGTGAATGAATTCATTCATAACTGAACAAGCAAATGAATTAAATTAACAAATATGGCTACAGTAGTAAAATCTATAAGTAACTTTCCCAATTATGGTGTACCAAGTGTCAATCAGTTCATAAATAAATCATAACTTGTCACGAAATTTGATCAACTACGATCAAACCAAAGCGAGAAAAGAAATATATTCATATATATATATATATTGAGAGAGATGTAGAGAAGAGAATTGAGACTGACGGTCCCGAGTAAGTTGTCTGAAGCTTTTATATTCAGTGACCTGAGAAGATGTATCGGAATCGGACATCGGCATGGTGATTCGCAGCTCTCTCTCCTCTTTGAAAAATTGATCGATCGATCGATCTAAATATTTTAACATATATAATGGATTTTTACACTTTCTTAATTATCTGTACTTGCCCTTATTAATCTTTCTTGCCTAATTTTATTTCCAACAAAATTTAGAGAGAGAGGGGGAGGGGAAATGTAGTAATAGCAGCGTTACTAGCGTATAATACTATAATCGGTGATGTTGATGGATATACAGTAACCAAACCCCCAATTCGAGTTCTCGTTTTCGAATTGTAAGTTGTAACATTAATTAAAAAAATAGGGGTACCGATGTTGAAGACCGCTTCCAATGCAATAATAAATGGTACAAATTCTATATGGGTAATATAAATATTAGTAATTAAAATAATTAATTATTATATATATATTTTTAAATAAAATAATTATTATTTGACTAAATGGTAGTAATTAAATTAGCTTTTTTGTTTACCTACATTTTTTCAAAAACATTTTAACATTTTTTATTTTTCAAATATATGAATTAAGATCCATCAAATAATAATCTCATGAAGAATACCATCAGACATCGATAAAGTTTCTTTTTTTTTATCCATAATGAAATTTTTTTTTACGTCACGCTGTAAACATTTTTACGTGTCTTTAGTTGAAAGACATAATTCATTTTGAAACTAAATATGTTCCAAACTTATAAGCATATAAAGTAATAAATGGAGAAAAAGATTAATGAGATTAGAGCTAAAGTAATGAAAATATGTGAATGCTTACACATTGTGTCTCGTACAAACCTCCCATCTCCCTACTTAAAGAACCATCCAAATTTATGAAAAAAAAATATATTGAGCAAGTTAGAAGAAAGGTGCGATCGAGGTGGGAAAAAAAATATATATATATATATGAGGGGTGGTGTTTTTGGCAAATTTTACATCACGTTTAAATAGTATATCATTATATCCCATCTGTCTTAAATTAAAACTTTCATCTTCAAAGTTGACTTATTAAGGGCCTAAAAAAAATGTTAAGATTTATTAAGAAACACAATGATCGTTTTTAGTTACGTTTCCCCCTCAATTAAAGGAAGGGAAGCCTACGTACAATTAACTACGTGATGTTTTACCTTTGTAATTAAATGTGAATTGCATTGAGTGCATTTGTATCATATTTGCATTAATAATTAAAAAGAAAAAAAAGTTAATTAAAAGTTACTTCAGTGTATTACGTCAATTCAAAAACTAATTTTGAAGATGAAACTCTTTGGTTGTGTTTGGTTAATGTTTCTAGACAAGTTTTCTAGATAAGTTTTTAAAAATTTGGTGTTTGGTTGAATGTTTTGAGTTAGAGTTTTTATGTTGAAAAGTGAATTTGGTTTTGTTTGACTTTTTTTCAACCAATGAAAAAAACGCATAAAATTTTTTAAAAAATAGTCACAATGGATCTTATTTTATAGATCTCGATGAGTAGGTTTCAAATATATATTTTTTATTATTTTTTTATTTTTGGATTTAAAGTTATGGCGTTTTAAAAAAAATTAGAGAGAGAAAGTATAGTGAAATAAATTTTGGGAAGTGTAAAAGTAGAGTTGGTTTAGAGTTGAGTTTTTAAAATTTTGGGAAAAAAAAAATAGTGAATTACCAAACACAACCTTTATTTTTGATGTTTTAAAAAAAATAAGACTTATGATTTAAAAAGGAAGAAACATTACTTATAAAACATGTTAGAATATTCTAATAATAATGTTAGAATATTATGATAATATTCTATAGTTGACTTTAGGAAATCATGTCCATAATTAAATCCCTTAATTTTGTATAAAGATTTTTTCCTTCTTTGTTTCATGTTACTTGTTTAACCTCTGTCAAAAGTCTTGTTGTTGTTGCTGCAATAAGAAAATAGGAACTTTTTTAAATTGATGTCCACATTTCACATCTCAAGTTTCTAAGTTTCACCAAACTTTATATGGTCTTAAAAAAATACCTCGCGCCTAGTTTAAGAAGTTCAGCTTTATTATTCGAAAACTATGTTTCACCTCTAGTACGTATGACTATGGACTATTCATTAAAAAATGGCTGAAGGCATCAAACTTCTGATTTTCTATGTGGATGACATAATTATCACTTGTGATGATACCACTAGTATTTTTTATTTGAAACAATCTTTCAGCTATCATGTTGAGATAAAGGATCTGGGTCGTCTCTTTTTGGGTCTCGAGGTTCTCTTTGATTCGCAGGTTATTATATCTCCAAGTGAAATATGCTTATGATATCTTTACTCGTGTTGGTCTCACAGACTGCAAAACAACTATTACTCCATTAAAAACAAATATCATGCTTATTCCTCTTGACAGTACCCCTCTCAGTGATACTACTTTGTATCGACAAATTGTTGGGAGCTTGGTTTATACCACCATCATTCGTCCAGACATTACATATGTTGTCCACATCATCAGTCAATTTATGTCAACCCCTTGATTCACTTATTATGCAGCTGTTCTTCGCATCATTCGATATATCAAAAAGACTGATCTACCAAGAAATTGGTATAATTTATTATGTTAATTTAGACATTAAAGGATATATATTATCACTAATTCTTAAATAAAGACACCGAAATTGATCAATACTTTTGGATGCATAACTTTTTACTCGAAACTTCAAATAATGCGATTCTTGAGCCTAATTTAAAGAGAAATTCGAAAGCAACAACTTTGGAATTCAGCATTTTTTTTAAATTCATCCATCTCAAAATCTGAAATTGCGATACAAATGCAGCAGTAAAAAAATACAGAAAATTCATTATACTGAAGTATGGACCCAAATCTAAGCCCACTCAACAGCCACGTTGCAGCCCACCATTCAGCATACTGCCCAAGTTAAGAATTATAGCCTTTAAAATGAGGGCCTAAACCTATTAAAGCACTTTAAAACCACAAATGAGCCAAGCCCATCAATTACTCTTAGACCCATTAGGATTTAAGCAGAAATATTATAAAAGCACACAATTGTGAAATTCAAAGCAAGATGTACACAGTACTGAGCACTATTTTTTTTCTCTTTTTTATTCTTTTTTTTCTTTTGCTTTTATATTGTTTGCAGACTTGGAGATTGAAGATTGGTTTTAATTTATTAATTAAATAAATGTCATGTAAGTTTTCTTTCAGTTTTATTCATTATTTTTTTTTCTATGCTAGCGTAAATTTATCCTAGGGTTAAGATGACTATATTTAATTGATTCTCTTATACGTATTCATACCAATTGATTTTATCAATTTAATACTCTAATGTTAAATACAATTCTTTATATTGGATGCCTATTTTAAATGATAAAAATAAAGTTAGATTCTCATTATTTTTTGTTAGATTCTCCTTATGATTTGTTGAGAGTAGATATATGGTGTATTTTGATGGATATAGTGAGTGTTTTGATTTTATACATAAGTTTGGCTATAGAAGAATTAAAATTGGATTTTATTAATTAATTGGACTTTATTGATTTTATTTTACACATCTAATAGAGTCGAGCGACCAAACTAGTTCGAAATAAAAGTAGAGTTTATGCGCATGAATATTTAGGAAGATAATATTAAATAGATAACTCCGAAACCTTAGTTAATTAATTCATTGATTATATTCTCTTACTTAATATTATTTAATTTACTTGTTTTGTTTTGTTTGTTTTTGTTTGTTTGATTTTTTTTTCATAAAACTTTTATAGCTAGATTAGGAATTTAGTGAAAAATTAACAAGATAATTATAAAATATATAGTTTAAGTCTCTGTGGGATCGATATCGCTTACACGCTACACTACAAACTGATTTGTGCGTTTGCGAGTATTCAATTTTATCACAAGAGGGTTCCTGTTTCATGGTCTCCATTTTTCATCCACATCCTCTCTTAAGATCCGAACCTACTCTAATTTCGATCGGGCTGGTGTTCCAACTGATTGCCGTTTTACTACAAGTTATTGCATTTTCTTGGGAGATTCACTCATATCTTGACATAGTAAGAAACAATCACTTGTTTCTCGCTCAAGCACAAAAGCAAAATATTGTGCTCTTGCTAATACGACTCATGAATTCATTTGGTTACGCTAGCTTCTCTTAGACATAGAAGGGCCCCAACATCTTCCAACGACCATTGGAAGTAATAATCGGGGTGCTATTTAAATTGCTCATAATTATGTCTTTCATGAATGGACCAAGCATATCGAGATTGATTGTCAATTTATTCGTTAACACGTGGCAAGTAATTCCATAAGTTTGTTCTTTGTTTCTTCCGTTGATCAACCGGGTGACTTATTCGTTAAAATTCATTTGTCTGGCAAATTTCATGATTTGCGTTCCAAACTCAAAATAGTTTTTCATTTGCAACCTTGAGTTTGAGGGGGGATGTTATAATATTATAATGATAATGTTAAAATATTATGATAATATTATATAGTTGACTTTGGGAAATCTTGTCCATAATTAAATCCTATAATTTTGTATAGAGATTTTTTCCTTGTTTATATCCTTGACCTACCCTATAAAAAGGGCCCCATTGTACATTGTTTATGCACTCAAGAAAATTATCTCACATCTTTTTTTATTCTTCTAACTTAACACAAGTTCATTGTTGTTTATAATGTAATTTTGTAACCTATTTAATATTTGTGTCTATCGCATCAACCAAACTTAATAATTCAAAATAACAAACCTTAAAAAAGAGGATTAAATTCTGCTTGATTTATCAACAAATGAATGGATAGTGAGACCACGAAATAGCCACTTATTTATTAAATAGTCATAAAGAGATACATAAAAAATTGACATAAGATTGATATATATTAAAAGGAAATTATGCATCGATAATATTCTAAAAATGGGTGGAAGCGATTATGACATCAATTTTAATAAGTTTTCTATTTTATCACTATCATTTAAGCCAACGATAAATGAATGTTATATTTTACACATTCATGAAAACAAAATGTGCACACGTATTATGTATGCGCCCGTATTTAATTAGTTAAAAAATAAAGTTTATTTGTATTTAAAAAAATGAAGTTTACTAATCTAATATATTTGAACTAATATATAATCAATACAAAATGTATTTCGTGTGATATCCTTTATAAATACTCTTTCATACTTTTAGTTTTACCCTGTGCGAAGAGATAGCAATGGCTTTTTCATTCATATGTTTGTTTTGAATTACAACAATAGGAATTAAACTTTTAACCCTTTTTAACTTTTAGTGTGTGTTTTTTATTTATTAATCCTATCTGTTATTTGTTTTCAAAAATGATAAAATAAATAATTCATATTATGTCTTTGACGCAATGGTGGATAAGAAATTTTTATCCGATCCTATGTTTAGTGTAACACGATGAATTGCACTCATAAATTAATTATCCTTTTACCCATTAGAATTGGATAAACATATATTACCCTTATAAGTGGTATTATTTTATCCCGTGGTTTCTAGATAACAAAATGAATATGAAAATAATTTTTTAATTAATTTATTTTTATTTCGATCTTTTTCTTTACGCCTTTTAGATAATCATATTTATTAATGAAAATTTTCAACCCCCAAAGTCATAATAACTCAGCTAATAAAATTTATTTCTCGTATAATATGTTGTTTTTATTTTTCTTTTCATTAAATGAAGGTATTTAAGAAACTTTAATTTTATAAAAAAATAAAAGTAACAGTAAAAACTTTAATTTATTTTTCTATCCAACTAATTTCGACTCTTATCTTATGTAGTCCTTATCTTATCTTATCATACCTCTTTATCCGGACCGCTAATCGTACCCTTATTGTTGGGCAGTATTATTACTGTGCTAATTTAAGTTTATCAGAATAGTCATTTTGAAAAGCAAATATTACTCCGAAAAGCATGTTTGGCAAAGGAAAAAAAAATGCAATCGTACCATATTCTGTAAAGATGCAATATTGTTTTGGATTGACATTATTGCCAAAACAATTATCCATAATATTAGGCCTCGTTTGGTTCACGGAAAGGAAATCAATTCCCTTATCTTTCCCATGGAGGTGGGAAAGTAAATTTCTTGTCAAATTTCCTTTATTTGTGTTTGGTAAACCATGGAAAGTATTTAGGTAAGAATATTATTGTTTAAAATTTGTGTAATAAATGCTTGAAAATCACATGGGAAAATCAATCCCATATGTTTTGGGAAGAATGGTTTTACCCCCTACTTTCCCCTCTTTCGGGAAAGTGTTTCCGAAATTTGTGCTTATCAAACAAAGGAAATGAACGACTTTCCTTTTCCAAGTACTAAAATCCGTGAATCAAACGAGGCTTTAGAGTAATGTACAATTTTAATTACATATGTTATAATTTTCTCAAAGTAATACTATGTTCTGGAAAAAAAGTTAATTATTTGGCAATAAGTTAATCCTTACTTTAACATGAACTATTTTCTACTATAACAATAGATAACTTAATAGTTACTCCCTCCGTCCCCAATTGATGGTCTCTCTTTCCATTTCTAGATGTACTAAAATAAATGTCCACTTTCCATAAAAAATAAATACATACTTATTTTGCCCTTTTGTACTTTCACTTTTCAAGAAAAAAAATTGCATAAAGAAAATGGCAAAAAGAGAAAGTCAATGTAAATTAAATAAAAAGTAAAATAATGATGTTAGATCCTTAATAAATTAGATTTCCCAAAAAGAACCGGTAATTTGGAACAGAAAAAATATTATCATCTGTAGATGCAAATCGAGGACTTAGGCTTAAGAGGGCAACTATAGCAAAATAATAAATATTATTTAAAGTGAGAGATGTTATTTTATATTATTTTTAAAAAGAAAAAGGGTGGAAAGAGGGGGCAAAATTAACTCCACTACTATTTCTATTTTTCTTAAAAATTATGAGAGGTAAAATGACTAACTGCTATTTTTTCTATTAGAAATTTATAATTTTTCTCAAAAAACAAGGTTTTTTTTTTTTTGACCGTGCCCAGGGATATCCGTACCTTTGGTCCGACTAATCCCTGATCCTAGTACAGGCCACCGCTGTACAAAGTGATTATATACATATAATAACAAGCACACCACTCCCTGTCTACTTTGTAAGATTCCACACAAAAAGTTTGTCTTCTCCTAAGTCCAAAGATTTAAAACTCAATCCCAAGCCCCACAGCAACAAAAACGTTATTCTAATAACTAAAAACAAAAATTAACATTGAAATGACAATCCCTTTTACGTTGACCCAAAAGTTAAAACAAAACCCCGGTATCCAACACAATCACCAAAAACCATTATAAAAATCAAAACATTAAACAAACCAAAAAAAATAAAATACCTCCTTAAGTACACAACTTAATCACATCATCATCACCATCACTACTATTATATGGGTGATGGAGTCAACCCTTTTTCATCAAAATTACTAATTCCACTACCATTTTGATACCTGCACATTACCTTGCACTTGACCACACTCCCATACACATAGAACCCTGGCAGCACCATTATTCGAACCATGGCCGGAACCAACTTCCGAGCCTTGTCCCCAACCAAATCCTCCATGTAAACCGAATCAAACTTGTCTCCATTACCCACCCTAAAAATGGGTAGACCCGGGTGAACCGAGTTAGCCAATAGGTGCACCAGCCACACGGACCTTGACGCACCAAAAAATGTCTGTAGAAGTTGCTCGGGCCAGGCTCGGTTCCAGCCTAACATAGCCACAATCTCACTCATCTTTCTATCGCAAAATTTACTGAACTCATGGCTGAAGTGTTTTGTGCCTTTGTTCAATACATCTTCCCATGTTAAATTTTTGAGATTCATAAATGCCGCAAAGTTCGTTTTGCATCGATCGATTGGATTGAGGATTTGGCTTGTGGAGTTTTTTTGGAACCCTATCGATTCGAAATCTTCGAAGAATGCCTTGTTGAGTAATGCTTCCAAGTAATAAACTATTCCCCTAGGGTTTTTTGAAATGGAGATTTTGATGTCGTAGGGTTGAAGGAGAGATGAAATCCGCTCGTACACTTTGGGGATATGTCGTAATTGAAGAGTGAGAGATCTACTTAACAATCTAATTGACGAACGAGATTCGGAGATTGAGAGTAAAAAGTGTTCGATTACTTTATCCTCATCACCGATGGTGATTTTTTGATGCTTTGATTGTGTTACAGTTTCGACCTGTAAAAGGGCTTTGTTGTTGCTGCATTCTTCGAGTCCAGATTTGAGGCCACGGCAGTAGATTTCGAGCTTGTTAAGCTTTCTTTCTAGTTCAGCCATGGAGTATTTCAACTTGGAAGCTTCTAGAATTGCCTCGTCTCGCTTCCTCGTCGCTTGAACCAGTTTGTGAGAGAGTTCGGCGGCGGCGGACTTCCACTGCTCCTCTGTGGATGGCGTCGCCGCAGCTCCGTTAGCCGGCCTAGGGCTTTTCTTCACCAGCGAAGACATAATCGATTTGAACAGTCCGTTAGGGCTAGCTAAGTGCCGATTGTCTAATGGAACAACGGAGATCTTCTCGCGAGTGCTCGGCCTGCACTTGTTGCAGGAGACACCGCGGTCGTCGTCGGATGACTCCGGCGCCAGCTTCCTTCTCGCCGACGAGGAGGAGGAGGAGGAGGATTTGGCGGCTCTGTTTTCGGGGCGGTGATGGAGCGGCGTAGGGCGGTGCTTGTACTCGACCTCACGGACGTCCATACAGTCGCTGCTTGGAGTAGCTCTAAAACTGGTACGGTCTTGAGATTCTTCGTCTTCATTTCCTTCTCTTTCGCATTCTTGAATCTGCACAACAAAATGTAACTATATTTGTATGTATATATGCGAAAAATACAACCTAAGCTCATTTACTCGAAAAATTATAACAATTCTAGTATGTATGTATGTATGTAACTTACGGGAGTGAATGGAGGAGGATGGAGAGGAGGAGGAGGAGGAGAGAGAGAGGGAAGGGATGAGGAGGAGGAAGAAGATGAGGATGAGGGGGCCATGGTAGTTTCAATATCTCATGTGTTTAAACTTGTTTCTTTTCTTAGAAGTCTATTTGTATATAATGTTTTGTACAGGATATCTTACAGTATTTTTTAAAACAGTTCCTTATATATTTATATTTGGGGTTGATAAGACGGTCCATCCAAAATCAATTGGCTACATTTATCATATTGCTCATGCCCCCTTAACATGCAAACTATTTATATTAGGTCACATAAAATTGGTGTAGTTATTAAATCTTTACATGGTGAATAATTAAAGCTTTCATGGTATATTAAAATTGGAACATCCATTAAAATCAATTGGTGAAACCATTGAGAGTAAAACTTTATAATCTAATGCAAAATACATAGTCATATTGATAAGGGGTATGACTTTCTCAACCCATTAAAATAGACAAACAATTATTTTTCTCAAGCGCAAACAAACTAATAATTACTTTCGTTGTTGGACATCCTAGTATAAATGCTTCCCATTAATATAATTTATAATATGTGTTGATATTTTCACCCACAAAATTCTTGCAGTTAATTTAGATTAAGGTATCGTTTTATTTATGAAAGAAAAATCAATTCTCTTATATTTTTTATAGGGGTGGTAAATTAAAGTTTATGTTAGATTTCGTTTCACATGTTTGGTAAAGTATGAAAAATATTCACGAAATATTATTTAATTTGCTTTTCAGTGTTTGATTGGCACAGGAAAGGAAAGTAAAATATATCAATATTTCAATAATACCCTTGTATTTTAAAATAAAAATAATATCATAAAAATTCAAAAAATACACTAATTTGGCAATAAAATATTTAGGTAAGGGTATTATTGTTCAAAACTTTTGTAATAGATGCTGGAAAATCATAAGCGAAAATTAAACCCATAAGGTTTGAGTGGAATAATTTTTCCTACTTTCCCTTTTGTCAGGAAAGTATCTTCAGAGTTTGAGCTTACCAAACAAAAAAAAGTAATGACTTTCTCATTCGAGGACTCCAAATGTTGGATCCTTTTGGAGTTGTCCTATGAGCTATGTTAATCAGGTTGTCTTTGACCGTGAGTTGAAATTGATGTGTGGATTATCTCGTGTGTGTGTGTGTTAGTGTGTTAGTAAAAATTTCAGTAAAAAAAAAAAGTAATGACTTTCCTTTTCCGAGTTCACAATTCTGTGAACCAAACGAGACCGAAAGGAATAAGGGGGAACGGAAAGGAAAAGATAAGGAATGATTAAAAATGGGTGTTCTTAAATACACCCACATAATCCGTAAACTCACCCCACCAAAAGTCAAAGTTACGCTAATCTTAACCTAAAAAATAGCGTAAACCTCATTCTTCTCACCCCACTTTTTATACTTTGAAAAAAATTGCCACTAATTTGTCTTCTCACCCACTTAAAATTTTAAAAATTAATTAAAAAACTTCATTTTTTTTCCAACAAATAATCATCTACTATTTTCACTTAATTACATATATCTCATAAATATAAGTTTATAATAAATATTCTTTAATTTTTATAGTAAGTGCTAGATTTTTATTTTTATTTTCTCTGGCACGATAACGTTTTCAATGATATTTTTCTTAATTTATTAAATTTTTTTATTTGTGCATGCATGTAGAGCTCAATAAAACTCACGTTAAGTTATACGATGTCGAAGCTAAAAAATATTTTTGTCTTAACATGTGCTTAATATGTCATAAACAATATATATATATATATGTATTTCATATTGTGCTTTTATTGTTTTAATATTTAAATTCTAAAAATTACTCATAAAAAAATATTAAAAAATGAAATAGTTAGTGAGAAAATATATATCCTTTTAATATTTTGCAAGGATGTCGTTTTCTTGAGTCTAAAAAAATTAAATATCTTAGAAATCGAAAGTAACAAAATATTTTAATAAATGATTTATTTTTATAAAACTATTTTATTTTTCCAATTCATTTTTTCCATTTTCACGAAAGATAACATTTTTTAAAAAGAAAGAAGAAAATGTTTTTAAGTTATTAAAAAATCATTTAAGAACACACGGGGTGAAAAGAAGGATTTCGTAGATGCATTTAAGAACACTTGGAAAAATTCATCACTATTCACTTTTTTTCCTCTGTCATCTTTCTTCTAGTATTTTTGATAAAAATAAAATTGATCTTCTAATATCTTTGATGCAGTGAATTAAGAGATACTTATATAGTATATGATTTAATTATTACTTTTGTTAATTAATTAATTAACTTCAATGGCTCCTTCGAGCCTTTGCAATCTAACCTAACTTATTACTCTATATCGCTCGCATGTACGTTTTAGAGAGAGAGAGAGTTTACGTAAGTATGTATAAAAAAAAGTTAATAAAGAAAAAATAGCTTAAGGTCTTTTCTGGGCTTTTCTTTGAGTATAATTAATGTTTAAATTTTCATATATATTATAAAAGAATTAATTTAATTTTTGTTTTATTTATAAATGTGTTGAATATAACTAAGAAATTTTTCAAAATGCTTAAAAAATAAAGGATGATCTAAATTTAATTGAAAACGGAGTAAATATTTTAAATTTCTTTTGTATATCAAACATACTACTATATATATATGGATCAACTTCTGATCTTTTAATATTTTTGATGTAGTGAATTAAAACTTATATTTACTTATTTGATAAAAACAAAATTTGTAGACAAATTTTAAATATGAATAATAACTATTTAAGAGTAATGAATAATAAAAGATTATATGAAATATCATATAATTGTTAAAACTGTATTTATCATAATTAATATTTTGTATCTTCAGAGGTACTATTTAGACGAAAATTTTAATGAAATTTATGAAGAACAATGTAATTTTTGTTTAATATGTCTTATAATAATGAAAAAATTAATATTATTTAATATGTTTACTTTTAGCGACAAAACTTTATTGTCTTTAAATTGTTTTAGTAAACTCACCCCACCACTGGGGTGAAGTGCAAGATTTTTTAAAGATTTTATGGGGTGAGAAGAAAGTATTCTCACACTGGAGTGAGAAGACTAATTATGTGGGTGTATTTAAGAACACCCTTAAAAATCTCTATTCTTTCATATTGTTTCCTTCTAATATTAGTAGGATTGGGAGGAAAAGAAAAAGATTTTAATGAAATTTACCATCTTCCAAATTTAATAATAATTTGTTAACAATTTATTAATTTTATTCTCTTTATCCAAACAAGAGTTCTTTACATTCTATTCTTAACTATCCAAATAACAATAAAACCAAAACCATTAATTTCTATCACGTTATATTCCTTTGACTCCTAATTAACTTTTATTTTATATTACATCCCTCAATCCAAATGGGCCGTTGGTTTCACTCTCACTTTTCATTCGATTATTAAAAACCGAGTAAGGCGCATGTTATTTAGTTTTTGAGAACAAAATATAAGATTGACAATACCTAACTCGGCCCTTAAATATCGAGTATATAATTTTATAATCGATCCTTAAGAATCAAATAACATGCACCTAACTTAGTTGTCAAGGATCGAATAAAAATGAGGGTAAAAGCAAGTGTTTTAAAGGATAAAAATACACCCCACTTTAAATGTGACTGGAATCCAAAATTTCTCTAATTTGGTAAGTGCTTTTGCTATTAAAGTAATCCACTCGCACACATTTGAGTCATAATTTTATACTCTTTATCTATTAAATAAATAATTCATTATTTTTTTGTAGAGTGTATCAAATATCATCTATTAATTTTAGATTGATATTTACATTATTTTAAGAAAATTAAAGTCAAAGTAATATTTTTAATTTTAGAAAATACTAAATACACAAAAAAAAAAGGAAAAAAAAGAAGAAGTTAAAAATTAAAGTAGTAGACAAAAATATTTTAGTATTGATATTTTTAATCCAGGACCTACCAGTAAATTAGATGGCTTTACCCCAAATGAGTGTCAAACATATTTGTCAATATTTGGATTAGTTTTTGTATGTTTAAGATCTCTATTTAATTTAGAACAGAAGTACATATTTTTTTTGGTGCTAACTTAGGATTTTTCATATTTTATGTATGAATTTCGTCGGTTTGTAATCATGGTTTATGTTTATCACAGATTTGCAGGTCTGAAGTTGTATTTCATCTTCATCTACCAAAGCAGAAGAATCACAAATGGTCAGACTTTTTTATAATCACGCGCCAAACGGACTGAAATTTGACGACTGGTCGCAATCACCTGAATTCTAATTGGTGCGTGTTTACACGTCGTGGAACAAAATGGTGCACCAAATCTCTACCGATGCTTCGCTTCTCTCCATTAATATTTTTTTCAATTTCTCTCGATGCTATATATTTCGAGTAAAAAGGTTAATTTTTTTTTATAAAACTTAATAGATATAAATAGTAGATTATTTATACAAAATTTTATTAAAATACTTAATTTAAAAGTGGTTAAAATAATTATCAAAAATTTTAACGGATAATAATGAATATATATATCAAATTTTATTACAACTACTTTCGATTTGAGTTTCTTGAATTCATTTGATTAATCCAAGAAATAGAAGGCATCAAGAGATTTGAGTCAATCTTATGATTTAAACAGTTTGTTCGAAAATTTAAAATGACACCATTTTTTATTTAATCATATAATTAATTATATCCAAAAAATTTATATCACTTTTTTTAAAGATAAAAAAAAATGTAACACAAAAAAAGGACATAAAATATAATAAATCCAAAAGAAAGAATAGAGAATAAAAAAATCTTAAAAATTAATTAATGGGTATTCAATATCTGTTGGGAGAGAGAAAGAGAGAGAAGCCTAAGGGGTTAATTAGTAGTAAACTAGTGCGAAATGTTATAGTTATGTTACAAAGACTAAGAATAAAAATAGACATAAAAATAAAAATAAAAGATTGATCAATACAGATCTTTACTGCCAAATCTTATAGTTATGTTACAAAGATTAAAAATAAAAATAAAAGATTGATCAATATAGATCTTCACTTCTTTTTTTAGTTGGCCTAACGGTTCTAACTTTAAATTTTGGCTATTTCATTAAAACAAATATTGATAAAAGGCCGGAACTTAGGCCTTTAATTTTAAAAAGGCTAATTACTATTTAGGCCCTAAACCTTGTGCGGTTCCGTACCCCACACAGCCTTAAGGTTGGCCTTGCAGGAAAAATTAGGAGAAGGGAGTAATGGAGAAGAACCAACCCTGTATGCTATTTTATGATATTTAATTATTTATGGTACATTTTCCCATTCAACCTATACCAAAAATTAAACATTTACGGGTTATTCAAAGAGGCATATATTATTTGTATAGGAAAAAAGACAGTGATGATACTATGTTTACAATTAAAATGGATCATTTCATGCAAATAAACATAGCTACAATTTCTGGTGTTAGCTATATAGAATCCTTTTTTTCATGTGACTAGAAATAGTTACCTTGAACATTTGGGCATTGTTCTAAAAGGCAGCGCCTAGGTGGCTGCCTAGGTGGTGACTGGACGCTTCGATTTGTGTCTAGGTGGGTGACTAGGAGCCGAGATAAATTGGCGGGTGCCTAGGCGGGCTGAGCGGAAGTTAGGCGGGTTGACTTATTTTTTTTTTCTTGTTTTGAAGAAGCTGCTTATTTCTCTTTTTGTTAAAAATTTACCATTTAAAAAAATGGATACAATCTATCAACTATCATAAGTAAATTCATCTTTCATTCCTCCGATTAAAACAAAACCTTAGCCAACAATTGCCATTGCTAGAAGATGTTTAAGAAGAGCTTACTTTGACTAATTATAATTTATAAACATACCATGCTACCTTATAACTTATGTACAATTAGTGCTTGAATCTTCTCTTTGTATTTTTTTTCTTTGCAATTCTTAATTAATAGGCTTGAACTTTGACGTTCGTGGTTTGGTGGTATATTTGTTAATTGAGCTTTTGAACTTTTTTTTATTTTATTTGAATACTATGTTTGATTTGATAATTTTTCAGTATTTTATTTTATATATATGATTTTAGATATATTTAAAAATTAAAAATATAATTAAAAAAAGTTGCCTGGAGCCTAAACGCCTAGGCCTCGAATAGGTGCTCTATCTAGACGCTAGGCGCTAAGTCACCGCCTTAGATATGTCTAGCGTCTTTTAGAACCTTGCATTTGGGTAATTAATTTTTATTAAAAAAAAAGGGTGTTCTTGTTCACACCCACCAAAATATTCTACTCACCTCACCTATTTTTAGAATTTAGTAGAAAACACAAACTTTTTTCTACCCAAACAATCCCCTAATTTCTATCTCTTTTACCCAATCTTTAACCCTCATTGCTTTCTCTCTTTTCCATGCCCCTCATCATCCCCTTTTAAGTTAATCCATCTGAACAATACTTCATTAGCAAAATAAATTCCAAACCCCTATTTTAATTGCCTCATCTCTTATCTCTCATCTCTCCTCTTTAACTTAATCAATTTAACAACATTTTATCAGGAAAAAAAAATCTGGATCCATCTTTAGTCCCTATATCTTTCTCTCTCTCGTGTTGAGTCTTTAAGTTAATTCATATTTAACACTTTTTCAACAAAAATAAAATAAAAGTGGATCGGAATGGTTGCCGGAAAAAAACTAGAAAAGTGAATGAGATTCGTTGGCAGAATTTAAGAAATAATTAAAATTGAAGTTCTAGATCTCTCTAATACAAATTAATATATATATATATATATACATGCGTATCTATGTATATAATCAACACATATTATGTAGCATAAAATACAACACAATTCATACATACATACATACATACATTAAAGGTGAATTTTGTATGAATAAAGGAATGATTTGAAGGCTTGGGAGTTGGGTGGAGATTTCAACTGTGAAACACTTTGATCGTGGGTGTGCAAGGGAAATAGTGTATTACTTGTTTGGCGTATAAAAAAGTGGCGAGGTGAGTTGAAAGTATTGATAATAATTTACTGGGGTGAGTTGCATGTTCTCTCCCACTAGAGTGAGAAGAATAATTTTGTGGATTTGTTTGAGAATTCTCCAAAAAAACTAGGCTCATAGTTTGATTGTTTATTATCTTAATCTCATTTCTAGCCTGTGTTTTTGTTCCTCTTGACCGCCACGCTTTTCAGCCTCGATTTGTTCTTCGAGCTAGCCGATTCTTTGAAGAATTTTTTGTTCGGCTTCATAGTGATATTTTGGAATATTTTCTTCATAATATTTTGGAATATTTTCATATTACGCTCGCAGAAGTTAATAAAATATACCCTATTTTAACTGAATGATAAAGAAAACAAATATACTTTGTGTGCAAAATTATAATATGGTAAAAATGAGAGTAATCATTGTGTGGTTAAAATTAAAAAAAAAAAAAAAAACTTGTGAGATTGGAGAGAGAGAGAGAGAGTCAAACACGCTTTTGAAGTATGGCTTCTCGCAACCCGAACGTTACGTCTATATTTTAACAAATTTTGTCAAACTTTAGTTAGTATAATAATCTGACTGAAGAGTATTTTAACTTGTGCTGCCTGTGCGTATAAAGTAAATATGCCATACTTACATGACATACTTCAACAACTTTGAACGCTCTTACAAACAAATTGAAAAAGGAAAAGTCTGTAATGGTGTGTTGTCTATGACGTCGTTCTCTTTTATCTTATTATTTTCTTTGCAAAAAGTGTATTTAATAAGGATACGTCTTTTTAAAAGAGCGTGGTTATTTCCACAACAATCTCATACTCTCACTCCAAAATTTATCACAATTAAATAAAATGTCACAATCTACCTATCACATATGAGTAATATAACAAGAATGCTATTGTATTATAAGTGGATTCAGTGAATCTAAAATATAACTTACGCTAATTATTTTAATTGAGAATCTAGATTGTACTATATCTAAACCTAATAACATGTAGATAGATGTAATATGTAAGATTATTGTGGGCGAGCTATAAAATGATTTGTGTATTAACTTTATATTTTTGGCCTCTTTGACAACTTTACACTCAACATTTAAACTGGCATCCCAAGTGCAGGATCTAAAAAATTATATGACTTTATTTGGTGATTGTACCAACCTTTATTTTGCAGCTTTATCAACACATAATAAATTGAATAAGGAATGAAAAAAAATTAACAACCAGTCACTAATTTTAGTTTACCTTAAAATGACAACACTCCAAACTTGGTAGTACACATTTATATGGTATCAAAGAAATAAATGAGGTAGGTGCTTAAATTTTATCAGTAACAGCTGAAAGAAAAGGATAGGAGTTAATGTGGGTGAAATATTTTAGAGTATCCACAATATTTTTGTAAAATTTAAGTTTAAATTTATAAATATACCACTAAGTTTTTTCATGTGCTATATATAATGGATATAGTGTGAAAATAGTCATACGGGCTTGGTACACGCGTACAATGTATAAGTTAAAAAAGAAAAGAAAAAAAAAATGCCATAAGAGTGAAGCTTACTTGTATGGTTATTTTTTATTTATTTATTTGTCACAAGAGTGAAGCTCACAAATAAAAGCGAAACTTACTCGTATGTTTTTTTTTTTTTTTTTTTTTTTCATACTGGTGTGTATTACGTATGACATATACGAGTAACACATAGCCGTATGAGTAAAATTTAATGCAATGATAAATTTGTACATTCTTTATTATATAAGAGTAAATTTGTTAATTAACTTTTGTCCGTTGTGGGTCAATATTAATATATTAGTATATCCGCTGTAGTTGCTTTTAGTAATAAGAAATTAAATGATAAGCTAATATTTTTGGCGGGACTAAACAATTTGGGCTACTTTAGCTTCTTTGCTGTTTTCGTGTAGAAGTTGGAGAGCTTGTAAATGAGATAAGACTTGTTCTTATAATCAAAACATCAATGTGTGAAATAATTTACTGTAATTATATATGCAATAAATAATTGTTTATTTATTTTTACGGAATACAATGTTTTATATATTCAGTTACATATTTTATTGTTCTATCAAAAACATATTTTCGGCAATATATATATATATATATATATATTGTTCTTTGTGTGAAAGTTTGGTTTTTAAAATTATTTTTCAAGACTCGCTTATAGCGTGCGGTGATTTAAAGAGGGTTGTTAAGTACAAACAAGCTCTATATGTCATGGTTCAAAGTTTTATCGCTTCCGGCCCCTTTTCTTTTCTTTCGGCTCAACCACTAGTGTATTTTTCCATTGTCTAAGGTCATGGTGTATTGACGCAAGGATATTACAATTTCCCAAAAAAGAAGTCAATTTTGAACAAAATAATCAGAGGATCATGTGCTTCCAAGTAGGATGGGTAGATCTGTGCTTCCAAGTAGGATGGGGGTATTTAAAAGCCAGAATATTTGAGATATCAATGTTCAACATAAAATTCCTATTGACCTACCAAGGGACCGAGCGATGGTGCATTCAACTCGATCCCTTCTATTAAGTAGAGGAGCTAGGGTCGAGAGTAACAATTACGCTACTCATTTTGCATTTGATTCCACTCTTTTTAACTTTCTCATGGAGACTCACCATTCTTGTACTGCATTAAATAATAGTTATTTTTCATTATTTGTCCTTTTAATTGCCCATGCTCTCCCTAGTTTATTTAGTTTGTGGCCATAACTACATTTAAAACTATTAATTTTATTATTTATCCATTATTTTTACCTCTTTTGACAAAAGCACCTGATTCATCATCGGGTTTAAAAAAAATAGAAGAGTTCTCTTCAACAATAGACACTAAACTCGCAAAAAAAAATAAGTTTTAAATATATGTATTATTTATATTGTACCCATTGATCAAAGATAACATTAGACTGTTGTGTTTCGGAGTCTCTGTTCACTTGATTTTGAGAAATGAATATAATTTTTATTATGATTATCCATAATTAAAATACTACATTTTTTAAAATTAATCTATTGATAGTAAAAAGTTAAAACATTGCACAAATTACATACTTGTATTTAACTAAAATGCTTTTTTGACGTCAATTAGTATAATCAGCCTCTTCAGAACCTTTTTTACATCAACTAATATAGTAATAAATTTTTCCGACCTTAATTGATTTTAGGTTAAGTATCAGTCTAAAAATGTATTTAATTTAATAGTGACGCATGAGAAGGACAGAAAGTTAACGAAGAATGGTGACCATAACGGACGTGTGAAACATAGGAATGCGTGATTACGTACAAAAGAAAAAGAAAAAGAAATGGCCGGGATGAGGTGATCGAGTCTATTTTCATTTAGGAGTAATTAATTATAAATGGGATGTTTGGTGGTGGGAGTTGGGGGTGCATTAAATAAATAGCTTCAATATTAACTATATGATATGATGTCCCACAACTACCTGTCTGGTCCACTATTTAATTCACTCATCCATGGATCGGGTTGATGAATCTGAAAGGGAAGCATGCAATTCCACAAGAGAGAGAGAGAGGGGAAAATACATGTGAAGTTATTAAATGAGACGATTTAATTGTAGGGCAAGACTCATTCCCCAAAGAGTGAAGTGGTCCCATTGGAAAAAAAGGCACAAAATTCTGAGGGGCTGACTGATGTTTCTTCTTTTCCTTGTAGCTGAGTAGGGCAAGGAGAGAAATACCGGACAGGTGTGAGGGGGAAAAGACTGAAAGTCAAAGCGAAAATAAAAGCTTCTCCTATGGCAATAAAAAACCAGAATGATTAAACTCGTTACGCATAGTTGCCTCGCTAATGTCTATTAAATAAATTAGGTCAGTTTTAAAATAATAATTTTTTTTTGTATTTTTATTAATAAATTATGCCAGTTTTAAAATGATAGAATTTTTTGTATTTATATTTTCAATTGATGATTCAGATTTAATTTGAGTCTTTATGTTTTAATCTGACGGATCATATATAACCTTCACTTATCTCTCAAATGGTGGCTCATATTTAATTTTAATCTTTATGTTTTAATTTAAATCTGATAGCTCATATTTTTTTTATTAATTAATTTATCTCTTAAATAATTTTGATGGTGATAAAAACAAACAAGTATTTATTAAACATGTATTTATCTCTTAATTAGTATTTATTAAACATGTATTTAATCTCCTTATAAATTTTAACATCTATTTACCTCTTAATACGTACTTTTTGATCTCTCAATTTGCACTGCGTTTCTATTTCTCCATATGAGTATAGTTTATTTCTGTAACATGTAAAAATATTTTTCTAATAACTTCTCTTCTTCTTTTCTTCTCTATTAATGTTTATTAAACAATATTCGATGTAATATTGTATAATGATTATAAAATGGGTACGTGTACGATCTGTATATATATAGCATTATTAAAAAGTGGCAAACATCATATGTATTAAAAAATCAGAATAGTTTATACGTAATGTAATTGATTATTATAATTTTATCATAATGAATGGTATATAATTTTATGTAACGGATATGTATAATAGTTTTATGTAATTTAGACTAATAGAAGTACAACTAAAAAGATGGGTATGTGCTGTTCAAATTTTTGATATTCAATCACTGCCTTAATTTTAAAATGGATATGTGTATAACGATCTATACATATTTTTAATTTCATTGTAATGTAATTGATTATTAATTTTACGTGATATACAAACATTGATTATTAAATTTCACAATTTTTTATACTAATCTTTTAATTAAAAAAAATTAAAAATTCTAACATCAGTTTAATAATTATTTTTCAAATTGAACAAGTTTATTCAAAATAACATTATTAATATAAATTTAATTTCATGTACAAAAATGTTTACTTGCCGGAAATTCTCTTACATTAAAATTCTTATCACTTGAATCATACCAAAATTAATAAATTCAAAGAAAAATTGAATACCTTAAATTAAGATTAGAATTCAGTTTTTATTAAACTAATAGAGAGAGAAAGAAATAAGAGAATAAGAGAAATCTTATTACTCAACTGATATCTAATATGTTTAGGGATTAGCTCTATTTATATTAAGAGCTAATCTCCTTACTTCTCTACATAATCAATGTGGGACAAATAAACTATATATACTATTGGGTAATCCCTCATTCATACCACAATTCCAATGTGGGATAAATTGTATTTTACAATATTACTTATAGACATCCACATATTAGTATTTTTACAACACTCCCCTTTGGATGTCCATTATGTCACAATTCAATGACAGTTGTCTCATTAAAACCTTCCTAAGGAAAAACCCAGTGGGAAAAAACCAAAGTGAAGAAAAAAGAGTACAACATTCTTCTGGATCACTGAATCGGTATCAAATGCACAATATGCTGCCTCGTTAAAACCTTTACTAGGAAAATCCAATGGGACAAAACCTAGTTAAAGGAAAAAAAGTACAGCGTACAAATATTAAGTAGCATACTTTAGGATGCCCCCCTGATTATTTACTCCCCCTCATGATGACAATTACATTTAATTTGTTGATGAAGTCAAATCATAACACTCTCCTAAACTCATTTTGAAATATCAGCTTTGACAATCACCTCATGAGTAAAGTCCACCAAGTTGTCATCAAGTGGATTTACTCGACTTTAATCTTTGTGTTCTTCTAATGCTCATGTGAAACATGTCTCATACTTGTCACCTTGAAAATTTCTTGAAAATGTGCTATACACGCTGCATTGTCTTTATAGATAATGCTCAAAACAGCTGTTATATAAGACAAGTAACAAGAACTGCGATTATGCTGAAGTAATGATTTCAATCATATATATTTCTGATTAGTTTCATGAAGAGCAAAATTTTCAAAGTAGTTTGATGAAATTACCACTAAGAAATAACATCATTTCTACTAATAAATACTGGATGTAATTGAAATCATACCTTATGATAATCAGAAATATATCCTGAATTAGCATAACCTATGAACTTGGAACCATAAGAGTTATGTGCATAAAATAAAATTAGTAGTTCTTCGTGGATATCCAATGATATGTTTGATACATATCTTGTGTTGTTTAGTTGGTGTTAAGCTATATATATTGAATAAGTAAAGAAATAAGAAAATTGAAAATCAACAGTTTTCTCGAACTCTTCAGGAGTCTCGATTAATGTATCCACATAAACTGCTACTATTGAAAATTATTTATGATTATTCGTTTATAAAGACACATGGCAAATGGGATTGTTTCTATTTCATTCCTTAGATAAATCTTACTAAGACGATTGTATCACGTTCTTTTGGAATGAATTTGTATCGCATTCTTCTGGAATGGATAAGTTCATACAATTAGCGTCTTAATTTTATTGAGTATGTACTCTTCGACTTTGCTTCAAGCAAAGTTAATCCTTCTGGAATTTTCACATAAATGTTAGAGTCTAAGTCCCCGTATAAATTAGCAGTTTCACAGTATATGAGTCTCATATATAATATTTCAACAACTGATAAGCTAATTATAAGATATTTAAAATTTATATATTGGATCCATAATCAGTGGAATACTATACTCATAATCAATCACAAGTTTCTGCAATAAACTTTGTGCCACAAGTTGTGCCTTATTCCCTTTTATTATTATAATTTAATTTCTTATGAACACCCATTTGTAACAAAAAAATGTTAATATATATATTTGGGGTTCGTACTATAGGTCCAAATATACCACGTTCATTTAGAGACTCAAATTTTGCCTTAATGGCAATTTCTTATTTGGCCAATTTTTTTGTCGACATTTATTTATTGTACATGGTTATATATCATTATTATCATTGCCCTTTGATATTCCAGTTGTTACTGTATATACAAATAAGTCATCGATGACATTTTATTTATATTCCACATCTCTTTTATTAAATATTGAGATCTCTTTATTATTTGGTACCAATGCCTTTTCAAGGGCTTATGTAGTCTCTTTAGGGACTTGCGTCTTTTTCAAGACAATGGCCACTTCAGGAGCCTTAAAGATAGTGGATTTTCTCATAACCTCTTCTTAAGTGAAATGAGGAACCTCTTCAGGAGTGTTCTTAGGGCATGATTAATCAGACTTCCTCTTCTAGGGAGTTCAATCTTTGGAACCTATAGGTCTGCCACGCTTCTGGCGTGGTACAGATTCATTAATTGCCATATTTTAAAGTTGTCATGCATGGATATTAATTATGGTAACTATATTTATAACTGGTATATATAACTTTGTTGCATTTTACTGCATCATTAAATCAATTAGTAATGTGTTTGTAATTTCTTACAAAACAATATTCTATGTACCTTCTCACATTGTGATATACGTGGGTTTAGATGAGACATAGTGGGATTGTTCTACTATAATTCTCGCCGTTCTTCTGGAATGGATAGTTTTACAGGAACTTTCTTATCTCCCCCTAACGGCGGGAATACTTTTTCATCAAAGTGATAATTTACAAAACGTGCAATAAACACATCTCCTTTAATTGGTTTTAAATACGGGATTATTAAAAATGGGTCAAAGCATATATGAATAATAAAACTAACTATGGGCAAATTAAATTTAGTAGTTGTATTTTTGAATTTGCATGATAAGCTTGTAAAAAAAATAATATATAGTAGAATGAAGAAAACTTACATACCAATAGGTGTCTATAGTCTTGGAGCATCTATAGATGGACAAATATCATCTTGCATTCTTTTTTAAAAAAATGTCAATCCAAAAAAAAAAAATTTTAAATAAAATAATTTAGTAACAAGTTTACCTTTGCAAATACATGGTAAAAAAAAAAATACAAATTTAGTAAACTTGTACCCTTAAAAGTTGTTTATTATTTTTTTTTCTTAATACAGTACTTCTAAGATACCTACATAGCATGCAAAGAGTTGAAATTTTTGAGATAATTAAAATTTTTAACTTTGAGCTCGGATTGAGCTTCTTACTCATAATAGAGAGTGATTCAATACTAAAAAGTATTGTATAATAGACACTTGATGAGAAAATACTTAATTTTTTTCTAGTGGGAGCTTTTGGCTCTTAATACTAGTAATAATGCACAATGTTGTGCAATAGAAACCCGAGGAGAAAATAATAATGATTCTAGTGTGAGTTTCTGGCTCCCAACACTAGTTGATAATGCATAGTAATTCATTGTTACATTCACTATTTATTTCAATATGATACTCATTAAAGTTAAGCAAGTTTCTTCAGGAACTTCTTGATAATAATAATCTTTAATGAATATGTTGGTATATTATATAGGCTCTTCTGGAGCCTTCAATCTTTTGTATAAGTCCAACTATAGTGGATACTTTGTGTATATATTAAGCACCAACTTATTAAAAATTTATGGTTTTTCAATAATAGTATATGATATGACACCATCTGAAAAGTGTATTATGCAATCCATAATTTATACATTTAAATAAAAGAATCATAAAAAATGATAATTTAGGTCTTCTGGACCTAAATTGATTTTTGCTCCCAACTTCTCATCAAAAGTCTCTTCATCAAGAGGAGTGCAATTAGCAGCTTTATAAAAAAATAATTTCATGCTCCCCCTCTTCAGTATGATTGTCTCACATCATTAATAGATGTCTTTATTTAACTATCACATATTTTGGTATATAGTTTTGATTTAAGGTCCGGCGCTTCTCAACAAACCACTTCAAGTGGTTCTTGAGTTTTATAATAATTTTTGTGTTTCTAACTCTGTTAGGGCAGTTATTATATTTACCTCTAGTAAAGGAAAACAATTATCCATCTCTTTTAAGTGGAATTATTGCACATATTTTCTTGACCTCTATTTTAATAAGAAATAATAAAACTTTTGGTTTTATAAACAAACTTAGGGGTTGAAAAATCTAACATTACATGCTAATTTATAATGTTTGTAATGATTTGAGCAATTATAGAGAAGGGTAGAATAAGAGATTTGTTAAGTTCAAATAGGAAATAATATAACAACAGCATACTTATATATAAAGTTATATATAATTTTAATTAAATAAAAATTTAACAGTTATATGGGACTTCAGGCCCAAATTTAGGTTACCAAATTTATGGGACTTTAATTCAATATCCTCTTATATCAAAATTTCAGATTTGATTATTGAAGCATATTGTTATTGGAACTTCAGGTCCAAATTTATGACTACAGAACTTTAAATCCAAAATAATTATTATGAAACTTCAGGTCCTAATTTAGAGAACTTCATATCTCTAAATAAAATAAAAGCCTTTGACTTCAAATATAAATCATAGATCTTCGGGTCTAGAATAATGAATGGGGAATTTCAAGTCCCAAATATAAATTACGGATATTCGGATTCATAATAATGAATGGAAAACTTTAGGTCCAAAATTGAAATTATGAATCTTCGCATCCATATTAATTAATAGGAAACTTTAGGTCCCAAATATAAATTTTTGGATATTCGGGTCCATAATAATGAATAGGGAACTTCAGGTCCCAAATATAAATTATGGATCTTCGGGTTCATAATAATAAATAGAAAACTTCAGGTCCCAAAAATAAAATATGGATCTTCGGGTCCATAATAATGAATAGGGAACTTCAGGTCCAAAATATAAATTATGGATCTTCGGGTTCATAATAATGAATAGGAAACTTCATGTCCCAAAAATAAATTATGGATCTTCGGGTCTATAATAATGAATATGAAACTTCAGGTCCCAAATATAAATTATAGATCTTCGAGTTCATAATAATAAATAGGAAACTTCAGGTCCCAAAAATAAATTATGGATCTTCGGGTCCATAATAATGAATATGGAACTTCAGGTCCCAAATATAAATTATGGATCTCCGGGTCCATAATAATGAATAGGAAACTTCAGGTCCCAAAAATATAAATCGTGGAACTTCGGGTCCAAGATAATAATGATTATAAATTTAAAGTCCCAAAAATATAAATCATGGAACTTCAGGTCCAGATTATTTATAAAATAGAATATTAAATATCTATAACAATAATAAAAAGACAAACAACAGAAATCATAATATTATGAAAGAAAAAAAATTTATAGATCTGACCTGTATGAAGAAATTACGATGCTTGATATTGAACTGGCCTCCAAGAAGAACAAATATAAATTTGAAACTATGGTGACATGCTTTTGCATGACCGGCCGGCCTTCAAGAAGAAGGAAAAAAATTTAACTATGGTGGCCTGCTTTCGCAATGGCCTCCAATTGACTGTAGAGCAATCGTGCTGATAACGTATTAAACTAATAGAGAGAGAAAGAAATAAGAGAATAAGAGAAATCTTATTACTCAACTGATATCTAATATGTGTAGGGATTAGCTCTATTTATATTAAGAGCTAATCTCCTTACTTCTCTACATAATCAATGTGGGACAAATAAACTATATATACTATTGGGTGATCCTTCATTCATACCACAATTCCAATGTGGGATAAATTGTATTTTACAATATTACTTATGGACATCCACATATCAATATTTTTACATCAGTTTTGATTTTGTTACTGAAATGACTTCTTTAATTATATTTTTTTGCACCTTTATTTGATTATTAGGTATGTATTAGTTGTTTTTAGTATCAATATCAAATATTTATTAAAATTTTAATATTTAGTTATGTTAAATTCAATGAAAGTTTCAATTGTTCAAAATTATTTATACTTTCTCAAAATTATTTATATTTTTCTTATTATAAATGGTAGAAATTAATTTTTTAAATGTAGGAATTTTAATTTTTAACAACTCTTTATTTCTAAAAGACAAACAGAAAGGGCATCCTATATACATTTAAGTAATAATATTTGTAATTTCAGTTTGTTTGAAAGAAAATATAATTAATTGTGAGAAAAATTATAAAAAAATAAATAATAAATAAGTTAATGGTTGGTGATAAAGGCATGTATAATATTATATTTATTATTTTTTTTCAAAATATATTAATAAAAGTTTATTTTATCTGGAAACTAATTTTAATTTTTAAATATCATATTGATACGTTTGGTACGCTGGATAAAAATTAAGCGGGATTGGACATGTAATGATTAGTCGGATAAAAATTTAATAAACTTTGCATTTGATAGAGTCCTATATTATAAGTCTGAATATTATATAACATAACTCACTTTTGTTTTAAAAATACATACAATATTAATTGTTGTACACAAATTTTTTTTGCTAATGCAATTAGCCTGTTTATAAATAAATTCCGTAAAAAACTAATCCAGGAGAAAAGTTCTATATTACATACATTCATACAATATTTATGAATTAGGCATTAAATATAGTTTCAAAATCTGATGTAATTTTTTTTATATAAAATTAAAGTTTCTTATAAATTCATTCATTTAATAAAAAAAATACCATATTATACAATAAATGAATTTTGTTAGTAGACTTACTGTGATTTTCGGTGATCGAAAATTTTCATATCTAAAGGGCGTAAAGAAAAGATCGGAATAAATTAATTAATAAAAATATTTTTATATTCGTTTTGTTATCCGGCAAACATGGAATAAAATAATACCATTTATAAGTGTGGTATAGTTTTATCTGGTTATAATGGGATAAAAGAATAATTAATCTTGAATATAATCATGTCCCGTGTTGCACTAAACGCGGGATATGATAAAGATATCATATATACTCTTGCACTAAATATAGGATATGATTTGTTTATCCAAATATTTTTGACAATAAACACCGGATACGATTAATTAATCTAATCATGCCTCTAATCCCGCGCGACAAACACACCCTAAATGTAAATATATTAATTTAAACTTAAGCAACTATTCTCTTAACATACGCATATCCTATATATGATCATTAATTTCCGAATCTTAATGATCCATTATGTACTAATGGATATATATAAATGGATTATGTCGGGATTAACGTTATTTATAAAGAGGTAATAGTCGAGTTTTCGGTTTACTCAATTTGAACTCGATATATCTAAAAATATGATTATATGAAATTAAACTTGACAAAAAATATATTTATTTTAAAAAAATAAATTAAAACATACACTGTTTACTATACTATATGTATAAACATCAACTCACTTTTTCACTTATTGCAAAGGAGAAGCTACTAAAGGGCAGGGGGTAGGCGCGGCACGTTAGTTTTGATTTTATTTTTTTTACTATATATTGGATATTTTTGAAATATATATATATAAAGACTTATGTGTAGAAAAATAAACTTGATGTAACTGTAAGGGGCAAAACTTTATGAGCCATTTGAAAACTTCTAAATTTCACAAATTAAACAAAGCAAACTCTTGTCTCCACGATCTCATTATCATTATCACACAGTTGCTTGCTTGCTTCTCTATTCTTCATCTCTTTCATTCACCTCTCTTTGTCTCACTCACACAAATACACAACTATGTTACCATAACCACACCAATCCACTGCTCAACCTCCACACCACCACGACCACGCGCACAATCCACTATATTTTTAGGTATATTTTTTAGATCTACTTTTCAAAATTAGGGATTATTTTATTCCTTCATTGCTTGCATAATATTAGTTTTGTTTATTTATTAATGGCCTAATATCAAATGTATTTCTTGAACATTTGATTAATTGTTGAATATTTGGTAATTTAGGTCTAAACCCCTAATTGTTGAATATTTGGTGATTTAGGTCTGAACTCCTAATTGTTAAATTTTATTTATATTATTGATTAATTTCATAATTATTAATTGCCTAATATTAAATGTATTTCTTGAACTATTGATTAATTGTTGAATAGTTAGTAATTTAGGTTTAAATCCCTAATTGTTGAATTTTATTTATATTGTTGATTAATTGCATAATTATTAATTACATAATATTTAGTGTATTTATTGAACTATTGATTAATTATTGAATATTTAGTAATTTAGGTCTAAATTCGTAATTTTTGAATATTAGTTATATACTTATAGTTATTTAATAATTTATTTTATTCTATTAAAAACAATATTAATGGACAAGTTTTAAATAGTATTAAAATTTTAAGACTTTAAATATGATTTAATGTGTTTTAAATTTCGCCCACAATTGACTCAAATCTTAACTTCGTCACTGCCTACTCGCATGTTGTAATTATATTGTATCACAAAGTTATTTAAAGAAAAATGTTATATTACAGTAGAGTCGAGTCAAATGGACAAAATTTATGTGAACTTGAACTTAAATCATTTGAACTCAAACTTTTCTTGATTATAAAAGAAAAAAAAAAAGTTCACCTTATATTGGGATTTGCTTAGTCGAAATCAGGCCATTTTTGATCCATAATTATAATGGAAGTGCACTTAGACAAACTTAATTTATTTTATCACTATTTGAATAATAGGCATACAATAATATTTTTAAATTTTGATTAAGATTAAAAATTAAAATTAATTATGTAGTGAAAAATTTAATTCTTCTTGCTCTCAAATTTAGAGCATACTAATACTTTTTAAGAACAATGTTAAAATTAAGTTATTTGATAAATAGCAAAGTTGGAATAAGAATTCTTAATATGAGATAAAAAATATTACAATTACGAGTAGTTATAGATATAAAAAAGTAAAAATAAAAATGATTTTAAATAGTGTCACCAATTACATATAGCACAATCAAATCGTGTCGTAGGCACACGTATTATCTAGTATATATATGTTAAACTATTAGACTTGGCCCAATGGTTATCGCCCTGGATTTAGTTCTGGAGTTGACTAGGGGCTCCCTAGGTCGAACCCGACAGCTGCAAAAACATTTGTGGCTAGGAGCATGTGGTCTAAGCTATAAAAATTATATAATAAAGGGCAATTTTCAGGTCGACCCCTTGAACTTTTTTACCTTACGATTTACCCCTTTCATTTATAATATATGTGCAAATGAACACTAGTGTGACGCTCCAAATCCCGTTATAAGGATCAATCCTCCGGGACCGATTAATCACGGGTGCCGTATGCCGACGACAATTAAACTAGGTAATAATTCCTAGAAAACAATACAAAAAATTCAAAGTCCAGATAAGGAGATTAAAGCGTGCCTCATACTCGTCATACAAACCATGCATTAAGCAGTAAGTTAGTAGCATATCAACAAGCCTCCAATGAGGTCCCAAAACATTGAGTCTACAATCTCTATACAATACATAAGTTAAAATATTAAAAGATACATATGCCGTCAACAAAATTTTATGAGTAGTGGTCCTTCCATCGTGAAGGACCCTAGACCAACTACGGTATAAAGGCGACTTATGAAGTAGCGTCATTCCCTTTTCTTTTTCCGAAGAACTTATGGAAGTACTTGTGTAAGAAAATAAAAAGAGTGAGCCAAACGGACTCAGTGGGAATCATATATAATGAAATTATGAGGAATATGATATATATATACGATATTTTAAGTAACCATATAAAACCAGTTAATAGCGCGGTTGTGTATAGATATAAACGTTTCTTAAACTTCGAGCCGCTACACTGATAATTCTCGCACTATCCAATCGTACACTAGGTCTGCGTTTCGTAGCCTTTCACCCACGCGGCTGCAGAGCCCTTACCTGGGACTGTTCATAGACTAGTGCTAACGTATACTTTCAACAAGGTATCAACCGGCTCAATTAAGAACAATGAAGCTTTCATTATTAGGTTATCAACAAAATGTGAGGTCCAAGTGGGTTTTTGAGCAAAACAAGCGATTAACTATAATTTCCATCATATCAAGGAGTTTTAAACCATACTACAACTATTCGATTCATCCATTATAATATTTATTAAAAACCCTAAGATATATACATAGACCCAGTTAGAAAACCTAGGTTTTTGACAAAACATGTAGTAAATTCGAAATAAGCTACACATAGATGTAAAGTAGGTTTTAGTACTAGATTTCCACTTCAATAGAGCTTAATCCTTGAGTTTGGAGGGTTGAACCAAGTCAAATCCACTGAATTTCGAAATCCCCCAAGTTGTTGCTTCTTGCCCTAATAATGGTGGGTGATGGAATGAAGAAGAAAATGGAGATGAAAGTGGTAGAGATGATGATCTTAAGTTCCCATTTTGAATCAAGGATGAAATCCCCCAACTAACCCTCAAATTCACCCCTCTCTTTCTCTCTCTAAGTTTGAACTCAAAGGTGTGAAGAATGAGAAGAATTGGTGTGATTAAAGGTTAAAAATCGGGTCAGAATTAGTCAAAGTGGGTTTGCCGTGATGAGTAAGATTGATCTTATTCCGGGCAAAAAGTGCACTAGTTTGGGTTTGTCTAGATTTGAGACAAAACACTTTCTGCCCGGAGTAAGATCGATCTTACTCGACTCAGCAATAAGTGCACCTGTTATATTGACCTGTAGGTCCTTGAGATGTTGGAATCATGTTTCGGGCCAAACACAAAACTTGTAGAAGGAGACGAGATGGAACTTTTGGCACTGACAGGGGCTCATTTGGGCATCGGATGAGGAAGTTATGACATCTCAAAAATGACCAAAATTAAGAAATCGCAAAATGTCAAAACGAGTGATTATTGCCTTTTATCCAATTCGGACCACCCGAATCATGAAACGATTGTCCAAGCAAACTTAATTATACCACTACAACATATTGAAAGTTTTAAACCAAGCGAAAGGCACCAGGTTCATAACTAGCCCATTACTATTTTGTTAAAAAGTTGACGGAAAACATTACACTTGATGAAAAGTTTAGTTAAAGTGACCAAATTACTCCATGATACATAAAACAATTCCAACCTCTATTTTAATCAAATAATTTCAATCTTAGGAGATATTAATCATCTTTCTAAACACCCATTTGAACCCTATGTTCATCTTCCTCGCTTAAAATCTCCAATCCATATGTGGAAGAAAAAAAAAGAAAAATTCTCCAAATGCCATCAATTGCAACCAAGCTCTGTCCAATATATATATACACAACTAAACTTCTTTCGCTAATGCAGCTGTTATGACCACCCAAGAACACTTTGAACAATGGCGCCACCAACCCGGCATCAAATCACGATAGCACCATCAAAACAACACAGTTGATACATAAAATAATCCTACAAATTAACCCTAAATTTCAAGTAAACTCTAGTCTCTTTGCCACCTCCGACGAGCCTCCATTCTTTATATCTTTACATCCCTTTTTCGTTCTCCCTTCGCTATCATTATTTAATTCTCAAATCTGGCAATCTATTCCCTTGAAAATCAACCTAAAAGGAAACCCCTTAAACCACTTGACTATAAATTTTGAATCACGCTCGTTTTAATAATCGGGTTAGTGAGGTAGAGAGAGAAAATAAAGAGAGTTAGAGGTGGGTGAAAGAAGAGAGCATGGTGGGTGATGGGTTGATTTAGGTTGGGGTTTGTGAAGAGGAAGAAGATGAAGTACGATGGGTTCAAATGGGTATTTTTTGGTCTTTTTACGCTTTGTTTTGACAGAGTTATCCCAGTTTTTTGGGTAAAAATTTGAAGGGCGTATACCGATGGGTAAAAAAGTTCAAGGGGCTAACACGAAAACCTGACTAACCACAGTGGGGTTTAATATAATTTTCCCTATAACATATCAAGTCGATGAAACACGACATCAAACATGTATAAAAAAATAAAGTTATGATACGAAAGACATCTTACAATATCTGAAAAATGGTAAATAACAAAATTCATTAAACTATCAAGATTTCACTTTCTTTTTTTTTTTTTTTTTAGAATATGATCGTTATACAAAAACTTACGATATAAATTTTGCTTATAACCACATGATCTGCTGATTTAAAAAATTTAGGTGAAACGTGAGGCAAAATTGGGCTTCAAATATGGGACCAAAAACCTTGGGCTTTATTACGCGCAAAAAAATAGTCGTCGGGCTACGTTGCCAAGAAAAAAAAAATTGGGCTTCATGAATCAGAAAGTGAATTGAGAGAAAATGTTAGACGGGTCAGGCGGGTCTTGGTAGATAATATTTAATCCAATCCAATTAATAAGAATTAGTGTGCACGCAAAGCCTTTATTTTTTTAATTTAAAAGAGAATTAAGGAATTAAGCATATGTATATATATATATATATATATATTCCTCTGGTTTATCTCCACTCATACCCGTATAGGAAAATCAACGATCATCTCTCACTCTGGGCTCTTCCATTTCCATTTCTCAATTTTAAGACATTCGATTGCTTTCCTTTGGCAGGTATTTCTCTCTTATCGTTTTATGGAAGTTCGATTTAGGGTTTCGTTATTTGTATTAAGGACTTGATCACGAATTCAACTGAAGTATTCGATCCATTTCTCGGTGGCGGTGTTACTTTTTTCCATTAATTTCTCTAGGGATAATTTTGCGTTTTCTTTGGTAAGTAATTCCTAGGGTTTTCATGATGCCTACATAATTTAGGTCCTTTACGTCACTTTCCTAAATGATGAACGAGGACTTCACGCATATGTGTGTGTTAGATTTGAATCATTTGACGAAAGATGAAAATGGGCAACAAAATGCGTGTATACTGTCTGTCAATATTGATTAATAAGAGCCGTTGATTGCATTCTAGTACTTTGATTTTCAGAAAGTTATGCAGCATAAAATTGGCCATGTGGGTTATTATTTTGATCATATGGAATGAGTTTGGTGTTAGGATATTAGTTGAAATAATTATCATAGTACAACTATAGAGTAAATATGGGATAATTATCATCATATAAGAAACTGAATTTATGGCTTTGGATGTTTAGGAGTCTCTTAAGTGTGTCAGGGAAATGTTGATGCAGCCAATTGATAGGGTTAGCTGAAATTGAGTAATTTTTTTTAATTGCCAAAAGTAATTTCACTAGAATAACAAACAGCCACCTGTTTCTGTTGATTTGAGACAAGGATGGTAATGTTTATTACTTCTATACTTTTTGTTCATGATTTAAAAATGGTTTTCTTGATATTGCATTTAGGAAGTAGAGTATTTTACTGGGTAATAATATACTTCTACTAAGAAAAAAATGTCGTGTCAAGTGCGTATGAACCTATCAATGCTAATGCTTTGACTGCACGTCTATACTAATGGATAATTGTTCGCTAGCTGATGCGTGTCCAATTATTTTTCTTTAAATTTTAATTTCCTACACTAATCAACACTCACTTGTTAATCGGACACCTAGTATGAGGTGAAGTTGGCAGGTTTGGGTTTAGCCTAAACGTAATTGGGCTGCTTAAACCATATATATGGGGATAAGAATGGAGCTATTACACTCATCCATAGAGGAACAAATGGATAAGAAGTCCCATGGAAAACAAAGAACTGGGAGTTGTTTCTGTATTCTTCTCAACGATTATAGATTACATTATATACGATTTTTATGACTTGATCCAATGTTGGAAGGGAATTGTATTGTATCACATTTCCGGTTTCCGTAATGCAACTTAACCAGTTAGCCTATTGGTGGAATAATTAACAATCACCTATGCTACATAGACTATAGGAAGGATATATACACAACTTTTCTTTAGGTATAGGTACATGCAATGATGTAACATACTCCCTACATCTCATATAAGAGTCCATGTTTGAGAGCCATGCATGTTGAGAAATATTATTAAGTTCAATAATTATCCTTCATCTTAAGGACGGGGAGAGCGTTAGCCATTGTAATTTTTGGTTAATAACATAATCTATAGCCTAAATTTAGAAAAGCGCTTAATTTTTCCTTGTTCTTTTGGGCCATTAAACCTATAATTTCTCGCTTAACAATTTTACGTCTGTCACACTAAACAGAATCAATCTCAATATCTAGAAGTTTAAAAGTCTCTGCCGAGGGTCCAAGATCTTATCTTTTCTTACAGAGACATTTGTGATAGTTGAAGGATTTTTGTTCTTGTCCGATATGTATTGACATGTATATGGCTTCTTCTCAGAAGTTTTCTTGCTTATATCTGTGAACATGTTGTGAATTTATTTGTTATAATAGGTCTTCTTTTAGCTTTATGATGCGTTTCTGGTGCATCAATAGCTTTTCCCCAACCTTTTGTTTTGAAACATCGAAATTCATTAAAAATGGGGGATTTTATTACTTTTCCAGGCATAAAAGCCACTAGAAGATGCAGGGAAACAGGGGAAATAGGGACCGTTTCTTGAATCTCGGTGACCCTTTTGCTGGTTTTGGTGGCTTTGGGGGTCAGAGGAGTTTTATGTCTTCATTTTTCGGAGGAAGAGACCCATTTGATGACCCTTTCTTCACACGCCCATTTGGAGGAATGTTTGAGTCGAATATTATTTGGTCCTACTGGAAGTTCTTTCATGAATGCTCAAGCACCTGGATTCCTTCCACATCAATCCTCCCAGCCCAATAGATTGAGGGGCCCAATCATTGAGGAATTGAATTCCGATGATGAAAAGGAACTAAATGGTGGAGACGAGAAGAAAGAGAATCCTAGAAAGCATGGTAGGTCAAGCAAAGAGCCTTATGTTGAGGATCCAGATGATGAAGCTGAAGGTGAAGCTTGTTTCCTAGTCTTCTACTACTAGCTAGAGTCGCTTATTTCTGCCTTTTAAGGTGCATTTGATAAAAAGTTGGAAATGACTGAAAAAACTATCAATTTTTATGAGAAGTTGGAAAAAGAGATGAGTGATTTGGTGAATATTCTATTACTTGCTTGGATTTCCATGGCGTAAAATTCTTTGGGTGGTGGGTAAGAAAATTTTTCAATGGAAAATTAGAAAAAGACGCATAACATCTCACCAAATCACTTGTCTTTTTTTTTTTCCAAGTTATAAATATTACTATATTAGTAGTATTTTCAATTACTTCCCAACTTTTTTTTTTATCGAATGGACCCATGTTGTTGCAATAATATGAGTGTAACACATTTGATGTTCTGTATGTAGCAGAGAGAAAGAGTAAACAAATTCATATCAGGAATGAGCTCAATAGCTTGAACAATACAAAGTCGCGCCCCCAAGCTAGTAGCTTCACTTTTCAGAGCTCCACTGTGACTTATGGTAGTTCAAATGGAGCATATCGTACTTCCTCTACAACAAGGAGGACAGGCAGTGATGGGGTATGTAATGCTTTAGGGTAACATGTTGAAATATGTTTTTGGCCTATGTTTGTTATCTTATATGCTTGTGTGGGTCTGCAGTTAACATTTGAAGAAAGCAAAGAGGCTGACTCAGCTACTGGTCAAGCAGCTCATAGGTTGTTGAGGGGAATTCACAATAAGGTCTAGTTGATCTTTTTCCTCCCAAAAAATATTATGGTGTTTTATTTATTTTTTTGTTTAGTTTTCTTATTTATATTTCAAGAATGCATGATGAATATAATTTGACCATGCTTTAGGGCCATACTGTTTCGAGGAAACTTAATTCAGATGGTAGGGTGGATACAATGCAGACCTTGCACAATCTTAATGAGGGTATTTTTTCTTTTATTTTCTTTAGTTGTTTTTGTTTTGGTACGTTGTGCCAAACCTAAGAAGACGTCATAGACAGCAGGTAACCAGTTTATGTTGAATTTGGTTTATTTATCAGGTGAACTTCCAGCATTTGAAGATGCTTGGAAAGGAAATGCTAGAAAGCATCTGCCTGGTCGGACTGAAGGGATCAGCGTAAATGATGGTATGGCTAAGAACTTTTTTCTTAAACTAGAGTGTATCTCTTTATTATATATAGCACCTGAACTTTATTCCAAAGCTAATATGATATCTGCTCTGGTTTTACTGCATTATTTCAATCCCTTGATGAGATCTTGATTGACCTGATTCTTCATGCTTGATGTTTTAGGATCTGGCAGCAGCATCCAGAATGGCCCGGCAAGCAGGGGAGGTTGGGCACTCCCTTCAACAGAGCGCTCACATTACTCGGGTAGCACAGAAACAATTACTAGCGGCCACATGGCTGGTTCTGCTCGGGCTAAATCAAAAGGAGCCAGTGCCAGTAAGATGGACAAAGCTACGAGGCATTGAGAAGTTCACCCTATGTACGCGCTCAAGGTTTGCCTTCTTTTGCGTTGGTGAAATCTGTAGTATTCTAGTAGTAGTAGTGGTTGGTATGACCTATCATTATACATTGAATAGTAACTTGCCACAATTTCCACATTATCCAAACCTGATTATACTAACTGGTAACTCTTCCCTCGCTATAAAAAAAGGGATTGAATGTATGCATGATAGTGTGTTTGCCTCTATTCTTCGTAATTGCCTATGTGAAATTTATTTCTCCTATATTTGAGTAATGTTAAACGCACAAATAGTACACCAAATGCGTTTTTATTGATCAAGAGCTGGGGCCTGCAAAAAAGTAGTTAAAATTATTTAACTGTTCACCATTCCTGATGCATCATTTTGTGGACGTTATTTTTGTGTACTTTTGTGTTTATAGCATTATTGTTCTGATTCTGAAAGTATTAGATTATCATGACTAGTTGTATGTTTCCTAGACTGACAGCTTGTGACACAATCAATTAACCATGCACAAACACAACACGAAGTTGGGTAATAAACAGGTTGACTTTTTAGACAGGATTAAGAAAGTAGGCCACACGAACCTTGGTAGACACAACGCCAACTTGATTTACATGACAAATACGTGAACCGGACAGGTTAAAGACTAGACTATACGCGATTATGGTTGAATTGCATATGACCTTTCTCTTATTCTAGAAGTTGTTTTCTTCTTTGCCTCTACACTAAATCCATAAAAGAAAATTAATTAAAATCTTACATATTCCTTCAATGTTTGTTGTTTCTGAATTGGTAATGCGTGGTTATCCTAGGCATGGGCACAATGACACATGATGGGTGTAGTTATAATACAGTTATTTGAATTACGTACTCAATCCTTCCTCAGGTTTGAATCCTTGTGTATTTGTGTACTGCATGTATCAAGAAAGAAAAGAAAACCGGGAAAAAATCCAGATTAGTAGGTGATAAATAATTTGGAATCCGGTTTCCTCTTAATTCTTGAAGGGTAATGTGGACTTTGGGGTCCATAGTTTTGTGTTTCTATTGAGTTTAGGGTCCATGATTTTCGTTGGACACCCCATAATGGATGGTTATGTGAGTCAACCGTTAGTCAATCCAAAATTGAATGAAGAATTGAAAGAGCAAAATTAGGGTTTAATAAAAGAAACCATTTGATGAGGGGTATTATTGGAACTTTGGCTCAAATTATGCGTTGACTAGCGGTTGACTCATAACCCTCTATTTTGGACCTCAAAAGTTCAAAAAATGAAAATAAAATAAAATTGTGGACCCTAAATTAAATAATCGCAAAACTATGATCTCCAAAATCTGGATGACCAATTTAATTTGAATCAATTGTTTAGATGCGTAACGCGTGGCACATTTAATTTTATTGGGCAAGTGCTTCTCGATAAGTATCCTATTTTATCATGAGACCCAATTATTCTATCGACTACCAAGCCTATTAACTTACGGCTCCTCTCCATTATTTTCGGTCTAATGTGATTTAATTTCAGGACTAAACAGATTTTTTATTTTATTTTATTTTTTTTAAACTTGGTGTGAATGATCTTTATAATAAGTTACTACAATAGACTTTTAGCAAGTAAACATATAATGCTAGACAAGGAAGTGTGGGACTATTTTTTCATGCACGCGTATCATCTAACAAAAAGAAAAAAATTTAGATTTAGACCCGTTTGATAACAATATAAAATATGATATAAAAAATAATTGTTTTTTATAATAAGTTAAAAAAATAAGTTAAGATGTTGTGATATTTTCTCCATCCTCTTTTATTTTTTATGGATTTTTTTCTTCCCTAGCACTTAAAGAAATTTTTTTGGAGGAAAAAGTTAAAGATGCAAGAGAATATATTACCATATTTTTTAATTTCTCACACAAATTAATATATATATTTTATCTTTTTTAACAAAAAAACTTTAATAAATAAATATATTATTTTCTCACACAAAACCGCCTTGTGGAGTATGTATGTGTACCTACGTACCAATGGTCAACAAAACCATTTTCCTGTTGACTTTGGGGTCCATTTAATCTAGTCTAGCGCCACACCATTATACGAATAAGCTAGTTCTGGGCGGAGAAGAATTGATGCTAGTGTACCAAAAAAATATTTCATGCTTTATTTGATAATAACATACAAAATAAAAATATTTTATTTGTACGAAAAGTTGAAAATTAAGTTAAGCTATATAATGAAATGTTCTCTATTTCATGATTATTTTTATGAATAGAGACGTCTTTTATTATTCATTTTTTTTTGTATAAATTTTTTCTTCCTCAATCTCCAAAGAAAAAATTTTCATGGAAAAAGTAAAAAAAAAAAAGAAAATATTTCATCACATACCTCAACTTATTTTTTAATTTTTTACACAATCAAGTGTTTTTCTTTTATTTTTTTGTTATTATCAAATTGGAGCCATAATTGTTATATGGTTGACATCAGGTTGAATTACACAGATTAATAACAAAATTAAAGACAGGTTATATTGTTATTATTTATTTAATTCTCTGTATGCAAGTGAATCTCACAAATTTAATAGTCTTATACCAAGTCATCTTTTTTATTATAATTGTATCGGTTAGTTTGGGTATTTTGTGGAAGGTTGTATGTTTGACTTTTTATTTTATTTCAGATTAGTACACAAAACGAAGCTTAGCAAAGCCTAATGAGGGAGGGGTGTTTATTGGTGGCCAACAACTCCTAAAATAAGATTCTTAGATTGTGTTCGATTTAAGGTGTAATAAAATATAATATGTGACTCAAAGTAAAATATTTTAAATTCGGATTTGGGACCTTTTGAATAATCAAAAGATATGGGACCAGTGTAGGTTTTTGTTGGCCATTGTATATATATGTATGCTATGAATTTGAAAATATAATTGATTTCTTTTATAAGGGTTATGTCCCTTTCAAACTCGTTGATGCTCTTCACCGCTATTCCGTTAATATGATACTATATTCTAATCAGTAAATTCATTAAAGTATTGATTGCATATATAATTATTGTAGGTACCTGTTAATTCGATGAATAACCATCTTACAACCAAAAAGATTAATGGAGGACCATATTAACTCTCATTTAAAGAGATTTTACGTATTGAAAATATTCTCTAGTATTTTAGCGACAAAAATTCATTGTTAAAGAGTTTGATATAGAATTTGTACATACTCGATTTGGATCTATTTTAAAACATATTTAAAGTTGGTCATCATGATAATTAATTTGTGGTGGCAACTGGCAAGTCGTATATAAACTCTATTATAGTTTCATTGAGTCAGTTAGCACTTCTCACCCATTTTTGTAGATGTAAGCTAACATAACATAACGCTCCTACAAAAATATACTTAAATTTAAAATGGATAAAATATTTATTTGTGGGTAAGGTGTACGTAGAGCGAATAAAAATTATGGGAAAAAATCGAGAAGCAGTAGAAATGGTCAATTTGGGACAATGGAGGTCACCGCGTCCGTAAGAGCCCATCCTAGAGCGGTAAGGAACTCACGTTGAGTTTCTCACTTTAAAATATAAAGAAAATTCAGCTTTCATAAAAAACTAAAATAATAATAATAATAATAACAATATTCACAATGGTTGGAATAATTCCTTTCCGGTAATGTATTTCATTGTATAACAAAATTTAACTAAAATAATTTATTGCGTGTCGTCACATGTTGAATTTATGTGGGCTCAATGATATCGATCCTCTGATATTATATAAGTTTTGAGTTGTGTTCAATGGGTTTGGTTCATTTGTTCATTCAAATATGTTACGCCTCGGTTCACTTCCACAACATATTATCTACTTTGTATGCAAGCTAGCACAATTTTTGCTTTTTCTTTAAATGCCTCTTATAATATATCAATTGATCAAACTCGGATGATGTGAGTGAGCACTGATAGGTAATAAGAGCGTTTAGTATAGCAACATGCGTTGTAGTTACACTAAGGCACATATGACACCAGTAGCAAAGCTATGATTTCAATATAGTCGGGGCTTGACTACCACTAAGCAAAAAAAAATAAAAAATTACAAGAAATAATAAAACGACAATATATATATATACATGCTTATATTAAAATATTAAACATTTATTACAAAAAGAGATGTCCAAAAAAAGAACGAGTTACAGAATCTCAAGATCAATATTTTATTTTAACCTATGTTCAATGCCTCCATGGCTCAATCAATGCCTCAATGGCTAAATAATATAATCAAATAGAGCCCAAAAGAAGTGTGTGAAGAGAAAGATGCTGGACATATTAAGTGACTGTCTCCACCGTCTGATAGTCAAAGGAAAACATGAATCGATTATCCAGGCAAGATCATACACGAGAGAGCAGAGATTGAGAAGAGGCTAGCTTGCTTTTTAAGATTTTACAAACCCAACCTCAAACTTTAAATATTTACACAAAAGTTCCTATATTATTATACCTATTAAAAAAATTGCAAAGTTCCTGTGGGGGCTTAAGCCCCCCGTCTCAGATTACATCCACCACTGTATGACAACCTACCTACGACACTAGGTCCTCATTGGGATACTTTTGGCTAGTCTTTTGATCTAATTCCATTTTCCTCATATCTTGGTTTAGTCAGTAAGATATTTTCCACTTTAACCCAAAATCTCACAATTTTGCTTTTCTTAAAAAAAGAAAAGAAAGGATATTATATACGTATACTATAAAAGACTATTGATTACACACATGCATAAATAATAATAATGAGGGGTAATAGTTTTTAAATGTTAAAAATATATAAACGATAAAAAAATTGTTCGATTGAGATTTGAATATACTTTTCAAGTGACATACCACCTAGCATATATACGTGTGTGTGTGTATATATCTATTATACAACATATCGAAGTTATTTAAATATTTTTTTGACATTGTAATAAACTTAGTGACAGATGTTAGTGACATTATCTGTCAAAACGGTTCTTTAATTTTTAAAATAATTTCAATTTCAATGTGCCAAATTGCAATTTTGGAACATACTTTTTGGCTCCTTAATTTGTTTTCAAAAGGCAATAAACTAACAACGTACAACTACCAAATGTTGACTTTGCAGTTGATCAAATAATGCTTTGGTTGGAAACCGAGTGGGTTTTTCAATTTTACCTTGTCAAACAAGATTCACATCTAGCCTGCCCGCACCTTTTTTTTTCACCGTGGAGGAAAATATTTTCCTTTTCCTTTCCCATTTTTCATTGCTTTCCATTTCCTATATATATTCAGAGAGAGTTATGAGATTGGAATCGTACAATTAATGAAAGAGTGAGAGGAAAGAGGACTGTTAATTAGTGAGCTGGAAATTGTTAAGATATTCTGATGAATTTCTTTTTTGTTATTTCAAAATAAAATGTTTTGGTTTTACTTTGTTCCAAGATAAAATAATTTTCATTATATTATTTTGTTGTCGTTTTTGAGATATTTTAAATTGATAGTTCTTTTTTTTTTCTAGGACATAGTTAATGTACTCTCTCAATAGAACATAATTGGGGCCGGCTTGGAAAATTTAGAGTTCAAGTTGTAAAACCAGGACCCTATAAACTAAGTATATTACACACAAAAAATTTGGGCACTTAAAAAAAATTAAAAAAGCGGGGACCAAAAAATTGATATTTTGGTCCCCTACCTCTTTTTTAAAAGATGTCAAAATTAAAGTAAAAATTAATGTCAATTTAAGAATAACAAATAAAAAAACTTGTTTTATTCGAAGTGGGAAAACTTTAAAATTATAGGCAAATCAAGTAGGAAAGAACAAAGTTGGTTTTTTGGCTGTGTAATAATATGAAAATGACTGTTTACCTATCTTTATTTATTAATTCTTTTACGGGGCTGTCACTCTCTCAAAACTCGGTGTGATCTTGGCCCCAGTTGCTAGTTAAAAAACACAAAGTATTTAATTAATACACAACTTGCTATGAAAAATATGTTCCATTGTTTACAGTAAATGCAAAGGTTCAACCTAATTTCTAATTCTTATTTATTATTGTGACAGTATTTATGTTGAAAAATCAAGAACGGTTTTATTTTGCTAGGCTAAACCTGGGAAAAAAAAAAGTAGATTTGACAATTTTAAACTATTTCCTGTAAGCTTCTCCTCTCAATCAAGGATGTAAGAAACTGCCCTCAAAATTGTCCCAAATCGGTTGTTGAACATGCATGTCCTTGATAGTTTTTTAATTATGAACGTATGCGGTGAAGTTGTCTCATACGTTTTGAACTCACAACTTCTCAGTTATGAAAAGAGTGCACTTGCCATTGAGCTAGGTGGAAAGTCCGGTGAGAATTTGATTTTTTATTTTCAAACTACAACAGGGATTTTTTTTATTAAATATTCCATTTCATCTCAAAGTAATGTTACTACATATTTGGTACTTCTTAAGAAAATAATTATCATTAGTGGGTTGTTGTTTTTGTGGACTATATTATAAAGGTTTATTCTCTGTCGCATAAATGAAATGAAGTGGCGATGTGATATATATGTGTGTGTGATTACGTACTAGTCCTTTTTAGTAATTTGGGATGTGGGTATATAGTGTAAAATTAGGTCTTTGTTTGCCATTGTATTTGTATGCTTTGGATGTGGGAATAATGCAAAAGTAGGTCCTTGTTCGCCATTGCATGCTGTGAAAATAACCATTTGACCTATCTTAATTTGTTATTTCTTTAGACTTGTCTCCCTTTCAAAGCCAACATCATCTTTTTGACTAAATTATTAAATAACACACAACTTGCTGGAAAATATTGATCACCACATTCAATTTGCAGGAAAACGCAAAAACTTGAAGACCTACAATTAATATAATGTAATCACAATATTTAATTTTCACATATTGGTGTACAAGAGAACCTAGATATATATATATATATATATATATTTATATTTATGCAACCAATTAATTTTTTAAAGAATAAAAAGAACAAGGTACGCATATCTTAAAATATGTACGTAAAGATTAATTTTTCTTTTTTGAAAAAATGACTTTTAACAAAGAAAGATATTATTCTAAAGTTGTACCATATATATATTTTTTAGAAATTATTCTTTGTTATGACAAAATTCTTATTTGATTTGGCAAATGTACCACAATTTACTCGACATTCTGATATATTTCTACGTGAGAATTAAAAAATGGGTAGTATTAACAGCACATTTATTAAGAGTGGTTTATCATTAAGACATTAATAAAGATGACACTCACTTCGTTTAATCCAGTAAGATTACCCTTTATTAACTCACCGAATTCTTTGTCAGCTCTTGCACTTCTCCATTATTCTAATGTGGAATTGGACTGGCTATGAGCCTCAGACTTGGTTTTGGATGCTCACTCGTATTTACTCACTAAGGCTCCGTTTGATAGTAATATAAAAAATGAAAATAAAAATAATTAATTTGGGTGAGAAGATGAAAAATAAGTTGAGCCATATGGTGAGATACTCTCCATCTTATACTCATTTTTGTGAGTATATGTTTCCATCCTTCTTTAATTTTTTGTGGAAAAATTTTCTCCACTATCACCCAAAGAAAATTAAAGAAAATTTTGTCAATGGAAAAAAGCAAAAAGCAAAAGTTAATCTCACCGCATCTCTTAACTTATTTTCCATCTTCTCACCTAAATTAATTATTTTTATTTTTATTTTTCATGTTGCTATCAAACGGAGCCTAATTATTGTGTTTTTGAAATGCTAAAACTTTAAATATTAAAAATACTATGTTTTACATATTTAAAATACTAAAAATATAATAGTTTTAATTTCTTGATAACAAATGTTAAACAATGAGTACAAACGCACTAGTTTGATAGTAATCTTCAGCGAGTACTAAAACTTTAAATTTGTATTTCAAATTTTAAATAAAATCATTTGTTTCTTCTTCAATAGTTACGGTAATTTCTTCTTCGTCATTTAGAAGTTTAATTCATTGAAGTCTGAACATGTGGTTTGATAGTAATTTTTATCCATCCACGTTGAAACTCATATATATACATGTATTTAGGAAATATTTCTCATACATATTAAATCATATGTACTATATATACGGATTGAGAATTTTGAAGAGATAATTTGATGATTTTCTTGATAAAATTTTATAAAGATAATTAATCTTTATCATCTTCATCAAATTTTACCTTCTCAAAAAATCAAATCTATATATGTAGTATGTATGGGAATTTTTTTTATATATATAAAGAAATAACAAAATTAATATATTAAGTGAGACAATGAAGGTACGGAGTACCAGTTAATATATAACAACAAAAATTGGAACTAATAAAAAGAAGTATAGATTAAACATGGAAATGCCTTACATCCCAACAAATTAGATTCATTTGGAGATACAATGGACATATATATATATATATATATAATATAAAATCCAGCTAATGAAGAGTAGTATGAACATTTGAAAGAAAGAAGAAAGTACCAAAAAAGATGTTAGATTCTGATTAATTTACATTCTGAACCAAGAAAAACAAACAAAAAATATTCTTTACCATTAATCACTTCATTTCCTAATAACAAACACCTCGCCGGACTCTCTATCGGTGTGCTTTATCCACCGCCTCTTCCCCTTCCCGGAGGAGCTTTTCTCTCCACCACTGGTCCCCACATGCGCTATATCCAATCCCTTCCCCACCGGCAAAAACACCGACCGGACCAGCCGCGATCCCCCGCCTAGAACCCCGCGCCACTTAAACTCCGACGAATCCATCGAGCTCGCATTTTTGCACACCAAAACAGAGCCTCTTTGCCCCAATTTTGCAACCCTAAGTATGCTCCCAAAATCATGGTACCTACAATCGACAACTAAGAAGTCAATTCCGGCTAGATCTCCGATGACTTCCTCCGGAGCTCCGACCAAAATTTCAGGTAAATCTCCGGCGTTGTCTATCGCTCCGGCGTACTCTGATTTAGATTCGTCGTCGGGGACTATGCAGACGTGCCTCCCGCGCGTGTGGCGGGTGGCGACGGCTAATCCGATGCTTGTTGCGATGGCGCCGCCTTTTGACCATGTTTCTACGACGAGGTTAGCGTTCCAGCCAGCGGCCATGGCCGATATGAGCTCCGCAACACTTGATTCTCCATAAACTTGGCACTGTAGATGCACAAACTCATAAGATTCTGATCGGTAATAGTTTGAAATATAATAAACACAATTAGGTTAAATAATTGGAGAAAGATTAGAAATTGGAGTTATTTGAGAGGAAAAATTAAATAGTTGGAGGTGTAACTAATTTATGGTCGAAATCTGAAAATAGATTTGGTTGTTGAGTGTTGCTTACAGATTTAACGGTGTCGATGTAAGCCTTTGAGGCAGTCTCCGGTGACCAAACTAGCTTCATCTCTCTGTCTGTCTGTCTGTCTGTCTAGGTAGATATGATATGATATATAATCGCGGTGTTTTTATTTTGGCTTTCTCTTCTCTTGTCTTCTCTTTATTGAGGTTGATGGAAGCAAAATTTGGTTTTTAAATGTGTGGGGGAAGGTCAGAGGGTTGACATTTATGTCCGCGCAAATCCAACGTGTGGGATTGGGATAGAATAGAAATAGAATCATGGCCCATTGGTAATGTTTTCCTTTCTGGTTTTTCTTTAAATTAAAAACAACCACCTGGCAAAGTTGTTCTGTGTAACCAAACCAAACAAAAAAACAAAGATAAGATTGATTACAATTGCCCTGATTTTACAACCAAATTACGAGGATGGTTGCTGTTACTAGCCGCGTGTGCATGGTTCGATTGTGAATTGATGTGATCAGGTATGAACAAGTAGAGTTTTTTTGCCTAATTAATCTACTTTTTGAAATAAATAGTTAAATTAAGTCACTTATAAAGTTAGTAGTCAAAATAGCACACTTCTAAAAATAGTAATTTAGAATAACTATTTTTGTTGATAAATAGTGAGATCAAATCACTATTTATCAACAAAAATAAAATAGTGATTCTCAATCACGTTTTTACCTTTAAAATAGTAATTTCAAATCACTATTTTTAAAGTGTGCTATTTTAGCCAATAACTTGAAAAGTAGATTAGATAGACAAATTTATTCAAAAAGTGGTTTATTTAGGAAAAAATCTCGAACAAGTATGAAAGGGTTATTTTGTTATGTTTTCTTAATAACATTTATTCAGTCTTTTAGGAGTTTGTTAAACTTTTGACCATTGTAGCACTTTAGTCCTCAATATATTAATTTCGTTAGCAGGAACCTCAAAGTTTGCAAATTGTTCTACTTTTGTTCAATTTCTAACTTTCCGTTAAATTGGTAAACGGAGATAATATGAAAAAGGGCAAAGTTGACATTTGCATTGCTTCCCCCAACTTTTGGCTCTCCATTTCCATTACTTCTTCCACTATCTCCTTCTTATTCTTTTTATCCTCCTCTTTCACCAACCAATTTGAAACCCTATTCATCATCTCTACCGTACTCTACTGCCTCATTTCACCTCTTGTAATTGCTTCCAAATCCTAATGCAAGATGTTCGACATCACAAACCCTTAATCTGCGCCATCTTCATCAATGTTCCTCTAACTCATGCCACATTTTGTCTCTCTCGTTTCCCCGATAACCATTCTGTTTTCGGCCTATTCTTTTCCATCTTTTTTGCTATCGATTTCTGGTCCTTATTCAGATCGTTCGTCCCTGGTTTATCACAATTTTTTTACTATACCTTATATTTGAGGTTATTGTCGATCGAGAGGCCTACTTGTATGGATTTTGGGAATTATGTTTTATGTACGCCTTCACTGCTAGGATTGTTGGCTTCAATATTTAGCTCGAACAAGCTATCAATGAGGATTCTAATGAGAAGAAAATGGTGCAAATAACTGATAATGATGATGATAAAAATGGTGCAAATATCAGTTAGGGCTAGACTTGGTTTGGTTACCGAACCAAACCCATGATTACCGAACTGAACCAAAAATTTTAGTAATGTCATTACACAAACCAATATCGAACCGATAATAATACGGTTACCAAAAATTTGGTAAGGTTACAGTATGCATTTCGGTAAAACCATGTTTTATATAAAACCAGCTTATATATATGTAAAATTGAAGAACAACAACCTTAGACCCAAAGAAGAAGAAGAAGAAGAACCCATTTACATATAAAATAGAAGAAACCTACATTGAACCTCTATTACAAAAATCAATATTTCAAGAAAAAAAATTGGAAAAAAAAAACCCCTAAGGCTTGAATTGATATAAATGGAACGAATCTACAAATTATAATAAAGTATTATATAGATTAATACAAATAGTAAGTGTAACAGAAAAATGGAAGAAAATTGTACCTTACAAGGGCTTGAATTTAGATGAGATAACTCCCTTTGAATCGAGAGATGAGACCTAAGAAAATTATTATAGTTAGGGCTTGAATCATATTGATAAATGAGAGGTGACTGGAGTGAGTTGTAGTTTGATTTTAGAATGAGATAAATTAGTGAAAGATAAGAGGTGAATGGAGTGAGCTGTAGTTTGATTATGGAGCGAGAGAAGTTAGTGAGAAATAAAAATGAGATAGTCAAAGAAAGTATAGAGTTGGACAGAGAGTAGGAGGTGGAGTGAAATTGTGACACTTTTTGTTAAAAAATAAATAGCATATATATATATAAAAATAAATTTTGGTTCGGTTCGGTAAAAACCGAACTTCACAAAAATAAAATCATTACCGTACCGTAATTCAATCGATAGCCGACTTTCAATAATCGATTTTAATTAGTTCGGTAAATTTTTATTTCTGTTCAATTTTTTCGATTTTTCGGTCTCAAATGCCAGCCTTACTATCAGTAGTAGTACTTTAGAGTGATTTTGGGCATACGATAATTTTGTAAGTAAAAATTGGAATTAGGTTTATGCAGTAAACTTTTAGGCTTACGATACTTTTGATTAGTTGGTTAAGTATTAATTGTTTGATGAATGTTGATGATGATGATGATGTGAAATGACTATTGGTTACAACCCTTTTGAGAACTTGCTATTGATAATTAATACTCCCCTTGTGATTGATCTGTCATGGACTTTATTTTCTTTTATTTACATTTATGTTAGGTTTGGTTGGCTTCTCCATAATTCTACTTCAGGGTTTTTTGATTATCAATTTAGGTATTTTTGTTGCTATGTCAATATAGTACTAAATGCAACTATGATACTGTAGCTGCTTTAATGATTAATTTAGCGTTTATCTTGTCCTGACTTATTAACTTCACTTTTTTGTTCTACCTGTAAATTTGTTTGGATTATTTGTGATAATTGAAGCATAGTGTTTTTCACATGTCCTGTCTTGAATATAGTGTTTTTCACCTTTAATATTCTATATTTACACTAGGTTGGTGCGGATCAATGAAGGTCGGGTCGAGTTCAAGCCTAAGTATACTAAAAGGCGGGCCAGGTTTTGGTTTAGCCAAACCCTTCTTTGGGAGGTGAACAATTATGTGTACTTTGGTCCTTCCATTAATTGGAGATGAAAATTAATAGAAAAATGTCAATTTTGTCTTTGGTCATATTATCTCCGTTTGCCAATTTACCAGAAAGTTAGAAATTGGATAAAAATGGAACAATTCGCAAGGGTTCATATCGACGAAATTGATATATTGGGGACTAAGGTGCCACAAGGGCTATACTTCAAGAGTCAAAAGTGTAACTAACTCTTTTTTTAGATATCAACTTATCAAGGGCCAGGCTAGGCTATTCTTCAATTTAAAATTGTTTGAGTTTAAGTTGGATGTGCAAGACTCATTTCACAATAATATGGAAAATGATAGAAAAAATAATTAATTTATGTGAGAAGTTAAAAAATAAATTGAGACATGTGATAAGATTATTTACATCTTCTATTCATTTTCTTGAGTATATGCCCTTCATTCTTCTTTAATTTTTGTGAAATTTGTTTCTTCCTCACCGTCTAAAAAAATTTTACATGGAAAAAGTAAAAAAAAGAAAAAAGAATCAATCTCAACTTATAAACTATCGCATCAAACGGAGTGTAAGTGTCTTGTTTTAATGCATAAGCAAAATCAATCTCATTTCGAAGAATTTGTGAGACATATGAAGGACTTTCAAATTTTTCTCAAAATACTAATCTTGAATTAAATTGGGCAGTATAACGCAATAGAAGTAGTTATTAATAAGAAATATTTTTATTCAAGTGGAATGGCACCTTAATTTTTATACCACTTGTATATTTTAATTTAATCAGCGGAACCAAGTGGAAATGCTACCATAATTTTTAAAATGTGTTTATTTTTATTTTTTTAAGTAATAAGATAAATTTTTATCCACTCTATTTTATGTAAAAAATATTATACTTTGCAACCGTAATTATAGATTAGCATAAACTTTATGGGTAAAAAGGGTCATACTTCAACACTTGAAAATAATATTTTGTGATTTTTTTTAATTGTTATGGTTTAATTATCAACACTTTTGCATTGATTTCTTTTTATAAAATAAATTTTACTCTTAATTTGAAATTTGAATTGAATCAAAGAATAAGATTGAATTTTTAATAGAGTAGAGAGGAAGCATATGATAAACTAAAATATTTAAAGAAAAAAAAATTAATAACAAGGACAATAAACAGATATATAAGTTGCGCACAGACACATGACAACATGAGAGATTAATGAAAGGGTTAACCAAAACTCAAACAGCGAAATAATAAGCGATGCCGTCCGTTGCAAATCAGCGATAATTCGAAGCTAGACAGAATTTTTTTAAAAAAAAAATATATATTTTAGTATATGGTACCAAATCCTTAAATCTAAGCGAGTTTCTGCCGCCAATTTGGTTGACGTCAAACTTGTCTAAATCACACCCATTGGTCGCTTGTCGCTCACATTACACGTCATTCCTACTCTACCCTCACATTTATTTTATTTTATTTTTAAAAAATACTTATTATACATACATAGCACATTAGCAAATATCATTGCTTTATAAATGACCAATTCAACAGATGTTTTGTGGGATTTTGACAACATAAATTCTCACTTGGCACACAATTTTAATGATGTTCCTGGTTTTGGAACTTAAAAAATATTGTTTACTTCTTGTTCTCTCTCTCAAATTAAGGCCATCATCTATATCCCAAATCGGAGTCTGTAATTAATGTTTTCATTCAATTCTCATGTTATTTTGGGTTTCCATAAATCAATTAGTTTTGATTTCCTTAGTCATTAAATATTTTCAATTTCAATTTTTGTTTTTTTGATCTTTTGCAGTTGCAGAGATTCCTTCGTATCTCCCTCGCAAGTAAAATTCTTTTTTTTATTAATTTAGTCAAAACACTGCATTGTAAATGTACGTAATTCTAACTTATCCATTCACTTCTATTAATTTTGGGTTTTAATTTGCTACCTTCCATCTAGGGTTAGAGAACTTATTTGGTTCAATATATTCTCAATTTTTATTCAAATGATTTTAACAAATCATTTGTATATATCCCTTTTAATTTGTACAGTTGCTTAGGATTTTTCTATTCAAACTTACATGGCGTTAATGAGTTTACAAGCTAATCAATTTTTTATATTAATTTGTGAACATATGCTATTTATCCAGTATTTGCAAGGAGTTCATAGTTACAACTCTTAAGGATTTAAATATAATAGGTATTTAATTTATTGGTAGCCCATTCAAATTTTGTATAGTTATCAAAACTCATTGATTAAGAATTGAATAGCAGAAACTCTTTGTTATTCTTTTTTAATAGTCATTATTGCTATACCATTTAAGGAAAAATAGATTAGCCTACGGTTAAGTCCACCTTGTTCTAGGATTTGACATGTTTACGTACATTTAGTGTTCAATTATTTTAATTGAGAGAATGAAGTTGTTTGACTATGGATTTCATTCATCCCACATTATTTGGCTGGTTACCTAACAATTGGGCATCTGCATATTTTTATTTTTTTTTTATATATATCGTCTTTTTTAAAACCATAAATCTCTATTATCTCATTTGTTGCTCTTCCTTTTCCATTTTCATGGTATTCATTCTAATTAATATATATATATATATATTTACAAATGTATGTAGTAAAGAACTTGACGGTTGCCCCATTGTCTCATTCTTTATTTATACCATAAGACAATGACTATCATGTGAAGGTTTTAGTGTATATACCTTTTCTTTTTCCTTCTTCTTATTACGCTTCTTTTTAGTTAATTTTCACAAGGGTTATGTTTTTTTTTAACTGAAATTGTTTGACAATGAGTTTCAATGTTGAATACTTCACATGATGATGCATGTGGATATATATATGGAGTTCCTTCAATGTTTACGATGATCTAACTGAAGCCCAGACCTTGCATCACACTCAAGTTTTTTTTTAATATTTATTAAGGAAGAGGTTTTCAAGAATTTCATCAAGCATGCAAGGATTTGCGATGAAGCTAGATTCACAAAGCATAGTTACCAAGGCTAGCTAGGACTACGAGAATAGAGTTGTTAATTTCGTGAAAACAAGGAAAAACTTTAACTTCGATATAGTTTTAAACCAAAATTTCATACAATATGTAGCACTTCATGTCCAAAATCCATTTTAAATGGCAACTCAAATTCTATAGTACAAGTCTTTGTCCCTGTGATTAGAGTGTTGGTCCTGCACATATTCTTTGTATTCCCAACTTTTGATTTCACATGGAATTATAGGATTTGTTAGGCAACAACTTTAGATTTTGACATGTTTCGTTTATAACTTTTGTTTGAATCTAGCGCGAGCACCCTCATTTTTTTGTAATTTTTATTTGAATCTAGCGCACCCACCCTCATTTTTTACTTTGTATATATATTTGACAATTGTTCAAGTAAGATGGTAACTTCTTACCTCTATGCTCATGTTAGTAGTTTTATCCTTAGATTCAATTAATCAACGCACTTCATATATCAAATTAATTAGATGCCTTGAATAATTAAAATATTAGCTTACTTATCATAGTTTACATATTTTCATTTGAGATTTTTTCGAAAAATTTGTTTAGCTATTACTCTATCTTTCAATATATACTATTGCACATGCGACCAATTTGACTGAATTTATGAATTTAAACACTTTAGAGGATTCTAAGTAAATTGCAAAGCGGGCCCAGGTGCTAGGTTTAAAGTAAATTATACAATTAAGGGTCCGTTTGATAACAATCTAACAAAGCAAAATAAAAGTAATTGATTTTTGTGAGAAGTAGAAAAATAAGTTGAGACATGCGGTGAGATCTCTTCTTACTTTGTAACTTTTTCCATGAAGAAAATTTCTTTGGTGGTTGAAGAAGAAAATTTTTTCACAAAAAATTATAAAAAATCGAGGATATCTACTCATACATTTTAAAGTAAATTTTAAATTTTATTGTAGTAAATGATTGGGAGTAAAATTTATTGCCATCATGAAATCTAATATATAGATTATGTCTAAATAGAAATTAGACCAAAACTCTTAATTTGTCACTCAACGAGTTGGAGGTGTGTGATTTTATCTTTTTTAAAAAAACTTCGATACTAATTAACAAATTTAATTTATTTACTAATCACACATTAAACTTCTACAATTTTGATGTAGGACATGGTATTTGAGGCAATTATTCCCAATACATTTAGGAAAATGATAACATGTTCCCTTATGACACATGTTAAAGTTACTATAAATAGAAATAATGAAATATTGTATGAGAATTTGTGCCATATTTAATGCATGTTGGGGTTAATTATTTTCAAAAATAGGTACTTAACATATGTTCTTAGGGTACACTTTAACATGACCCATAAATCCATCCGTATGACTTTTTTAGAATTAATATTACGAATGACTTTAATTTTATTTGGCAGGATGACTTTAAATTAAACGCACCTTGAGTCGAATTTAGGTTTGGACACACATCTATCTCAAACCGAAGTGGTTGTCTTCCCCACCAAACCCAAACCCAAACCCAAACCCAAACCCAAAACAAATAATAATAAATGTTCTTGTTTGCATCCACAAAATTTATAATTCACCCTTATTGGAAATATTAGTTCACCCCGTAATTGTTTTTAAATGCCAAACAAGTAGTTAAAAGTTAGCCTCTTTTCACCCAATCTATCCACGCAAATCATTTTCAATTTATAATAAAACCATCAATTGTCTTGAGTCATAATCCACCGTGTTCCCAGCCACTACTGGCGTGAGCTCCGGCAAACCATCCAAACGCGTTATTTTCCTTAATTAAATTCACAACTTACCTAAATCTCTCTGCTCCATAAACTGCTCTATTTTATCTTGTCTAATAACATATTTAAAAGAAGTCATCATCAGAGAAGCTACTTAGCATTGGAGAAGTAAAAGGACATATACTAATTAGCTGTAATGTAAAGAATGGGAATGAATTAAGAGATTTTGTTATGCTTGTGAAAAGGGACTTGTATGATGTTTGGGCTGGGCAGTGGGCATAGAGTAAATAGTTAGGCCCGCTGTTGTCTTGTTAAACAGTGCTCATTGTATTTGATTTTCCTTTGTTAATATATTCAAATTTTAACAAAAAAAAAAACATATTTAAAAGAAGGGTTTGTGCTCCTTTATCCATGCCTTTTAAAGTTGGTGAAATCACATATTCATATTGGGCAAATTAATTTTGATGAAGTATATTGTGATTTGTGAGAAGATTAACGATTCATCCTCTAAATATCATAAAAATATGTAAATGAACAATAGAAAAAGTTAAATCGAAGCCAAATACTTTTAACAATGATGAGTTCCATTTATCCAATAATCTATCTATCTATCTATCTATCTATATTATTATTATATATAAAACTATGAATGTTTTTTTCTTTTCTGTGAAGACAAATAGGCCTCTTAATTTTAAACAAAAGTAAGATTTACATTAAATAAAATAGTATAAGACTCTAAGTGTATAACTCCATATATTTTTATATTAATATTAGTATTCCAAATAAATTTAAACTCTATTATATTTGGCTAAAATAATTAAACAAGGCTTTTAGGTCGGTAAAAAAAAATCAAAAGAATTTTATATTTGATATTATGTTTTGTTTATTTGTTATTATTTTTATTTCATACTAATTATTTAATTCTTAATTCTCAGTATGTGCATATGTATTAATAGAATTTAATGCCCTTTTTTAACCAATAAAATCACGTCTAACGCAAATGTACAAAAGCTAGTAATTATAAAAACAATAAAACATGCTTGAGTTGTATTTAGGTTCGGACAAATTCGAACCCATCTCCATGTGAAGCCCAGAAGAGCTCTTTGGTAATTATTTTGTACATGACTTTGGATACTTGATTTTGCCCCAAACACAGTTGACATGTACTCGTTTCAATTTTCATTTCAGAAGCAGTATTTGACTTCGGTGAATCACAGATTTACACGTATCATATGGTGCCCAAATTGTGCTAAACACGGGCCGGCCTGTAAGTCCCCATCACTCATATTGGTTCGAAATATAATAATAATAATAAATACTTATCGATCGAGGTTTATTGCGGAAACAATTTTCTATGTTGAAATTGCTCTCTGTATTTCGTTAGTAAATTCCTCCCAAGATTCAAGGACTATAGGACTTATTCCAGCAAGGATAGAAACCCTAAAAAAACTCAGTCTACTTAAGATAACACAAGAGGAGGTAAAAGAAGAAGAGGAGGAAGAATAAGGTAGTTTCTGTGTATTTTTTTGTTGAATAAAGTGTAGTTTTAAATGAAATAATTCATTTGAGATGTATAGCTAAATACCAACGGTTTGAAATTTGATATTTAAAATTGTCTTTGAAGTTTGAATAATGATTATATTTTATCACAGTAATGGTCTTTGAAACGCCTTGTGCTCATTGAAAGCTGAAGTATTTTTTAATATTTAAGCCTTCTAGTTTTATTTAAAATTTAATGTTGGCGTGGTTGCGATAATTATTCGTAATTCATTCCATATATGTAATCTTTTCATTGTGTTTTTTATTTAATAGACAACGTTATTTTTGGCCAAAGAGAAACATAGAAAAAAAACAATTAGGAGTTTAATAGAGCTTTTTACTATTGGTGGTAAAACTCTAAAAACATTTCTAATAGTAGTGTATAATTTTGTTTTGCGTAAAATTTGTAAAACTTGTAAAAAAATTCATTTTTAATTGTCTTTTAAAAATAAATTTTGTGTAAAATAAATGTGTAAAATAAACCCTTAATTTACAATACCGCGCATCAGCTTTCTTACTCCTCAATTTTTTATGAACATTTAAAATGAAATAACTTTTGATACAAAATAAGAATTTTAATCAAAATTATATTTGAAATTTACACATCTAACACCTAAAAATCGCTGACTCCTCAATTTTTTTATAAACATTTAAAATGTAATAACTTTTAATACAAAATATGAATTTTAATAAAAATTATATATTTGAAATTTACACATCTAACACCTATAAATCAAGATCCATTGTGATTATAATATTATGTATATATAATTTTAAGAAAAAAATATATAAAATAGCATTTAACATTTATTTGTATTTTATTGGTTCTTTTCAATTTTATACAAAAGTTTACAAAATTCTTACTAAAGCATATTTTTTTTTGGATATCAAGTTTTGTGTAAAATTATTTGACACTTAAAATATACACATTAATTTTTACACAATAATTAAAAATGTTTTAAGTCGTTAGATTGTATAGGATATTTGTTCACGAAAGCTGACACTTTAAATACAATAAGTAGAGGATTTGTTTTTTAACTTTACTTATTTCTGAACTTAATTAGTAAAATAGGAGAGTTTTAAACTTACTTGTATCGCTGTTGAAGTTGGCGTTTTTTGCGTAAAAAACGCTAGTACAAATGGTGTTTTTAAGATGGAGAAAATTTGGGCGAGTAAAAACCGTTTAAATGTGTAGCGTTTTTTCTCCTAAAATTGCCATGGCGTTTTTAAAGGTTAAATATTTTTCCCAACTTCCCAAACGAGATAAGTGTTGGCCTTTATCTAACCTAAATTTGAAGGTACCGTCTCTGTCTTATTCCTCTATTTTCATAAGTTCTGCTTATGCTTAAATAGAAAATCTAACTTCCATGTCCATTCATTCAAGCTTGCATGATTTATCAATTCTTTGTTCTTTTTAGCTATGGGATTTTACATTCAAAATCTCTAAATTTTAAAATCCTATATACTTTTATAAGTTGGGTTCAATTCATGAGAGAACTAATACAATGATAATTTTTTATTTTTTTAAATAAGTAACAATGTAACTTAAAGCAATTATGGTTATGAATTTCTAATCACGTTAAACATCCATGTCAAAATTCTTACTATTCAAACAATAGTGTAAGGAGTATCATTAATGATATATCGGTACAAACTTTGAGAATTAAAACTAATTTTTTTATATAAAGTAGTAACATAATTTTTTTCTTTAAAAAAACCTATATGATTTTAACATAAACAAAAGTTAATAAAATTAAAGAACGCAACCTTAAAATAAATGTTCTTAATAATACTAGTTGAAACACTAAAAAACAATTAAAATAAATTATTCGCGATTAGGTAAAGAAAACAAAAAGTTTAAGAACAACGAAGAATATTGGATAACATACTACAACATTTTAGAATATAATCAAATACATGCCACTTGCCATAATTATATTGAAAGATCTAATTTTAGATACTATATATAATGAATTTAATTAGGGGCATTTAATATCTTTCTATAAACTTGAATAGCTTAAAACTTTATAATTAATTATTTTCTTTCTCTCAAATTAAAAGTATTTTTATTGTAATATTTCAACTTAAATTGTTTTATCTTAAATTAATAATCAAATATTTATATTATAGTGTTCAAATTAAAGGTTTAAATTTAAATAAAACAAATTCATCTTTTGTAAGAGAAATATTTGATAAACAGCCAGAGCAAATAAAAATAACAATACTAAATATAGCGTTATTTTGAGTATGTGGGATTCTTAAAATCCCAACCTTTTGAGCAGATTGAAATGCGCTAATGTACGGGATTATAAAATTTCACAAGATTTTAAAATATTGTGATTTATCCAAAAGAACAGTTCTGAATTATCTAAATTGTGATTTATCAAATCACGCCAAAAGAACATACCAAAAGAATTTCTCTCTACTTCAAGCTATTTTAGCATCCATGGCTAGTTATCATATATTGTTAAAATGCTAGAGTTGGAGCATTATGTATTTGAAGAAAAAACTTAGACAAGGCAAGATTAGTGTTTTCCCAAATCCCACATAGGAAAAAGAACAAACCTAGGTGAGGACTTGGATGAATGTGGTTCACCACACACGTGCGCGCCGACCAACCGACCCGACTCGGTCCGGACTTTGGGCTTGTCTTGTGCTATGTATAAATTTTTTATACAAAATAGTTTTAGAAAAATTTTATTTGTTAAATAAAATTTATTTTGAAATTTATTTTTTAAATTTCAAAAGTGGTCAAACCACTTCCAAACGGCTCCCAATTTTCTCTCCACGTCTCCGCGAATTCTTCCATCGAAACGGATTTTATTATTATCCTACCGTTTTAATTATTTTATTGAATATATAGAAAACGGAAAAAAAAATTCTCATATATTTATCTTTTCTTCAACAAAGAAAAAAAACGAAAACATTCAAAAATCCTGGAATTTTTTTTTTGCCTCTGGCAAGGAAATTTTTTGCCTTCGGCGGTAAAAGGTTTACCGATTCCGAGCACGAATTTGAGAGTATTTGTCGAACAATCAACGGTGGTGCACGTTGATCGTACAGAAGAGTATCTGAGCTATTTCATCTTGGGGACGGCGTGGCGATTACTGAACTGCTAGCACAATTTCGGGCAGAGCCGCGGAACGTCTTAAAAAGAGTGACCTAGTTCGCGACTCAACCCGGTGTACTCTCTTTCTTTATTTAATTTTCGTTTATGCAGTTTATATGATCAACAATTATAACAATATATGATAACTAACTATGGATGCTAAAATAGCATAAATAGACCTACTTTATTTTCTTGAAGTAGAGAGAAATTATTTTGAATGAATGAAAATGGAAGTTAGATTTTCTTTTTAAGCATAAGCAGAAGTTACGAAAAAAAAGACAGATACTGCACCTTCAAATTTAGGTTAGATGAGGCCAACACTCAGTCAACACTTATCTCATTTGGGAAGTTGGGGAAAATATTTAACCTTTAAAAACGCCCCCAGTCAACACTTATCTCGTTTGGGAAGTTGGGGAAAATATTTAATCTTTAAAAATGACATAATGTACAGCAATTTTAGGTGAAAAAATGACATATTGTATGGTGATTTTAGGAGAAAAAAGGCCACTCAATTAAGGAGTTTTTACTTACCCAAATTTTCTCTATCTTAAAGACGTCATTTGCACTAGTGTTTTTTACCCAAAAAATGCCAATATCAATAGCGATTTTAAAACAACTTCATTTTTACAAATAAGTTCAAAATTTTCTTATTTAATAATTAAGTTCAGAAACAAGTATAATAAGTAATTTTATCATAGATAATTGTGTACGCACAATTCTAGGTAAGTTTTTTTTTTTTTTTTTTAAAAGAAAAATCCTGAAGAGGACTATGTAGAAAACAACTTTTCAACCGATAAAGAAAGTCGTGGTAAAATTCGGGCAGGTGTTGAGTTTTGGCTCACCATCGGATTAGGACTGTGGTGTTATTACAAATTCTGGTTGGTTTAGGCTTACGTGTTTTATTAGTCCTTCTAAGTTTAGGCTTGTTTGGTCTATTTTATTGGTATACTCATTTTAGTTAGAATCAAATTAGGATTACAAGTAGGTGTAAGCTTATAAAAGTAGAGTTAGGAGCATCCCATCTAAAATTAATTAGCAATAATAGAGTAACCATTTATTTTTTTATATTACTTTGGTATATGATTCATTTTCTCAATGTGAAATTTATAGCATTAATGGTCTATTTTATTATTGTTTCATAATTTATTATTGCATCTTTTGTTGTAATTGAATTGTGGATTTAAGTGATTGACAACCCATCTCTCAGTCGCTGGCACTGTCATTTATTACCCTAGACTCTCAATTGCGTCCTAATAGCCCTAAAATCGCACCTCTCTCGCCACCACCATTTGAGCCCAAAAATTGCAGCACCCCCTCCGTCAATGAATCTTAAATCGCAGCACCCCCTTACCAAATACCCCAAATTGTTTTCCCCAAAAGAATAAAAAAGTTTAAATGCAGCTCAAGCAAGGGTGTAGGAAGTGTACTATGAAGTATTGAGGACGACTTAAGACTAATAAAACTCCACATTTGTGGCCAAACGTGTTTGAGTCAAGACGACTCATTGAGAACCTAAGTAGAGTACTGTTGTCAAAGTGGTTGTGCAAGGAATAAGTAAAGTTTGATTCTTAGACACTGATTATTGTAAAATTTGTGCTCCTAGTTCGGGCTGAATGAGTAACAATCACATACCCACAACACACCAATCCTCCATTGGATACCCAACGTATAATGGCACAGTGCAATTCTCGAGTACCCATTCCCTTTTCACAATTATCACAGATTTTGCCACTTAGAAGAGGTACAAGCAAGACCATCAAGAAGTACCACTATACTTGCCTAGCTCTTGAAGCATCAGCCTCCTAGAGAGTTGAAGAAATCCTGACAATTGATTTAAAGTTGGATGGCTCAGATTTCGACAATTGGTTTCCATTTAAATGAGTCCTCGCCGGAGGCAAGAACTATGCGACAAATCTGCGGCATCTACTTTTAGACCAATGGTCGGATTTACTGCTCTACTCTAGAGTAATTTCAATCACTCTAGTCGAGCAAGATCCAACCCCTGAATCACAGCCTCCATTGTTGGCCTGCAATCCGGATCCTCACAGGTGCAAGCCAGAGCAATTTTCACCACTTTAGCAGCTTCAGATTCGGAGAAATTCCCATCAAGATTGGCATCAATAAAACCTCCGAATCTGCAAGATTCAGCTGCCGCACGCATTGAGGGGTTGATACTCGTTTGTCCAGATAGAATCTGTAGAATGATCACTCCAAAGGCATAAACGTCGCTCTTCTCAGTAAAACGCCCAGTGGTGATGTACTCGGGTGCCAAATATCCCAAGGCCGCGCTTACCTTCAGGGCAGAGAAGATGATGTCATCGGCAAGAAGCTTTAAAAGACCTGAATCCATAATTAACGGGTTGAACTGCTGGTCGAGGAGGACTTTCTCTACTGATATGTTTCGGTGAACTATCCCAGGTTTGTTTGTTTCACTTCCGTGTAGATAACTAATTCCTGGTTCAGAAACAAAAAATATTAATCGAGAGAAGTGATACTGCCAAATCAAATATTACATTGGGTGATTGGTGTTTTGTGAGGCCGCTCTTATTAGTCAACCCATTGACAAATGCATGAATGCAACATAATCAGATTCACTTTTTCGAGTCTAATTCCTGAGTCTCTCTAAGATTTTGTTGGACATGCTAGTTTTCGTAGCAATCTCAATCAAGTTTAAGGGATGGAATATTTCTAAGTAGATAGCTCACTCTATTAATTCAATTATCTAGCTACTTAAAATGATGTTGTTTGCTGATTTGTGTAGATTATGACCTTTTTCTAACAGTGGACCCAGATTCTTTAATAATGCACAGCAAGAGCTATTAATGCAACCATCTCAAGTCTTTTATTCAACAACAACATTAAATTCAATGTCTGGAGATGGATTCAATTTGCATCGTTCGTAAAAGTTTAATGTATATAAAGTACCCACATACATATACGGTAATTCTTTTTCTGCAAGTAATTCCATGCTTCAGAGGATTTCATTTCCCAAGACTTTATAAAGAAAATTGCGGACCTTACAATTAGAAGGAAATGAATTTTCTCCTTGAAAGAAAGCTAGTTTGTAAAAATTTAGTGGAAGACCAACCTTTTGCGATGCCATTGATGATAGAAACTCTTGTGCTCCATTCAAGAACATCGGTGCTCCCATCGACAACATCAAGATAACTTGACAAGTTCCCTTTTGAAGCGAAATCATAGATGAGAAAACATTCACCTCTCCCCTTGGAGCAGCAGAAACCTCTAAGCCTCACAAGGTTTTCGTGTTTTAATGACATTAATAAGCTCAACCCTTTCACAAACTCGGCTTCCTCGGACTTACAGCTTGTAGCATTGATACTCTTAATAGCAACTAAAGACCCATCTTTCAAAACCCCTTTATAAACAGCCGAGAACTTGCTCTTCCCCAACAGATTCGACTCCGTAAAGTACTGAGTTGCCGACTCAACCTCTTCCAAATTAAATCTAAAGCTGTTAAAAAACTCAGGCCAAACCCCGTTCCCGTTTTGACCATCAAACATCGGGTCCCACCCATTAGAGTATTCAAGTGCTAGAAGAGGAGAGGCACTTCTACTGTAGAATTCCTTCACAGGTTCAGTGCTAAGCTGATCATCCGAGTTTTCGGATGTGTTCCCGACTTTCTGTTTCCGGCGCCGGTGCCGGGAAATAAGCAGGAACCCAGCGACCACCAGTGTGAGAATGAGAGTAATTAGTGAAGCAACAATGGCGACTTGGGGGAGTTTTGATGGATTTGAGCAATGGGTTTGGTTACAATGTGAATGAATGGTAACGGGCTCAGGGATGCTATTTGAAGCAGTGTTATTTGGCATGGCAAAGGGTTTAATTTGGTTAATATTAACATTATCCCAAGTAGAACAAACTCTCAAAGAAGAAAACCCAACACCACATAAACTGGGGTTGTTTTCAGAGTGAAATCCTCCACCTAGTTTCTTCAAAGCTTCAAATTTGAACATAAGAAAAGGGTTAAAGACAAACAATCAATTTTGGGTTTAAAAGAAAAGGGTAAAAAATGTAAGGGGTCAATTATACAAAGAGAAAGTAGGATTCAAGAATTGAGCTTACCAGGTGGAGCAGCTCCAGAAAGGTTATTATTTTGAACATCAAGAACCTCCAAAAATGGAGCGCTGGCTAGTCTTAGAGGAATTGTCCCATATAGTTGATTAAAGCTCAAATTAAGCCTTTTTAGCATCCCCAAATTCTCGAAGCTTGAAGGAATTTGACCAGTTAATCTATTATGTTGCAACGAAAGAACACTTAGCTTCTTTAAGAATCCTATTTCTGTTGGTATGCTTCCATTCAACTGATTACAGCACAGCTGCAGAACTGACCAAACAACACATCTCTATTTACTTAAACTGAGGAAAAAGAATTCCTAGAACTTTACCAACACTAAAATATATTTTGTTTACAGATTGTTAAATTTAAATGCAGCCAATTCAGCTAGTTCAAAACCCATAACTATGATGTTTAAAATATGATGAACATCTTTACTAGATTCATCTTTCAAGCTATTGACAATTCATCAACATAAGAAAAAGATAAAAAGGTATCTTTTGTGTCAATCAATTATTGAGTTAAACACCAACCATTTGCTAAAACAGAATAAACTTATTAATCTTAAAATTTTCAATTTAAATGAAAACAACATACTAACCTTGAAGATTACCCATCTTCCCAATCTGAGGAGGAATTAACCCAGAAAGATTATTAACATTGAGATACAGATCAGACAACTCGGTGAGATTGGAGATCTCTTTGGGTATCTCTCCAGTCAAAGAATTATAGTGCAAGTAGAGACCAGACAAGCACTTGAGCTCGGCCACCGCTGGTGAAACCCTGCCGGAAAGACCTTTGCCTTGCAATGTGATATTTGCAACTTTAAGGTGCTCATTACAAGCCACGCCTAGAAATGAGCCACCGCAGGGGTTTCCGTCACTGGTCCACGATGTGAGGTACTTCTTTTCTGGGTCCAGAGAGGACTTTATTTCCATGAGAGCTCTTAGCTCGGCATTTCCACAAACACTTTGCAGGCATGAAAATTTGATGAAAACAATGAGAATTAAGAGAAAATTGGAAGTACCCATCTCTGTTTTTTCAATCAAAACAATGGAAAAGACTAAAATTTCGAACTTGTGAATTATGGGAATCTGAATTGTTTGGCTAAAGAAGAAACAATTGGATTTTAAATTTAGTGTATTGAATTCTTTAAGCACTAAAAGCAGCAGTCACAGAACAGAGAGAGTGTTTTATCCTTTTGTCAAAATGGTAAGTGTGAAAGTAGGACTTTTGTGAAGATTGACATGCATGCACATTTTAGTGCTAAAAACTGGATACGAACGAATAGTACTCAAATGATTACCGTTAGATTTGAAGACTTTTTCAGGACTGGAGAGTGATGAATTGTACACGTAAGTGGTGTTGCACCGGATCAAATTGAATGGAGCAAATAATTGCAAGAAATGACGGTTAATCAATTATTTAATGCGGGTGTATTCAATTTAAAAATTTTAATTTTTTTTTAACTTTTTTTGAATTTATGTGTATTTAATTGAGACTTTAAAAGATCTTTTAAAATTTTATGATTTTTAATAAAGATTTAAAAAAAACTTTTAAAATCTTATGGTATTTAATTAGAATTAAAAATAACATTTTTTAAATCTTATGATATTGAAAATTCAATAAATTTTGAAAGAATTTATAAATTAATAAGTTTTGATAGATTTAAGAGTACTTTTATGAATAACAATTCCACAAACAAATCTTTTTTTCAAGCGGAAGATTTCACATGAATTTCTCTTTCATCTTTCTCCCAAACTCTACATCTTGTTTAGTCTTCCTCCTTACAATCTTATTAAACCATTCCACTCCATTCTCTCTATCTAAAACATCTTTTTTCCAAACCTTTTATATACTATTTCTTTTTCATCTCTATAATCTATTTAAACCCCTCCACTGCATTCACTCTATCTAAAGCGTTGTTTTCTTTCTATATTGATATCTTCAAAGTTTTAATTATCCAATTAATTATCTATTTCCAAAACCATAGAGATGTCGCTCTCTTGATTTTTTTCCCTTTCTTATGAATTTTTTTAGACAAAAGAGGAAAATCGAATAGAAAGGGTAAAAAACCTAACCCACTGGGTTTTTAGACTCGATCCCAACCGTTTGATGTGGGTTTATAATTTGCTTGTTACTTTAAAGTCATAATCAAAATTATTTTATTATTTATCTTTTGATTTTTTTATTGTAATTAGAAGAATAAATGAATTTATTAAAATCTATAGAAATACTAAAGAGTCAATACCTTAAAATATTAAGTTAGACTCTGTATGGATTTAATAAAATCTCTTAAATTTTATATAGATTTAAAATAATCTATGGATTTAAAAGAATCCACGAATTCTAAAAAATTCTTAAAAATCTTAATTGAATGCACCCTCTTGAGTTTGTTCGAGTTGCCTCTAAAAAAATTTCAACTTTTGAAGTCTCGCTAAATAATAAAGATGTTTCTCCCTCTCGATCGATATAATAGTATACATTTTTTTAAAAAATAAAGTTGTAAAAAAGATTCTAAAAGTAGGCTTGATAATGAGTCGTGTTGTGTTTGAATGTTCGTCTATAAATTGTGAGTTGTAAGATTGTAAGTTTGTATTTGTATAATTGAGAGTGTGTTGCCATAATTATTATTATTTCAATGATAAATAGTGTAAACTATAGTTTAGTTGGTGCGATAAACTTCCAAAAGATGTTACGTATTAAGATGGAGTTTTGAATGATATTCATATTTAGGTTTACATCTCAAAATTTTAATACTCACGGATGAATCTGAATGGCATATTTTTAGTGTTATATATAACAAGTGAAAATTAGTGTTAGAATTAGAAAGACAGCCCCTAGACTTTAAAATAGTTATACTAAATCAAACTCGTTCGATGAATTGGCTAACTCAGCATATAAGATGAGGCATATTTTGTTCATTTGTATAGATATATAATTATTTGAATCACCTTCAACACAAAATTAACAAGCTCATTAATTTGTATTGCAATAAAGAAATACGGGGGTAAGTCTGAGTAGTTAAAAGTATGTAACGATACAAAGTATTCATGGTTAAGATTTTCCTCTCTTCCTCTTTGGATCACTTAAATATACCCACCGCTTATATAAAAATATGGAAAATGATAACATGCGCCCTTAGGGCACATGTGAAACCTATTATAAATGAAAATAATCAAATCTTGTACGAGAATTTGTGTTATATTTAATGCATGTTTAGAGTTAATTATTTATAAAAATAAATACTTAATATATGCTCTTAAAACACACGATAACATAATCCTAAAAATATTATAGCAACAAAGGATTATGTATCATTAAATTCTTTACCAATCTCAGTAGGTTTAATTTTTTAATTTTGAAAGGATTGAAACCTAATTTTTGGACCTATATAGGTGCTTGGCCAACCACATAGGTTGACCATCTTGAAAATCCAGGAGGGTTTCTAGATGGGGTTGGAAGTTTTGAATAATGAATGTTGAACTACTTGATTGACAATAAGTAATTAAGAATTAAGGTGTGTGCATCATTTATTTGTTTACCTTTTAACACTCGGGGAATGATTAGTTTAAAAAAAAATAAAAAATTCTATAATATGTAACAAAATCTTTCACAATATTTGTTACCTTTTTTCGATCTCTTCTCTGGACAATTACTTGATTTTCTTAACTTTACCGTAGTTGTCTAATTTCATAGAAATGAAGTTTATGCGTGTATTTCATAAAAAGCGAATGATTAAATACATACACCCATGATTGAAGAAAATTGTCTATCACTCAAATTTGTAGCATTCATGTCATCCCAAAATAAAATTACTCCCCATTTTATCTTTTCATATTATTTTTATATCAACTTTCAAGAGGGGTTGGCCCAGTGGTAGGCAACCTCCACCCTTACCTTGAGGTCAAGGGTTCGACTCATGGGGTGGGAAGGGTTTTATTTGTATTAAGGGAGAGACTTAGAGTTTATTTAGTGGAAAATTTTATGTATGATAAGTGTTTAATAAAATATAAGTAATAAGCTTAAGTCGTCCAAAAAGTTTGCATTTAATTTGTAGGACTTAAGCTTATTACTTTACTAAAAATAACTATAAAACTATCTCCATCATGGGTGAAATTCGAATGAGAGATTTCTTAAATTCAAGTAAATGCTTTTATCACTAATTTAAGTGTGAATGATTTTCTTTTAATCAAACAAAAAAGAAATTAATCGAAATACGCACAAGTTAGGCTAGGCATCTTTTAAAAAAAATGTTACTTTTACATGGGTGTAAAATTGTTCAAAGATAGGACAGAGGTACGTATCACTTTCTTTAACCTAGGATTCCTTTCTAGTGCAAAGACAAATCGCATCAGATTGATCTACACTTTAAATAATTTGAATATGTTATATCTTGGTTACCAGAGTTTGGCAATTTAATTGCTTTTGGTATTTTGTTGTGGCAGCATTGCCAACCCTCAACCATAATTAATCTTCATTAATTTTTAAGTGATCGAGCTCGTGGCATTATAATATTTAGAAGAGAACAAGGTTCATATCGACCTATACTTTTTTATTCAAATTTTAGAAAATAGTGGTTTATATTATATAGCACAATTCACTATTTATACTCGGTGTGAACAAAACTACGTAGTTTTTCTTGAAATATTATTAAGTTAGTTTTTCTTTTACGACAATGAATCCCATATTCTACTAAGTGAAGGATATTATTATAATAATTTATATCAAAAAAATGTTTTATTTGTATGTATTTATATAAGAAAGCTGGATTATAAGGAAAATAGTCCTGCCAAAATATTAAATTTATGAAAATTAATATTTTCCGATATTGAAGATCTCATTTTAGAATAATTGCCTAAAGTCTCAACTTTCTTTGAGTGGCCTTTGCAAGTGAATGAAAATTTAAATTAAAGCTATAACATTCTAAAAAGTAGGTATGCATTTGAACCACACTACTTTTTATAATTTTTTTTTTATTATCACACAAAATTAGGTATTGTCCGTGTGGAATTTGATTTGTCTTTTCAATTTGAAATATTAAAACTGGATCAAATCGTGTATTCCGCTTTATATAGCAAAGTGATGAGGTCCTCCGATTTGGTTGTTTGTTTAATCTGAAATACTATAAACTGAATTGGATCATGCATACCCCTTTATATGAGCAACATGTTGAGGTCCAATTCAGTTGGGTTTTTTGTTTTCACAAGCTGAAGACGAAATCTAAGTTTTGATTCTTCACAATTTTAAACTAAGCATGACAACATGCTAACAAGGATCGACCAAATTGTGAGGTTCAAGTGAATTAGAAATATTTTCAAATTTTACTGTCAAGTTTTACCCTATAATCAAATTTTTTTATCTGTTCCACACAAAATCGACTTCTGATGATAATAAACTTTTTTTCTTTTCAATAACTTTGTGAGCGGCAAGTGGCTCTTTTGGAAGGCAATAAATCTCAATCATGAACCCGAAGAAAGTTGATAACCAACTTTATTTACTGGTGGAGATATAAAGTTTGTATCATGAATATCATTGTCAAAGGTACAAGTAGGAAAAAAAACAAAAAATAATGTAGAAATATGGAAGGAAAAAAAATGAAAAATATAGATTACGGACGGCCCATCAACAGGGGCGAAACCAGGGGGAACAGAGTAAGTTACAGCATAGGGCAAAATTTTGAAAAACCTACTAGCACTACTAAAAAAAAATAAAAAGATAAATATAAACCCACCCTTTTGTTAAATTTTAGCCCATCCTTTAGCTCAGCTCAAATATTATAAGCCCACTAATTTATATAACTCTCTTAAATTTATATAACTCACTATATGATTATACTTTTAATTTTTTTTATTTATTACTATTAGTCAACCCCTCGAAATAATCCTAGGGTTCCGCCTCTGCCCGTAAAGGTTTAAACCGGTCTCTAAGTTATAATCAACTTGTTTATGTATGAGTTCAGCACTTTTTTGCAATTATATAAAGTACTATCTATGTTTACTTATTTTTGTATAAAAAATAAAATAAGAAAAGAACTGTGAAAAAGGCAAAATAATCGATTTTTTATTGACTTTATCTAAGTATCAGACTCTTGAAAATCAGTCTAAAATAAATTTCAAAAAATAAGAATCTTTCCTCCATATCAAATGCACCTAATTACGTATTCACATTTTAGAATAAAAAGAATAGAGCAGATAAACTATACAAATCAAATGACTTACTTTAATCTGTTCAAAAAAACATCACTTTTAGTTCAATAAACTCAATTTAGTCAACTGAAGTCTTTAGTACCCATTTGAATATTATTATTGATTTCTTCACTTCAAATCAAGTTTTAACTACAATCTTTCTCTCTCTCTCTCTCTCTATATATATATATATATATATATTATTATTATTCATGTCGTGAATGGTGGGGAGATTTTTAAAATTTTAAGATATTTCAATCAAAGTAAGCAAAGTATCTATCATAACAAATGATTATAGTCATTAATCTTTTTGTACATTTATAACTTATAAAAGGTCATTTTTTTTAATCTCGGTTTGACCTACCATTGTACAATCTTAAAATTTAAAACTGTTCCACCCTCAGATATAATAATTGAGAATTGTTTTGAATTTTAAAAATATATAAAGAATAAAAAATATATAATTAGAATTATAAGTTGTTTTTTTAAAAGTGGATAGTACTTTTAGTACGGGTTACAATCTAATACATTAATATGCTCTTCTTAAACTAAAAGTCTATGTACATTCTTGGGACATTTTAAAATAGAATTTTGTTTCTAAAGTTAAATTAAAAATTGATATTATGTACCTAACAGGACCGCCATTTCAAAAGCTGTGCGCTCATTTTTCTCATCTTCTTTAACAAGAAATTAGAGACCTGAGAAAACGACTGAATCTAAAATGGGGTTGCGGTCATCGTGACGTATCAATATCATTGTGCTCTTAATTAATATTTTTTTTTTAATTTTTGGTCAGTACATAAAGTGAGAAAGAAAAGCATCTTCCTTGGATTTACTTTTTTGGCAAAGTGAAATTTTAATTCAAGTGTAGTTTGTTGGTAGTAGAAAGAAAGAAACAAGGATAATTTTCAACCTGGCGGGACCTCCTCCTTCCACAACTATTTTGCCCACTCGATCTCCATTATTGCTGTTTGTCTTTGATTACAACTACATTTGAGAATTCAACATTAATTAATTCAATTCTTACTTATTTAGTTCTTGATGACAACTACCGTTTTTATGTTATTGTAAGGTGATACCTTTGATAGATTGTTATTCTCTTCCGTTTTCAAATCAACCAATGTCCTAAAGACTTATTAATTATACAAGTTATAAATTTTGTTCTTTAATATATATATATATATATTAACTCTACCCTAAGTATACTGGTTATTTCCCAAAAATAAAATGAAATTATTAATTAAAAAGAAATTTTAAAAAAAATTAAGAATTAAAGAATTAAAATATGAGTTTGCATAATGTAAGTCGATGTTTTTACTTTCTTTCTTTTTTTTTTTTCTTTTGGGCAAATGATCGTTCTCTTTCTACATTAACAAAAGCAAAAGAGTATAACGAGTAGAAAGTGAAGCACTTTGTTTAGCTTGAATTTGGATTTTGGAATTTAATTGAGTTTGGGATAATGGACAGTGTCAATTTTGGCTTATTAATTCAGGGCGAGTTCGAGCGAGTTCGGACTTCGTGACATTCTTGCGAGGCGGGTTTGGGACTTAAAAAAAAATCACCTCGGTTTTGAGGCGGGCTAATACATATGCGGGTCGGTTTTGGTATTCACCAAACTAGCCCCATACTCGACCCGTTGTCATTCTCACTCTGGAGTTCGAGGCATCCCTCTTTTTTTTTTCTCACCGGACAATACCTTTCGGTGGACCAAAAAATACTTAACAAAATGTTTCTTTTTCTTTTTTTTCCCTGAATACTTAACGAAGTTTGAACTTATGAAAGTATGAATATTGATACGAGACATGGATACAGCACAAACATGTTGATTAGGGGCGTGCACTGTGTACAATCCAATCAAATCCACTTAAACCAATTGATCTGATCCAATCTAAATATGATTGGATTCGATGAAGTTAATGGATTGGATTGATTTCATTTGATTTTTAGAAAACCGACCAAATATTACATCAGTTTGGTTGTCACTTTAGTAAAACCAATGTCAAATTGATCCAATCCAACTTCATTTAAAAATGAGGTCTGTCCCTCTATGCAATTGATTATTATTATATACTAAATTGTTAGTATAGGCTGCGTTACACCTTATTATTGCTACATATATAAAATAATCTAATAAGTAAACCCTAATTTACAAATGTCGAATTGATCCAATCCAACCTCATTTAAAAATGAAGTTTGTCCCTCTATGCAATTGATTATTATTATATACTAAGTTGTTAGTATAGACCGTGTTACACCTTATTATTGCTACATATATAAAATAATCTAATAAGTAAACCCTAATTTATTTCACTTTTATTTTACTAATGAATTATATTTTAATATAGAATGACTAAATTTTTTTTTTTTATTTTAGTAATGAAGGTAAGTTTGTATTTATATTATCTTGATCATTGTGAAATTGATTGGATTCATTTTCGAAATTATTAAAATTTAAATAACCCTTACACAAAGAATGTATATGCCAATAAATATCTTTATATTTATAAATTACAATTCTTATGAGATATATATATATATATATATTACATATGAAATGTAAATTTTATAATCAAATAATGCATAATTAGATATATGCTTCTTTTCTTTTTATAAATTATTAAGATATTTATTCTACTCCTCCCACAGTTTTTCATCTCTAGTATTTTACTATTAATTGTTATAAGGATTCTTTTAGATTTTTCATGTAATTAAATTTAGTTTGCAAAATAAAATAAAGTTGTTTCACAATATTAAAGTAGTGGACACTTATTTGAAAGTATCAATTATATATCCAAGAAGCGTCGAACAAGTGCAATAAAGAAAATTTATATATTAAATTATGGACACATGAAAATAAGTGTTGGACACATGTCCGACGAATATTCATGAAGCATCATATCGGTATTCAACACAGGTGCAACACATACACATCAACCTCTTAAGAGTATTTGTATTCCCTAGGTTGGAACACTTTTTACCAATTCTTTTTTTACTTTTTCTTCTTTTTTTTATATACAACAATAATTCCACAATACAATTTTTTTTAATACAAATTGTGCACAATTACTACCACAATACCAGGTGGACTAAAAAAAAAATTCGATAACCACATTCATATGGATCAAACTTAGAACCTCCTTGCAAGTTGAATTTTTTTTTCTTGATAAAAGTATTTAGGCTTAAACCAAAACGTGTTATAGTACGAGGTGTTAAAATTTATTTAAATCTTTATAAAAACTTAAAATAACTAAAAACACCGCTATTTTTTATGAAAAATTGAAAAAAACAGATGGAAGATTTGTTGAGATGTTCGCCACTATTTTCATATTTTTCATGAATTTTTTTTGTTACCCACCATCCAAAGAATATCATTCCACGAAGAACATTAAAAGTAATTAGACATTTGATGAAAAATAATTTAAAACTAAATCAACTTTTATGAAAAGTTTGAAAATAAGAATAACTATTTTTATAGTACATTTGACTGCAATGTTGAAAAATAAATCAAATTTTATGAAAACTTCAAAAATTCAAAAAAGAAATTAAAAAATGAAATTTAATGAAATTTTTTACTCCCTTTGTCTCAAAAAAAAATGATCTCACTTTTCTTTTCAGCATGTTTTAAATTGATTCTTGTTTTTTTGAAACATAATTAATATACTAAATCTCACAATAAAAAATGAATTGTATTTTTAATACTAAATAATTAATCATTAAAAAAATAGCATTTAACTTCTTAATGATTTAAAAAAACAAACAGTCTATTGCATATTTGAATGCTTAAAACTTTCCCATTCAGCATTTAAAGACAAAAACAAAAAACAAAAACACCCCCTCTAAGGCTACGACAAAAAATTTCCAGAAAAAATAAATAAAGAGGGCATCTTACCATATCAATCGTCTCTTTTTCTAACTGCTCTTCAAAATTAATTATTTTTCACATTATTTTAACTTTACCATTGAGTGCAATCTTGGTTTTCAACTTCTAGATCATGAATTAGTTTTAACTTCTAAATCATAATTTTAAATGAACCATCCACTTAAATTTGAAATATACCTTCCCAAGAGCATCTCTAATAATAGTGTAAAAAATAACTTTTAAATTATATGTGTCAACCTACTTTTACAAAAAACTTGAACGTTAAAACAAAAATGCTTCAATGGTAATTTTGTAAAGTCTTGTGTAAATTTTGAAATAACCAACAAGATTTCAATAAATGTTAAATATCAACTAATCAATTTTTTTTTATTATTTTTTCTTAAAATGAATTTATATATTATTTTATAGTCACAGTGAAATCTATATTTTGTATAAAATTTTCAAATTTTATTAAAAAAATTGAAGATAATGAAAGCTGATGCTACATCGTAAAATAGGAGTGGGTTTTACATAACCATTTTACAAAAAAATTAATTTTAAAAGTCGGCTGAAAAGGAAAAAAATTATAAGTTTTATAAATTTTACAAAAAAACAAAAATATAAAAAATTGTTAAGAGATCTAAAGCATGTGAAATCTGAAATTTAGTTCCAAAGATAAATACGAAAATGTCGAGTTTTATTAGAGTAATCCAATATTCCAATATAAAGATAAACCATGAAAACGGGCTAGATATATACCACATATAAAATATACCACCGAAAGTTATTGTAGATAATACGTTTGCAAAAACTAGAAGCATGTATATAAGCTATCGCACTTCAAATGGATTTATGTTAAACGGATCCACACATTAGATATGTTATTTTTTTATATTAAATAATTATAATCGTCTAAAATTATCTATGTTAAATTTATGTAACGAAGTGACCAATTAAACCGACAATCGAATCGATCTTTCGATTTTATGCCTAAGTTTAACTGAACCAAACCGTCAAAACGGCTATAACTAATTAGGGTAAGTTCAATTTCAATTGATTCACATTCATTTTTTGTCGGTTTGGTCCTTGAGCTTAAATTATTGTTTTGGGCCATGAGTGTATATATTATTTTGAATTTTTAATAAGTTTCCGATCTCTTGTGCTTTCTTTTCTCGTTAAATCTTTGGATATTTTCTGTTCTTAAATATTTATTATTCTTGGACTTTATTTTGAATTTTTGAACTTATATTATTTTAAAGAAAATAACATATTAGTTATATATACCGAATCAATAAAAATACAACAAGTGTACTAATCGGTTTCGATTCTTGCGGTTTTACACACCAAAAAAGGGACAACCAAGCCGACCTATTTCAGTTGTCTAATTTATTAACCGAACCAAACCACAAAACTTGAAAAAATGCTCAATTTGACCGGTTTGATTTTTCGATTTTTTGCACACACCCTACCAGTGATACATAACCAAAGTCAAAATTTCTTTTATCAGCATTGGTTGAATTCTCTCTTGTCCTATCCATCATCTTACCGAAAAATACATTTAACCACCGCCAAAGTGGCTGAAGTGGCAATGTCCTGAGGCAGTAGTGAAGTTGTTGGTGAGATCGAAGAACCACAAACAGATGAGAAGGGTTGAAAAACATTTAGCGTAGGTATAACTAATTGAATGGTAAAAGTTGTCCTTATGTGAAACATACATCAATAAGCCCTACAATTGTTAGGTACAATTGAGTGTCCTTAAAGAAAGAAAATTGAAATGAGTCCTCAGGGTGGTTTTTTCTTTCAAGAAAAATATTTATGACAAGTTTAACTAAAAAAAAAATAGAGCGTTTCAGTATAAATGCGGCGAGTGCGTCATTTTATATATAAAAATAAGGATGAGGCCAATAAGGCTTCACACCTTGCAGTAAAAGATGCACCATTAGCCGGCCAGGCTTATACTGCCTAACAAAAGACACAAGCAATGGCCAATGGGCATAGATATATACTGCCTTCGAAATCTCAGCTATATGCATAAATGCATTGTACCATCACACAAATACGCGGCCAACTTTGCATAGAAATTGATCCTACAATGAACCTAAGAATTTACACAAATACGTGGCCAACTTTGCATTCATCTTAATCTACTTGAATACGAAGCCACAAGTATAATATGACAAAATTGAATAGCCAAGATGTGATCATTCTTGAATTCTGAACCAGATGAAGATACATTTGATAAAATTATTGTTCTTTTGACAGTCAATCAAACAAATTAAAAGGCATAAACTAGTACATAGTTGTTCCGATTTAAACTATATCCGAGGGTTCGTAAATAGTACAAACCAGATGCTTCTCTATATATCATTAAATTGGATAATACTACTGCTGTATTAATATAAGTATGGTATGTCAGTTCAACTTGTCAAAGTTCACTAATTAACTCCCTTCAAAATAACGCAAGAATTGAATAAGAATTACCGTACATAATTCGTGAACTATATCATGTTCCGGTATATATGCCACGATTATCCGATGCACTTAAGAGTGTTTAATTACACTTTCACATAAATAATGTCCACAATTCTATGCTTTCCATCTTTCATAGTGTTTGACAATTGATAGCATTCGGGATCCAGAGAAAGACTGATGTACCTACCAATTCTAAGTGGCAAGATCAATCAAACAAAATAGGCTCAAGTCAGAGGATTGATTGCTACAGCACTTGTCCTTTAGCCTGAACCAGGGAACTACGCCTTTTCCCTCAAATTCAATTCTTTTCCACACCCCCTTAGAATTCTTCTAAAGTCTCACAACTAAGGGATCATGTAACAGAACATTTGTCTGGTTCTGGTTCAGGTTCATCTTATCCAGTGAGACAAACAACCAAGAACTAAGTGACAAAAGTTATTCATATCCACAGATGTAACCCAAGATCATAGTCTTAATAAATCTCTCCCCTGTTTCCCCATTTTCACAGCTAGACAATTACTAGCTTACAATCACACAAAGTTTTCTATGTTCACAAAAGCTTCAAATTTTGAATGCCAAAGTGCCTAGTCCTTAGCAAAACACTCAAAAACATATTTATTAGAAGAATTTTATTTAAACTTTCAAGAATGGATACGGGGGCATATGGTTGGTCTGAATTCTGCAACGTCTTTCCCTATTAAGGTTTCTTAACGGATATCTAAAGGACGAATCCTAACATTAACCTTTAATAATTTTAAGTTCCTCTTTAGTCCTATAGCTAATGAAGAAGTCTACAAACCATCTCAAAAAAAATAGAACATCGATGATATAACCTATTCCAACGCTATCAAGAAACTAATGCAGAAAGTCTACTAGGATCGCACTAGTCATCATTGTGGAGCAAAACATTTATCCACCATGAAAATCCACTTAAAGCAAGAACGAGTATACGGGGCATAATTATATAACAAAATAAAGCCAAAATAAGAAGGATGCAAATCTTGAGTTTTTAAAACAATGGGTCACACTAAGTGGCGGATTCCAAAGACATTTTATATTTGGCTCAATAACAGCGACATTAAAACACAGATATCTCTAGCTAAACAAAAACAACATTTACCCTCCAAATATCAAAAATGCAATTTTAGTAGGAAGGAATATCATAAAGCAAGATAAGAGAAAACGATGAGAAAGTTTAAACCAGAGCATCTCATTTATTACCAATTTTAGATGTAAAAACTAATAAATAAGAGATGAGTCATAAGCCCAATACAGCAAATGTTCTTTTATTTAAAACATCTAAAGACGATCAAAGGAAGTCCCCCAGAATTAGAACATACTTGTAAACTATTAGACCTGGACTGTACAATGCCTATTCTACCAATAAAGATCATAAAAGCAAAATGTGGTAAAACATTGAACAGCCTTCCACTGCTCTGTCAAATGTTAATACAACTCCAGAAAATGCCCTGCAGAAACACCACAGGGCAACCAAAACACCAACGCTAACCATCTCAATTCCACAACTGAAATGTGCATTTCATCATTAAAGTGGCAAAATAGAGCCAAATCCAAACGTAAACAGCAAACCTGTTTCTAGAGTTTCTCCAAATTCCTCTTCTTGGGATCATGGTAATTGAGGTACCACTTGACAAACTTCTTCAGTCCAGTCTCCAAACCAGTAGTAGGATTGTATCCGAGCTCCTGGCGAGCTAAGCTTATATTAGCATGAGTGAACTGCACATCCCCATTTCTAGGCATAGGCAATACCTTCTTATTGGCCTTCACCTTCAAAAGTTTCTCCAATATGCTCACAAGCTTGCTAACAGGCACCGGCGATGTATTACCCAAATTGAAAATCCTAAATTGTGCCTTCCCCTTCTTCTTTCCTCCACTACCAGTACTCTTTTTTGCAGTGTCCAGAGCAGCCAAACAACCCTTCACTACATCATCAATATAGGTAAAATCCCTAGCAACAGTGCCATGATCAGCACCTTCAAATATAGTAATCGGCTTCCTCTTGAGGATATCCTTTGTAAAAAAGAAATACGCCATATCAGGCCTACCCCAAGGTCCATAAACAGTGAAAAACCTCAATCCAGTAATAGATAAACCATAAATGTGATTATACGTATGTGCAATTCCTTCACCGGCCTTCTTCGTTGCAGCATATAGACTCGCAGGCTGGTCTGTCCGGTCTTTCTCCGAAAAAGGCACCTTCGAATTTAACCCATAAACAGAGCTAGAAGAAGCCCAAACTACAGCAGGCTGTGGATTTGCGGATTTGCAAGCTTCTAGAAGGTTCACAAAACCAGCAATATTACTATCTATATAAGACCTTGGGTTTTGCATTGCATACCGCACACCAGCCTGAGCTGCAAGGTGCATTACGTGAGTAAAAGCCACCACATCGAACAATTTGTTGAGAAGAACAGAGTCATTGATATCGCCTTCAACTACAAACACACCGGCTTTTTCGAGAAGAGATTTACGAGATTTTTTTAGGCCAATGTCATAGTACCTGCCGAAAATTAACGTAATAAATAATGACACACTCGGCCAAATCCAAACTGAATTGAAATAAAGCAGCAGCAAACCTATTGAAATTAACGTAATAAATAACATGCCAAGTCAAATCCAAACTGAATTGAAATAAAGCAGTATAACAAACAGCACTAGTAAACTGAATTGAAATAAAGCAGTAAAACACACAACAAAAAGCACTTTCCTCAACATTACCTATTGAAATTATCAAGCCCTAGGACGCCATCACCCCGCCGCTTCAACGCCGTGGAGACATGGCAGCCGACGAACCCCGCGGCGCCGGTGACTAGCACCGTGATGCCGCCGGTGCCGGAGCGTACATGCGCCGATGAGCGGACCCTGCGCTCCCAGTGGGGGCCACCGTAGGAAGAGGTGTTCTGGAGGTTTCGGCGATCGCCAGCGGAGGGAGAAGAGGACGGGGGGGAGAGAAGGAAGAAGAAGAGGATAGCGGCGAGGAAGAGGAAGGACCAGAGAGTGAGCTTAGGGAGGGAAGAATGGAAGCGGAGGCGGTGGATGTAGGGTTTGTCGAGCTTAAATTTGCCCGGTGTTGATGGAAGGTTATCGATGTGAGAGAGTATTGGCTTTAATTGAGTCATTTCCCGGTAATGGACTCTCGACCAAAACCCTAACAGTTTGAATGCTTGATTCTTCAAACAATGTGTGTAATTGTAGAGAGAGAGGGGGGGTTAGGGTTTAGAGTGAGATGATGATGATGATGATGATGATGAGAGTGTAGGAATTTTGTGAAGAAGAAGTAATATAGTGATAGGATTGAAGAATGAAAGAAACAAGATGACTTTTGGTGGTTTGACTCTTTCTCTCTCTCTGGAAATTTGATACGTGTGAATGTTAACTGTATCTCTTCTTTTCTTCTGTTTGGGAGCCAGAAATTTTGGAATTTTATAAGATTTTTATATTGGCTGGACAAAGGAAAAATGGGAAATATATATATATTTGTTTTTGAAATAATGGGAAATATTATTTCACTTTAAACGGAGTATATTTGTTAAAATTATTTTAATATTGGTAACTGACGTACATAATTAAAATAAATATCACATAAGTAGTTGTGTTGAGTAGCAAACCATACTAAAATTCACTTGTGCTAGCGACGGGCTATATATCTTCAAGCAGAAATTAATTATGTATTTAATATGATATAATTGGAAAAAATAAAGAAGCATAAGAGTTTATTTCAATAATAACATAATTATAAATAACACTTCTAAATTAAGAATACTGTACAAAAAAAAAACATCTATACCATTTTCTTATAACATTCCGCGTCTCATTAGAATTAATGCTAAATCTGTTTAGTACTAATCTATTTTAGCACCAATGATGCTAAATTTATTTAGAACTAATCTATTTTAATAATAATTGTACTAAATATGTTTAGTACCAATCTGTTTTAATACTAATGGTGCTAAATTTGTTTAACACCAATGGTCAACACACTAACAAGTAATATGATTGTTCTAAATGCAATTTAGCACAACTTTTCGCAAATGTAAAATAGTTTTGAAGGTACTAAAAGCTATTTAGCACCACCTTTTAACAAAAAGTAACATGTAATCTGAAAATGCTAAATATATTTAGCACCACCTATCAACACACATGACAACAAACAGAATGTGCTAAATACATTTAGCACCACCTATTAACACACATGGCAACAACCAAAAGGTACTAAAATTATTTTAGCACCATTATAAAATATAGAATAACAAAATTGATGAGGTCAACATCCACTCAATTTATACATATGTATATATATATATACATGGATCGACGTAGAGTTAGTTAAAAAAAAAGAAAAAAAGATTTGCGATCAGATTTTTTTTCAAAATCCTCTTGGGCTGTCAAAATGGTCGATTTCGATAGCAAAACGACATTTGATCGTCTTGATTTTTCGTGTTATTAAAGTAAATTTGTCTTCCGAATAACATATCAAAAAATCAACACAATCCAGTAATTCGATTAAAAGTTATATATGTTTTACGATTGCACCTGCAAAAAAGAAGAAGATGATGAGGACGGCGCTCCTGTTGGCGATACGATCGGAGAGTCAGATGGTGGTGGTGGTGGTGGGAGGCGAGAAAGGCAGCGAAGGTAGAAGAAATACAAGTAGATACTCCAAAAGTAAGGGAAATGAAGGTTAAGATCCTTAAAAGTTTATATTACATGCTTAAAGGTTTATATGAGGGGTATTTTTGTACATCAATATTTCTCATTATCCTTAAAATAAATCAATATTATCAAAAATGCCCTTAATTTAGAATTAAATAATGAAATTAGTCCTACTTATCTTTGTCAAATATAAGTTCTACCTTATAATTGTAAAACATTACGGAGTGAGTTTTTATAACCCATTTTCTCAAAAATAAACAAATAAAAAGATGCAAAGTTATAATATAATCAATGATTTTTCATAATTATTTATTGTTTAAACGAGTGAGGTATTTTGCCTTGGCCTTGTTGAGAAAAAAGAAGAAGAAGAGAGAGGCATTTAGTTTAAGTCTGGTTTATATCCTCTTTCTTCTTCAAAATACTAGATACGGGTACACATATAATACATGTAAAATTTAGCACAAAATTATTATTGATTAAATGGTTAGAAATTATACTTTCAACCAAGTTGTAAGTTCAAGTCTAGTTAATCATATATTTCACTTAAAATAAAAATATAGGGGTAAAATAAGAAAATCACCACCAAAATTAATTTCACAATCACTTCCTGGCTTCCAATTTATAATATTTAGAGGTTTAAGCACACGCAGTGTATGCACGTTTATTTTTTTTTCTAAATTAGAGGTCATGGGTTATTTTCAAATGTTGACGTAGTTGTACCTCGATGTTAGATTCAAATCCCGCAAATTATGTTTTTATTTAAGAAACAAAATGTGAAGTCAAAATAGCAAATACAAAAATTTTGTATTATAATTGTTTTTTATCACTTTGGATTTATATATAGACATGGATTCATTATCTTATTAGAAAAAGGGGGGGGCTCAATTTGAGGAGGAGCGTGTGTTAATTTTATCAACTAGTAAAAATTTACATAAATATTTTCTTCAGGTTATTTAGAGCATATCCAATGCAAAAATAGATTGGAGAGCTTCAAATTATCAACATGTAATCATATTATTCTTATGTGGCACAAAAAAATTTATTGATGGATAACTTTTTTTTTATTAAGAAAAAAAAACCATCTCCAATGCAATTGTCTATTTGAAAATTCATGAAAATAAAATTAAAATTTTTATGTGCAATAGGATCTTGTTTGGTAGATTTTGATTCATATTTTTCAATAACATAATTTTAATAAAAAAAATTATTTAAAAAAGTAAAAGTTAAAATATTTAAAAACTTGAAAAATAAAAGTAGGTAGACATAAAAAATGATGTGGCAATAAGACATTGTTTAAGAGACCTTCTAAAATAAGAGGGTCACGTTCATAATATCTGTTCTCATTTTTGCCACATAAGCTTGATGGTCATTTTAGGAAACATGTGTTAAAATATTATTTCCTTATACTAGTAGGTTTATGTTTCCTTTTCTTATTAAGTTTCTTATTCTTATTGTATTGTATATCCCCTATAAATAGGGTCTCTCTTGTACCAATATTATTCAAGTAATCATAAAATTATTTTCTCTATTTTTCAAGTTGGTATCAGAGCGATTCAATCCTCACAATTATCCATCAAACCCTAGCCTCATTCATACGAAATCACCCATTCTTGACAACATCAAACCCTAGCTTCATCCACGCAAAATCATCCATTCTCGATAAAACTCTACAAGGTCTCAAACTAAGAAATAAACACACCGCATTGATCGTCTTCCCGAGACGATCACAACACAAAAAAAATCACCTTGAAATCATCACGCACGCGCTCTCACGCGCCGGTTCTGTGAAACCCGTACCGCCCCGCCTTCACGCGCCTGACGCCGTTAATTGTTGCTGACGCTGTTAATTGTTGCTGACATCGTTACTGACGCCGTTATTGACGCCGTTTAACTGGACCGGTTCACTGAAAACTCTTTTTGACCGGTTCGTCTTGTTTTTGATCGGTTCTTGACAATAGTTGACCGGTTCCGGGGGTTTTTGACCCCCCTGATCTCAAATCCGGTGTTCTTTTTTCCAGAATCGGCCTCGATTGTCGAGAAATAGTTCACCACAAGCCTTTTTTGATCGGTTAAGCTAGTTTTTAACCAGGTTTGACTGGTTCTTAAGGTTTTTTACTATCCTGATCTCAAATTCAGCTTCTATTTTTTCAGAAACTACTTATATATCTTTGTTTTAATACTACATAATGACTGCTGAGCCACTTACAATGACTGAATCATCTAAGAGGGAATCCTCCCCAATTATCATTCAAACTGAAAGTTCTACATTCAACATCGGAGTTATGTTGGATGAAACTAATTATGATTTATGGTATCAACTCATGGAGATGCATATTGCGGAAAAACAAAAAATTTTGTTTATTCGCGGTACGAATTCGATTCCGAAAGAAGGAACTGCAGAATACGAAGCATGGTACCCAGACAACTAGAGGGTGAAAATGTGGCTTCTAATGTCCATGAAACCGGATATTATGAAGCGATATATTCGGGTCCCCACTGCACGAGAAATTTGGAAGTCATTTACAGCTAAGCAAAGTGGCAGATCCATTTCTGAGTATTATGGGGAACTAACAGAAATTTTCAGTGAATTGGATCATCGTGATAAAGTGGTCATGGAAAATCCGAACGATATTGAATTTTATAGAAAGTCAATTCAGCGTTTGCGAGTTCACATATTTCTTGCCGGGCTAGACAACGAACTTGAACAGATTCGTGGTGAAATCTTACGGAAAGATCCCATTCCAGAATTAGAAGAAACTTATGCACTAGTTCGTCGAGAAGACATCAGGCGAAAAACTATGAACAGTGATGCTAATACTGATGCTGCGGCCATAGTGGCTCGCAACCGTGTCTCACATAACAACCAAGCTCGTGACTCGCAATCAAAGGATCGCGGAAGTAAGTCTCAATATCCTCCTTGTTCGGTGTGTGGACAAACCAGGCATTCTAAAAAAGGGTGCTATCAAGTAATTGACTATCCGAATTGGTGGGATCATTCTCGTGATCGTCGTTCAACTCTTAAGAATGAAGGTGATGGGAAGAAGGCCTCCGGATTACTTACTACTGCTGAGATACCTGGTAAAGCTTTAAATTCTGCATCTGTTTTGAATAATACGTGGATAATTGATTCTGGTGCTACTGGTCATATGACATTCGATTCTAGACATGTTACTAATTTTAACCCTTCATCCAACAATTTTATTTCCACAGCTAATGGTAGTTTAGTTCCTGTTATCGGTGAAGGGACGGTTCCTTTATCTAATTCCATGAATTTAAATTATGTTCTGATAGTTCTCTCACTCAATTACAATTTATTGTCTGTAACTCAAATTACTAACGCTCTAAATTGTATTGTTGTTTTTTGGCCTACTTATTGTGTTTTTAAGGATATTCAGACAAGGGAGACGATTGGTTATGGGATTAGGCGGGGCAAATTGTACTACTTGGACCTGGAAGTGAAGAGCACGAACCAGTTACAACAGGCCTTACAAATTAGTAATACACAAGAAGGAAAAGTTGAAGATGAAATTTGGTTATGGCATCGTCGTTTGGGTCATGCGTCGTTCAGCTATTTAAAAAAATTATTTCCTAAACTTTTTAAGAATATCGATATTTCTGTTTTTCAGTGTGAAACATGTGAACTGGCAAAGAGCCATCGTACTTTTTTTTCATCGTCATTAAATAAATGCTCAGTTCCTTTTATGTTAATTCACTCTGATGTCTGGGGCCCATCGCCTAATAATTCTTTGAGTGGTTTTCGTTGGTTTATTACTTTTATTGATGATTGCACGAGAATGACGTGGATATGTCCTATGAAATCTAAGAGTGAAGTTAGTTCTTTGTTTCAGCGATTTCATAAACAGATTAGTACACAATATAATGCTACTATCCAGGTACTTCGAAGCGATAATGGAGGTGAATATATGGCTACCACGTTACAAGAGTATTTTAAACGTCATGGAATTGTCCATCAAACTACCTGCCCATATACGCCTCAACAAAATGGAGTTGCAGAAAAAAAGAATCGCCATTTACTAGAAATAGTCCGGGCATTATTACTTGGGGCAAATGCTCCGGTGTCTTATTGGGGTGAAGCTCTTTCCTCTGCCGCGTATTTGATCAACCGTGTTCCGTCAGCAATTCTTGACTTTCAAACACCATTCGATGTTCTCCATAAAGCAGTCTCGGCTCCTAAAGAATCAAATTTGCCTCCACGAATATTTGATTGTATTGCATTTGTTCACTTACCTAAAGAACATCGAAACAAGTTTGAAGCCCGTGCCCTCAAGTGTGTATTTGTGGGCTACGCATCTAATAAAAAAGGGTATCGCTGTTATCATCCACCGTCACGAAAGATGCATGTGACCAAGGATGTCGTATTTCATGAAGGATAGATGTATTTTTCGCAGACTGAACTTCAGGGGGAGCACTATAGTGAAGTTCGACTCTTGATTGTAGTAATGGCGACGAGCTAATTCAGGTCGAGGTCTCACCACCAATTTCAAGCTCACCAAGTTTGCCACAGCCAATAGAATCAAGCTCACCAAGTTCGCCACAGTCGGCAGAACCGACTTGGACGGATGACTCATTGCCTGGATCTCCACTGTCAAGTTCACCGAGTCCAAGCTTACCATTGCCTCTGCCTGACACAAATAACCAATCGTCTTTCTCTGATACATTCGCGTCTGAATATCAGGAAGCTTCTCTTGCACCTTCTAGAAAACAACTCCCTCCCCGTAACAATAGAGGTATTCCTAAACTAGTGTATGAACCCGATCTCACTAGTAGAGCCAAATACCCTATGAGTAACTATGTATCTTATGATAGGCTATCTGAATCGAATAAGTCATTTGTAAATCAGTTATCCTCTGCATCTATTCCTAACAGTGTGCAGGAAGCCTTGAAAGATCCAACCTGAAAAGCAGCTATGGACGAGGAGATGAGATCCTTGAAAAAGAATGGTACATGGGAGATAGTTGAATTGCCGCAAGAAAAAAAGCGTGTTGGTTGCAAATGGGTGTATACAGTAAAATATAAAGCGGATGGAACCATCGAAAGATACAAAGCAAGACTAGTAGCGAAAGGCTACACCCAGACACATGGGATCGATTATTTAGAGACATTTGCACCAGTGGCAAAAATTAACACTGTGCGTGTTTTGCTTTCTTTAGCTACAAATCTAGACTGGCCGCTACAACAATTTGATGTAAAGAATGCATTCTTACATGGGGACTTGGAGGAAGAGGTATACATGGAATTCCCATCTGGGTTTGAAGTTCCTGTGGAACATCAAAATAAAGTTTGCAAATTAAAAAAATCTTTGTATGGTTTAAAACAATCTCCGAGAGCTTGGTTTGGAAGATTCGCGAGATCAATGAGAAAATTTGGTTAAAAACAGAGTAATTCCGATCATACGTTGTTTTTGAAGAAGTGCCATGAGAAGATCACAGCACTCATTGTGTATATCGATGACATGGTGGTTACCAGAAATGATCCACAAGAACGAGAAGCACTAAAGAAATATCTGTCTCGGGAGTTCGAAATGAAAGATCTTGGCGAATTGAAGTATTTTTTGGGAATCGAAGTGTCTAGGTCTTCAAAAGGAATCTTTTTATCTCAGAGAAAGTATGCACTGGATTTACTAGGTGAGACTGGAATGTCTGCCTGTCAACCATCCAAAACACCCATGGAAGAAGGTTTGAAGTTAGAGATTGAAGCTGATCAAGTACCGGTTGATAAAGGGCGTTATCAGAGATTGGTAGGGAGACTGATGTACTTAGCACATACCAGGCCTGATATTTCTTATGCATTGAGTATAGTGAGTCAATTCATGCATAATCCTGGAGAAAAGCATATGAAGGCTGTTATGAAGATCATAAGTTATCTGAAGGCAGCTCCAGGAAAAGGGATTTTATTTACAAAGAACAGTGATTTTTTAAAAGTTGAAGGATACACTGATACTGATTGGGCTGGTAATGTAAGTGACAGAAGGTCTACATCAGGATATTTCACGTTTGTTGGTGGAAATCTTGTTACTTGGAAAAAGCAAGAAACAAAATGTTGTTTCTCATTCGAGCGCTGAAGCTGAATATCGAGGGATGGCATTGGGAGTTCAAAAGTTGTTATGGCTGAAGTTATTATTGACTGATTTAGGTTATCCACCAAGAGAACCTATGATGTTATATTGTGATAACAAAACAGCATGTGACATTGCTCAAAATCCAGTTCAACATGATAGAACAAAACATGTGGAGGTGGATAGGTTCTTTATCAAAGAGAAATTGAAAGAAAACGTGGTTGCTGTGCCCCATATACGTTCGAAAGATCAGCTGACTGATGTCCTTACTAAAGCTGTTTCTAATAAAATATTTGCCAGGTTTGATCGACAAGTTGGGCATGTTTGATATTTATGCACCAACTTGAGGGGGAGTGTTAAAATATTATTTCCTTATACTAGTAGGTTTATGTTTCCTTTTCCTATTAAGTTTCTTATTCTTATTGTATTGTATATCCCCTATAAATAGAGCCTCTCTTGTACCAATATTATTCAAGTAATCATAAAATTCTTTTCTCTATTTTTCAAGTACATGTTTTTAAAATTTTGTCTATTCATCCCGTGTGGCATCTTAATTTTTTTCAATTGATAGTTACGTTGGACATACTCTTACTTTCACTAGTGACGGTTAAAGTGACCAAATTAGAACTTCACAAATATGAAAATTTGAATGTAATAAAGGTATGATTTTGAGTTGAAACTTGAGATCATTGCGAGTCATATGATTAACAGAATTACAGCCTTTGATTGGGTTGTTGATTCCCTCATTAACTACTACCTAAGCTGACTTAGATTTACTACAATTAGAATTTAAAAGCACATAATTTCCCCCTGCCATGACATTAGTAAGTCATTAAAATAATATGTGCTCTATAAATAATAGAATTCTTTTGTATTAAAATAAATAATCTTTTTAAAAAAATCATCGACATCAAGTGTGGACTCCCATTTATTTTCATTATGTACGCTGGTTATGTTTACATTCAATAATTCAGTTTTGGAATATGATCACATTTTTACCAAAAATTCAAGATAAGAAGTTTTAATACAATAATGATATTATTTAGTACATAATCAATGGTAAGGAAAAAAAGATGGATAAGACGTCATTGAATAACCGATGATGGTAAGGAAAAAAAATGAAATAAGTATGTTGGAATTTCACTTATATACCATATCAATAATTTAAATTGTTTCCTAACTTTAATTGTTTTCTAATTTGTTAATTACATTCCAAATCTTTTTTTCTTTTTTTTTAATCTTTATTGAATCTTTGGGCAACATCAAATTTCTCTACAAAATTATGAAAGTTTTTTTTAAAATTTTAGTTGCAAATTTTCATTGAAATTTACAAGTTTCATTACAAGCTTGAACTAAATTTATAAATTTCATTTCAGATTTGTAAGAATTTTTTCTTTACAAAAAAGTACAAAATCAACTAATGATTTGGAAGGGAAAAAAAAACTAAGTTTCGAAAGTGAAAGTAAGGATGAAGGGCTTTGTTGACTATAAAAATGCTGATTTAGCAAGAAATAATTTTTTATTAAAAAAATTTGTATCGTATCCATCTTGTCTAAATTTATATGTAGTAAAAAATTATCACCCAGAGACTGTTTAATTTTTTGGTTGCTGAAGTGGTGGTGCACATTGAAACTTGAAATGAAGGCAAATTAAACTTGTGTTAATGATAATCATGAACAACTCAAGGTATCTTGTCTTATAATTTAAGCAAGCAAGCCCCTCTCATATAGTTAGGTAGTTTTTTTGACTAATCATAATACCGATATTGAAGACACCATTTTCTTAAAAAAAAATAAAAATTAAAAACGGTGGGAATAAATTTTAAAACATTCAATCCGATTTTATTTTAATTCTATTGAAATATTTTAAAATATTCCTAACAACTAGCATATAAAATATAATAAGCACGGGCATTTCAATAGCATAATTAATTTAATAAAGATAATTAATTTTAATAATATCATTTAATACATCCATTCTTATGGTATAATTTCAAATTTAATTTATGAATAATCAAAATAAAAATCATATTCGTGTCTCACTAATTTTATGGGTCGAAGAAAAAAAATATTACATTAAAATATTTTTGTCCAATTCAATCCAATTTATTTTAACATTTTAATTAAATTTTGACCGACCGAAACAGTGGGTCCCAAAATACAGAAAGAAAAGAATAGAGCATTGAAAAACTTTTGGAGGTTGATGAGTGTTTTAAAATCAATGAGGGTGAATTCATTTCTTTATTTATTTAGGTGAAGCGGTGCTTAAAAACCCTATTAATAGAGAGAGCATTTGTCTTTGTGTTCATAATCACAGTAGGCATCATATCACCTACAACTACAAAAGCTGCACCTTAACAAACTTTTTAATTATTTGGGTCTCATTCATTAACTGAAGCACATGCTTCTAGTAGTTGCTCCTTTTAGAACATTCTCAATAATAATGCGTAAAATTAATATATAAAAATATATAGGCTAATAAATAATAGACATTTGATTAAAAAAAGTTGTTTTACACATAAATTATACACATTTTTATTTTTGCTTCAATAATTTATACTTATAATTTTGTGTAAAATTATGATGCACCAATTATATATAAACACATGTAATATATAATATTCAACATTTTTTATAAATATTTTTTATTTATAATTAAATAGTCAAAGTGGGTATTGATTTAAAGATCTTGATAAGTAGAATTCAAATATGCAAGTTTTATTAAAAAATATATTTTTAATTTTTAATTATACTATTTTAAAGTTTTTGTAAAAAATAAGAAAGATAAAATGATGAGGTGAATATGTAAAATACACACCCATTTTATACAAAAGATGTTGTGACATATTTTACACAACATCATTGGAGCACTAAAAATTATACACAATGTGTAAATTTTACAGAAATCTTATGTGGCATGGTTTACTCATGCCTATTAAAGATGCTCTTACACGGGTGAGTATCAAGTAAATGTGAGCGTATGTGTCACTTTCAAAAAATATATATAGTTATTTTTATCATTAGTTTGTTTTGAGTTTTAATTTATTTTTAAAATAGTAAATTTATAATATTTTTTTTTGTTAAGAAATTAAATCATAAATTAATGAATTTCAAACTTCGCATGTGAAATTATTAATTTATATTCAAAAACGAATAAAAATTCTAATCAAACGAGATTATGAATTTTTTGAAGCAAGAAAAATTTATTACTAATATTATTTTTAGAATTACAAGAGCAAAATTAATATTATTTGTGTGTTTGTTTAGATTAAAGATCGAAGAACTTGTTTAACTAGTTAATATGTACATATTTCAATTTTAAGCCCCGACCTTATTAGCCCTTGAAACTCAAGCGCACCAACAATTTTTAAAGATAATACATTTGATTGTAACGTTTATATTTCTACTTAAAATGACTTTTAGCCCTTGCAAAATATGCACAGAGCGTAAACTGAAACCCATTAGTTATATATAATGTGTTCAAATTTCTTATTATATGAATGGCCATGCATTCCGTACGGAAAAGGGTATAGACAATTGAACAGGTACTTTAGAATTTATAAGTACTTTTAAGAAATCAATGTGTTCATGTTAAGTGCGTGTTTCACGTTCGACAAAGACTTGTCCTATACTTATTTTCACATGTTAATTTATATAGTTTTATTTTTCACTTGTTACACACTTTTTAGCCACTCAAGTGTCCTAAGTGCATAGATGATAATAGTATAGGTAATATAAGTATGTTATATTTATTCTATGAGAGTACGCAATAATTAAGGAATGTAAGATAAAACATTGTTTCATTGTATAAGAGCATCTTCAATGCTTATGTAAAAATTGATGTGTATGTTTTATGTGTCATACAACTTTCACAAAATTTGAAATTCAAAAAAAAATATGATTCAATTGGAATTTTGTAAACTTTTGTGTTAAATTGAAAAGAACCAATAAGATACAAACAAATGTTAAATTTTATTTTATACATTTTTTATTATTATTTTTTCTTGAAGTTATATAGACATAATACTATAATCACAATAGAACTTGATTTATCGGTCTTAACGAGTATATTTCAAATATATAATTTTTATTGAAGTTCATGTTTTGTATTAAAAGAAATTACATTTTAAAGGTTTATAAAAAAAATTGAAGGGTGAGAAAACTGACATAGCATTATAAATTAAGAGTGTATTTTATATATTCATTTTACATAAAACTCATTTTAAAAAGACCGCTGGAGTGAACTTTTTTACAAGTTGTGTAAATTTTATATAAAACGAAATTATACACTACTGTTAAAGATACTCTAAGTGTATGATAAAGTTGAATCTGACTAAGTTCCTTATTGTACACTAATGAGTTTGGCATGAAAAGGGACGTATTTGATTGATAAGCATTACATAATCAGGCACTAAACAAATAAGCAGGACAATTCAAACGCTAAACTAGTTGGCGAGTTAGTGTAAACACCAAACTAGTTGGCGTTCTAGTCTAGACGCAAAACTAGTTGGCGTGGCCTAGCCTCATGCCAAACTAGTTGGCGTCTAGCTTATTTTTTTCGTGATTATTTCTTTTCTTCTCACACTTTAATACCTACCTCATTCACTTTAAAGTTGTTGATGGTGCGCACAAATTAAAGCTATTTCAGAAAAGCAATTCTTCTATATAAAAAAACAACAACAATAAAAATAACAATATCGACGACGGCGACAATAACAACAACAACAATTATTATTATTATTTAATAATTGTTTATTCATTGACATGATCTAAAGCGTTAAAAAAAAAAAGAAAGAAGGAAAGAAAGAAATTTAAGCGGACACTTGGATAGTTTGGCGTCTGGCCAATACAATTAATTGGTTGGCATGTTGGCTTAAACATTTTAATTAGCGTTTTAGACTACTTTGCGCATGTTTAGTTTACTGTTAGGATCTATCACTGTATATATATTTTTAATTTTTTTCAAAATGGCAGTCTCTTTTGGCCCGGAATATAGACTGCATTTAGGTAGCACACAAAATCAATTTAAAGTTTTGGGCCCAACCCAATCTACAAACAAATTCCATCCAAAAAGAGTACTCCATATAGTAGATCTAGAAACAGGCCTTTACAAGTGGGACATGATTTTGAGCAGTTTATTACATGATGATATTCATCCATTCATTGCGTGGAGCACGTCCACCTGAAATTGTGTCCCACGTTCTTTCAGAAAAAAAATAAATCACTTAAGCAGTAACAAAACTCGTGAACAAACTCATTCAGCTCACAATTGATTGAAGGACCAAATTAATGCAATTGTAAGAATTTAAGGGCGAAATTGATTTTACTCAAAAGCAACAGTTTTGAGCTCAAATTGACGGAATTGATAGTTTAAGAAACGCATAAGCAATAATTTGGAGACTAAGGAGATAATCAACTGTATCACTAATTACTGTAGTCTAGTGAATAATGATAAGGAAATGCTACAGTACAAACTCCTCAACTATGCTCGGCTCAATAATGTTAAAGTTTCACGCGGGTTAAACACAATACAATTATAAGATAGTTATATTTTATCGGGGCAACAGAGTTTGCCAATTCAAAACACAAACAACAAAAATTAATAATAATAATTAAAAGTATATAATATATGTAATTTAACCAAATCAATGAGAGGTAAAAATATAAGTGGACCTTCTATGGATAAAATCAAACCTTTTTGCTCCTACTCGTTAAACAATATTATCGTGTTCCACGGTGTGTTAAAAATAAATTTATCCCATGATGTCAACATATTTACTCATAATCTTCACTAAAGTATGACCAACCAGTAGCTCAATCTCTCAATCACACACTGTGACATAAAAAAATAAAAGAAAAGACAAAAAAGTGCCACTTCATATCTTTGTTTCTCTCTCATCACCCTCTTCACCATCATCTTCCTTTGGTAAATCAACCTAGGTCCCCTTAGCCGGACCGAGTGCACCACCCCCAGGTGCACCCCACAAACCAACCTGGGCTCAGTCTTAAACCCCAAATCCTTAAACCCAAACCCAAACCCAACCCACCCACTGGATCCATTAACCATATCCAAAATCAACAAAATCATTACCATCCTCTCCACCTACCTACCCACCCTTCTTTCTCTCACTTTCTTCCTTATCAATCCATTCTCTCTACACGAACCAGATTACCAGACAAAGCCCTAGTCCTCCAATGGAGAAAGGGCAACCCGCTTCTCCCTCGTTCTGCCGCCGTCATCGTTCTCTTCAACTCCTAAACTCACATCCTCATTGTCGATATATCCTCTGGCATCGTCACCGGTCACATCCTCAACCATGCCTCCGGCTACCCCACTATCTCCATCAATAACCTTTCATCAGCCTTGCGAATTGTAATGTCGAACTAAGAATTCAACAAGTAGATCATCGAGCACGTAATTGATTTTTCTGATTTGAATTGTATTACTCCATCGGTGGGGTGGTTTGGGAGGCAAGAGGAAGCGAGGAGGATTATGAAAGTGCAGTGTTACTCTACTGAAGGTACTTCGAATTTTTATATGAGGCTAATTAAAGGGCTTACTTTAACTGTGGATATTGATAAAAGACAGGTGATTAAACTGTCGGATATCGGGAAGGGGATTTCAGTGCCAAGATTTGCTGGAACTGACTATCGGTACACGGAGGGTTCCCGCTCGACGGAGATGGATTCGATTAATCCAATCTTGATCGAGCAGTCCAAAGGGCAGAGTTTCAAATAATATCTTGGGGATCGTAATTGCTGTTTCATTATAGTTTATCTTCTCGTGAACTTAAGTTTTAAGAGAAACGCTATTCAGCCACATGGAGTGGTGTGTGCAGGTTGAAAAACAGAGGTCAATTTAAGTGCTTTAAAGTTTAATAAACGGACATGACATGAAGTCATGTTATTTTTATATACCATAACAATGACTCGTTTAAATACAGAATGACAATCACGATGGCATCTTTAAGTCCTAATACTAAGAACACAACTTGGCTAAACACAACACGGCATGCCATAACGGTTGCAATTTTTAAGTCCTGCAAGACAGTCACAATTACCATTTGTAAGTCCTAATTGCAATTTTTAAGTCCTGTTACCATTTGTAAGTCCTAATTGAGACACATTATAACACAAGTAAAAACTATAATTTTCTTTAATTTTTGTAACACGACATACATATCTCCAATTTCGTGTAAATTCTATTTTAAATTTTTGACATGAAATGATATAATTTTATTTCGTTTTGTGTTGTTTGTAAAATTGTCACCCCTATTTCAAGGTTGAAGATGAGAGTGTGGTGAAATGGGCATACTAGGAGTTTCACTTGAAGGCGGACCAAACAGCAGGAATGGTGATATCCTGAGCCAATGTGAGAGACTCGGAGATAGGGTTAAAGAAGAGTGTGATGTACAAAAGGTTTGCTTTGAAGCTGTTTGTGCCGAATATGGATAACGACGAGGGTTGGTGTTTTAAGACATATGTGGATGCCGGTGAGTTTGGGTTAGGGGTGACAGCCATGTCATTGATGCCGCTCAATGATTGTCCTAAGTATTCGTAATATATAGAAGGGACTTTTGTGACAACGAGTGAACGGCCCTATTTTTAGCCTAGTGTAATTTGTGTGTTCAAGTGTTATGCGAGTGATGTTGGGTGGCGCCACTCTGAGATTCCTATTAATGGTTTTCACGTAATATTAGCAATGTACAAATTAATTTTCTTAAATATTAAGTAATGAAGAGATACGAGTATAGATTTGTTGACCCAAGTGCCATTTAATGCAGTTTAATAGGGAATGAGACCTTACACAACTAAACAAGCAAGTGTAGTAGTGGGCTTGTGTTCTAAGGACACAGACATACACGTGAACTTAATAATGTAACTGATAGCTTTGAGTCTTATTGGATTCAAGTGCAATAGTTGCTCCTAGAATTATTAATGGAATATTGTCGGCGTTACATTTCAGATGCACGCTAGTCTTGCCATGCACTACCAAGTTCAGTGGTAGTTAACCCGTGTGCTCGACCATAAGTGTTGTGTCCCTATAGCATGAAATGGTCTCAAAACTATAAGTATAGTGTCCCTACATCATGACATGTCACTTAAAAACATAAGTGTTGTGTCCTTCCAGCATAGCATGTCATTCAAAACATTTAGGTGGACTTATTCCAGCTTTTATGACTATTTTCCATAAGAAAGAATTGACTTTAAGCACCACAAGTCAATATCCTCAACACAACTAAAGATACTAACACCGACACTTTATGGTTTATTTTTGAAGTGGGAAACACATGATCGCCCACTCCCCACCCCCCGCCACTATACCTTGAGTTACACTAGGCCCTTTAATGCTCACATTTGAACTTGTCTAGAGTATTCACCTTCCCATAGTCTATGCTATTACTTTCATTGCCATAGTGACATATTTGACTTACTTCTTTCTTCCAACACTTGTTCAATATCTGCAATCCTTGTTATGTTTATATTTTTAGTTGGCTTGATTTCGATGCTAAAACATTTTTTTCTGCTGTAACTGTTTGAATTGAATTAAAGATTTGGAGATACAACGGCAACAGAAGCTTGCCGAACTTACAAGATTCATCATACATAATTTAATACCTAAGATAAGTTGGTGATTTGGGTTGATTCAAAATATAGGTGGTGATTGAGCGTTAAAATCAAAATCAAAAGTCTTTTAAGTCAAATTTATTTTTAATGTGTTTTACCAAATTTTGCCGAAACCCATTGCATTATGTCAACACAAAAAGATGAGAAAACTTGTTTTGTATATGTCTAACATGTTCCATAGGTTGTTTTTGAAATTTGGGTCGCATCGGTGTTATAATGAACTTAAAATGATAAGGGAGATCGCAGACGAAAGTTAAAGATTGTGATCAAAAGCGTTGAAAAAGGCGACTGGTAAGCCGAAAAGCAGAAAGCCCTACACCAAGCTAGCTGTGGTTGGATTATACGTTCAAATGAGTGATGGGACTATTGCATAAATTGTGGGGAATCAATTTTTATAAGTCGTTGAGTTTGTAATTCCGTTTTGATCATAGTGAAGCACTGTCATTTAATCACGATGATTAGTCCTACACAAGTAGGGATATCTCGTAAATTCTTTGTGTTGTGAATTGCTTTTGTGTGATTCATTGATTGATATAATTTCTAGAAAATATGACACAAGATTTCAACAGTACTAAAATTTGATTAGACCTAGGATTTTAATTCCGCTTATCAAATTTTAAATTGTTTTTAATAAAACCTTAAAATCAACCTAAGTAATATGATCCCTTAATTTTTTTTTTCTTTAAACCTTAGCTATTAATACCCCCATCCCATCACCCTCAAGTCTTAGCACACTTCGCAGCTTGTGAAACAAAAATACTGCGCACTCAGATGGTCTTTGCGTCCCTGAGCCATTCCTATATAGCCATGTTCTACCATGGAAAATAATAGCCAACTTTTGCTCAACTATATGCCACATATATTAAGTTGTTGTGCCTACAAATTGGGCCCAAATTGTGCCTTTTGCAACCATGTATGTCAAGGTCTTTAATATACCACCATTGGATTAGATAGCTAAAAAAACTTTAATAGTAAATTGATCCCTCCCTACATTTTACTGTCACGAGAAAAAAAGAAAAAAATGTTACTATTTAATTATTATAGCAACAAACCCAAAATAGCGTTACAACACACATCTCTGCTACGAGGAAAATTAGATCACGAGTTCTCAAGATTAATTGTAATGCAAAAACGTTCAAATTTGAAAACCATTTCCCAATTTCATATTGATTTAAAATATTGTACAGATTAGAGAATTAAGGCCGAAAGTGACTCTAGTGGCTCGAATAGCAGCTTCAGTTGGAAACTATGACTACATTTAATTTAGACTGGAAATTTTAAACAAATGGTTTAATCAGTGTTAAGGCCATTCATATCAAAGAGATTACATCACTGTTTTTTACCCTTTATAATATGGTAAATTTATCTTCTTAACTATTTATCTAGTTTAACAACTAAATTAAATTCACTGATTTCAGGTAGGGCTATCCGGAATGCTAATGGTCAAAGGTACATCTTACGAAAATATATACCAAGTGCCTAACAGAAATGAAATGTCCGGTCCGCTAGAATCAGAAAATATAATTGGTGTGGTTCTCGACCAGTTCATTACCTTCCACCTGAACATGGATATTAATGACACTAATAATTCATTTGTTAAGGTTAATCTTGTGAAGGAAGAGAGTTTGTCGGGTACTTCTCTGAGGAAGAGCTACTTGAAGGCTAAAAGGCACGTGGTTAAAACTGAGATTGACGCCAAGATTAAGCTTAGTTTCATTTGGTTAATCCTTCGCGGCTTTTAAAATTGGGTAATCCCACTGGGTATAAAGTTGTTCCCGGTGGCACTGTTGCTAGTTTTCTTGATCTTTTAGATCCTCCCCAAATAATAGGCGTTTTCACTAATAACCAGGTCTCTCTCTCTCTTTTTCTTGTAATTTCTCTCTCGTAATGACCCTAGTTATATGGGTGCTGATATGTGTGCCCCGGTGTGGCTGCAGTAGGTGCGGAGATGCTACAAAGAAACGTTCATCCCACTTTACCTATGTAAGGTGAACAAATTTACTATATATGTGTAGTCACCGGTCCTTCTCAGTAAGAGGCCTTTGGATGAAAAGCAAAACCATGTGGGTTCAAGCCCAACACAGATAATATCTTACTAGGTTGGATTGAGACGGGATTGAAATCTTTGACCTCAGTCTCGCGAAGCATAATTTGTGGACCTATTCCATCAAAGGGTACAATTCAACATAGCAAAGTAATCATCTCAGCCCTTTATCTATTGCAAAACCATCTGGCCTTCTTCTAGAACAAACAGTGCTTTAAGGAATTGCACATTATGCTTTAAAAGTTAGCATATTTCCATTTGGCATTAGACCTACCTCTTTTTCTCTTAGGCTGCGTTTGGCGCGCCGGATAAGGAGGTAGGATAAGATAGGATAAAGATCGGATAGGATAAGAGTCGGAATTAGTCGGATATGAATTATGTGAGATATGATAGTAAATGAATTAGTCGGATAATGATTAAGCGTGATCAGACAGGATAAAAATTTAATAAACTTTGCATTTCATGGAGTTCCGGATTACAAATCCAGATATTATATAATACAATTTGCTTTTCTTTTAAAAATATATGCAATTTTAATTGTTGTGCACAAATTTTTTTTAACTAATGCAATTCTTCTATTTATAAATAAGTTTCGTAAAAAACTCTTTCGGATGAAAAGTTCTATATCACGTACAATATTTACGAACTAGGCATTAAGTACAATTTCAATTTCTAATGTTACCCTTTTTTCTAAAATTAAAGTTTCTTATAAATTTTTTCATTTAATAAAAAAATAAATAAAAATGCCATATTATAAAAGAAATGAATTTTATTAGTTGAGTTACTGTGCTTTTGGGTGGTTAAAAATTTTCATTAATAAATTTGATTATCTAAAAGGTGTAAAGAAAAAGATTAAAAAGAAATTAATTAAAAATTAATTTTTAGATTCATTTTATTATCCGACAATCATGGGATAAAATCATACCACCTACAGGGGTAGTATATATTTATCCGATTCTAAAAGGATAAAATGTTAATTAATCTTGAATACAATCCAGTCCCGTGTTGCGTCAAACGTGGAATAGGATTAAAATATCCTATCCACGGTTGCGCTAAACACATGACAGGATTTAGTTATCCTATCCTTTTCGACAACAAACACTGGATAAGATTAATTAATTCTATTATATATCTAATCCCGCGCGACAAACACACACAGGTTTTACTAATATAGTTTAATGTCAACCATCTATTTTTTAATGGAAGATTGAGATCCCTAGTGGTCTGCATGGTTAGTTATCTCATATAATCCAATATTTGGAATTATTTGTTTGGTTTAACTTGATCAAACTGTTCATCTTTATTGATCGTGATTCATATACTTCTTCAAAATGGCAGATATAAGTGACGGCTTACAACCGGAGTGAGTAATGGGCCAGTGGGCTTTTGGTATATCAGAGCAAGGGAGAAGATACACTTACTGTGTGGTCTGCTAGATAAGGAACTTTTAAAGCTCCAGTTTCTTTTCTTTTTTGTCATTTTTTTTTCCTATGAACACTTGATAAATGTTATCTATACGTTTTTAGCAGAGTTCTTCAATCTCATGATTCTAGTGATTAATGTACGTACTAGTAATGCATCACCATAATTCTCTGTATATATCTTTGTCTCCGTAATAGAAGTACTGATAACTTGTCAATTTTGATATCTTATCTTAGTGCACCAACTTTTTCATAATGCGAAGTTTCCTATTTATCAATTACTATCCTATCCTAGAAAATATCTAGTCTAGCATAATACATATATATATATACATATATTGACACGTACGGTCCATGCATCTACCCAATATTTGTCAATATACTAGACTGTTTTCTTGGAATTAATTCAAATTGTGAACCAAAGTGACATGAGTATGACTTGTATATGAGTAATTTAAAATAATAATAATAATATAATAAAAAAAGAAAGTAAGAAGTTATTATCAATTACTTCAATGGTAAAGAATAAGTCATCTGCTTAATTGTTGGGTAAAGGTTTATATTTGATTACTTAACGCATAATCTCACTAACTTTTTGGTGAATCTTGGAATGTGAATGCCTATGTAATGAATATAAACACGTAAATATATAAAAATATAAAAGAAATTGGTACGCCCCTAAAAATAAGAATGACGTCATATCTCCATTTCTATATTATGTATATTATATAGCGTACGTAAAGCCATACACAACTCAACTTTTCCGTAAATTCTTTTCATAAAAATGAAGGTACGTAGTGTGATTTTATATGATATTTTCAACGGTAAGGTCCTCTAGTTGCTAATGAAATCTCTCTTCTATTCACAAAAGATTAATTGTATTTTCCCAATTATATCACATAGATAAAATTTAAATTTCTTTATGTGGTAAAGAGTATCTTATATACAAATATTATAAAAATTAATAAAAAAATCAGATTTAAGTTAGAATATTCTTGATATGTAGACGCCAATGTAAACTTTTTAAAATATAGACAAGTAGTGTGTAATAATCCGAAAATAAGATAATTTAATGTCGCATTTTAATCATTTTTGGTTACTAGTTCCGTTTTGATTGTTAAATCCACTGCTGATTTGAAATGAAGGAACTGATAAAAAGAATTTATGGCCACAGGTTGGACTTAGTGGCATCTTGATGGCGAAGGGCACCCCTTATGTCAAAACTGAACCAAGTCAACCAACAAGACAACCTTTATGGCACCCTCTTATCGGAAAATGTGATCGGCGTCATCCATGACCACTACATCACATTCCACCTCGATTTTGACGTGGACCGCTCTGACAACTGCTTTGTAAAGGTCAATCTCCAGAGGCCGGGAACAAAACTCGCCAGAAATGTAGCCAGGACTGAGAAGGACACCCAGGTCAAGCTGAAGCTCTACGACCCGTTGGAGTTCCACATCATAAACCCGTCCAAAAAGACGCGAGTTTGGAACCCTGTTGGGTACGAGGTGGTCCCTGGAGGTACGGCGGCTAGTTTGCTTGATCTTGATGACCCACCCCAAAAACGAGGGGCCTTTACAAATAACCAAATATGGGTGACCCCGTATAACCGTACCGAGAAATGGGCTGGTGGCTTGTTTGTTTATCAGAATGAGGTTGAAGAATGAAGATACTCTTGCAGTATGGACTGACAGGTGAAAACCCAAAACCTTAAATCCTAACCGTAAATATGTTTGAACTGCCTAATGATGTCTGCTTTTGCAGGGATCGAGAAATTGAGAATAAGGACATTGTGCTTTGGTACACGTTGGGGTTCCATCACATACCATGTCAAGAGGACTTTCCCATCATGCCAACAGTATCGTTCAGCTTTGACCTAAAGCCGTTCAACTTTTTTGAGAACAACCGCATTTTAAACGCGTCGCCTAATGTAGAGAAAGACCTGCCAGTATGCAAGGCTGCGGCCTCAGCTCGATGGGTGCGAGGGTTTTTCACTTTTTCTGTTGTAAAAGTGCATATGCAAACAACTTTTATGTATAATTTCGAATGTCATAAATAAATTTATGCTGATGATAATCAATGGGCAGTGTAGTATTCATGATGGTTTTTCTAATGATCCATCTTGTGCTTAAATGGTATTTGCTTGGGTTAATGTGTTGAGTATCAAACTTAAAGGCGCATAGTATTCAAATTGCGAATTTTTTTCACATACATGCATAAGATATTTTGTGGATTCATGCTATGATGCCGTGTTTAAAATACTGAGACACTTGTATTGTAACAATGGTTCTATGCAGCTATGCAGTTGTCTACTTTACAAGCTTATAGGGGGTTGACATTAAGAGTGCGTTTTTCTGCCTAAAACATTAGGTGTGCATCAACTTAAAGCAAAGCTTAAATTCACAGACCGATGAACTAACTAATTATCCAATTAATCTATAATAGTAAAGTCATGTACTTCTGAAGTTTGGTAGAAGTGAAAAAGCAAATCCGGTTGGAGCTAGAAAACTTAGTGCAATATGCTTGTATCTTAATTTGTGCTAACTGAGGATTATGAGCGTGACAAAAAAAAAATGATTATAAGTGGGAGATTTTTATATTATTTTTGTTGTATGCTTCTCTGCTAGGGAAATATCCCACTAGTTCAAAAGTACCAAGTGAAATGTTCAAGATATATAAAATGGAAGAGCACGTACTACCAACTTTCTAAAGAATATTGTCATTTTCAGCTCAAGTCATGACATTTAGTGGTGGTACTGTTGGTGTCCTCGTATTGGGGTGGCGTCAAAACTTGTTCCATAATTTCCTCCGATCCACCCACCCAAGTTAAAATTTGCATTGTCCTTTTTGAGTAGTGTCAAACTGAGTCAACCGTTTATTTTTCTTAACATGATAAGTATTGTACTCGGTGACGATCTAGAAATTTATGAAAGTGAAAAAAATGGGCACTATTTTTTTTTAGTAATAAAAATTGGTTTTTTATCCCAAAAAGTTAAAATAAAAATAGGAACTAGACAAGAGTTTTCAAATTGATCACTACGAACAAACTAAGCACTACATTAAAGTTTGTTACCATCTAAATTATAGCTGCGTGTATATTTTAAGTTATATGTACAAGTTAATGAGTTATTTATCCAATACATCATGGTATTCTATATATTATTTGAGTGGGACCCGTGTTCACCACTTAAATTTACAAGTGATTATATTGAACGTTTTGTAGTAATTAATTTTTTTTCTTTTTACAATTGATTATGCTGAAATTATGTTTTAAAACTGTGCAAGAGTTAAAACATCCAGAACTTTTAAATATACCTGAAAAAATTACACTGATTTAAATATTTTAAGTTTGCGTCTTACCGGTTACATGTGCATTAATTTTTTTATTTTTATTTTTAGAAACAGATGAAAGATTCAACCTTTATTATATTCCAAGAATCTGTCTGGGAACTGCATTTTCTAAAATAAAGTGAGAAGGTGGAAGTAGCCTAGTCATGATTTATTTGGATACAAATAGGTTATAAAGATAGACCACTAAACTAATCATATCCATATCACAATGGCCACATTTAAGTATTACTTTCATAGGAACTGAAAAAGTTATACAAAAGCTACAGTACAATTTGCTAGATGATTAGATGACTTTTGCGCATAAAGGAAAAAGAAAAAGCAGAGATTGAAAGCCGATTTAATATAATATGTACTTTTGAAAATGGGTTAACAAGTCTTCTATGATAATATTTTTTATATAAAATTTGGTGAATAATATTTTTTAAAAATGAAGACTTATTTATTAATTATATTTTAAAATGAAAGTTTTGAGTAAAATTATATTTTGTGCAAATTTAACTTTATATAAAATTGTGTTTTATGTAAAATTAACTTTGTAATTCAAAAAATTTAATGCAAATTTAGTTTGTATGATGTGTTTATATTTTTTTTAACAAACATATTCTTATGTTTCACTTATAAAACTATAAAAAATATCAAATAAACCAAAATATATAGTAGTATTTTAGAAAATAAGGAGTGCAAATTTAATCTTGCATAACACGGAAAAAATTATCATGCACATTTTATACAAACCAATAGTTTAGTGGGTTCGTTGAAACAATTAAAAGGTTTAGTGGGTAAATTGAAATGATAGAATTGTTTTAGAGTTGAAATGACTAAAATACCCCCACTAACGGCACAATATAGACGGAGTGGGTTGATTCAAATAACAAAAAAAATTAGTGGATAAATTAAAACAAATTAAAATTTAGTAGATAAATGAAATTAACTATTAATTTAGTCGTCATTTTTATAGTTTACTCTAGATGAATCTATATTAATAGAGGGATGATGAGGGAGACACAAAGCTTGTTGTAGAGTTATTTATAGTAAAAAAGAGAAAGTTACCACTCAAAATCTTATGATATCACACCAAATATAAATAGCACAGTCATTTTTATTATTTCACATAAACTTTGATAATTGGATTAAAAAATGAGAAAATGGGTTATAAGACCTCACGCCGTAATGTTTTATATCTCTAAGGACGAAGTCATGTTTAATAAATATAAATAGGACTAATTTCGTAATTTGATTATAAATTAAGGACACTTTTTGTAATTGTGATTTATTTTAAGGATAATGACAAATTTTCATGTACGAAACTACCCCCGGAAAACCTCTCCTAAATCATTGCACTACCGAAACGTTTGCTGTTACACGACTAGCACGATTAAATTTTCATATATATCCATACGATCAAAATTTTTATCTCTATAATTTCTGTCGACGATCTCAGTGTACTGTTCGTTTTACTCTGTTTTTCGATGCTTTACATCTCAATTTATTCTTCATTTTATTTAAGGTACGGTTTCATTCTTTTGTTTATTTATTCTTCATTATTTGTTGTTCATTGATTTTTGTTCATGCGTTGAATCGAATATACCGAGTTATTTTCTATTTATGTTTTGCGTAGATTTTTAAGTTGAACATTCTAGTAGTTTTAGGACTTTTGGATGGGGTGCTAAACTGTTTTAGTACCTTATGTTTTAGTTAGCATGTGATGCTAAAATGGTGTTAGCACCATTCTAGTTTTGTACATTTTGGTCCTAAAACAGTTTTAGCACCATCTGATTGTTTACTATTGCTCAAAAAATGGTGTTAAATCTGTTTTAGCACCATTTTAATACTTACTCTGTTTTTATAGAAATTGTGCTAAAACAGTTTTAGCACCTTGATGTGTACCATTGGATGGGTGTTAAACTGTTTTAGCACCTTATGTTTTAGTTCCCTTGTGGTGTTAAAACGGTTTTAGCACTATTTTTAGTTTGGACATGTGTTTTAGCACCATCTGATTTATAAGTTGAAATCACATTTCTGCATATGGTTAGGTTTTTTATGTGTTTTGAACATTTTTTTTTATGAGATTTTGTGTTCATGTATTCAAATGGTTAGTTGCCCTGTGGTGTTAACACGCATGACAAAAAACAGAAAGTGTTAAATGTGTTTAGCACCTCACATTAGCAGATTTGACCAAAAATCAGAAGGTGCTAAATGCATTTAACACCCCCTATCAGCTCACATTAGGCCTGGTAACGGGTCGTGTACGGGTCGGTTTCATGTCGGGTGAAAAGTGCTTCCACCCGTATACGACCCGTTTAATAAACGGGTGAAAAATTCAAATTTATACACGACCCGTTTAATTAACAAATAACACGACCCGATTCGTTTAACCCGTTTAAAATAAACGGTTCGATTATGGTCGTATACGAAAAACATTTAGTGACCCGCTAATAATTCAATTAAGTAATTTATATATATATAAATTATATTCGGGTTACACGGGTTACAAACTGGTTTACACGACCCAAAATCGACTCGTTTATATTTTTACCTGGTTAAACGGTTTTATTCGAGGTCTCGCAAATATACACGAAATCGACTCGTTTAATAAACGGGTTTGACGGGTCAACCCGATTATGACCCGCACCCGTTAAGGGTTCACTCAAACCCGATAAATTCGTGTCGATTTCGTGTCGTGTTATAAATTGTCCGGACCTAACTCACATCAAAAAGAAAAAGGAAGAAGAAGGTGCTAAATGCATTTAGCACCCCTTTTTAGCACATCTGACATCAATGTAGAAGGTGCTAAATGCTTTTATCACCCCTTTTCAGCTCATATCACAAAAAAAAACACACACACACACACAGAGAAGTTGCTAAAAGCCATTTTAGCACCACCAGAAGGCGTAAAAGCGATTTAGTATTAGTTTTCAACACAATAACAAGTAATTTGATATTGCTAAAATCCATTTAGCACAAGCAAAAAGTGATACATAATGACAAGTAATCTGATGGTGCTAAAACAAATTAGGAGCTAATATGAATGTTTTTAATTGATTCAAATGAAGAAATATGATCAATGGAAGCAATATATATATATATATATATATGTAAATTTCATGGTCGAACAAATATATTAATCAGGATCGGTTGTAGTTTTTTTAAATGAATACCTGGATAATGAATTGGAATTGTTTGTCGGAATGATTTGTTGTGTCATCTCTGTGGTTTTGATGATCAATCGTTGTGGACTTTGAAAAATTTTGATTGGGATTTGGTTGCAACAGTTTTTTGAATACGTGAGAAGTTATATATATTAGGTTTAGTGTGTTATTAGTTAAATAATGAAGGGGCATTATTGTCTTTTTCATGTAGTGTCCTTAATTTGTAATGCTAATTTATAATGGGCCTTTGTAATTATGTTATTATTGGAGTGTGCCCTTAAAAAATTATGGTTTAGGCTAAAATAATACTCAAAATATAATTAATACTATTTTTTTTCAAGGGGTCAACCTCCAACCCACCCCTACCCCTCAATTTGGGCCGCAGTTACAAAAGATAATTTTAGGAAAAACCTCATCTTGCTCTCTGTAAGTTTTTTACAAAACTTACAAACACACATTCGGTAAATTAAAACCACTTTTCTAATTAGGTTTCAATAGTTACAGAACTTTCACCCTCATCTTTATATTTTTTTTGGTTCCCCACGAGGTGTCCGGACCAACTTTCACGCACCTCTTCACAACACCAGGGTTCGACCTTGAGAGTTTCAAGTTGACCCAAGGTTGTCCCAGTGGCAGCCTTATACCACTGGGCCAAGAGGCTTGGTTACCCTCATCTTTATATGATTAACATTTTAACCCCTCCAATAATAAAATCTTCCACGTTAAAAAATACTTTAAGGAACTATATTTTATTCTTTCTTTTAAGAGTTAAACTATCAAAAATGAATTGGACATAAATTATTTATGGAGCATTTTTTTTATGATCCGAATTACGAATTAAATTATTTTTTAAAATGTCTCAAATTAAGAGTATCTCAGTTTTTTAAGGGTATGATCAACATATCAAACTTTATAATAAAACAAGTTTATTAATTCAAAATAAATGTATATATGACATTAAGAATAAGTGAAAGTCAAACCATAGTTTCAATTTAGAAGTTATTACAATTTACACTATGAATAGGCATCTCTAAATGAGACTTTTAGGTTGTGAACATTTTATGAAACACTGATACAACCCATCAAATCACACAACAAGGCATGACAAACATAATTACGATGTTGAAATCCTAATAAGCATGATACGATAAATATGATATAACTCCGATTTCGTTTCAATATTTAGAGCCCCCATGAAATTCTAAAATTGTCGTACTTATTTGTAACCCTTAATAAAAAATTTTGGGTACACCTTGATAACAAGTGTAATCGAGTAAGAATATAAATCATGCATAAATTTAGAGGAAGAAAAAAATTTATAGAGAAACATACCTATATTTACTTCAAAGAATAGATGTAAATAAGATTCAGATTTCTCTCGAAAGAAATTTGATTATTAATTTGTGCTGCTGCCAAATAAATTTTAGCATTACTTGAAGTCGTGGCAGTCAAATAATTTTTATGCTTAATTCATTGACGTCTTAGGTTGAACAAGTAATAATTGTAGAAAAAGTTATGGATCTATATTGCTTAATTTATTATTTTCTTAGGAAACTAATATTTATAGCTTTAAAACCTCTTCTCTTTTTTTCCTTTTTTTTTAAATAAAGAAGAAATAAAAAATAGAAGAAGAGGAGGAGTACTTGAGCATTAACTATTCCTAATTGGCTATGGAGATTCAATTTTAATATTGACATGTAAACGGTTGAATTTGTGCAAAAGACAAAATAAAGTCATAATCTTGTAATTTTTTTTAAAACTAAAGATATAGTTTGAGTGAGAGTGATCCACAATTTCAAACTTGTGATAAAGATTTGACTTTAAACTTACAGTGACTATCACCCTAGCAAGGTCCTATTTCAAATTGGGCTATAATATCCTATCCGATCAGTTTATCCAGGATTGTTTCAAACACAAGACTTGAATGAAAGTTATCTAAAAGGCTTTTATCCTTTCTTATCCTATCATTAGCCTATCATATCCGACCTTATCCTTTACGTCAAGCGCAGTTGAAAATAAAAGAATATAATTTTATGACTGAAAACCAAAAATCGACCGAATTTTTACCTAATTGACTAAAATGGGTTAATTACCAAATTTTGGTTACTAAGGCTCCATTTGATAGTAACATGTAAAATGAAAATAAAAACAACTAATTTATGTGAGAAGATGACAAATAAGTTGAGGTATATGGTGAGATCCTCTCTGTCTCATACTCATTTTTATGAGTATATGTCCTCCATCCTTCTTTAATATTTTGTGGAAAAAAATTCTCCACCATCACCCAAAGAAAATTTTGTCATGAAAAAAAGCAAAAAGCAAGAATTAATCTCACCACATCCCTCAACTTATTTTTCATCTTCTTACCTAAATTAGTTATTTTTATTTTTATTTTCCATGTTGCTAACAAACGGAGCCTAAAACAATAATTTTTTTCTCATCGTTCGGTTTTACCGAATTGAACCCATTACCAATTTTATTAAAATAATTAAAAATACAAGCCATCTCCATAACAATTACCGAGTATATATATAATATTCAGGCATAGAGTGTTGGACTGTTTTATATATATATATATACACTATAATTCTACAACCACCGCATTAAAGGAGGACATACAATTATTACAATGGCGGACACAATAAGAGGCAAAGTCAGAAATTAAGTTTAGGAGGAGCCAAAATTAATAGTCTTAACAAAAAAAATTGCATATACTATAATAAGGCAAAAATTAAAATATTATATTAAAATACTTAATATCTTATGCGTCAAAAATCAAAATCACATATCTAATTACAATATTTTCATTCGAAAGTTCATATTTTAAAAATACTAAATAATATTTTCATTGTCGACGACAAAAATTAAAACAAATAATTTTTTTTAATCCAATATGAATTAAAACAATTTGTTATAAGGCCAATAGTTCCTTTCTCTAAACGCATATTTTTGGCCATTGTTTGAAGGCCAAAACTTTTATCAAATGACAATTTTGATTTTAGGACAAAACTTTTTTAAATAACAAAATAAATTAGATAAAAATATAGGATGAATACCATTTATGCCCTCAGCTACAAATTAAACATTTAAAAAACCTAAAATTCAAATATCTATAATTACAACAAACATTAAATGCATATGATAAGTCACGTACCCATTCAAAAATATTCAAACAATAACAAGTTAATCCAATTATGCCATCTAGCTATAATAAAATCAAACACTTAAAAAACGGAAACAAAATTCAAATATCTATAATCCGACAAACATTTATGCATAGGATAAGTCACCCATTCAAAAATATTCAAACAAGAACAAGTTAATCCGTCAAAAATTCAAAATTAAATACATGAAGAAGCATTAGCTATAATAAATTCAAACACTTAAAAAACAGAAACTAAAATTCAAATTATCTTATCACGACAAACATTAAATGCATAAGATAAGTCAACCCATTAAAAATATTCAAACAACAGCAAGTTAATCATCAAAAATTCAAAATTAAATACATGAAGAAGCAGCAGGCATTAAACGAAGAATAATCCAGACTTTTATACAACAAAGAACAGGCATATAGACATTATAACAGACAGAACAGGCATAACAGACATTTTATACAACAAAGAACATGCATTATATCAAACACATATAGACATTACAAAATCAATAGATATTATAAATCAAACAGGCATTTTTCCTCTAAGGTGAAAATTATATCAGACATAAAATGAAAAGATTTTACACAGATGAAAAATTAAAATTATAAATTTTCTTAGAAAATTAAATCAAAACAAGGAAAAGGTGAAAAACATTCAATCTTTTTAACCTTGAATGTCTAAAATTCATCTCTTTGGAGTTCTAAAATTCATTACCCACAAACCCCTCAAATCCTCCTCCACCATGTCCAACTCTCCAAAACCTAAAAAGTTGCCCTAAAACCACACAAAATACGCAATTACTTTAGATTTGTGTTCCGTCGATCAATTGGAATCGAGATGAGAGATGCCGACCGATTGCAGGAAGTTGAAAAGGATTGATAAGATATAAGAAACGCAGTAGGCAATGATGGCTACAAGTACAAGGAGGATTAGTATGGATTCTGATGAGATGTAGCTTAGTTGGATAGCTCCATCTTTTCTTGAATATAGATTTGACAATCATGTAGCATTATTTCTTATTATTAATGCGAATCAAATCAATTATCAATAGCATTTCCTATTTTTAGTTGAATGAAATATTAAATAATATATAAGAAGGAACATGTCAAAAATAATAATATAATTATAATTAAAAATATCATAAAATGTCCTATAAAACTGTTCTTAGAAAAAAAAATAAAAAAATTCCTAATATAACAAAAACACATAACTTTACCCTCAACTTAAACACCCTATGACATGCGCCCCTTCCAACTATCTCCTATCTCACGTCCCACTTCCATTTCCAAAGTTTTCTTAAATATAGACCCTTACCCTACATGCATTTAATCCCTTTGTCACACAGAACCCCCTCAATGTTTCACACTACTAAAATTTGCCCCCCAATCTCGGGTGAGGCCACCGCTCCTTAGCCACATGGTGGCTCCGCCCTTGGACACAATAATGGATTTGACAATCATGTCAATGCGAATCAAATCCAATAGTTTACTATTTTTAGAATGAGAAGGATGTCAACATGTTATAAAACTGTTCAAAAAAAAATAAAAAATTCCTCAACAATCAAGAGTAGTAGACTATTGACAGTCCGCAATTCAACCACGTACAACAAGCCCCAAAAATAACCTCTAATGCAGCAGTCCAAGCCCCAAAAACTAGTGTATAATAGAGATGAAGTGTCAAATGCCAGTAGTAGCAGCATCTCCTAGAGATTTGAGTGTAAAACTTAGTGAAATAGAACAATTCCGGCACTAATTCTAACTAAGTACACTCTGCAACCACAGAATAGGGCGGTGTGAAGCTATGTGGGGAAATTTCCGTAATACCGAAACTATAACTAATTCGACCCAAAAAAAAATTGGTAACCTAAAAGTTGATAACCAATTTTTTCAGTTACAGTAACAATTATGGTTTTTGGTATACCAAAAATTGATTATGTACGGTTGAACTGATTCCTTCTCTATTAAAATATCAATAGCAAAAAATTATAAAAAAATTATTATAAAATTTAGTATATTAATTATGTCTCAAAAACTAATTTAAATTTCTGAAAAAGAGTGAAACAACTATTTTGAAACAGATAGAATAATAATTATTAATTATTAATAATTGGTAAAAGTTAATGTGTAAAATATATATATTTTTTTTTAAATTAAGAGAGGTGCAAGTCTCTTCCTTGATACTACATACAAAGAAAAACCCCCACCCACCCCATGACTCGAACCATTGACTTCAAGATAAGGGTAAAGGTTGTGGACCACTGGGTATTGAATTTTCAAAAGGAAAAACTTGGATAAGTGTAGATTCAAAAAGTTCTATTAAAAAGAATTAGAATTTCAATTATATCAATTTCAAGCCTAAAACATTGGATCAGATTAACAATGCTTCAGAAATTCAAAAATAATTAGTAAATAAAATGGCAGGCCTAGCAATCGTTTTCTTCTGAAATGTGAATACTAACATTTTCTTTACCACTTAATGAGTTTAAGCCCGGATGTATTATTATTATTATTATTAGTGACTTAAAATGTCAAATATGCTTAAAAAAAAACGGGAAATACAATCCAATTACATTTACTTGACACGAACATATAATATATGACCCAGACACAAACCCATTATATATGACTGCCAAACACGACAAAACGTGATTCGATCATAGCCAAATTGTGATTGTAAGGAGGCAATTTATAATTTGTATGTAAACATTCGAAAGTGTGAATATTACTTATAGAGTGCTGGATCAGAGAGCCTTGGTGTTGGTATTGCAACCAAAGGCACTTTCATTTTCAACACAATCCCAAACTTCTCTGTAAGATCCAATTCCTCCCCTTCAGCCATTTTCCACTCAAAAGAATGTACAAGTGAAGCAAGTGAAAACATCACCATCCTTTCAGCCATTACTATTCCAGCACAAATTCTTCTCCCAGATCCAAACGGAAAATAATTGAAGTCATTTCCGCTATAATCCCCTTTATCGCCACCTAAAAACCTTTCAGGAAGAAAATCTAGTGGATTTTCCCAAATCGAAGGGTCCCTATGGATGCCCCACACATTAACAAACACACGTGCGCCTTTTGGGATTGTGTGGCCGGAAATGACACAAGTTTCGCTTGGGCAATGGGGCACCATTAGGGGCAAAACTGGGTGTAAGCGTAGAACTTCTTTCATTATGGCGTTTAAGTAGGGTAGTTTTTGGATGTGTGACTCTTCTACCATGTTGTTTTTGCCCACTATTGTGTCAAGTTCTTGTTGAGCTTTTTTCATGATATGCGGTTTGTTCATCATCTCGGCTAGGGCAAATTCAACTGTGTTTGAGGTCGTGTCTGTTCCGCCAACCACCATATCCTGTGTTCAAAATTCATGTTAGATTGTGCAGTAACTTCTAATTCTAAGTTCGTATAATCACAGCGTTATAAGTACATCTAAACTAGAATGTATGATGAAAATATGATTTTTCTTTATTTATTTAAAATGACTGTGTATTAATGTGAAAAGAATATATATCTTTTATATGAATTATATTAATGGTGTATTATCCATAAATTAAATTCAAATTGGCAATCAATGATTGGACCATTTTTTTTAAAAAAATAAAAATAGGCTGGTAAGACGGTGATTTGAATCTTAAAATATGACAATCATGTTGCATTATAAAATGTAAGCAAGAAAATGGCATCATGCACCTGTTGACATTAAATATGCCAAAATTCTCAGTTTAGCGAGAACTAGGGTCCACGTGCAGCTTGTGTGACAATATTCTTTTTCTGTTTTCTAGCATTGTTGTTGCGGCCTAAGATTACTAGAAAAAAATAAGAATTACCATGAGCAAAGATTTGATATGATCCATGGTTAAAGGTACTTTTGCATCCCCTTCTTCTTTCTTCTCCAACAAAGTCTGCAAAAAATCTTTGCTTTCTTTTTTTGCATCATCCCCCCTTCCTTCTCCATCCATTTTCAGCCGTTGATCGATTATCGCGTCAAATATTCGATCAAGTCTCTGCATAAAATCCTCCATCTTCCTCTTGATGCCTTGCAAATCCAACCAACCCAAACCCGGAAAAAAATCCGACACATTGGGTCTCCCTAATTGAGCTGTCACCTCTGCCACCACCTTCCGGAACTCTGCTCCAACACTCCCCCTCTCTTTCCCTTGTACCATACCACCCCACAACATATTTGTGATCACATTTAAGACAGTCAAAAACATTTGTTCGCCCACATTTACCGGTGACCCGACTCGGCTATAAAAGTACCTGATTGTGTTCCGAATCTCCCTTTCACGGAGTCCGATAACAGAGTTCAGGGCACCAGTCCCGAGCATTCCATGGACCGTTACCTTCCTCAGCATTCGCCACTGGGGGCCATGCGAGGACCACACGATGTCGATGGCCCCGTGCTCGTTGGTCCGGGACGCAGCTAGGACGTCCCGGTTGGCAAAGGTGGCGTCGTGGTCCTTGAGCACCTGGCGTGCTACCTCTGGGGAGGTGACCACGACTCCAAACTTCATGCCCAGCCTGAGGGTTAGGATCGGACCGTGGGTTTGAGCCAAGTTGGTAAAGTACGAGTGGAGCTCTGGGTCGAGAGACAGGAGGTTCCCGACCACAGGCAAGCCCTGTGGGCCCGGTGGAAGTGGTGGGCCACTAGTTTTGGATTTTTTGAGGAACAACCAAGCGTACCATGATATTGTGAGTAGAATGAGGAATAAAATGAGGATATCATCTTTAGAGTTGTTGGTCTTGTAACACCATGACCAATAATTGTAAGAAAAGTTGGATAAATTTCGAAGGGAATTTGTGATGATTGTCATGTGATAGTAATAGTCTAATGAGAAAGGGCTAGTCTGGGCTAGTCTTGTAGGAGAATAATTGAACACTCTGTTTATAGTGCTGTAGTGAGTCACATTTTTGGCCTGTTGTGGAATATTTCCAAGGGGATCTTTTGGTTCCTATATTCTTGCTAGTTTTGGTATTTCTTTCCTTTTCTTTAGAAGATCGAAATTGTAATACAGCGGCTCATTGGCTTGTTAATCAGGCATGCTCTTAAGTTTTTTTGTTGATTGGGTTGGGTCAGGGGTCCATCTCCCCCGGTCCAGCCCCGTTTTGTGTCTTTTGTTGCCTTGTTCTTTTGCTTATAGATGTTCAAAAATTTTAAAATACGAAGATGAAGCTTATAAACCGGTAGACTTAGAGCAAAATATTAAATTCCTAACGAACAATAGTGATCCAAGTTCAAGTTTAATAGGAGCAGTTCAAAAAATTCTCTTTAAGGGTGTTATCTCCATCAGGGATATTAATAGGAGAGGTTATCCTATTTGTGTAACCCAATAGTATTTCTTAATAAATTTTATTCTAGTCGTTGTTGACTAGAATTTAAAAGGAAAAGAAAACGAAGGATTATATATAGACAAATTTACTGTATAAATTTTGAACAACTAGCCAAAAAGTTTAGGACTTCCACGTCGATTTTCTGGTATTTTCTAAATATTACAAATAAACCTACTAAATTATGCATATTGAAAAAAGTATAATTAAGACTCCGTTTGATAGTAACATGGAAAATGAAAAGAAAAATAACTAATTTAGTTGAGAAGATGAAAAATAAGTCGAAGGTGTAATAGATATTAACTCTTGCCTTTTGCTTTTTTCCATGATAAAATTTTCTTTGGGTGATGGTGGAGAATTTTTTTTCACAAAATATTAAAAGAGGGTGGAGGACATATACTAAAAAAATGAGTATAAGATGAAGAGTATCCAACCATGTGCCTCAACTTATTTTTCATCTTTTCACCTAAATTAATTGTTTTATTTTCATTTTTTATATTACTATCAAATGGAGCGTAACATAATAAATTCATATTGCCATTTGAAAAGGATACTGAAACCAACACAAAAGCAACAAAAGCCAAGCAATTCTAGGAATTACTAAAAACTCGCAACTCATTCCTTCTTCTTCTTCTTCTTCTTCTTAAGCGAATGTAGTAACATCACATATTAGCCTACTCATAAAGCTCTGGATCAGATATCCTTGGTACTGGTATTGCAACCAAAGGTACTTTCTTTTGCAGCACAATCCCAAACTTTTCGGAAAGATCCATTTTCTCTCCTTCACCCAATGTCCAATCAAAAGAATGCAAAAGTGAAGCAAGCGAAAACATCACCATCCTTTCTGCCATTGCCATCCCCGCGCAAATTCTTCTTCCCGATCCAAATGGGAAATAAGTCAAATCCTTTCCACTGAAATCCATTTCGCTGTCTAAAAATCTCTCAGGGATAAACTCTAACGGGCTTTCCCAGACTGAAGGGTCTCTATGTATCGCCCACACATTAACAAGTACACTTGCGCCTTTGGGGATTGTGTATCCACCAATAACGCAAGATTTGCTCGGGCAATGGGGCACCAAGAGGGGGAGGACAGGGTGTAAGCGTAGAGATTCTTTCATTACCGCGTATAAGTATGGTAGTCTTTGGATGTGGGACTCTTCTACCATATTGTTTTTGCCCACTATCGCGTCTAGTTCTTGCTGGGCTTTTTTCATGGTTTGTGGTTTGTTCATAATCTCGGCCATTGCAAATTCAACTGTATTGGAGGTCGTATCTGTTCCACCCACCACCATATCCTGTACAAATTTTGTGGCGGATTACATGAATATATATACTGAAATCATAATGATAGTACATACAAAATGTACATAGCGTATAAAATGAATTTTACGGTAACTGTTCAAAATTCGATGCAATTCGATGCAGCAAGTTTCACTAGGTAATTAAAAGAGCATTATAATGCACCTTGTGGAACAAAATTGTGTATACTCCAAATTACAAGTACAAATTAAAGAAGAAAATACCATGAGCAAGGCTTTGAGATGGGTCATTGTGAAAGGCACTTCTTCATTTCCTTCGTCTTTTAGCTTCAACAAGAACCGTAAAAAATCCTTACTTTCACTTCCATCCATTTTCACCCTTCTATTGATTACTGTGTCAAATATCCCATCAAACCTATGTACCAAACCCTTCATCTGCTTCGCAGTTCCTTGTAAGTCAAACCGGGCCAAGCCCGGATAAAAATCCGATATATTGGGTTTACCCAAAAGCTCCGTCATCTCGCTCACCACTTGCCGGAACTCTCTTCCAACACCACCCCTCTCCTCATCTCCCTTCACCGAACCACCCCACAACATGCTCGTAATCACGTTGGCAACGCTCAAAAACGTCTGCTCTCCAACATTGACTGGTGAACCTACCCTTCTGTACAAGTACCCGATTAGACGCCGGATCTCTCGGCGCCGAAGGGCGTATACAGAGTCCAAGGAGGTATTACTTAGCATTTCACGCACACACACCTTCCTTAACATGCGCCACTCGGGACCATACGGGGTCCACGCGATGTCTTTGGCACTGTAAGCAGATATCCTGGCTGCCACGGGGACATCGCGGTTGGCAAATGTAGTGTCGTGGTCCTTGAGCACCTCGCGAGCAACTGCTGGCGAGGTGACCACGACATTGACCTTCCTACCTAACCTCAAGGTTAGGATTGCACCGTAGGTCTTTCCAAGGGTGGCCAAGTAGGTGTGGAGTTCAGGGTCGAGGGATAAGAGGTTTCCCACTAGGGGCAGGCCTTGCGGACCTGGTGGTAGGGGAGGCGTAGTATTTTTCAATGTATATTTGTGTATCCATATAAATGAGAATAATGCGAAAAGGCTAACAGACAAAGTAAGAAGTAGGCGTAGTATTAGATCTTCTTCAACGATGCCGCTTTGCCACCACCGTGACGGTGCATCCAAAAGGGCGGTGGCTAGTTTTTTAAGCATGGTCATGATGAGAGCTAATTTGATAAAAATGAATAATGAACGTAATAATGGCTTGTGGAGGTTTTACTTATGGAAATTCGTGTACTTGTGTGTGTGTATATATATATATCAAAACGTACTATCCTCTTAAGCAGCGCCCTTAGGCCTCGTTTGATTCAGGTATTAGGACCAGTGAGATTAATAATATCAGTATTAATAGTACTGGACTATTAATCATGGTATTAATTTAATACCAATACCCTGTTTGATTCATGTAGTATTAATACTGGGATATCTCATGCTAATATTAATACCATGTTTGGTTCTGTAACTTGTATACGGAATTATATTTTGGACTATCAATTTTTTTTAAAATAATAATAATATAGTAGTAGTAGTGGCATTTTTTAAAATATATGGTTCATTTTTATTAATCATGGATAAACAATACAATCTCCCCCCTGGTATTAAATTATAGCACAAAGAGTGGTATTAAGTTAGTACCGGTATTAGTAATCCCAGCACATTTGTGCGAATCAAACAAGGTATTATAAAAAAAGTGGTATTAATAATCTCATCCCACTTTTTAATACCCGAATCAAACGAGACCTTAATTTAAGGAGCGTCCATTTTTAAAAGTAAATGGATTAATTTTTTTATAAAATTTAGTGAATATAATTTTTATAATAAATAGATTAATTTCTATCATTTTTTTATGAAATTTAATAAAGATAATCTCTATAATAAATAGATTATTTACGCCAAAATTTATTAAAAAATTCAAATGAAAAGTGTGTTAATTAAAAATCTAAAATTTCAACATTCAAAAAATGTGAATATATATCAATTTTTCAGTTAATCCACTTCTTAATTAAGTTTTCTGATGAAATTTGGTTAAGTAATCTATACTTATTATAAAGATCATCTCTATCAAGTTTTATAAAAAAAATCATTTGTTTATTCCCTTAAAATGAACCGTCCATTATAAAAAAAGGTTCTTAAGAAAAGCGGCATATATATAGAGTTAGACTATAAAGAGAGACTTATCTCTTTAACAAAAAGAATGGATGATCGTTTGGAGAGGTAATTGGATGAATTTTTTCATAAGATTTTGTAGAGATGAACTATACTATGCGTAGATCACCTTTACCAAATTTCATAAAAAAAATTCAACCTAGAAGTGGGTGAGATGTTTATCAAAAAATTTAACAACAAAAAATGTACATATATATCAATTTTTTAAAACACCCACTTCTAGATTGATTTTTTATATGAATTTTTGTGCATATAATCTACTCATTATATAAATTATCTCTACAAATTTTCATAAAAAAAATTCATTGATTTAAAGTGAGGGAATCCCTCTTTATAACTTAGATATATATATATATATTAATGCATCAGGTCAATCATAATATGCTATGACTCTCTTAACTTATGTTTTCAACTGGTGGCTTAGATTTAATTTGAGCCTTTACGTTTTAATTCGACAGCTCACATATAACCTTCACTTATCTTCCCAACTGGTGGCTCAGATTTAATTTCAGTATTTATGCTTTAATCTGACGATTAATATTTATCTCTTAATTAATTTATTTCTTAACTAATTTTAATGGTGATTAATTAAACAAGTATTTATTAAACATGTATTTATCTATTAATTAGTTTGTAATAAACTTTAACTCTACTTAACTTTCCCTTCTCCTTATCTTCTAATTAATTTCAATTTATGTGATAAAGCAAACAATGATTTAAACTTTAGGTACTATTTGTTCTTACATATCAGACGTTGGGTGTCAAAGTTTTGCATAATAGGTGTTTGGGTGTCATTTTGGACGAAATCCGTTAGTCAACATGGTCAATCGTTAGCTCCGTTAATTTTTGACCATTTTACCCCTGAACAAAAAATTGTATGGTAGGACAATTACGTTTTCACCGAGAGTTCCAGAAACAAGAATCACAGTGAATTATAGACGAAATAAGAGGCAAAAAGACCAAGAAAAATGGAGCAATATGTTTTGTATTTTACAAATGATATACACAAAAATAGATTAACATTCACAAGGTTGATAAAGTTATAAATAAGGTACTAAAGGGAGGATATAAGTAAATTTTTTTTCATTTTTGATTTAGGGAGTTTATAATGTAATAATCTTTAAACTTCACTTTTTAAGGGACATTAATTTAGTTATTTTTTTAATTTAAAAATGATATATACAAAAATTGATTAATATTCTCAAAGTTGATGAAGTTAAAAATGATGCATTAAAAGGATGATATAAGTAACAAAAAAAAATTAGATTCAATGAGTGTATAATTTAATAATCTTTAAAGTTCATTTTTCTAGGGAGATTAATTTAGTTATTATTTTCTAATTTTTTAATTTAAAAATGATATGTATAAAAATAGATTAATATTATTGTAAAAGAATCTAGCATAATTAATGAACTATAAATTTGGTTGCCTTAAAAAAAGTTAGAAATTTGGTTTAATAAAAATAAAACTACTTTGGCAAAAGCAATCAAGATTTGGGATGAATAAAAATATCAATTCCAACGAGTTTTTGACCAACCATTACCCTAAGGGCTGATTTTATTTATTTATTGTGCTACACATGGGTACATTCTAAATATAAATACAATTTGGGGTCTATTCGGCTTAGGTTCATGTAAATTTAGCTTATTGAACTCAAATCGACCCAATATATAATATTTTTCTTTTAAATACCATAATAATATGCGAATATTGTCAAGATTGGGTAGGTTCGGCAATATAATAAATGCGTTATCTTTGAGCTTTCATACTTAAACTCTCTTTAGTCTTGGATAGAGGTTGCATTCATTATATTTATAGACGGGCCGAAATTGAATTTGGCACAACTTGCTCCAAACCTGACCACTAACCGTTGTTGTACACGTAATCCTTTGCGAAGCAAATTTAATTAATTATTTTTTTTGCCGAAGACATGGGCATTAATAAATCAGATCAGTCTTAATATAGTACGACTCTTTATATTTTCCTAACTGGTGGTTAAGATTTATATGGATGTTTGTATTTTGATCTACCAACTCAAAGTTATCAGGGTATATTTGTAATATAAATGATAATGAAGAGTTTCTATTCAATTCACCAATAAATGTGATAATGTTTAAAACCTACAAAATTATTAATTTAACTCTATCCATTAATTTATCCATTCATGTAATGAAATAAAAAATCATATTATATAAATTTAACAAGGTTCATGTTTTCCCTAATAATAATAATAATAATAATAAAAGTCAGTGCTATTACGTTAACATGTTGGAGAAAATAGTTGCAACTGCAATTAATAATAATGTGAACTTGGAACGTCCATGTTTTTTTTTTTTGAATTTTTATTTGACATAATAATGGTAATTATTAAAAATATATGATCACAAGCCTTTATGTTACGTTGAGTACTTTTAAAAATATCTTTCGTATGGTATGATGATGTTATTCTGACATGTAACCCCATTGTGTTATTTATCAATATACAAAATTTTAACACAAGCATAATAGTGTTAATACTACAAATTACTAACAGTATACGGGATTTTGTATTTTGAAAATATTGCAAGACGTCTTTCGTCTTCCTTCTCAATAGAATACAAAAAAATTGTGGTTTACACCTAAATCACATAATATTATGCAACTAATCAATTAATGAAGAAGTAAACCTAATATTATGCAATTAATCAAGAAATAAATCTAATATTGATCAATTACTATCAATTCTTCAATTAATCTAACATAGACCTAATATTATGCGATTAATTAAGAATATAACTGATATTAGGCAATTAATTAAGAAATAAATATAATATTAATCAAAAAATACACCTAATATTAGTAAAGAAATACACCTAATACTAAGAAAGATCAAGAAATAGAATCACCTATGGCATGTGCCGAATGGAGGCGAGAGCCAGTGGAAGCAAATGTGCAAAGCAACTAAGCAAGTGAAGAGCAAAATAAAAAAATAGAAGAAGAGGAAATATGATATAAAGAATGAAGTAGAATATGTGGAAGGATTTAAGTGAAATTTAAAGTTTCAAATAGCCCTTAAAGTTTAAACTCCGGTATGCACAAACAATCAAATGATTCTATTAAGTTCTAAATAGGTCCTTATATAATTTTTTATTTTTTAAAAAATACCCCAAATGTAGTAAAAAAAAGTTTAAATCAAGGGGGTCAATTGCCCCCCTTCCCCCCTTACTAGCACCGCCCCTATCAATATATTAAGTTATAATATTTTTGAATAATTGTTGATAAAATTGTTTTCTTTTTATGGAATAAATAAAATATCCACTATAAATTTTCTTGTTATTTAGACATACTACCATATTTTTATATCTCCATTTAAATTAATTTTATAGAAAGGTAAAACATAATTTTTAGTTACCCTTTATTTTGTTAAATATTAGTAAAAAATGATGGTAAACTATTTTTTCTTCTTTTATAAAAAGGCTTGAAAAATGTAGCAAAGTGATATAAACATCCGTATTAAATTAAAATCTTTTAGGATAAAGAAATTCAAAACGATGCATAAAAGGATGGCATAAATTTTGTTTTATTGATATTTTTATACAATTAATGATTAAATAATAAAACTTTTGTTTTTTTATATAATTTTACAATCACTACAATAAAATGTATAAACGGTTAGTACAACTATCACATAAGGTGGACATAACATTTTTTTTTCTTTTCTTATTTCATTTTTCCTTTTTCTTTTCTTATTTTGAATTATGGAAACTACAATACAATAACCTTTAAAGTTCATTTCGCTATGGATATATAGTTATTTATTCTTTGATTTTTTTAATACATTTTTAATACTTACAATGTTATATGTTTGTTTGAATAAGTTATTTGATCATATTGATCCATGTAATAAGATGAACGAGCCTTTTTATTTAAATAAATAACATATATACATCCTTTTATTTTATTAGAAAAACATATAGGCGTGTTTATTTAAATACTTTTTGTTACAATGAATGAAATTTCATAATTCAAAATAATATATATATAGGGAAAATTTCATACGCGGATTACTGTTCACGGATGAACAGTACGGATTGGTCAATTTGGCACACTTTCTGTTGGAATTTTTTGATGAAATTTTGTGGAGATGTTTCTTCATCGTGTGTATAACATCTCCACCAAATTTCATCAAAAAATTCAACCGGGAAGTGGGTTAACTACGTGATTGAAAAATATTGGTCCAAAAATGGATTTATAAAATCCAATATTTTTCAATCATATAGTTAACCCACTTCCCGGTTGAATTTTTTGATGAAATTTGGTGGAGATGTTCTACACAAGATGAAGAACATCCCCACAAAATTTCATCAAAAAATTCCATCGAGAAACATGCCAAATTGATCAATCCGTATTGTTCATCTGTGAATAGTAATCCGCGTAGGAAATGCTCTGTATATATATATATGTAAAAGCAAATAAGTTTTAATTGGTGTTTATATTTGCAGTTTTTGATACTTTATGAATGGTAGATTTTAAATTAAATTAATACTATTGCAAAAGTAAAAAAACGTTGCAGTAAACTGTTCATAATGCATAATTAAGGGTTTTTTTTGAGTTATCCCTTTAGTTTTACTGATAATTGTGGTAGGTATAAACAATACAAATAAGATTTGAATTTGATTGAGTTTGGGTTCATATAAATTTAGCTCGTTGAACCCAAACCAACCATGTATGTATAATTGCTTTTCTTTAAATATTCTTATAATATTATATAATTATAATGTATCGGTGCATATCAAAGTATGTTGGGTTCAATCATATAATACATATGAAAGTTTAGTATTTTCAAAGTTAACCATCTTTCATGCCAAAGTCAAGATTCGGAAGTAGGTCGAGTGTTAATTTATCCAAACTTACCTCAAGTATGTCATTTTCTTGTTGTTACATAATTATTTTAAAATTAATTTATTTTTTTCGTACCGTAAACACGGATATTATTAATATATATATATATGTGTGTGTGTGTGTGTTATAATTATAATAAGGGAACTTCTGAGTTGTTCATTTTTTAGGAATCTGTAAAGTATAATATGTTATTATTGGATTTTAATACAATATATAATAGTAATTTAAAATAGATATGTTTCCATCATATGGGGCAAGTGCGCTAATCCGTTGACTATTTACGCGATAAATTTAAGATTTTTTTTTTTTTGTGCTTTCCCCAAAGTAATAGCCAATCTCAACTTCTTCTTTTAAAAATTACTATATTCGTTTTAAACTAATATTCTTATTTTTTAAATTGAGAAGAAAAAAAATACTAGATAGAGCTGAGCATAATAATAAACCAAATCTCTCATAATTGAAAAATGAATTGTATTTTTCAAAATATCTTTTAAAAAGTAACAAAATCAAATTGAAATTATAATTTGAATTTGTGTACGTCGGGGAATAAATATTTTGTTTTGTAGACGTGAATTTGTTTATATTTATTTTTATAAATAATGAAAAGGAAGTCAAAAGCTATGTTGTAAACAGCTGGGCAATACATATAAATGATTACATATGAACTTAAAATAATTTTTTAAGTAATTTTGTCTAAACAAGCAATATAAATCGAATATATGATTCGTTCTGAATTGGGGGGTCAACATATATTTTTTAAAAAAATAAAAATAAAAAATTCAGATCTTTAATTGTTAAAAATTATGTAACATCAACGCAACTCTATTCGATTTATACGATGGATCTTTAGATTGGCCAACGGAAGGAAGGGAGACTTTTTTTGCTCATACTTTACTCTACTTGGCCAATGCGTTTGTGAAGCATGTGCGTGATGACATCATTTTTATAATTTGAGTTTTCCACTTTTGTCTCAGTCTTTCGTTGGGCTAGCTATTGATCAATTTATTTATCTCGAATACGCCACCGAAAATATATAAGTAAATGTAAACAGTAAGTGATAAATTTTGGTAATTATTAATTGCTTTAGAGTATTTTTAATGGTATAATTAAAATAATAATTTTAATCAATTTTAATAACATTAGATAAAAATAATATTCTAATGGTATAATCAAATTTTAGTAACCCGTTAATCAATAACAAATCTACACATTTTATAATTAAAGTCAACAGCATTCTTTAATAATCAAAATGAAAGATCTACTAATTATATTGGTTAAAAGAGAATTTTTTCAAATTTAGATAATTTTTTCGTCCTATTAAAAAAAATTCAAGTCGATTAATTTGTGATCAATTAATATAATAGACCCTACAAATTTAGTTATTGAGAAAAAATAATCATTGGGGATGATAACATTGTTAACTTTAAAAAAATTCTAAACGAATAATCAAAAATCATTTTGATTATTCAGTTATGGTTTTTCCATTTGGGATGCTCTAAAGGATAAATATATAATTTATTTTTTTTTTGAGAAGTTGACTTGCAGTATATGTAAAATATTAAATTTGGGACATGTATAAAACATATTGGACGTAAATATTACACATAAATAAAATTAAAAATACAGTCATATTAAAAAAAATATTACACAAGTAAATCTAAAAATATAGTTATATTAAAACATAGGTATCTAGAAGACATATTAGTAGTAAGTATTATATATAAATAAAACTAAAAACACAATCACATTAAAAAAGACATTACGCGAGTAGAAATAAAAATGTCACTATGCCAAGAAGAGGTTTAGGAGACGCACACAAATAGAGTTCGTCTCCTAGAACTTCTTAGGCGAGACATTATTGTACGTCTCCTAAAACTTCACTTAAGCGACGCACCATAAGTGCATCTCCTAAGTTCGTCTTAGGCAACGCACACAAGTGCGTCTCCTAGTTCTTAAGAGACGCACCAATTAAAAAATAAACATTAGGCGACGAACTTAAGAGACGGCTCTTAGGAGACGGCTTGCTCGTCGCCCGACTCTTAGGAGACGCACATACTTAGCTTAGGAGACGGACAATGTGCGTCTCCTAAGAGCTTGTTTGGCCTAGTGTGTAGTCATATTAGAAAAGACATTATACAAGTACAATTAAAAACATAGTTGCATTAAAAAAGACATTACTAAGTCAAATTAAAAATATAGTCATATTAAAAAAGACATTGCACAAGTAAAATAAAAAATGCAATCATATTAAAAGTATCAAAATCAAGAATGTTAAATATAAAGAAATGTAAAGAGAGATGGGTTCAAAAGAGTGGGGAGAAAAAAATACTGACCTTCGAATGAACATTTTAACGATCATTATTCATGCACCAAATAAAAGATTATTGGTAATCACTTGAATCATATATTGGATGATCACAACAGCACATAAATCCACAAATGAAATATTTGTAAATCTTGTATTTCGCCACGGACATTAAACTTTAACATTGCTGATTGATATCGTAAACATGTGTTTTTTACTACTATGTTCCTCTTCGTAATTGAGGTATGTGCAACACTAGAAAAAACCATTTTTATGACGGTAAAAAAGAGTCATTTATGTATATATGTGACGGTTTTTGGTACACCCAAAAACTGTCACAACCTTTACCATCATAAAAGAATTGGCTGTTCTTAAAACCGTCATAAATAGCTAATTATTAAATGACGCTTTTGTGAAAACATATCTTTAAAGTTGTCCGGTAAATAGTTATTGCCCATTAAAAACAATCATATATAGGTTCTAAAAATGACGATTTTGACGGGTTAAAAATAAGTAACATGTTATGGGCACACTATTCTTCATAAAAACGTCATTTTTTATAAAATTAAGGCACGCTTTTCCAAGAAAAACAGTCATTTTATGTTAAAACAGTCATTTATAAATTAATGTTAATATGCTTTTATTGTGCTTGTTACAATAAAGATTTGACTAACACAAATAAAACATCATGTATTTAGATACATTAGCAACTGTTTTAAGAAAACAGTTATAAATGAAAAAAAATAAAAATTAAATTAAAAGCTTGTCCAATAATTTTAAGATCTAATATATATATAGACAGAACATTTATGGTAAGGATCAGTCCTCACGGATAGGTCCCTTTTATGACACTTTTGTGTCGTAAAAACACTTGGAGGTGTGTTTTTATGACGTAAAAGCGTCGTAAAATGGTCCAATCTATACAGACTGGTCCTTACCAGAAATTTTTCATATATATAGATATACAACTATTAAAATACAATATACAAGAAATTACATAAAAGATCTAATTATATAACAATTATGCTCAACATAATTAATTAAAATATTAAATCCATAATTGACAATCAAGTTAATCAGTTAACTACGTCAAAATGTACTAATATAAACAATTTGTCCGTAGTGAACAAAAATAACAATAGAGGTATTAAAATAAAAACTAAATGTCAAAACTATATATACCAATTATGTACTTATCGTGTTAACCATATGAGAAAGAAAAAGGAATAGAGGCTAGCTAGTGTATATATATATATATCCACCATAGCTCTTCAAAAAACATTACTTCCTTTGCATAACTCCTATGTAGTGGAATATGATCAAGTACTGGATCCATCTAATTAACCTGTGACCACAAGAATTGTACTAACTATATTTTGACCTTGTATAATATCGAACCTAAACTTAATCATTGTATAATATACAATAAAAGAATGAAATTAAGGAATAGTATATATAATCAAACCAACTCCTTTGCAAACATGAGGAAGCTAGTTGCTATTGTAACTAAGCCACCGTATACAAACAAATCAACTTTTTAGTCAAAAATTGAGACAAACCAATTCCTTTACAAACAAATCAACAAATAAAAATAATTTAATATTAACAATCTGAACCCAAAATTAATAAGGCTGCAGGCATAGGCAAAAGAACAAGTATATATACACGGCAAAAAAATAAACAATTCTTTAACATTTCATTAGTTCATATTTTGCGTAATCATGCATGTTGGAATTTCCATCTTAATTTGTAAAAATTAAAAGTCACATGTAGTACTTAGGTTGACTTCACGAGCTTATTCATTTGATATAAGTCTTAATGAAGGCAATGAATTCATGTTGTACTTCAACTATTTCCCGGCTTTCATACGACTTTATGTGTAGTTCCTTCATCTAAATAAGTTTAACAAAATTGATTGCTTAGTATTTTAGCCAAAAAAGATATAGACAAGGTCACAATATATTGTTTTTAATTAAATATTATTACCTTCAATTTAATAGACTTAGATGGATCTTGCATTAAATCTCTTATGAACCTTAATACAGAGTAACCACATTCAACATGTCATGGCTACACTGGGCCCTAATAAGGGATCCAACATATATATATATATATATATATATGAGATACATGCATAAACACAATAGATACATTGAAGTATTTCAAAAAATATATATTACCTTTATAAACTCTCAAGTTGGTGTTGGCATTCTTTTACCTTTATTAACAATGGTTATATCAAGCTCTAGATAATACAATCAAATGTTTATTCATGTTTCTTCATAGCATTGTCGGTATCCTTACTTTTGTGTTTATGTCCACTCTAATGGCGGCCCACCGCGCTTTCATGGGGGTTCAACTCCTCAAATTTAATTGGTTTTATGATCACTCCAGCTTTTTACTACTTATTATGAGTGCACAAAATTGAAGAATAAATTTGCAGAACACACTCAGCCTGCAAATACAATTTATCATAACACACTCACCCTCGTGTAGATCCATCCTTGATTTACGGTCAAGTTCAAATACTTTCTTTCTATGTTTTAAATATTTTATTTTAAACCAATTTTTTTTACCTGTTTCAACGTGTACCTATTATACAAACTAACTTATTATGTACATGGAAAAATTATAAACACAAAAATGATGTGTCATAATTGGTAACCATGAATTTCAATATTTATAGCCAACTTGCATTATAGTGTTGTTGCACTTCTCTTTAAAAGTATAAGCATGACCTTTGCCTTAAAAAAGTTTTAAAATTTTTAAGTAAGAAATTAAATGAACCACGATGATGTTATATATATATATATATATATATTGACGGTTATGGATTTTACATTGTAAAATCTAGATCCCCCATTCTAAAAGAAGTTATATTTCTTCCGTTACTAATTAAAATCATGGAGGAAAACGAGATAAAGCATAATGATAATAATAATAATATTCCAATTGGAGGAGTTGAGGATAGCGAGGCCGATAATTCGGTCTCTACAGCAATGATTATTACAGAGAGTAATGTGAAGGAGCGGGATCAATGAGACAATAATGATACTAATGACAATGGTGCTAATGCTAAAGAAAATAATGCCGAAGAAGAAGAGGATGATAAAGATGAAGATGAAGATGAAGGTGGAACATATAAGTTTAGATTTGAAGAAGATATGAATCCTTTGGACTTTATTGAGGATGATGCTTTCGGTGTTCAACCTTATCAGCGATTTTGAAACATATTATTTTGGTTCTCTAAATGACACTAAACAAGAAACTAAAATTAATGCATGCAGGAGAAATGTGACGTGCGAGGTTATTTTATGTGGTCTTTGCTTGATAACTGGGAATGGAACTTAGGGTATACTGTTCATTTTGGTCTATATTTTGTGGACTGCAAGAATAATCTTACAAGGTTTCCAAAATCTACAGCCATGTGGTTCAAAAGTGTGCTCAAATTAAAAAGTGAGATGAGCGACAAGCTATAGAATACTCTTGATCATAAAGCTATTTATGCCATAAAAATGTGAAATAAAATCCGTTGTAGTTTAATTGCGCTGTGGGGAAATGGTACATGAAAACATGGATAAAACATATAAAGCCTTACTCTTTTCTGTAATCTGATCATTCTAATTTTTCAAGTATTAAGTGGAAACGAATAAGTCAACAATATATATATATATATATATATATCCTCCATTAAGACCGCGACTTGAATATTCTTTCTTAAGTAATATAATAAATAATTTTCCTCTCTGTCTTGGTTCCTTAATTTCGGTTCCTTATAGTTTACAATAAGTTTTGGTTCCTTTTTTATGACACATCTATTATATCAAACTGACTACTCATAATATATTGAATGAACATCCAAAATATCAATGAGTCCTGCTTTCTTTTACTCAATTGCATTTCCATATACTTCAACAGCAATAGAATATGATAATACATTATATTCTTTAAAGTAGTTTGTATTCTACAATTCTACTAAAGATATCATGCAATTAACAAACACAAAAGCAAGCATGTCTAATTGTCTACAATCAATTTCTTGATTTATGTATTATTTTTTTAGAAAAAAATGAATTAGAATAAAAGGAATTTTGATTGTAGCAGATGGGAAGCCATACAAACTGAGCATGATCAATAGACCTTGTGTGGTACATTTATTTTCCCATTATCTCTCTGAATACTTTTTTAAAATTTATAGCAAATAATTCTTTAACCAAAAACAAAATCTAAAAAGTTAAGCCAGGAAAAATAAAGTTGTTCATATATAATTTCCATATCATAATATCACAAAGTAAATTTACCTTCCATATTAATCCATTTAGAATTTGATAAAAATAACACCACTTAAAATTTGGAACTGAACCTGAATTGTGGAAAACCAACGTTTGATTATTATCTTTAACAATCACTCTAGCTTTTTACTACCTTGTTATGAGTGCACAAAATTAAAGAATAAATTTGCATAACACACTCAGCCTGCAGATACAATTTATCATATACATGGCTAATTTGTAATACATCACGTTATTGAATTAAATTATGAAACAACAGTGCTGGTGGCCTAAAATAGGATATAACCAATTGCAGGTGCCCATATTTATATCTACTCGACAAAAAAACAGTAATTAAGAAAGTGGAATGCCGACCTTTTTCAATTTACTTTAGGACCCTATTATTAGCCTTTAAATTCAACAATCACACGAGAATGAAAACATGTGTTAGATTTTTAATTTTTCATTAACAAAATTTTCTAGTGTTAATTTGAAATAATGATCAAGCAGGATTAATTACTTTCACTTGCTTTTCCCGAAACTAGTAATTTTTTTCATTTTTCAATTGTTATCTTAGTTCCCCACTCGAAGAAAGAAGCTTTCCACGTAGGAGTTTGTTTTGATATCCAAATTGGTTTATACCAGCTTGGAAATTAAGACGGCCTTTTTATCCAGCCTATCAGCCATTGGTGCCAACACCAATGTAGGCACAAACAGATCACAACTCACCTTAGGAAACAAGTATGTTATTTTCCTGTCATTCCCAAAATCAAATATATTCTTTTAATTATTATTTTTTTAGAAAAAATGAATTAGAATCAAAGGAATTTTGATTGTAGCAGAAGGGAAGTAGTACAAACTGAGCATGATCAATGGACCTCGTGTGGTCCATTTATTTTCCCATTCTCTCTCTAAAGACTTCTTTATTACTTCTTTAAAATTTATAGCAAATACTTTTTTAGCCAAAAACAGAATCCAAAAAGTTAAGCCAAGAAAAGGAAGGCTGTTTTATATATTGTATGCATATCTATTTTATCTAAAAATTTTAAATTAAGAATGTATCCTAATTTATATGCAAGTTAACCTATGAATTCAAAAATATCTTATGTGGAGAATACAAACCTTCTTCTCACTACAGGAGATGAACGCAAAAATCCCCTGACGAAAGTGAAGGGTTTTGTTGCGTACAGAGGGTGAAGGGCTTATGCACTCGATTGCAGTGGGACTAGTGTGATTAGGAAAGAGGGGAGATTTTGAGGGTTTGTTGGGATTACAATATAGGGTTCTAAGTGATTGAAGTGGTGAGCGAGAGTTTTATGTGATTGAAATTGTTGATGGAGAGTTCTATGTGTAAAATATCCCGTGCACAAAAATTAGGTGGGGATTTAATAAGGGTCATGAAAAGGCATAAAATAAAATAAAATAAAATTATATCCTCTTGTGAGAATCCGTAAATGCGACCCCCGGGTCTTACTCCCGTTCGTTGGGAGTCTGAAGCGTCAGAACGGATTCCGTCGTTCCATTTGCTGGAGTATCTTTGTCGATGGTTCATATCGGGTGTCCCTATGTCTATTCTAGATGCAAAGGGGTTCGTTTAGAGTCTCCAGTACGTTTTACGAGAAAACGGACAAAATAGTTGTGTAAGAGGAAAGGCTACAGATAAGCCTTTCTTTACACGTTTGTCTACGAAACCAGGATTCTATAGGGTTCGGGAACTATATTACGGTTTGGGAAGGTGTTAAGCACCCATTCCGCCCTTTCGGTCTCTAATGGTCTTATATGTTTATTCTATGTTGAAAAACTTGGATGCTTTTACTGACAGTCTACTACTTTTCAAATGAAAACCCTAATTTCTGGGAGAAAACGGGAAAGGGATAAAAACATTTGTGTTCCGAGATTCGATGTTTTTATTATTGAAAGATGTAAATACAAATGACAAAGCCTTTTATTTTGAAAGAGTGTCCCGTATTATTTCCTCAGATAATGACGGTTTTCTCGTGTTGTGATTACTTTCGTAAAAGTTCGGATTTATATCGGGACTGATTTAATATGGAACTAGAACTCTTTGAGGAGAGTTATCAGACACGTCGCAGTCTATAGAAAAGACAGGATATGTTGATTTTAATTCCTAGATAAGTCTTATCGGTCCGGGTTTTGAAAACAGAATTTTATCTGGATGATAATATACTTACACTTCTGGTTTTGCAAACGGTTTTATCAGGGTCTTTTGTTTTGAATACGGTAGACTATTTATAACTTGGCAATAAGTTTATTCAAATAAAACGTGGATAACACAACAGAAATAAAACAAGTACACAGATGAACATGATTTTTGAGCGCGTTAGGAATCTAGCACAACCATGTTGCCACTTCGCTTATTAGGATGGGGATCGAGTTTTAAACAAGTCTACAATAAAACTAATATACAAATATCTTATTTAATTACTAGACGAGACTTTCGTTACCTTCCCGACGAGAATAATAATAAGAAAGAAAATATAATACGGCAGAGAGATCTCCGGCGATAATAATCTTCTCTTTCTTCAGATATTTCCGAGAATTCGATTCCCGAGACCGGACACGTCGAGTGTCGAGAATAGATTCGATAATTCTTCGGAAATAAGACGATACTCGAGAATGCTTGTTGCTGTTTTCTGCTCTACTCTGGCGATTTTTCTTACTGTTTTCAGCTGTGATGTTGGTGTCTCTAATCCTTGGGAGGTGCTGGCCTATTTATAGTGGTGAAAAGGTGTATGTCGCGCGACAATCTGGTGTATGTCGCGCGACAATCTTGACTGTCGTGCAACATTTCACTTTAATGATGATTCTGACTCACTGATGAGTCAGAAAGAGGAGTGGTGGGGTGTTTGTCGCGCGACATGTCCCTATAAAATGGGATTGTCGTGCGACATGTCCCTATAAAATGGGATTGTCGTGCGACATACTTGTGTGTGTCGCGCGACAATCTTGAATGTCGTGCGACATTTCCCTTAAAAACAGGTTTGTTTGGCCAACAAACGCTTTCGGGGTAGTCTCGGGGGTTCGGGTGGGTCCCGGACTCCAGAAACAGCAGTTCTCGAAGGTCGTTAGGGTTCTTGCGGGGGTCACGGATCGGGGTGTCTACACCTCTCTCATCAAACAGTTATAAAAAGTAAATTTTAGTTTAAATTTCTTATTTTTGTGACTATTTTTATAAAACAGTTATAAGAAAAATATGCCAACTATAATATAACAGTTACAAAAAAAAATAAAAAATTAGAATCATCTGAGTAGCTATATAAAAAATAAAGATTAATAATGACAGTTTGAAAACTATTAGTAATGATTTTTTTTAATCAATAAGTTAATAATACGTTTTATTCTTAAGCGTCATTAAATTAATTATTTTTTGTAACTCTCATCATATAACGGTCACAAAAAAGGAAAAAAAAATGACTGTCTCATTTAACAGTCATGTATGTTGTTTAGCCTTACTCAATTATAACCCTTTCCCTACCATCCGTCGTTTTTATAACTATCTTCAGACTTTATATGATTGTTTTCTTAAAACTGATACGAGGTATTTTTTACAAAGCATCACAAATAAAGTTTTTTCTTGTAGTGGCGCCATTAGAATATGGGTCAATCCTCAAATCCTCCGTAAATAGACGAATAGTAATTTATAGAGAGATGTAATCTTTAATTCATTTGTATTAGTGTTATTTAACTAATTTAAAAAGGAATATTGGTAGACATTATATATATATATATATATATATATTTGATTAATCATTCATATCAAAGGTAATTACATGGAGTCAAATATAAAATTTTGTCGACCTAACTATACTATGAACTACATAATTCGATGACCAAAGATATGAATAAGCAAGCTTTACTTTACGTCACCCTCATGAGAGTCTCTTAACGGAGCTGAGAGAGCAGTTTCAGCTTCCTTCTGCGTCACCAACCACACGAATCGCTACGAACAATACCATATGCATTATCATCAACAATCACCCACATAAGAGATGGACATATCACCAACCACCCACAAAGGTGGATAAACCACTTTATTAAATTCGAACACCATGTCCATGGGTTTCGTTATAAATATATATTATTAATTGTATTATATATTGCCAAAAAATGAAGAACAATATTTTCATTCAATAATGACAATTTAGTTAGATTAGTATTAAAAAAGCTATTGAATATTGAAAGACTTTTTTAATTTTTTTTCAAATTTGGGCTGGAGTTAAATCCTAAAAATCGGACTATTTACTAATTTGTTAAAAGTGATAGATTTAAGTAAAAAGACCCTTAAAATCTTAGATCAAATTCTAATTTGCTATATTTTTATCTCTACTCAAAAACTAAATAATTTTTTTTATCAAGAAGTACAATATGAGCTATACAACCTCTCCTATATATAATATAACCGTCACTAAAAGAGATTTTTGAATCTCCCTTAGACAAGAATTTGAACCATATATCCCTACACTCATAAAAAGGTTAATAGTATTACCGTGCGAAACTAAAAAGGAGATATTGCATCTCCAATAGAATAACCAAATTTGAATAATCAAAATAATTTTTGAATAATTAAAGTTAACAATGCATCCCTAACGGCTATTTTTTCTCAATAGCTAAATTTATAGGGTCCGTTATATTGATTGGCCACAAATTAATTAATTTAAATTTTGTTTCAAAAAAAATGAAAAGATTGTCTAAATTTGAAAATATTATCTTTCGGTCAATATAATTAGTGGGTCCCTTATTTTAATTATCGAAGAAACTTGTTAATTTTGATTATAAAAAAAATATATTTAGTTATTGGTTAAAAAAATGCTGAAATTTGATTATGATATTGAAGTAATGTTTTTAGTTAAGATTATTAAAATCGACTATAATTATTATTATACCATTGAAAATATTAGATAACGCGTCTTGTTACTTCAATTTTTGAAACTCCCTTGACGAGATTTTTGAAACTCATTGATCAATGGTTTCGTTTGTTACTTTATCAATTTTAAAGAGGAGATATTAGGAGATAATGTGTCTTTGTTCTTTCGTGTGTTTGAGACCATCAACAATTGAAATAAAAACTTCAAATGCTTTTTTATTGTTCATCTTCAGGATAATAATAATTTTTTAATGATTTTAGCTCATCATTTATTTTTCAAAGAATAAGATTTTGACACATCTAACGCCCTTTATTTAACAAAATGGCCGAAATTGCACTAACAACTCATTCCTGATTCCTCTATCAAGAATACTATGGGGTGAAAAAAACATATATTTATTATATTATAAGGAAAATAAATATCAAATCAATAATTTATTAAATCAATGGCTCACATTAAATTACAATAAATAAGATAAATTTTGAGCCATTAAATATATTTTCAAAACATCAAATTAAAGAAGTCAACAATTTCTCTCTCTCATTCCACAAATCTATTCTATTTCTCTCACTTTTCTCTTTCATTAACTTCTTTTTAAAATTTAAAACACATTAACTTTAAATATAAAAACTATAAATTACTAAAATTTACATATTTGAAATCTACTTATTGATACTTAGTAGTATAAAATAAGATCCATTATGATTATAAAATTATGTAAAAGAAAAAAATTAAAGAAAAGCTATTGTAATCCACTTTTCTCTCTTTAAACATGTTTTTTCTTCATATAATTAACTTACATTCAAATCGCTTTACACAATATATTTGTTTTAGATCCAATTCCAACCTAATTTTTCCTTTAATTTAAAAATATAAAAGGATATATGTTTTTATTTAATCTTTTACAAACTTAAATAGTTTGTTTAACTTCTTCTTCTTTTTTAAAAAGCACATTACTTTTGTAAACCAATATTACTACCAATGGTACTATATATTAACAATTAAAATTTAAAAATATGTAATATTGTTAAATGGTGAATGATTAGGGATGGCAAATAGCACAACCCTTCCTTTAGTCTTTTTTTTTTTAAAAAAAAAAATATGTGTTTAATCTTTTACAAATTTAAGTATTTTTTTTTAATAAAAGTACATTATTTTTGTAAGCCAGTTTTACTACAAATAGTACCATTTTTTTATAATTAAAATTTTAGAAATATATAATGTCATTATAATAATAATGTGATACATTAATTTTTCTAAATATTTATCTTTTTATATTTTGGTAAATGATTAAGAATGACAAATTTGAGTTTTTCAATTAAAAACGGGTTCGAATTTAAACCTACCATAAACAGAGACAAATTTGAGTTTTTCAATTAAAAGTTTCCACAATAATCTAACCGGGTCAAATATATCTTTTGGTATCTTAAGTTCAGTTTCAGCAAAACCCGGCACTTTCAACCCCCCCCCCCCCCCCCCCCAAACACCTACGCGTTTGACACTTATGTAGGTTGTGTAGTGTATACAGTTTTACGGTATTTGGATATTAGGAATTTTTTGCTCAATTTCACTATTTTTTAATAGTCAATTTTTTTTTTACATTATTGTAACATTTGGTACAGGCAATACCTAGTATATATATATATAAATGAAGGCAATAAAATGGTATATTACATCGTTTGGGCTCCGTCAGAAGTAATGGTGGAAATGAATTGGGCTTGGATTGCTGGGTTTGCCCACGTCATATCATTTTCAGTATCTTCTTATACATTATGTGTATCCAATATACTTTAATTTTTAATAAATGTCAATGTCAATGGTTAGTTTTGAAATGAATTAATACTTTATATTCCGTTCGATAATAACATGAGAAAAATATTTAATCTGTGTAAAAAATTAAAAAATAACTTAAAGTATATGATAAATTAATCTCACCACATATTCAGGTAGAACTATGTAGGGGCAAGTGGAGGCAAGTGCCCCCACTTAGTTTTGGATTTTTTAGGGTGCTGGTAAAAGCACCCTAAAAAATTAATTTAAATACTCTTTTTTTAAGCACTCTATATTTAAATTTAAATTTTTTAAAAGCACCCGCATAGTTAAGACACCCTAATTGAAAAAAAGACAGAAAAGAACATGAGCATCTATCATCTCTCCTTTCTTATATTCTGGGTCTAAAGTGTGAATCTTGTTGTTTTGGGTGCAATTGGTCTTATTTAGATGAAGGAATTCTTGATTAGTTAGACCTATGGAGAAGAATTAGAGATTGGTACAATCAAAACTGCTTTGAATGGGGTTAACAAAATTGGTGTGAAGTAATAACAAAATATAAATTATGGGAGTAAGCTTCAGAACGCGTACACTAATTTGGTGCGCACAACTTGTAATTCCTTTCTTAGCACAATAGCTATTGCTTAATTTCAAATATAATTGTTTTCTTTCAATCTAATGATTATTAATATTTAGTGTATTAATTTTTGTACATTTATTACTTGATGCATTGGAAATTCGACAAAAAGAGAAATATAATTTACAAACCATGAGAAGTATATGATATGCATTTGAGTAATTGGTGTACTAATTAAGCGCAAGGAAAAACAAATAAATATCTAACTCAAAACTTAATTAACTAAAAGTAAATTATATTAATCACTACGAAAAATAAATATTCACCACCATAATACTACCAAACAGGGTCTGAGCCATGCCCCCCCCCCTGAACTTTTGACAAATTTTCTGTGAAGTATGTGGGTCTTTGCGTGATAGTAGGAAAGTTGAGGGTTGTTTGTGTAATTAAAGTTGTTGATTGGGCAAAGCGGGCGAGGGCTGTTTGTGTAATGGACTGTATAAATTCATGGGAGGGGTTTTGTAAATAGTTTTGGGCATTGTTCCTTTTTATGTTTTTGGCTTACTCTTCTTTCATCTGTTATTTATGTGTTCTGACTATTTTTTGTACTTTGTACTCTAATTATTTGATAAATTAATATTGAAATTAATATATGTGTTTGTTGGTTACAGTAAGTTAAATATTGAATTGATAAATATATTTTAAAATATATAATTAATTTTATTATATTATTTTAAATTTTTCAAAAATCGAATGGAGAAACATTTTAGTAAAATATGAGTAAATTTACTTCTCGAAATGTTGGTTCGAGTTATACTCTAAATGTTGGTTCGAGTTATACTCTAAATGTTGAATCTACATTTTTCAAATGTCGATTCCACTCCGTCAAATATATGTCCCTTCGCTCCCAATATTGATTCTACTACTCCAAATAGTATATGCAACAAAATTTGTTGTGTTATTAGTTTGGCTCTCCCTGAACAAAATTCCTGGCTCCACCACTGCTACCAATGATATATGACCATGACAATCGCAGTTGAAAAACTTAGTAATAAAAACAAAAACTACCCTAACTAAATTATATTACTCAAAAGCTCAAGGATTCTCAGCACGAATTTCTTTCTCTTACCCGGGTTCAAAATTGTTCTTGATTTCAAATGTTTTGTGAATCTCCTCAACAGGCTTTCCTTTGATCATACTGGCAACCTTCTTACATATTTTCTCTTGTAAGTCTATGACGCTGAGATAATTAGCAGCCATTAACAGATTACAGATCATAAAGTGAGGATTAACTTAATAGATAATGCGAATTAACTTAACAATGATGATTAACTGTGAGGATATGATACATAAAAATAAAATCACTTATTTAAAAAAATTTCAATCCGTTGAACCAAGTTAAAAAGTGCACAAGAATCCAAATTTAAAAGTTTTATAAAAAAGGGGAGAGAGATTTATAAATTCGGCAATGTAAAATGAATGGGTGTTTGGTATTATACTCGTCCAATTTACACAAGTCCTATTTTTACACGCCCATTAAAGCTTACACATTTTCTTTTTTGGTACAATGTAATTTTGTACAAAAACCCACTTTGGGAAACATTTAAGAACACACATATCTCACCAATAATCTTGTAAGACCTTGACGCTAAAAAAAAAAAGTGCATAGCTGTCAAAGGCTACAATTCATCCTAATTCCCAAAAACATGTTCGTTGATGTTAATGCCAGCCCTAAGAGCTACTTATAATTTATTTAATATGCGCATTTAAGATACAAGTCAACATTTTCCATTATTAAAACAATACTAGTATGTAACCCGTGCGATGCACGGGCGTGTTACAAAATATTTTTTTTCTTGTATTTTGATGGATATATATATATGTGTGTGTGTGTCATTATATGTGTATATTAAAAATAAATGTTTTTAACGACATAAAAATGTCACTAAAGTCCAATCCGTGCAAACTTGTACATATGAAAATTTTTATATTTACATATTACCTTTATCCAATATACAAATATGTTCAATTATAATTGTATTGTATGTAATGAAAATAAACTAATAAGAAAAGAAAAGAAAATTAGTAAAGTTATTTAGGAAAAAAAATAGGGAATCCAGGGAATTAAATTTTGAACATGTACTCTTATTGGTCGCCATACAAATGAAAGGCTCCAATTGGATTAGTGGTAAAAATAGTCATTCTTGTGGAAAAATGTGTAAAAAGCTAATTATATTAGTAAAAATACAAATTTAAAAGAAAAGTACTCTATCAAATAAAGAAAAATAATATGAGAATTGGAATTATATAAACTAACAAAAAGAAAAATATTCCTGTTTGATTACATCAAATAAGATTTTGCTGGAAAATACGATCATAAATTTCTTATGAAGGTTGGGGATGATGTTCTTCTTTTTTGTAATTTCTCTCTAGAATCTAAATTGCCAAAACCACATGCATATATATATATATATTGGAAGAGAATATGAACGGTGTGGAAAGTTAAGGAAATGAAAAGTTTTTAGAAACCTCTAAATCATCAATTGAGGTAAATAATGTTATAAGAATAATGATCAATTACTATTAATATAAGAGCGCTAATGTTGATTATACCAAAATGATTGAAAGATAGAAAACCATTGCTTTAAAATTTGGTTAAAAAATGCATGAATTAGGGAGATATATGTGAATTAATTATAGTATACTTATGCCCTATTTGACATACAGGATAAGATAACGGGATATGATAAAATTATTACATCCTGTGTTTTATTATTTTATCCGGTTTGAATAGGATTAAATAATCATATCCACTTTTTTTATTCGGCGTATCAAACGCACCCTTAAAGAAAAGGAGGGAGGGAAGCAAAGAAGAATGACTCAATATTAACGTTATTACATAATGAACAAATTCGCTGGTTCTAAATTAACCTTACTAATGGCATTAATTATAAAATTAATTATGTATTAATAGAAGCATTTTAATGCATTTATTACATGACACATGTCAACAACTCCTAAGAACATTCTCACTCCTCCCATTTTATATATATACTATTAGATTATAGACTTGTAATAAATCCTTAGGAACGGAATTAGATAAAAGATGAGTGAATGCACAAGATATTCAAACAAGTGTAATTAATTAACATAATGAATGCACAAGATATTCAAACAAGAGTAATTAATTAACATAATGAACTCATGTTGCTTCTTCAAAAGGACAATGAAACCACAAACAACACAAACACAAGCAATTTCTCTTTTGTACACTTAAAACAAATTTAGAGACATCACACGTTAGCCTACTGATATAGCTCTGGATCAGATAGCCTGGTACTGGTATTGCAACCAAAGGCACCTTCTTTTGCAGCACAATTCCAAACTTTTCCGACGGATCCATCTTCTCTCCTTCACCCAATTTCCACTTAAAACAATGTAAAAGTGAAGCAAGCAAAAACATCACCATCCTCTCAGCCATTGCCACACCTGCACAAATTCTTCTCCCTGATCCAAACAGAAGAAAAGTCGAAGTCATTTCGACAGAAATCCCTTTCCCCGTTCAGAAACCTCTCCTGGAGAAACTGCAACAGGCTTTTCCAAATTGTAGGGTCTCACTGTATGGCCCACACATTAACAAACACCCGTGTACCCTTTGGGATTGTGTAGCCGGAAATACTGCAAGATTTGCTCGGGCAATGGGGCACCAAGGGGGATAGGGGTGGGTGCAAGCGTAGAACTTCTTTCACAACGGCGTTCAAGTATGGTAGTTTTTGGATGTGAGACTCTTCTACTATGTTTTTTGCCCACTATTGCGTCTAATTCTTGTTGGACCTTTTTCCTTACTCCTGGTTTGTTCATAATTTCGGCCATGGCAAATTTGAGTGTGTTGGATGTTGCGTTAGTTCCACCTACTACCATATCCTATCAATAATTGTGATTTATTGTGTAAATATACAATAATACCTTTTTTAACTTACTTAAACGAAAGATAACGAATTGGGTACTCTAGGACAATATTTCTTGTTTAAAACCATTCCGAGAAGTGTTATCAGTCGAAGCCTGGTTGGAGGATTGACCTGGTAACCCGGTAATCAGTGCCCAAACTGGGTTAGGTTAATACTTAAAAGCAGGACCAGTTTTACAATTGATCCAGCATAAATGGCTTGATTCTAATTGTTAGCAACCGTCTCTCCCAAAAGCACAGAACAAACAAATTTTGAATATCAGATTAACAGATCAGAAAACCAACCTCTGATACCATGTTAGGAACCATCTCTCCCAAAAGCTTAAGCTATTAGGAGAAGGAACCGTAATGAATATAATGCTTAACACTAACATTAATTATCAGGGTTTTATCTACATATAATTTCATGACATAAAAATTTAGTTTCAAACTCGAATGTCAAATAGTTATACCCAACAAAATAATAATTCAATGCACAAGTTAAAAAAGCACATACCATGAGCACAGCCTCGAGATGGGTCATTGTAAAAGGCATTTCTTCATTTCCTTCCATCTTTTAGCTTCAACAAGAACTGCAAAAAATCTTTACTTTTACTTCCGTCCATTTTCACCTTTTATTTATTATTGCCTCAAATATCCCATCAAACCTCTGTACCACCCCCTTTAGCTTCCTCTTGATCCCTTGTAAGTCGAACCGAGCCAAACCCGGATTAAAAATCCGATATATTGGGCTTCCCCAACTGCTCCATCATCTCAGCAGCCACTTTCCGGAACTCTCTTCCAATAACGCCCCTTTCCTCATCTCCCGATTACTGTACCACCCCACAACATGCTTGTAATCACATTGGCAATAGTCAAAAACATCTGCTCGCCAACATTGACCAGCAACCTGACCCATTTGTACACATACCAGATTGTCTGCTGGATCTCCCGGCGCCGGAGGGCGTACACAGAGTCTAAGGTGGTGTTACTTAGCATTTTGAGCATGCACACTTTCAACATATGCCATTCGGGACTGGATAGGGTCCATACAATGTCTTTGGCACCGTATGTTGCCACCCTGGTGGCTGCAGTGACATCGCGATTGGCAAAGGTGGCATCATGGTTTTTGAGCACCTCGCCAGCGATTGTTGGCGAGACCATGACACTGACCTTACTACCAAACCTAATCATTAGGATCGGACCATAGGTCTGAGCATTGAGAGATGGGATTTCCCACAAGAGGTAAGCCTCATGGACCAAGTGGTAGGGGCAGAACAGTACCTTATGATTTGTGATTGAGCATCCATAAAAACCAGGATACAGCGAATAGGATGACTTCAAGTGTGAAAAGTATGCATGCTAGCTCGTCAGCGATGGTGCCGATTTGGCACCAACATGACCACACATTAGAAAAGGTGGTGGTTGGTTTTTGAAGCATGGTTATGGGAGCTGATTGAAAATTACGATGATAAATGAACGATCAACTTATATCGAGATGTTCATGTAGATCTATATATGCAATGGCAAAAAGGGAAATTTGACTTTGTCCATTTTGTTTGGTTACTATATATCGTATTAATATTACAATCTGATCTGATTTAATGTAGGATATGATAATCACATGGGCAGGTGTATATTTTTGCATAACGTTGTCTAGATGATAAAGTTAAGGTTTATTCACATCATCCCCAAAATAGTAACAAAATGAGAATTTGACCCACAAAATGATTTTTCTTTAATTTTGCGCTCTACATAAGGCAAAAAGGAGTATCTAAAATAATTACCTAAACTTAGGAGGTATATTTGATTATTACTTAAAAGTTAAAACATAATAAGACATTATCTATGATTTTATGTAATGCTTTCACTTAACCCCGTGTTTAATGGAAGATTTGACTTTTAACTCCCCCTCAAGGGGTGAGGGGCAACATCTGATAAAAATTATTTTGGGGCACAAGTCTAATTAGCTAAGCAAATTCAAACAAGTAATGTGTATCAAAGGTCGTCCAAAGACAAAACAAAAAGATATTTTCAGAACTTCCATTCAACATTGAGCAGAGTGTGGAAAGGGAGCTTATGACCATTCTTTATAAGGTCGCCATGTTATATAATATGAAACATATAAATATAAATTTTTCCCAAGTATTATCTTAAGAACAAATGTAATAAAATATTAAAAAGAATGATATTAAGATAACACTTGAAAGGGACAAAGTATCATACCTTTTGACTTTTAGTTTACATAATGCTAGAAATACTACTAAGAGTTGTGCCAAATGAATCTCAACCAATAAAATCTAGAAAGTGATGTAATTGATGAGTGATGGAGATTCATTAAAACTTGCTTTTGGATTTACTTTAGAGAAACTATTTGGGTTGAGTAGCATTTCCATTTGGTTAGTTTGTTCAATAACGGTACATGAACCAAAAGATGTGACAGACAGGTATTGATGCAAGTGCAGGGTTGCAGAAAATTACTCAAGAGTGTGAAGATCTCACCTTGTTGATATAGGTAGAACATGAATTCCCCTTGCCCGAGTTAGGTTGCTCAAAAGGCCCCATTGTGGATATGGGTCATTAGAAACTCCTCATTAAAGCCCCATGGTGGTTGTCATTCACATAATTACAGCATCCACACGGTAGTGGGTCTGGTTCCCCTGTAATACCATATGTAAAACCTAGGTTCTCATCTAAAATGGCTAAACCAAATTGTCGTTTAGGTTCATCGAACATGCATATAAGCCAAGGACCTCCAGAGTACTCAACTAATGCGAGATGTGAGTCGTTACACAACGCATTCCAGACGTGATCACTATGTTCATCCTATCCAATAATAAAGTATGCAGCATTTTTTCACTTTCTATAACTTGAAACAAATTAGGGAAAGAGGTTCAAGCCTCATACCTCAAGAGTTATCACGTATCATGCGCTGGATACAGAATTTCTTGTCCATTCCATCTTCCTTAGCAACCCCTGTTGCATAGATCAACCATAAGCTGTGAATTGAACACATCAAACTTTTAAGGCACAGATGAAATATATCACAAAATGAACAGAAATGGAACAATTAGGTTAACATAACGAATCATTGTAGAAATACAGACACAATCCAAAGCATGATTTTACGCTTTCATAGACATCTCTAAAGCCTTTTGCAACTGTATGTAGTCTGTTAGTTCCTGGTGAAATAATTATCACTCCAAAGTGAAAACTAAGATGGTCTAAAGCCACTTCACCTATCCCGCGTTGAATGCTGTTCACTTTTTTTGGCATAAAATTGCACAATTAATATAGCGAGTGTATAAACGCATAGTTTACAGGAACAAAAAACCTATTTGAAAGATGTTAAAGGACTTTTCACAATTTAATTTTTCACCTCAGCGGAAAATACTTCAACGGGACCTAAAAGTACATGCCCATAAAGTAATGCGCCTCAGTTGTAGAAATAATTTTCCTTTACCTCAAATTTGCATCTTGAACTTTGGGCAAGACTTTACTCCCCATATATTATGAGCCTTGCCCCTTCCATTTCGAGAGACCCAATCCTCTGAGAACTACGGAAATGGAATTTCAGTTAGCATATATTTGGCGTTTGGATGGAGTGGCAGCGTAAAATTTACTGGGATAAGACTCCCAGTCCGTGCGCACTAGACCACAGGAGAAATGTCCTGTATATATATATGTACATATATAGAAAAAGAATTGACATTATTCCAGTTTCTAGATGAATAAAAATGAATCAATGAATTAAGTACTTACGTAAATTACATTTTGAGCCCTTTTAAATTTCCTTTCTCATCAAAACTACACTTCAGCCCAAAAAACATGTCTGAGCGTGTCCGAAGATTTTAGGAAGAGTGGTGATGAAAGACACCTGAGCGCTAGGAGGGAAGTCCCCGTGCTTCAGAGGTACAAATGATAAGTTGCTAACTGAAATTCCATCTTTTACACACTGCAAATTTTGTTAACTAAAAACAAAAAAGTAAACACAGTGATGCATACAATTAGACAACATTAAACTAGCTTTAAAAAAATACGCACGATCATTAACCCACTTCCAGATTTAATTTTTTGGTGAAATTTGGTGGGGGTGGTCTATTCATCTTTTGCATCATCTATTCATCTCTACAAATTTTCAAAAAATATTCATCAAGTTACTCTCCATATGGACATCCCTTCTGTTTGTTAAAGAGTGAGAATCCCTCTTTAGAGCCTCACCCTATAAAAAAATATACATAATATTAAAAAAGAAAAATATAATTAATAGGAGGATGACTAATGATAATGCACAAGGAACCAAAAGGATTTCCTTTTAGAAATTTCTTTTTCTTTCCTAAAAACAAAAACCAAACGTAATGAGCAGAAATGAAAAAGTCCCAATACGTGAATATGCATCATGTCATTATAACATTACTAACTACAAGCACACTGTAAACCGGTATACAAAGAGCAAGTAACCTCAACATTCAAGTGGCAAATTGTCTAACCATGAATCATCAAAGAGAGGGTTTGAAGATTCAGATTCCGTGGGCCATTCAGAAGTAACATCTATTTCATCAAAATTTATAGGCTTACACTTGCTGTCCCTACTTCTAAAAATTGCTTGTAACCAGAGATTGCAGTGCACAAAAACGAGATCGTTGAATTTCTCCACCTCCATTTTGTTGCGCCTGTTGTTATGTATACTCTTGAAAGTGCTCCAGTTCCATCTACACCAGTGAGAGCTACAAGGTTGACTAAGTATCCGTATTGCAGCTCTTTGTAGTGTAGGGATTTCATAACCGTATGCCGCCCACCAATCACCTAAGGATGCATAAAGGCAAGTTATCATTTTTCTTACGTACGTTAAAGAAGGTGCAAAAGAAGGCAAAGCTCATATACATGGATATAACATTTCACAACCGAAATCCTTGGCCTTGTAAGTGGGTTCAGTGAACCTAATAACAATTTGGACTCAGACCCCAGTACCAGGTAAATATGTGGATATTGTGGGTTGTATTTTTTGCGGCTGACAATAAGCCAGAATCATTTGTGGCAGCTGGCAACGAGCTGCAATCCTTTGTGTGTAACCCCAGACTGATGGGGCGTCAGGGCTTTAACGGGCCAGGGGGAAGGGGATTCCATCAGCTATTTACATAGCCTAAAGGGTTTTTTTTTTTACCAGAAACTAAAGGAGCAAGATCACAACCCCAGGGATAGTATTATGGGGAGCCTTGGCTTATATGTACGTTCATTTTTTGTTCATTCTTGCAACCAAACACCAATAACAAGATAATTCATGGACCACGTAATTTTAAATTGACTAATTCAGAAAGTAGGAAGCAAACAGACCAGCCACAAGCAATTTAAAACATACCAGGGGCATTAAGTTTCCTTCCCATGATTGCAAACTCAGTCGAAAGAGCACCTTGAGCATTTATATATACAGGATGTTCTTTAGTTATCTCTGATTTATCTTTATCTTCCTTAGCCATTCTCAGCATTGCTTCTTGGAACCCGTTCCTCATCCTCGTTTCAATCTTGAAGTTGAGACCATAAAAAACAGAAGGATTCAAGAATGCTGCTGCTGCATGTAATGGCGAATGAAGCTGCATGTTCCATCTTCTATCGATTATACCCCATATCGGTACATATTTTTCTTCAATACCCTTATAGTATGCCTTAATCTCAGTCTTTGCTCTCTCCATTTTCTCATATATATAACCCATAGCAGGCATGTCCCCATCCACCATCCTCAAGATTTTAACTAGCGGTTCTGACACACTCACGACCTCATGTGCAGACTTCCAAAATCTCTCAGAGTACAGCAAGGGTTTAAGAGCTTGGGCGTCAGGGCGTTTATTGTAAACCGACGACAACCACTCCGTATGAGAAAACATGTGCTTCAAATTGTCCTCTTGAATCACAATGGCCCTCAAAGAGAGGAAATTAGAGACAAATCTAGAGATTTTTGGCCGCATCAACTCCATTCCACCCGTAAACTTTCTCATCATATTTATAGTCCATGCATGACTATATATGTATCTTGTGATGGTACTTGCTTCTTCCATGACTGTACTCACCCACTCTTGTTTACTGAAATCCTCCAGCATCTTATTAATGCAATTCGAAGCACACGGAGTCCAGAATAATGAAGGGTACTTGGACATGAGAAGCCTTCCTGCATAAACGTAACTAGCATTACCATCTGTTAATACTTGAACAACATGTTCCACACCAACTTCTAATACAACTGACTCGAGCATCTCAAACAAGTAATGAGAATCATCTGCGTGGCCAGATACATCAACAGACTTGAGAAACACCATTCCCTTGGGGCACGTAACTGAAAAAACTACGAGTGATGTGGTCTGTCTATCAGAGCAATCGCACAAGATCGTGCAACCTGTTTCTCTCCATTCGTCTCTTAATTTCTTGTAGCAATCGTTTATGTCACTTTTCACTTTATCCAAGAGAGAAGACCTCATCTTATCGTAGCTTGGGGCCATATACCCCACTCCACACTCCGCTACAGAATCCACCATTTCCTGATAAAAAATTGATTTGGCAGCACTGAAAGGAATGGAATTGTGGAAGAAGAATACCGCAATCTTTTTATCGGCATTTTCACACTTCTGCTTTTGAGCATCATCCATGTCAGGCTGCACACTTGGAGAAGAACGTGGGAATGACAGAGACGGACAAGTGCTACCATTCTGTCCACTCTGGTTATTAGGGTGGGCCCCTCCGCTAGCGGAGGAGCTATTTTGTTGACCATTGATTGCCCGGTCAACCTTTTGTTTCTTAGGAGCTTTTTGTTTCTTGGGGGTACTTAATATACTTTGTATCTGGTCCCGAACATCATCCGGGACTTCAGAACAGGGAACTATGTCTTTGTTTTTAATTTGAGCTAAATGGAACTTCATACGGTAAACCCCTCCACTGAACTCCCGCAGACAATAGTTACACCTAACCTTCTGTCTTGTTGCATCAACGAGAACACAGTGTTCCCAACAGGCATCTCTTCCGCGGACCATTATCCTGTAACAAATAGTAAAATTCAGCATCTCCATTTTGCCCCAAAATGTGTATAACTATAACAAATAGTAAATTACAAGATTCTGCTAGAAAAAGTAAATTGATAAAACGACGGAACAAGTTTCAAGTTAGGCTGGTTTAGAATTTACTGTTGAATTTGGTATTTGACAGAATCCAGAAGTATGCCAAATGGCTACAATATAACAAAGGGGAATTGGGCACAAGAATACACGGTTATAGTACACGTGATCATCACACACACACACACAAAAAAAACACCTCTAGCTATTAGAAACTTATGCTAACAATCACTTGATTCCCCTCTTAACGGCTAATGTAGTTTTTTTTGCTTTTACTGGATGATAACCGCCGTCCACAACCTTCATCACCTTCATCCTTTTGATCAAGATCTACTACCCAATTATATTTCCCCCCTATTCAACATTTTAAATCTTCTATTCTCCCTTTCAAATCTCTACTAATAAATACACGAAAACAAAAAAAATTAAAGAAGTCCTTTACAAGCCATTTATATCATGGATTCTTCTTTGCTCTTCTTCGGTATTTCTTTTCATTGCTGAATTTTCCACTTTTTTTGCTTTCCAGAAAATGATACAATATATCGCCGCTAGTGACTAGCGCACTCTCTAAATGCACACTCCATTCTTAAGGCAATGTAAAGTGATCCTGAGCATTGGTTTAAAATTGAAGGGCTAATATTTTGACATTATTTTTTTATTTGAAATGAGTACTACCCTATCTAGCGCGAGCTGGATCCTTTTTTCCTTTTTTTTTTCCTGGGAACAAGTGAAGATAGGAATTTTAGCACTCAAAATAACTGATGAATACCAACAACTGATATTGTTGTCAAAATAAAAGCAGTCAGCAGATTCACCAAAAATTGATTGATAGGAAACAAATTAGAAGTATCAGTTCAATTAATGATCTATGAAATATAAGTGGCAATAAACCCAAGATGATAAATTGAAGTGATCTTGTATTAATGTATTATAGAAGGAAAGAGTGTAACATTACGTGTGTATATATATAGAGAGAGAGAGAGAGTGAGAGAGTACACAAGTAGATAAGGTCCTAAGACAATCGACGATCTATCTCCTGTGGTGCTGATGGCGTTGGGCTGGTTGCTTGGAGCTGACGGCGGTCGACGAAGAGATCGGCGAACCAGATCCGATTAAATGAAAAACCACGGCGATAAAACAAGCCAATTACCGAGGAGAAGACGAGTTTTACGTGGAAATCGTCTTTCCCCTTTCACGTGCGGAACGCGTGACTATACGCTTTCTTTTTAAAATTTTTTCCCCTTAGTAACTAGAATTATGAATACCAAATACATATGATATTTAGGGGTGTTTTCGATTTCGGTCCGATAAAATTAAAGTATCTTAAACTCAAAACAAATGTAACATTTGGTTTCGATTTGTTTTGATTTTAGTTGTTAAATCTTTTAAACCCAACTCGAATCAAAATTTTCAATTCGATTTTGACATATGTTTATTTTCTAAATAAATTTAACGTAAGAATTAAATATTAATAATATTGTAAGGTTGATTCAGATTCAAATTAAAGTCATAGTTTGCTAAAAATAATGAGCAAATATATAAAAATCATGTTCTTCATTTAGTTATTATTTTATTTATATATTTACAAGAATAAAATACATTAAATAGAATAATGAATTATTTTACCATCATATATATGATAAAAAAATCTTAGCATCAAATAAGTTAATTCAATAATAATTGCAAGAATTAATGACTTTTTTTTTAATGATGATCACAATATATAATTAATAATGAGCATATTCTTACAAAAGTTCATCTTTTTGTATCATAATATACTTAGAGCATCTCCAATGGTTATTTAAAAATTTAAGTGTTAATCTTATATGTCAATCAACTTTTACACAAAACTTGAAGTTTGAAAAAAATATGCTTCAATAGTACTTTCATAAATTCTTGTTTAAATTTTAAAATAACTAATAAAATATCAACACATGTTAAAATTATTTTATATTTTTTTTCTTTAATTTTTTTATACATAATCTTATATTTACAATGAATCTTGATTTATAACTCTTGATGAGTAGATTTCAAATATATAATTTTTATTAAAATATATATTTTGTATTAAAAGTTATCACATTTTAATGTTTTAGTAAAAAAATAAAGAAATAGAAAGCTGATGTGACGGTGTAAAATGGGAGTGTATTTTACAAAACCAATTTACACATAACTCATTTTTAAATGACTGATGGAGACTAATTAATTTACACAAAACATAAATATATAAGACTATTGAAGATACTCTTAAAGTATATATATTAACATATTTTATTTTCTTATACATAATTCAGTTCCATTCAGTTTTGGATTAGATAGCCTCGAACCTGAATCCTATTCAATTTTCTCGTTTTTGATTTTGCTGTTTCGATTTAGGGTTTTATGGACCGATTCGGTCTGCTCGATCGATTTTCAAATTGGCCTTAATACCCCCTTATTGCTATTCATATTTAGGTTGTGTACCTTTCACAAAATTTTGAAATCATGTGAATTGATAAAATCACATGATTTTAAAAATCTTATGACTTTCAATTTAGGATACTTTTTTAAAATCATAAGTGTTTTATAAATTATTTAAATATAGTTATGTAAGTTGAGTTTAAATAGAATTCTTATCTATTTATGTGTTTTAGTTAGATGGAGAAAGTCACAATAACCAATAATATAGGAGAGGTGGGTTTAAAAGGAGATTGTTCAAATTTAAACTCTTTAATTCAACATGGAATTCTCAAAATCTTAACATTTTGAGAAGATTCTAAAATCACATAATTTACAAGATTTTAAAATTTGACGAAGATTTATTCCAAAAAAAACACTCATAAATTACATAGATCGTATAATTTATGAAATCCTACGTCGAAATCACGTGAAAATAACATAGTTTATTATAATTTCTAATTAAAATTATATACTAATAATAGTCTATGATTTTGCCATTAGCAATAAATAATGAGGCAATTTTATTTCCATCCATGATTTTTTGCAATTAATTTATTCTTAGTTTATTAAATTTTTGTACAATTTTTTGCAATATTACCTTTTTGAAAATTGAGAAGTATACTCCCCGATTAAAATTAATTTATAATTTTATTTTTGAGTTTTAATTTAGATTTATAATCAAAATTTACTTCCATATTAATTTATTTATTTCCTATTTTCTTTTAAGTTTTTAAAAATCTTTTATTAAAAATACTAAATTAATTTATCAGTAGTTTGATCGATGAAAATACAAATCCTAAAATCATATTAGTTTAAGCATACAAGAATGACAATAAAATCATATTTACATATAGTTTATTTACTATCCTTTTATTTCAGATGGAAACATTTTTCACACCAGATCAACATAAAACGAAGATAAAAATATTTTGACCTATGCTAAGTAAAGTTTGGTTCTTATAATATAGTGAATAAATACGTTACGTAATTATGTAATTTCAAATAAATACACTTAACATAGTTCAATGTTGAAAAAATGGAATAGTTTTCAAAAAATACACAAAATTTAGACCAAACTCTTTAATTGATTTATCAGAAGAGGGTTGGTTCGATTTCTTGTTGTGTTTTAACAAATGCGGATAAAGTTTGCTTCCACCCGAAAAGCTATCGGTTGATATTTTTAAAATTCGTATATGATTCGTTATGTTATTGAGTGACTCAACCCGACCCGTTTATACCTGTTAAAGAGATCAATTTTAGAAAAGATAAATAAAATAATTCTAAAGAAATTTGCACTAAAAATAAGATGGATAAAGAACTAAAATTACTAAAATAAAAAATAAAAATTAGGGATAAATATTTTTAAATCATAAATTTGTATTAAACATCTAACAAGCTTTTATGTTTATTTAAACTTTTAGAAAGTTTAACGGGGTCAACTAAATTTTTGTTTTCATTTCGTATCTAACGAGTGAACCCAATAACTACCCGATTCATTAAAGGTCTACCTACTAACTTATAACTTCGTGTCATTTTGTCATATCATGTGATTTTGCTGGTTTTTTAGAACTCACAAAAGCATGTAAAATAAGTCATGTTATTTACTATTGACCAAGTTAAAAAAGTCAAAATGATACTCTTAATTCGACACGGATTAAATATTTAATAACCTCATATGCTTATGTATGACTGCTATGGGTTGTTCAAGTTTTTGCCAACGCTTTTCAGTGAATGATCATGCCCATAACATTGAATTGTAAGGGTTTGTTTCAATTGCAATTTTGAAAATTGATGGGAAAAACCATTAATTTCCACACTAGATAACAATGACAGATTGCCTACAGAAAAAAAAGCATAAGTTAGCAATGAGGAGACATTGTGAGGGTAAGGTGGTGTTTTCAATTTTGTTAGCCTGTGAGAGATGTATAACAGTCGTTTTTTATTTATTTATTTATTTATTATGACCACCATGGTAAATTTAGACTCTTGTGTCTATCTTCAATTCACTCCACAAGCAGGGCATACTTTATAATGACGGATAGAGTTATCATGTGATGTACTGGCACTAACTTAGAGCATTCACAGCGTGATATGCAAAACTTAAAGCCAAATTTGCAAATATACCAATTATAGAATTGAGAGCCTGCAACGATTCACGTGGGTAATTCTTACAGAATGAGTTTCTACAAGAATAACTTCATAATAGGCCCTTTTTCTTTCTGTTTAAAATTGGAAATTCCTGGTCATTTTAAAAATATTGTTTTGCCAGGTGTATAGGATTAGAGAATAATCTTTTGTCATTCTCTTTTAAAAATATAACAAAATCTTGAATAGATTTTTTAAAAAGAGGTGGTGCTGGAGTATTCAGCATATTTGCAAAAGATCCAGTCTAGGAAGCTGGAGATTTAGGGCCAGAAGTGAGACTTCGAGAAGAAGAACCTTGATTAAAATTGGCCTGTTTAAATGAAGGTGGAAAGTTTATTGTGGTCTGTTTATAAGTGCCACGACCACGACCTCTGCCTCCTTGCTGTGAGGAAGTCATCCTTTAAATCCTGTCAAAAACTCACGAGTTAGAAAGTCTGGTAGAGAATTATACTCACTTTTTATAAACTTAATTTTAAAATAAAAAACAAATAATATAGCCTTCCATCTGGCAAAGATTTGCTTAGAAGTGATGTTTTTGACATCTTTTTTCAGCACATCTTTGGCAGCTTTACAATCAATTCTCAAGAGAAACTCTTGATTTAATAAATCATCTTGAAATTTAGAGATGCCACAAACTATAGAGAGAATTTATTTCTTTATAGTAGAGTAGTTTAATTGTGCTGAATTTCATTTTCCAGATGTAAATCTAGAAAGGATTTCTTTAGAATCAGCTTTAAATTTCTGTTTTAGAATTCCTCCATACCCTATATCATAGGTATCAGTTTCGACAATTTTAAAGCTATAAGGGGAAACAAGTGCCAAACAAGGCAACTGTTTAACTTTAGATTTTATAATTCGAACAGCTTTAGTATGCCTATCTCCCCAATGAGGAGGGTTTTTACGAAGGAGTTTATATAAATGAGCACAATCTATAGCAAGATTTTTATAGTAATCAGCAATATAATTTACACTACCCAAAAACCTTTGTAATTGGGTTTTATCAGTGATTATATCCGAAAATTTATCCACAAAATCAATAAAACGATTTATAGGTATAATTTCACCATTAAATATGACCAAGAAATTTAATTTTTGTTTGGAACAAGACCATTTTCTTAGTTAAAAGAATTAAACCTGCTTTTTTAATAACATTTATTAAGATATTTAAATATTTAAAATGTTGATCTATATCTTGGGAGAAAATCAAAATATCATCAATATATACTATGGTGAAAGTAGTATAAGGGGTAAAAATATCATTCATTATATTCTGAAATTCAGAAGGAGCATTTTTTAAATCAAATGGCATAATATTCCATTCATAATGTCCGAAATGAACAGTAAAAGCAGTTTTATATTTATTTTTTTCTGCAATTTGAATTTGCTAGTATCCTGACTTTAAATCAAATTTAGAAAATATTTTAGCAGCTTGAAATCTAACTAAGCGGTCATTTTTATTAGGTAAGGGATACCTTATCCATTGAAGAGCTTTATTTAAAGGTTTGTAATTTATAACAAGATGTGGGGCTCCTCGTTCAATTTCAGAAGCTTTATTAACATAGAAAGCAGTACAACTCTAAGGAGAATAACTTTTTCGTATAAGATTTTTATCAAGTAAAGATTGTATTTCATTTTTACAATATTCTAATAATTCAACATTCATTTGAGCTGGATGGACTTTAGTGGGGATTTTATTCTCAAAAAATTCATTTTTATAAAGAAGAGGGACTATATGTTGTTTTCTATCCCAAAAGGCATTAGGATGTTCATTACATAATTCATTAGTAATGATTTTAGAAATTTCTTCAATTCTAGATTTAACTATATAAGAATTTAATTGAAAGGAAATAGCTAAGATCTTAACATCTCTTTTTAAGTAATTTATTTGTTTTTCTTTAAAAAATAAATGTTCTTTTACCTCATTGATTTCTTTAGTTTGAGGTGGGGTAATAAATTCAAACAAAATATCAGTTCCTTCGAAATTAGTGATAATACCTTTTTCGGTTTTAGTAAAGGGTTTTATTAAACTTAGAAAATGAGTTCCTATTATAATTCTTTGAAAAAGATTTTTCACTAACATAAAAGTAGCAGGAAAACATAATCATTGGTTACGAATATAATCATTAGACAATTTAAATTTTATTTTTAATTTAGAGTTATTTGCAGCAGTAAGTGACTCAGTAGTTTTATCAAAATACTAAGTGGGCACTAATCCTTCACGAATACAATTTATATCTACACCACTATCAACAAGAGCTATATATTTTAGAATAAAAGTTTTATTTACAACAATCGTGATAGATATATACCATTTTTGAAATGTTATTATATCAATAAGTTGTAAAAAAAATTTGTTTTTGTTTTTCTTCAGGTGTGGAAGAAGTTAAGGTTAAGGCATGAAAGGATTTATTATAACTTTCAAGATTTGTAAGACGAACTTTTATCTCTTGAATTTTCTTTTTTAAATTATTTATTTCAAACTTTAAATCAGGAAGAGAAAACTCTCTTTCAGAAATATTATTTTCTTTCGTATTATCAAGCACCTTTTTTAGAGAATATGGTTCCTCTGAAGGAATAGGATTATTTTCTTGTTTAAAAGTAGACATATAATACTCTATCATTTTTCTTTTTATAGAAGAGTCTTCAATTATGTTAATATTGTCTAATATATTTTGTTCTTCTTTAGAAAGCACAATACTTAAACCATTAGCTTCAAGTATTGCTTTATAATAATTTGTTTCAGCATTACAGTTACACTCAGATTTAGAACTATCAGATTCAACAGATGATTATATCTCATCTATTTTAATATTATCACTTTCTTCTTTAGAATCTTTTTTTCATCATCAGAAGGGTTTAACAAAACATTTATAAGTTTTTTTCGTAAGCATTCATCGGTAATTTCATTAATTTTCTTTTTAGTCCAATATTTATTAGCATAATGACCAGTTTTACCATTTTTTACAAACAATAGTACTAGAATTATATGATTTTTTAGGAGGGCATTTACTTGCTGTTTTAGAAGTTGAAGGTTTGGTTTTAGAAGTAGACGCATCTTTCTTTTTAGATTTGCATTTTGTATATTTCTTTTTCTATTTAGAAGGACGACGAGTAGGTCTCCCGGGGATTTTAATATCAAAACCGAATTGGTCACAAAATTCACCAATTTCTTTACGACCAGTGAGGTTTTGAGCTTTTAATTGAGCTTTCAGTTTAATATCATTACATAAGGCTAAACCTTCTAATATACATTCACTTATAAGCATACCATAAGTATATTGTGAATACGGTATAGAAGTACCACCATATTTACGAATAATTCCATTTTTAACCTTTTGAGCAAATAATACTAGAAGACTAGCTATAAATTTTTCTTTCCAAAAGTCTGCATTAGCATTAGCTCTAATCATAACTTTGGATAAGAAATTATCTTTATACCATCTAAAGTGGGTTAGAGTAGGGCATTTTAAATTTATAAGTAGATCTCTACTTTTATCTAATACTTCAAGATGAGCACCAATAAAAGCTATAATTATGAAATTTAACAAAGAATACATAGCATTTTGTTGTGTTGTGGGTTCTTGTTTAATTTCACTTGTACCATCAGGTTTTTTAGTGGTAATAACAATTTGGACAATTTTAACAGAATTTAAAATTTTATTTCTTTGTGAATCATTTAAAACATTATCCCACCAACCACGAAGTTGGCCACCAAAACTAGTAATTATAAATCCAGCAATTTGTTTATTAGTATTGCCTGCGGCTTTACAAACAGTAGAATACATAGTCATGCAATGTAATTGAGTTAAGATAGCATATTCAGACAATTCATCTATAGTCCATTCATATATAATTTTGGCACTAAAATTAAAAGCAGTAATATTGGCTTATTCTTCAAACAATATATCTTGAGGCATAGGCCTAGGATAATAGAATTTTCCTGGAGGCATAATAACTTCTCTAGTAAACATAGAAAGATAATTTACCTCTTGTATATTCATAAATTCATTTTGAATTTTTGAAACATCAAAAAATTCAGTTTCTGCATCAAAATATCTTCACTCCGGGTTATAGGTAACACTTGTCTTCCTATATTCATATAATCAAGTTTATCTTTTAAAGCATCTATAATTTCTTGACTTAAAGTCAATTTACCAAGAGAAAATCCTTTAAAAAGTTCAATTGTAGGTTTTAAAAGTGAGGGAGAGACTTCTACCTTTTTAGTTACATCTTCTTGCTGTTTAGCTTTAGAAGTATCATGTATTTCATCAATATTTTGTTCAAGATGAATAAGTTGACTTCATATAGTTTGCAAATACATACTTATATAATTACTTTGGTATATCATACGTTCCATAGTGACGATGGAATTAGCACCAGGTTGCAGAAACGCAGTAGCCTCAATATAGCTATCTTTTCCTATTTTAAACCCTTGATGTTCTGGAGGGGCATGGATAGCTCTTACCACCCCGGAATCGACTTCTCAATCTTTATAAAATGATTCTTAAACATTTATTTGAGGGAAATCGATTTCTGTCTTTATAATATATTCATAGAACCAAAGAGCAAAATGAATAACTTGCTTATGTTTGTCTATATAAGCATAAAATAAATCCTTGAATTTATATTGTTCATCATCAGTATACTAGTCAAAAAACCAATTTCTAAATCCATTATATTTTTCTTGGAAGAATTCTTTATTTATTTCATTTTTATCATATACAAATAGTTCAGAAATTGTAACAACATTTATAGATTTAGTATTTATACCTAAATTTGCCATATTCATACCTAATTCTGATATAGTATCAGGTTCATTTTTAGCAGGTTATTCTTCGTTAGAACTGGCTGGATGGTAAACACCATGAGATATATTTTGTTTAGAATTAATAATCTCTTCAAAAACAAGATTATTAGCTTGAGTAGCAGAATTTACAACTGATGAAGCAGGGGTATAAAATTCTCCTTGCCTAGAAGACTGAGCAAATGAATTCGCTAAAGTACTTGCTAAAGTATTAGCAAGAGTATAAATTTTTTCTGAAGAAGTTTTAAAAGGGTGTCTAGAGCTTGTTGATAACCTAGTTGTTTTATTATTATCAAATTTTATAATAATATCACCATCTTGAAACTGAATTATTTATTGGATTCACCTATTTTCTATAGGCTCGGGGGGGGGGGGGGGGGGGGGTGAGCAGCAGCTTCAAGTAGCCAAGTAAAAGGGGGAGTTATGTCTTTCCACATAATAGTTCGGGGGATAGCAACATCAGAATTTAAGATGTTAGTTTTAAATAAAATTGTTTTATCTTTACAATCATATGGATTAGCATGATGACTCAAAGTGTTCATAACCCTATAATATATACGATATGTAAGGTTTAAAGGTTCAAACCCAGGTTTCATTTCATAACCATGGAGCTGGAGATTTACAATAAGCACATTAAGTATATTTCTGTCTGTAAATGATATAGAAAGATTTGGATGAGCGTCAAAGTATACAAGCCCATTACAAAGGCTAAATTGAATCATACCTATTAGAGAATTATTAAATTTTAGATGACAACAGTCACGAAGAGCAATTAAAAACGAGGTATTTAATCACTTCATAGTTAAGGGTTTTAAAGCCACTTGACTATGAAAGGATTTAATACCTCGTTTTTAATCACTCTTCATGACTGTCGTCATCTAAAATTTAATAATTCTCTAATAAAAATAAAAATAAAAGAAGAAGAATAAAAGACCATACGGGTGTGCCAAACCCGTATGGCATATAAGCTAAGAAAAAACAAAAGCAAATAACGGGTCATAAGAATAAAGGTTACTCATATGGCAAAAAAATTAATCTCACACTCATATGACAGCTTTTTTTTATTTTTTTGCCATGCAAGTAATCCTTACCCTCATGGTTCATATGAATAACACACCGTATGAGTAAAATTTACGCGTATGGTAAGTTTACATATTTTATACCATTCATAGCTAAATTTGTGAGTTAAATCCTTTCCTTCGTAAAATTGAGTATAGTAAATTTTGCCTATTTATCATACCGAGTGTGGATGCTTTCGAGCGGGGCCGGCTTGAGGAAATTTGCGGCCCCAAGCAAAATTCAATATCCACGAAAATTGAGACCCGGTATCATTGTTTTTTTCTTCAACAAAACAATCTCAAAATTATAATATTTAATAATTTGAAATAAAAAAACTCCAAAAAAAATAAAACCAATCAATTACTAAATTTAAAATAAAATAAAATAATAATTAAAGCAACAATTAAAATAAAATTTATAGATAAATCTTCATTTGAAAGTGAAGGAGTAGGTTTATTTTAACTTACAAAATGGCCCTCAACTTTTATTCTTTACAATTAAATACTTAAAGTTTTTTTTTTTTTTTTTGGTGCCCCTCCCCAGATGGGGCCCTAGGCATTTGCCTAGGTTACATGGCCCTCTAGCCGGCTCTGCTTTCGAGGCACCCACAGCATGCTCAATGGAGCATGGGTTAGAACATCCTCCAACTACTCTTTTTGCAGCTACAACTTTTTATACTGTAATCTTAGGCAAAAGAGAAAATTAAATTCAACTAAATTATTTATCATAACACTTGTGCGTTTGGGTCTGTTTCGAACTCAAAGGGGTTCAAATGTCCGTAATTAATCGTTGTTGTTTCAAGGTCAATCTTTTCAGCTAATATTTTTCCTTCGTAAACGCCTACGAAGAAAGGGTCGCTTGGATTTCAGAATAACCCCAATGTACAACTAGGCCATTTGAGATTCTGAGACTGTTTTTGGTCGAAATGGTCCACGTCACCCATTTTGGGTCTCAGTTTGGTGAAATCCACCTTACACCACTACAGAATATACCTTAAAGGGATAAATTTACCATACCATATCATTCGTTGCAACATCTACACCATTCTGAATACTCTCATGACACCACCGCTTTTGCATAAGAATATATTTCTGTTGTTTGGGTAAGTAGAAAAGAAACACAACGAAATGATATTTAGGCATCAGAATTGTATAACATTGTTCACAGATGTACATATATATAATGGAAAAAGAAAAAAGGATCAAATAATGGCCGGAAAAGTAAAATAGCATAGCATCTTACTCAATCAACGGGAACAGTGAGAGACTAGTTTATTCGCACCGCAAAAACCCAAGGGTTCATCATCAAACTCGCAAAATTAGTTTTTCCGAAAAGAAATCTCTTTTAGGGGCCTATTTATCTGTTGAAACACTCATTACCTGCCTAGCTCTTCGAACACAATCTGCAAAACTATTGACCAAGTGGGCACATTTCAGTGGGTCCTTCAAATGTTCTTTATAGCACTCCGTGCACGCATCTTTCTCCCCCAAACATGGCATTGGTTTCCGCTCAGGAATCTTGAACTCTTTCTCATGCAGATCTTTTGCTCTTTCGGTCACTTCTTGCACCATTTCCTTTTCTCGCTTCTGTAATTTTTCCATTACCTTTTCACTCTCTTGAAGGATGGAACGAATTGCCTCTAACTCTGCACTAGCGGAGTATTGAGGCGGTGGAACCGGGAGGAATAGTGGGGGTTGAAGGGGCCATCCGGTCCCAACAGGCCTTTCGAATGGCTCGGGTTCATCTTTCGGGCTCTGCTTCTTCGGTTGGGGTTTAGTTTGTGGTTGCCGTGGTACCTTTGTTTTCGGTTTCCGTGCTTTCTTCTTGAACTGCTCTCCTTCATCAGCCAGCTGTTTAACTAAGTTACTGCTAATCTGAATTGTAAACGAATCACCCATTATATGGCAGCTTTAGACAAAGTTGCCTGAAAAAATACATTGAGGTGATTAGCCAAGTTGTGTATTTATTATTTAAAGATCAGATGAATGGTCATATTATGAGTTCTGTTGTTAAATTGGATTGATCAAGATAGGTGCCTGACTAATGTTGAAGAAATCTGGGCGATTAGTTTAAAAGGTTGAATGTCAAAATCTGAATAATCTAATGTTGAAGAAACCTGGACCATTAGTTTAAAATTAGATGGTTCAAATTTTGACAAGTACTTTCTATCTAAATGAGTCCTAGTCATAGGCAAACACTACTGGTCAAAACAATTCAAACATAAGAATAATAATTAAAAAAAAAATGTAAGTTTAAATAGTTTGGTTAAACTGTCTCAGACATAACACATTTGAACGAACTTAAAGCAAATACAAAATTTGGTGTATATAATATTGTTCATGAGCACAACAGAATTCAAATCACAGAAAAAGTGAAACAAAAACATACACTAGTAATTACAGAGGCTGGGGTAGGGTTCAAGTGACAGGAATCAACAGAGAATCATAATCTAGCTTTCAGTTTCTCTGAAAGAGAAAAACAAGGAAATATATTCTTCTATTTGTAATGGAAACCAATGTTTCTTGGAGGGAAATAAGGAAAAACTCGAATAAAGAGCTAATGAGTCCTCGTCATAGGCAAACACTACTGGTCAAAACAATTCAAACATAAGAATAATAATAAAAAGAATATGTAAGTTTAAATAGTTTGGTTAAACTGTCTCACAGACATGACACATTTGAACGAACCTAAAGCAAATACAAAATTTGGTGTATATAATATTGTTCATGAGCACAACAGAAAAATCACAGTAAAAATGAAAACAGAAACATTACACTAGTAATTACAGAGGCTGGTGTAGGGTTCAAGTGACAGGAATTAAACAGAGAACCATGATCTAGCTTTCGGTTTGGAAATATGTTCTTCTATTTGTAATGGAAACCTATGTTTCTTAGAGGGAAATAAGGAAAAACTCAAATAAAGAGCTAATGAGTCCTCGTCATAGGCAAACACAACTGGTCAAAACAATTCAAACATAAGAATAATAATAAAAAAAAATGTAAGTTTAAATAGTTTGGTTAAACTGTCTCACAGACATAACACATTTGAACAAACTTAAAGCAAATACAAAATTGGTCTATATAATATTGTTCATGAGCACAACAGAATTCAAATCACAGAAAAAGTGAAAACAAAAACATTACACTAGTAATTACAGAGGCTGGGGTAGGGTTCAAGTGACAGGAATTCAACAGAGAACCATGATCTAGCTTTCGGTTTCTCTGAAAGAGAAAAACATGGAAATACGTTCTTCTATTTGTAATGGAAACCTATGTTTCTAAGAGGGAAATAAGAAAAAACTCGACTAAAGAGCTAACAGAGCAAAATCCAAGTGCTCTCCAAAGAACACAAAAGTAAATATAAAACTTATTAATAATATAAATGAAGTTGAACTGACTACTGACATCACTGTTATATACAAGCTATGAAGCACGGACGCGACACGCGATTTTTCCAAAATGTAGGACACAACACGTAAGGGGGACACGTTCTTAATTAATTAATTAATTATATATATATATATATACATGCAACAAACATTATAAATATTTAAGAATTCAATAAAATGAAAATATATTGCATTAATAGCCCAAATGGCAAATATTCAAAACATAATCAGTACGTTGTTCCATAATTAAAGCATAAAAGAACATACATAATTACATAAACTAAGTTGTTCAATAAAATAATAAAAACCAAAAGGAGAATAGAAAAATAACAATCACTCATTCAACTCAACATTAAGAGAGAAATGATATTTGTTCTGTTTGTTTTATTTTTAAGTTTTATTATTATTATTTTTTTCACCCCATATTTTTAGTTATTTTGGACATTGACCCCTTTGTACGTGTCCTCAGCGTGTCCGTGAAAAAAAAAATAATAAACAATTGGACACTCTCCGACACGCGTGTCCGAGCGTGTCCTAGCGTGTCCGCGTGTCGGACACGTGTCGGGCAGGATACGCGCCCTCCGGGAGAGTGTCCGTGCATCATATCATAGTATACAAGGAAAGAACATCATTAAGAAATAAGAAACAAACTACAAAACCTAATCAAACTAAGTCCATGTCATCCAACAAACACAAATTAGCTTTTTTCATACAAGAAATAGAACTTTATTTATAAAAGCAAAAGTACAACACAGTGGGGACGAGAAACCCAACCATTACATTGAAGTTGAACTAACTACTGACATCACTGTTATATACAAGGAAAGAACATTATTTAAGAAATAAGAAACAAACTACAAAACCTGAATACCTGATCAAACTAAGTCCTAGACATCAAAAAAACACAAATTAACTTTTTTCATACAAGAAACAAAATTTTATTTATAAAAGCAAAAGTACAAAACAACGGGGATGAGAAGCCCTACCATTACATCAAATAAGGCGAACTCACAATGGTGGAAAAGAAACAAACATTTATATTGATGCGAAACAACCTCCTCCTTAGGAATCAAGGACACCTGTATCTCCCAAAAGGAGAAGATAAAAGAGGCAGATAAAGAAGATGTGAATCTGTTGGAAATAATATTTTATTTTTATTAGTATTAAGTGATTAGGTATCTTTTGTACAACAAATAAATAAGGGCCCTTATAGATTTAGTCGTTTATTAGGATTAAAAATACTAAGATTACTATGTCCCTTTGTGTTCTTTTCTTTTGTTTATTTTGCTTTGTCTTTTTTTTTTTTATCGGAAACAAATACCTTTATTCATACTATTAAAGATCTGTAACAACAGATTGTACTAAGCAGGAGGATCAGGAATCCACCTAAATAATTAACATTACAATTAAAAAGAAAGCAGAGATAATAGAAAGAAGGCCCTATCAATCTATGCCATAATGCCTTTCAAATCCTCCTAGCCATTATCCTACTGCAATAATTCTTGCTAAGAAGAACGCCCACGTTGTGGCAATTCCACCCAGAAGGTAATGGGTTACTCCTAGTCCGACAGCGTCCTTGCACAATGCTTGAGGCTCTTGGCTGAGTAGCAGGAGCAACTTTTAATTCATTATGAGCCCAAACCATGGATTCAATAAGTTCTTGCCTATGAAGCATAAACTCGACGCGCGACACACAATTTTTCCAAAATGTTGGACACAACACATGGAGGGACACGGTCTTAATTAATTATATATATATGCAATAAATATTTAAGAATTCAATCAAATGAAACTCTATTGCATTAATAATCCAAATACTCAAAAGATGATCACTAAATTGTTAAATTTTTACATAATTAAAGCATCAAAAAGCATACATAAACTAAATTCCACATAATTTAAATCCAAGTGCTTTAACATTTTTGAAAATATATCAATTATGAAAATGATTAAATGAATCAAGCTTTATCAATTATTTCTTACATGTCCACATAATTCAAATCCAAGTGCTCTGATTAATTTTCGAAATAAATCAATTTCGAAAATGATTAGATGAATCAAGCTCCATCAATTACTAACTTAGTACTAAACCTGCCCCATTGAAAAATACTATGTAGAGAGAGAGAAAGACGGCTGTTGTAAAACACAGACCAAATCGTCGATGGAGATAGACAGACGGAGATTGAGATAGATAGAGAGACGGAGATTGAGATAGAGAGAGAGAGAGAGTAGCGTACCTTTTATGGGATGCTGGAGAGAACTCGTCGACAGTAAGTTGGAGCTGAGAAGTCGTCGATGGCTGAGAGTTGGGGGCTAGGGTTTTGTTTCGATGGTCGCAGGGGAAGTGGGGGCTGGTTGTACGGGAAAGAGACAGAGAATTATTAAGTTGTATTATTATTACTCTCTGTTCTAATTTAATTATCATATTTTAAAAAATTGAAAATTAAATAAACATAATAATTATATTAAAAATATATTTTTTTAAAAAAATATCTTTTATTTTTCTTCTCATAATCATAAAAAAAATAATAAGACCCAAACTTAAAAAATATAAAGAATTTAAAGAGAAATATTGAAAATAAAAATATTATTATAATTAATGATATATTAAATGTGAAAAGTAAATAATTATTTTGAGATATCTATAAATAAAATAGTAGACAATTAAATTAAGAAGATTGGAGTATAATTTTCACCCTATATATTTTTAATTGACAATACAATTAAACAATTCCAAATCAAAATAGCGCACCGGAATTACCTAACCCTACAAAATATTACTCTGGAAGCAAATGAGTCCAACCAACTCAATAAATAAAAAAGTCGTGTTAATGTGTGTCCTAAGGGCACATGTTAAGTACCTATTTTTAAAATAATTAATTCCCTAACATGCATTAAATATGGTACAGATTCTTATACAATATTTTATTTTTCTATTTATAAGAACTTTAACATGTGTTCTTAGGGCACATGTTATCATTTTCCTAAATAAAATATCAAACCCCCAATTTCACATAATTTCGCTGAATAGGGTTAGAATTCGAAATAACACATAGGCGGCCCATTGAAGTTTTCGCAAATAAATCCAAGGCTCGGAAGTAAAATACAATAATAATGTAGATTGAGAACCCCTCCAAATCAACTGAAACAATAAATATATAACAAGTGTACGAGTGTATGTATTATATATATAACATCTACGAAACCTAATTATTATTATCCCAAACTCTAGGTTAGCCCTAATTACAACAGCAAGTTCAATACCAAATATACTGTAACAGATATATTGATTTTTTTTGCTACAAATTCTCAACAAAAATGAATAATATTAAAAGAAAGATGATAAAAGTCTCAAAAGACGAGCAAATTGAATTAGAGGAGTTACCTTTTATTGCCTCGCGGCGGCCGGACTCCGTCGGAAGTGTTTTGGGGGGTTTTGATGATTTTCCCAAATACACTACTACGACGACTACTACTACGTGATTTTTGTGTAAAGGAATGAGCTGCGGCAATATAAATCAAATGGACTTTTGGTATCACCCTAATTCTAATGGAACAATAAAAAGTGTCACATAAAGGTTTATTTTTCATGAAATTTAAAATAATGGATAAATTGAAAATTAAAATTTTAAACTAGAAATTAGGTAGAAGGGCTTATTATACATTGATTTTTACCAAAAATCCAACGAATAATATTTTTTTGAATGAAGGGCCTATTTTTAATTGGTAATTTGAATGAAGGGCCTATTTTTAATTAGTAATTAGTGTAAGATGCCTATTTTGTTTTATATTTTAAATGAATGTATTTGAATAAATTTAAATATCATTTAATTAATAAAAACATGTTATGTATTACCTAAATTACCCCTTTTAATGAAATTTTCACAAAAATATGGACTGCAAAGTTCATATTGCAATAAAATATGAACTGCAAAGTTCATATTGCAGTGAAATATGTACTGCAATATGAACTTTGCACTAAAAATATGGACTGCAAAGTTCACATTGCAGTAAAATATGGACTGCAATATGAACTTTGCACTAAAAATATCGACTGCAAAGTTCACATTGCAGTGAAATATGGACTGCAAAGTTCATATTGCAGTGAAATATAGACTGCAAAGTTCATATTGCAGTCCATATTTTAATGCATATTGATATTTTTTTAGTTTATTTTAAGGGTTGGGATGTCATTTTATAATGAAAAAAAAAGACACATGTCATATTATCAATAAAATAAAAAATAGGCCCTTTATTTAAAAAAAAATTATTCCTTGGCCTTAGTGTGAAAATCTTTCTCTAATAAGCCCTTTTTTTTAATTGCCCCAATTTTAAAATACTTTAATTTAGGGTGGTGCTATTGCCACCCCCACAAACTACTTGCTTCCACTCTCATTAAAAAAAATTCTAAACTTTTATTTCCACCCCTATCCAATTAATCATTTTCAACCAACTAATCACTCATTAACATTAATTACTATTCATTATCTTCTTCTTCCTTTTCCTCTTTTTCTTCCTCTTCATCTTCTTCTTCTCTATGTTTTTTACTCAATGGTTAATAATTAACAAAAATTCAGATCTAATTAACACATTCTATCTCATTCAATTCATTTCAAAAGCCAACAAAAATTTAAAAGTAACTCACAAAAATACACAAAATCTCCATTGATATCACACAAAAAAAAAACTTAAGTTGTAGAGAATGGTAGAGAAGAGTGAATTAAGGATTATCAAGGTAAAAAAACCTAATGAAGGAGAGATATGTTTGTTTTTATTATGTTTAATGTTTATTTTCTTTAGTTAATATAAAAAAAATTGTACCAACAAAACGAATTAGAGTATCAGAATATGTTACCTCGGTTACGAGAAACCGAAATTGGAGCATTTGTTCGGTTTTCGGTAACCGAATGTGTAATTTGATTATATTCCAAACAACTTCAGTCCTAGGAGACCGAGCAATTTGATGAACTTCGGTCCTAGGAAATCGAAATTATCCAAAATACTCGATTGTTAGAGACCGATGTAAGGTCCCGAGAACTGAAAATATAATCCAGAATATTTCGATTGTGAGGGACCGAGGAAGTGGATGAACTCCGGTCATAGAGAACCGAAATTATTCTCAATACTCGGTTGTTAAAGGCTGATGTAAGGTCCCGAGAGCTAAAATATGATATGAGGAGGCCGCGGTTATAAGAGACTAAGGAGTAGATGGATGCAAAAATTTAAAAACCATTGTTAAGAAGAAGAAGAAGAATTAATGATTAATTATAATTAGTTTGTGTTGCATTAAGGGTTAAAATAATGTAAAATTTTAGAAACCATTGTTGAAAAGAAGAAGAAAAAGGAGGAGGAGGAGGAAGAGGAAGATTAATGATTAATGGTTAAGTATAATTAATCATTAATATATGTATATTAAAATGGGAGTGGTAAAGGAAGTAGTAGGAGTGTTGATGAGTAAAAGAGAGTTAGTGAAAGTGGTAGTGAGAGTAAGAGTGATACCAAGTATATATTGGAGTGGAAATAGCACCACCCTTAATTTATTGATTTTTATAAATTATAAATCTCGTCAGAAAAAAATAATATAATTTGATTGAATTTAGGGGAATTATTTATTCATTTAAAGATTTTAAACACTGTAATTCCATGTTTCATTTACATAAATCTTGAGCTCAGAACCTAATATTTAGTCATTTACAATACCACCCATTGCATTTGAGTAGCATCTTAATATTCGTCTTATGTATAATGATATACATTTATATGAATGAATGGCACTATACTCTTATGTATATTTTGTATCTGGAAAACCCAATCAACTTTTTTTGTATATGTTTGTTGAAAATAATTTTCACGAAATTGACACCCAATATGGTGCTAATTAAAGTGTTATGTTAACTTATATTTATAACCTTGACAAAAATATATTTTGGTACAAAAAAAGGAGAAACATGCCACAAATCTGACACGTTCCAAAAAAAACTCCTAATTTAGATTTGATAGAGTATTTGGTGATAGTGATAAGGAAACTTCATCTAAACCTAAAACAATTATAATATGCTTGATTGACATATATGTGATATTAGCATAGTTGGGTAATTAACACATTTAACTTCTAAAGTTTGCCCCTTTTTTACGGTCATTTCGAAAGTCTTTTTTTTTTACATAAAGATACACCCAAAGTTTGGATGATGTCCACGCTTGTCCAAAAGTAGATGTCCCGTTAAAAATATGGACAAAATGGTCATGTGTGCTACCCATGTGATCTTATTTTTAAGGGGTATTTTTGGTATTCTCCCATGTTTCTTCCTTTCTCTCCCTCTCCCTAGCCACTTCTTTACACAATTCCCATAGAACCTATGTTTACACAGCATCTCTTTCACCACCTCACCTACTCCCAACTCCTCCAAGTAAATCACACACTCTCCAATTTCACACTTTCAGATCTCCACTACTAGCATAGACTCAATTGCAGATCTCACCGTCAAAGGCTGTCCGCCTTGATCACCATGTCCCGCAGTAATGAATCCAAGCTCGTCGAGCTCCCTTCGATCACCAACATCCCTTGGGTTAACTGATTTATCAATATAATCTTGTCATGCGCCCTGTGCGTTGCCCGCGCATCTGGCGATGATTCTTCATCATCATTATCTCCGGTGGGAAAGTTGTTTATGAAGCCTAATATGACCTTAAGAAGAGAGCAAGAGGTCTATGTTTCTAAAATTTATCAAATGCTCAATTAACGAATATGGATCTGGAAAATCTGTTTCTGAATAAGACATTTTTTTAAAGAAAAAGTTAAACAAAATTTGGGAAGAAATAATATGAGAGTTTTTAAGGAAAAATTGAGAAAGATAATATAAAAGGGAGGGGGATTCGGGGGCACCCATCGAAAAGTTGTGGAAGGATCTGAAATAATGTTGAAAAGTGTGTTGTTGTTGTTGTATACATACAGATTTAGGTGTGTGTATTACATTTATCCAATAATACATAATAAGAGTGGGTGTATTTAACAGTAGTCTTTTATAGTAGATGATATATTTAGTGATGTAGAGATGAATATGAGCAAATCTTCCCACGGCTGTACATGCTTTGGAGAAGATGAAAAGAGGGAGAAAGAGAGGAAGAAACATTAGAGAATACCAAAAATACCCCTTAAAATAAGATTACATGGGCGACACATGATTATTCCGTGCATATTTTTAACAGGGTATCCACTTCTGAACTAGCGTGAGATGTTGTCCAAACTTTGGATGTGTGTTTGGATAAAAAACTTTCAAGATGACTACGGAAAAAATGACAAACTTTAGGTATGAAAAATGCTAATTACCCAGCATATTTTGTACACACGATGGATTTAAAGATATATTTTACAAGAGTGATATTAGTACAATAGTTAAACATCTCTTAACTCCCTTGGACTTCAGAATCAAAAGTACCGTAGAGTCTCGAAAACAATTAAAATTCATATTAACTCTAATACTAAAACTCATAGCATATTGGATGCTTGTACAAAATTACTAAAGTTTTGTGCACACGTAATGCGTGTGTAACTCATGTATAATTTTTTTTTAAAATTTTAAAATAAAATAATATATATATATATATATATGTGGTAGTTGATAATCAAAGTACCCTAGCTAAGAGTGGTTTTTTACTTACGCTATATAAAAATTTTAAAATTAATTTTTAACAAAATAAAAATTCACAAAAGTAAAATAGAAAAATTGAAAATCTTTTGTATGCACCGAATTATCTTCGGGCTTAATAATAGTAGATACTTATGGCCCGTTTGGATTGAAGTAGATGGGTGGAAAGGAAATAGTTAAATAGAAGGAGAATGGAATGAGTTTAATTTTATTGTTATTTGGATAAATAAGGAGAAAAGAATAAAATAAAAATAAATCTTATTTGAATAGAAAGAAGAAAAGAAAAGAATGGAATGCGATTTAATATATTATTAACAAATTAGGGTTAAATTTGGAATAACATGAAAAAATTATTAAAATATTTTCCTTTCATTACTAGTCCTTCCGATATTAGAAGGAAACAAAATAAAAGAACAGTGGGGATTGGCATCCCCTTCCAATCCCTTTGTTTCCTCTCCGATCCATCTTATAAATCTATTCAAATGAATGAAATACAATCCTTTATCCTCTTTTCCTTTCATTTCCTTCTCATTCTCCTCAATCCAAACAGACCGTTAGTAAAATTGACTTATCCTTTATAAAGCTCATATTTTTTTTAGATGTTTTTTCTGTTTTGGTAAAGCTCGTGGGTTTAATCTTATTAAATTTCAAATTTTGAAAGAAGAACACATATTGTGTTTTACCTCGAGCCCGTAATTACCTGCTTGCTAAAAAAGTAACGGGCGAGTCACTTACTTTGGGCCAAACTGTGCGGCCTGTGAATTGCCTGGCCTAAAAAATAACTTGGAACGTCTACCAACTGCTTAAAAAGATCTGGATGGAATGTGGGCCGGTCATCATTATTATGAAATTTGGTATACTAGCTTTATATATTGACTGAGAAAGTTTTAATAAAAGGATTAGATTCTAACCCGTGTAATGTACGAAATTATTTATATTTTATAAATTTATTTATAATATAAAAAACATAAATCTATTTTAATTGTCTAATTTAATACATATGAACACTTAATAAATAATGCAAATGACATGGTAAAAAAAAAAGAAATAAATAAAACACACATTCCTTGCGATAAATTATTTATATAAAAAGACTTCATACTCTTTACTTGCGAGATCTAATGTGCCTAGAATTAACCCTGTAACACCTTGAATGATAAATGGATTACATTAGAACTTTTCAATTAGCACATAATTAAGTATGGACCAAAGATTAATATAACAAACACTACCGCTGATTTAAAACTCCAATCTCTAATATAATCAAGAAAACTAAAAATCGCATTAAGGTACCGTTCTACATCACATTTTGCTATCTTGTTTGCTTGCTTGTATTTGTAAATTTTAAGACCGACTTTTCACTTGAGGCTTCTTCTTTGTTAAATATATATATATATATATATATATCAAAAACGCAATAATAGTAAAAGTATGAATGGGAAAATAATAATAATAATAATAATAATAATAATAATAATAATAATAATAATAAGAAGAAGAAGAAGAAGAAGAAGAAGAAGAAGAATATTGATTAGTCATATTAAAATGTAAGAAAAAAGGCCTTACAAACAATAGCAAAAAAACCATATTATCTAAGAAAGCAATTGATAACGGTTCATGTAATGCATCAAAGTGCAAATAATTTGTGCATCGTGTAGTGCAATTTCAACAAACTCAAATAATATTTTCCTTGGAACTACACATGTAATATCTATTAATCAATCAGGTCAGCCCTAATATAACAATAATCTTTATGTTTATGTTCCCAACTGGTGGCTCAAATTTAATGTGGATATTTATCTTTTGATCCAATGTTTCGGGATTATTATGGCATATTGGTAATATTGATTATAATAATAGATATTTAGTTAATTAACTATATTAAAGAGTTTAAAACCTATAAAAATTCTACTTATATCTCTATAGCCATTAAATATTTATTTGTAAATTATAGGTATTTAGTTAATTAACTATATTAAAGAGTTTAAAACCTATAAAAAATCTAATTGTATATTTATAGCCATTGAATATTTATTTATAAATTTGAGTTTTTATGTATTTTCGATATGCCCCATATTATTTAACATGTAAATTATTTATATAATAGCATCTCTAGTATTGTTATATATTCCTATTTAGTTTAATTAAAAATTATAGTTTTTCTATATTTTTAGCATCCCCATATTATTTAACATGTAGATTACATATTAAAGAATATCTTGAGTAATAGTAGTGCATATTCACATCTTATTTGCACTGTCACATCATCTTTATCCCTCCAACTTTTTTTTTAAAACTTCAAAATATAATAAATTTTAATTTAACAATATTTAAAGTTCATTTTTAAGGGCATTGATTTATTTATGATTTTATTTTTTAAAGTTTACAAATTGTGCATGCAAAAATAAATTAATAATATGTGAAAGCAAAATGATTATGTTAAAGAAATTTATCGTCCTTAAGCATAATTAATGAACTATAAATTTGATTACTATAAAAAAAAGATATAAATTTGGTTTGATAACAAATAAAATTACTTTAGTAATAGCATTCAGGATGACAAAATATTCATCCCAAAAGGTTTTGACCAACCATGACCCCAAGGCTGATATCTTCTTTTTTTTTTTAATTGTGATAAGCATGGGTACCTTCTAAAATAAATATAATTTTGGTCAAAGATAATACGTGTCAAATATCGGTAGCTTCAGTCATATAGTAAATGTGGCGTCTTCGAATTTTCATATTTAAAACTCTCTTCAACCTTTGATTAATGTTAGAATTCTTATATTTTTTTGTACACCGAAGTTGAATCTAAAACAACTCGCTCCAAAATCGACTATTAACCATCGCAATACAACTTTCAGTGCTAATATTATGGGACTATCTAAACTTATGTCTAAAGTGGCAGTTCAGATTTAATAAAATTAAAAAGAGATTAATAAAATTTAAACTCTGGAGATTCCAAAATCTAATCAATAATAAAGGAAAGACAAGATTAAAAAGAGATTAATCAAATTTAAACTCTGGGGATTCCAAAATCCCAACATTTTGAGCGGATTTTAAAATCACATGATTTACAAGATTTTAAAATTTGACGGAATTTAAAATATGAAAATTTATCTCAAAAAGAACATTCTTAAATTATGTAAATCACATGATTTTTCAAATTTTATTTGAAAATCACACGAAAAGAACGTAACCTAAATGGATTGTGTTGGGATTAACTTTATTTACAGGAAATCAATAGCTAAGTTTAGGGTTTTACCAAATTTGAACTCGATATATCTAAAAATATGATTAATTGAAACTATACTTAACTAAAAGCATATTTATTAAAAAAAATGAATTAAAATCTACCATATTTACTATATATATACATATAAACCTTAAATCACTTATCCACTCCTTACCCGTTGTAATTAGATGTGTATTTTAAAAAAAAAATGTTATATTTTAGCAAAGTTGAGATAAATTGACAGAATTTACGCTTAAGCCATTTAGTACTTATACTTTTTCAGATTATAAAATAAAAAATAAGGAGTCCGTCCTATATTGGGGTTTGCTCAATCGAAAACTTGTCGAATTAGGCCATTTTTCATCTCTAATTATAACGGAAGTACAATTAGATAGACATAATTTACTCTCACTATTTGAATAATAGGCATATAATTACATTTTTAAAATTTGGTTAGGATTAAAAATTAAAATGAACGCCAAAGGAGAAATTTAATTCCTCTTATTCTCAAATTAAGATTATACAACTACTTTTTAGGATAATGTTAAAACTAATTTATCTAAAAAATAGCAAAATTGGAATAAAAACTCTTAATATGAGATAAAAAAATAATTAAAATTATGAGTAATTATAGATATAAAAAAATTAATAGTAAATATGATTTTAGAGAGTGTCACCAATTATATATATACAATCGAATCGTACCGCAGGTACGGACATTAACTAATATTTATACATAGATGGAGAAATAGAAGATAAAGAGGCAGAAAATCGAAAAAACTTTTGTCGATTGGACTCTTCATGAGATAATTCTAATTTTTAAAACTCTTGAACTCTCAAAGGATGAAAAAAGGGGAAGAAGTAATGTAAATATTGAATTAATTCATGAAATATATACAATTAATGTATATTAATTAAATAAATACATTTAATACAAATTAATGGTATTAAATGGAGAACTTAATTCCTCCATAATACTATTATGTAATAGATAAGAATTTTTAATCTGAAATTAATAAAATCCAAAATTTCACAATATAACTGATGAGCTTTTTCTCACCCGAGTGGATAGGGTTGTCAGGGGTGTACAGTAGATCGACACCTTTAGGCTACATCTGGCGCGTTGGATAAGGATGCGAGATATGATATGATCTAGGCTGGATAAAAAAATGGTTGAGATTAGTCAAACAAGAATTTTGTGGAATAGGGTAAGATATAAATCAGTCGAATAGCGATTATGTGGGATATGATATGATAAGAATTAGTCGAATATAATTAAATAAATTTTTCATTTGGTGCAGCCCCGGATTAAATATCCGGATAAAATAAAATTAATTATTAAAACATTTGCTAATGGATCAATATTAGTATATTTTATCTAAGATTTGAGTACTTAAGAAATTTTAGTGGTTGAAATCTCCGTATAAACAATTTAATTAATTATAAGTGGTGACCAATAAACAAAAATATAAATAAATAAATAATTTTTTATGACGTTAATTTGATATCCCATAAACGAGGGGATAAAATAATATCACATCTTAGGTGTGATAGAATAATCCGACGCCTTGTGACATAAAAAGTGTAAGTGGGATATTTTATCTCACATGGTATCTTATCTAGTGCACTAAATATGAGATTGGATAAAAAAATCCTATCCACATAAACACTAAACATACTGTAAACACCTCATTTTGCGACCCTCGCAAGAATTATGATTTTTAAAGAAATGAACACGCATGTATGCACGAGCATTCTTAGATGCACACATACTTTGTACATGTGAAACAGGTCAAAGAAGAAAGTCGAAAGGACCTCGGAGGCGAAGTTACAGAATTATCGAAAATTGCCGGAACCGAAAACCGTCAAAACTCTGGGAAATTTGTGAAAGGAGAGTTACACATTTCGGATCATCCTCAAACTTTGAGAGTTGTTAGACAATACCATAAGGAGTAGTATACTCGAAAATCAGCTCAATTCGACGGTTGGATCTCTGAAAAATCAGAAAATCATGAGTTTGTCTTGGGTGATCAAATGGAGGTCTTCTCGAAGTTAAAATGGTCTAAAGTTTGGTCAATAGATAGGTCTTATCATGGGGAAGAACATATTCAAAGTTCAGCTTTGTCGGACATGGTATCTTCAAGAATCAATTTGTCTATCGTGCAATTCTAGTCGAAATGTCCTTTGTAGAAAATTAAAATAAATAGTGGCTTTCCGGACTTCTGATCGACCTCAAATTTGGACACAAGATATAAAACATTTGGAGGGAAAACATATCCAAAATTCAGGAAAATCCAATGGTTGGAAGTTTAATTGTCGAGATTGTTGTACGCAAGTACGTTTCCTACGCGGAAACATACTCTTTGTACCAAGACAAGTAGACCGAGTCGTTCCCGAACTCCGATCCTCTCCGATTTTTTACAGAGTCTAGAAGACTTATTTTTGCAATACATATCCAAAAAATCAGCATGATCCAACGGTTAGAACTTGACTTATCGTACAGATAAGTGACATTGTTTACAACAACTACCTTTCCTACGCAGAAACAAACTCTTCGTACCAATCAGAGAAAAAGGGAACCTTCTCAAAATCTGATATACCTGAAATTTGTACACGATCTAGAAGACTTCTATTCCTAATACATATCCAAAAATTAGGATGATCCAACGTGGTAAGGTTTCGCAATATGCTCCAAGAGTCCTAGTTGCAATCTCTTTTCTTGCTTTCCAAGTATTTTTTCAACTATAAATAGACCCCCACTTCATTCATATTTTTCATCAACAATCAAGAGGATTTCGTGGTACACACCAAGAGACCCTTATTCTCTCCCTCCAAGGAGGTTCAGGTATAATTTTCTCTCTCTTTCTTTTATTTATTTGTCAGTTTTATAATTTATATTATTGTCTGCATAATTTCTATCACTTGATAGCTTTTTAAAACCCTTTTTCAAAACCAAAGGCATACAATAAATCTTAATCCAATTTCAAAATAGTATTATTACTTTCTTACTTTTTCAAAAGCCCTGATTAGCGGCACTGTTATACGAAGGAATCGATAATCGCTATATATTCAATCTAACTCATAGATTGCGGTGCATATGTGATGACTACTCGATGAGGAGAGCACTAGTGCCATCTATACCAGTTCAATCAATAGACTATGGTACACGATTGGTTAACTCGCCTCATATCATATCGAGTATAAGATTTCGCATTGAATCAGTTTTCGAAAAGCCCAAAGTTTACAAAATCACTTGTTTCATTGCATCTATTATTATCAAACTCTCTTTTTCAAATCACACACACACACACACTTATTTTCAAAGTCATTGGTGAATTAGGAAACACATCGTTTTCATCCCAACCCCAAAATTTTAATTTTTAAGGCAAGTACGGAAAGCTGTAAAGTAATAGCAATAGCATGCAAGAACTGAATTATAATAAGCGCATATCCTACTCAAGAGACCGAAAGGGCGAATTGGGTGCCTAACACCTTCCCGATTCGTAACTTAATCCCCGAACCTTCAAATCAACTGGTTTCGCATACATTGTGTATAAGAGAATATTTAGTCCATAAATACATATCTTTTACACAAACCTTTTTTGTTTGTTTAGTAAAACAAACTGGCGACTCTTATTATTTTCAAAACCTAATTTTCAAAGCAACATCGGAATCGCCGCCCACGAGGACCCCTGAGCATCGAGAACGCGGGTTCTCAAACATACGATATAATTATTTTATCTTAACATGTGTAGCACCAAATACATAATAGGAAAATTTATCATATATATCCCATTTTATATTATACTTAACAAACACAACCTTAAGGGATGGTGATGAAAGGAGTTATAACAAATCTAAAGCAAAAGCAAGTTTCTAAAGAAAAACTTGAGGGCAACAGATAAACAGGCTCGAACCCCGTTAAGGGCAATTTCAAATCTCTTTGATAGACAATTAATTGAAAAAGGTCACCCACATACGTGTAGTGCATTATCATTTTCTTAATAAAACTTTCGCTTTAATTCGTGATTAGAGTTTTATAAAATATAAAATCCACAGCATAAATTGTTTAATGTGATTCGTTTTCAAGCTCAAATCCATTTACAACTTTTGTTCCATATTTGCTTTTTCTTCTTCTTCTTCCTTATTTTTTTTATATATATATTTAAAAGAAATATCTAAGTCCGTCCCTTTAATTAGAAACAACAAAAATCCATCCCCTCCCCCCCCCCCCCCCCCCCCCCAAACACCTAGATTTCTACCAGGTTCATGTAGGTATTTTTTTCAACTAGATTAGCTAATTTGCTCTTTTATACATACTTCTACCCAAAAGGGTTTTATTTGAACTGTAGATTTGATGAAGAGTGTTTCGTCTTTTGAAAAGCACAATACACATATATTATCTTTTTAAAAGTAATTGTCTAAATCTTATTTTAGTACGTGTTACACGGACTTGATCCACCGTTGAACACATTGGGTAACTTGACGTCCATCTAAGTTTTCGAAGCATAAACTTATTACGGTCATGTACCATGCCAACTTAGATTAAAAGACAGCTAAATATTTATTGGATATTCATATAATACTAAATTCAATTTTCTCTTTGTCAAAACTTTAGTACTATATTAAAAAGTTGTATTATACACTTTTAAAGTTATACATTATTCTTACAATAAAAATAATTATTTTAGTAATAATACCACCATATTTATTATGCTCAAAAGATAATATATGCACTAATTCCTATCATGATGTACAACACTAATCATATACTGCACTACAAAAAGGTAACACATTAATATATATATATATATATATATACGTAGTTCTTTTCAGTTTAGTGTCGTAAATAATGAAAAGCAAATACAATTTAAAATAAAAACGAAGCATAAAATAGCTAGTTAATTAACACCTGCACAAATATTGGAGAAAAAGAGACAATAGCTAGTGTTTCACTTCAATGTGTACACTTTTCAACTTTTCATGATTATGTATATGTTTGGTAGAAGTTGGTAGAGCCCTTCCTATTTGCCTTTTCTCTTAAGTACATTAGCGCCCATGTACGAAGGCACAAACTAAACCTAACACTGAGCCCACATATCCTCCAAGACTGACATACCCTGGAGCTCCGGATAAAAATAATAATTAAAAAAATGTAGCACCTTCTATTTTATATTTTTAAATTTAATATAAATAATTTATGTAATGAGTAGATTATATTTAATAGTTTTTTTCTTTGAAAAAATTAATTTAGAAGTGGGTGAAAGATGAATATATAAAATTAATTAAAACAATTGACAATACACATATGTATCAATTTCTTATCACACTTTTAAATTATTTTTTGATAAAAACTTGCGGAGGTACTTATCATAAAAATCAAGTATACCGAATTTAATAAAAAAAATATTCATCTATTTTACTATCCCTTGAAATAAATTTACGATTAATTTCTACAGAGAAATTCATCTTCTTTACAAACAAATCATATATACGTATATAGGGATTTTAACTATTCATTAATTAGAAAGGTGAGTCATTGATAAAATGTGTGTTGATATAAAAAATATATATGACCAATTGAAGTGAAAACCACAAAAAAACAAATGATTGAATATCCCACTCACCAACCAATAATATTTTGTAAGGTCACTTTGGCCATCAATCCAAGTGGGATGTTGAGTATCATATCTTCTTGGTGGAATATTACATAACCCTCCTTTTTGCACACTTTGTTTTTGATTGTAGCACTCCTTTAAAGTCCAAGGGGGACCATCTTCTTCTTCACCCCCTTTTCTTTTTCTTAATTTGTTTCTAATGAGAGAATATAAGCTACATTCTCCCATGTCTCAATATCATGGATACCATCGATCACTTGATTCACTTCTCAACAATGCTTCACAAAATTGCGAATTTGGTGGCCTAAATGATGATACATGTTATTCCGAAAAATTGATTTATATTATCTAATGGTAAAACAATATATGAATTTTATATATTTTGAATTGTTTCGTGTAAAAACAAGTGTGTTCTCACGTGATTCTTTCTTGTCGCATATTCTCCCTCTTTGTTACCATTTTTTCAACATCCTCACGCAACAAATAATACTCGCTCTATGTCAGATTAATTGTCTCCTTTAATTTTGATTTTAGCACTTTGATATAAAAAAAAAATTAATTCAACCTAATTCATAGTCAAAAATAAACTGGTTCTCACCTCCAACTTAGCTAGTAGGCCGAACAAGATTTTCAGTCTTTTCTACTATTTTTCACATATATAATTGGGGAAAAAAAAATCTTATAGTTTCGTTTTTAAGAAAAATAAAATAAAAATGCTAATGGCATCTCGAGTGATCGTCATAAAGATGTTTACATAAAGTGGAAATAGTTAGAAAGCCTCTTTTATAGTATGTACTCTCCTATTCCAAGATGATCAAATTAATGACGCTAAGGTGACTCGATCTATTTTCAAAAACAAATTTCAATGGAGTGTGCTTCCTTTTACTTTATCATATACTTAATTTTGATAATGGAGTAGATAATTAATTAACATAAACATTAATACATACCATCATAGAGGGAACGTGGGCTTAACGCATATAAGTTTGTTGTAGATTGCCGGGTCTCATTCTATGTCAAATTAATCAGCATGTGGGTTTGTCAGAATGATAAGTAACCGATTTGAATGCATGTATTTAAATATTTTAGGTTGGAATTTCATTAGTTGGTATAAGATATGCATCTTCAATTCTTTGGCCAAAAGTAATAGTGTAAATTTGTTTTGAAAAAAAAAATATCCCTTCTTCCATGCCAATCAAATGCATTATTGTGAATAACACCGGTCCCTAGACTCATAGGTGTTCATTTTTTTTTCCGGTGTCTTGTTGATGAATTATGTAGGGTTCAAGTTAAATATATGATATATATACCTTTGAAAATGTATTTGTATTTTTTCAATTCAAATTTATTTAATTGATCTGAATGTTGATCAATACGTGGCATGAATTTTAATAGTTTTGCCTTTATTATCATAACATGCATTAATTAATATCTCGTGAATTAAAAGAATAAAGCAGATATTAGAATACGGCAAGAGTTTGTGCTTGAATATGAATGTTGAATTATATATGGTCAAATTCAGCATTAGATTTTAATAAATGTTCAATAGTTGTCCATTTGGCAATAAGACATAAAAATAAGCACATCAAATATTCTATTTATTTTGGTTTTTAGGAGCTCTATTATCAAAATATATATTTTATCTTATTCTAAGCAATATAGTAGCTAGCTAGGTTAGACATAAAGTAAAATTTCACCGACATAAGTTAAAAGACTTATTTTTAAGTAGAAAATGTTATTGCTAAAGTAATTTTAGCTACTACAAAAATAAAATTCATTACTTCATATTTTGACTATCTTACACTGCTTTAGTAGAAATCATTCTTTCTTTAGTAATATATAGCGTTGCCCTTTTAATTATATATATATATAGTAGTTTGAAGTTAAATTTAACACCAAACAAATTAATCCAACCCTACCAATAAACACCCCTATTGAGATTATTTTTATGGTCAAGCCACTTAATTAATATATTATTATATGGTATATTATATATATATATTAGCACTTTAGGCTTTAGCCACTTGCCATAGCTAGCTAGTTTATTATTCACCCTGTACTATCCATCACTGTATCAGTGACATCGTGATACAAATTAACTACATGCTTAACTCAGTATTAATCTTTAAACCTCGAACTTTTGTAAATTGATACAAGAGTTGGTACAAGGCCATTATCAATAAAGTTGGATTTTCTTTTTGTTTTATTTTTCTTTATCACATTTACAATTTCACTCTTTTTTCTAAAATGTCTCAAAAGTTCTATTTTCTTAGGGCGTACTCTTAATGTACAAAATCTCATATTGAAATAAGTCGTAAGCTTTATCTTGATTGATGAGATTGAAATTATCATATTTTAGAAACTGCAAATGTACTCAAACTAAAGCGGGACTATTAAGTTAAAAGAGGATAGTATAATCTTTGGATATATATATATACCTATTGAAACATTTTTCATACTTACCAAACCATGCATACCGTATATACATATTGAGACTTTTGTGAGGATATATAAGTGGATGGATTTTTTGATGAAACATGGTGAAGATGATCTCCATATTTATCAACTCCATCAATTTTTTTCAAAAAATTCAACCAAGAAGTGTATTATTTAAAATATTATTATTATTATACGCGCATTTCTAACCTTTAAAATTTTAGATATTTAGTTAAGAGATAATGAGTTATAAGGCCTCGCTCCATAATGTTTTATAACTCTAAGGACGAACTCATGTTTAATAAAGAGAAGTAGTACTAATTTTATAATTTGGTTTTGCAATAATGATACTTTTCATACTATTAATTTATTTTAAGAAAAATGATAAATCTTGATGGACAAAAATATCCCTCATATAAACATCTCTTAGCCCATCCTCCCCCACCTAAACTTCCAATACCTCATCTCCCTCTCTCTCTAAATTCCATTCAACCATCAATATACTCCCTTCTGTCTCACCAATGATCTCACCTCCTCCACCACCACCATTTGATTCTCCGATCGTATCGCCAAGAGGAGCGCCTTTCTCATCATCTTCTTTTTCTTCTTTTTTCTGCAGGGGCAATCATAAAACAGATATAACTTTTGATTGAATCGTTGGATTTAGCTAATTTCCAGATATGTTGTTTGGAAGACAAAGTTACTATATTCGCGTGAAAATCAAGACGATCAAAGGTCGTTTTGCTATCAAAATCGACTAATTTCGACAGCCCAGTGGGATTTTGAAAAAAAATATCTGATCGCAACTCTTTTTTTTTACGAACCCTGCGTCGATCCATATATATATACATATATATAAATAGAGTGGATGTTGATCTCATCAATTTTGTTATTCTATGTTTTGTAATGGTGCTAAAATTATTTTAGCACCTTCTGGTTGCTGTTAGTGTCATAATAAGACGTGAAATGTTATAAGGAATGGGCATTAGTGTTTTTTTTGTATAGTATCCTTAATATACACGGCTAATTTTTAAGTATTCTTTATAATTATGTTATTATTAGAATGAGCTCTTATGCCCAATTGCCTCTTTAATTAACCTATTTTCAATTGAATTTTTTAATTAAATTTGATGTGAACAATCTACTAATGATAGAAATTATTTTCATAAAATTTTATCAAAAAATCCATTCATTTATCCACTCAAAAAGTTCAGTCTATATATATAGTATGTTTGAGAAATTTTCTAGATATATGTGTATAATAATATAACAATAGATAAGGCTTAAATCAACTTTTTTGTGGGATGTTACATATTGCAAGAAACCAACTAATCTTCGGGTAGGTTGATTGTGTTATAAGTATATGACGTTTGTGTAGTTCTTTAAAGTTAAAATAAATGAACTAAATATTATTTAAGATTCTTATGCAATCCTAAAGTGATGGCGTTTTTTAACGTTATGTACATTGTTTTTGAGAAAGGCTAACATTTTTAGGACAAGAGAAAAACAAAATAACAAAAAGTACTCCGCATGTCTCTCACTCTCCACTTCTCTCCACGCTGGGCAAGAGTGCTGTTAAAGTCTGATGAAATTTTTGAGCATTAAAATATCAGATGATTATCTCATTTATTTTTTTAAAAAAATTAATAAAATTTTATAAAAATAATATCATCCATCTCACACCAAATTTAATAAAAAAAAATTATCTGCTAGCTTAGCACTCAAACTAAGACTCCATTGAACAAAATTTAACCAAAGAATAATAGAGAGGACACGAGTCCTATTTTTGTCATCAATTTTAACTTTCATTAACACTTGAGTTTGAATGTATGTATATACGTGGCATTTCTTTTAAGAGAACCCATTTTTATTTTTTTTGAGAAGAATTAAGAAAACCAATTTTTTGAGAATCAAATGTGGACCAATCATTTTAAAGCGGGTAAACGTATTAAATTTTTGATGAAATTTTTTGGAGATGGTCTCTATGATTAGTAAATCATCCCTACTAAATTTTATCAAAAATTTCAACAGAGAAGTGGGGAGCATTTAAAATTTCAACGTTCAAAAAATGTGTGTATATATATATATCAATTTTTCATTTAACCATACAATTTTTTTACCCTTACATATTTTTAGAATTCAAAACCATATTCTCCCGATATGTTATGTACTTGAATTCCCTTTTTTTAGCTTTTACAAATACCTTTGATTCAAATTAAAATAATAAAAATCAAATTGGGAAAACAAACAAATATTTAACACCTATATAGTCTAAATTCGATTGTAACATAAAAAAGTTTTTTTTTTTTTTGAAATATAGTGTACAAAAGATTTAATCCAACAAACTAAATTCCACAAGAAAATGGGTAATTGTATTCTTTATTGAATTTGGAACATAATTACATATATGCACAATGTTTCTATTCACAAGACTCCTTATGCACCTTGGTGCCTGCTGTTCCCTCCTTTTCTTCCAAGTGTACGAAAAGTTTGAAGGAACATTTATACTCTAAATTTAGATGGTGAGAAACCTCTTAGGATGCAAGGTTTTCATTTCAACCCTCCAAGAACATTCTTTAGACAAAATGACGTACCACTTAGAATTTATCTAAATTGAGCCAGACATGATACTTTGTAACATGGCACTAATATAGCTAATTAAAGTAGTACTTTTTTAGGTATATCCTTAATGATCTCTCTACATCGATTATATTTACAACTGTTAATGCCTCTCTTACGTCACTTAATATTGAAAGAGACACGAGTACGTACGTTGTAAATATAATCGTGATACTGAGTATTTAATAGTAAAGTTACTTTTTGTTGTCTGAAACCTTTAACGTTGTTAACATGTTTGCTTCAACGTTGTTATTGAAACAATCGAACCCGAAATCATGAATTCCGAAATCTTGGCAATCCAATAGCCATGCATAGTTCTCATCCCATGAAGGCACACAAGCGTTTTCAAGGTTGTGTCCCACAGCTGGAATTTCCCATGGCGCATCTACAAGGCATGGAGCATCATCCCCCAAAAGGTAACTGATCAATTGGTCACTGTCACATATACTATCGAGTGAATGAGATTCCTCAGTTGAAGAATTTTGATCAGTTGGGGAGCACGAGTTCTCCTCTGAGCTCACCATATCGTTATTTTGCTGTAATTGCTCTTGATGAATTTCAGGTTTTGGGAACTGGTCCGCTGGTAATGGCGGTTCAACTGTTGTAGTCTTTTCCTCGTGGAGAGGTTCGTGTGTGACGGGATCAATTCCCATCTTTAGAAGCTTTTTCTTGATGTGAGTGTTCCAGTGATTCTTTATTTCATTATCTGTTCTTCCGGGCAATCTTGCTGCGATCTTGGACCACCTAACAAATTAACAAGAGAAAATATTAAACAAAACAAACATTAAAAAGAATGATGGATTAATTAATAATGCTTTTTCAGCTATTTGAAACAAAAATATTTAATGAAAACAATATTTTAAAAAATATATAAAAATGTGTCAATGGATTTAATTTCAAGCTTCTAACAAAATAATTAATGATCAGGCTCAATGGAGACAATTTAATCACTTCAATCTTAAGCCAACAAACCAATAAATGCTACATTAAACAATAATTTGTTCGAAAGCAATTCACCACCATTAAATTTAACTAATCAAAAAATATTATTAGATAAAAGGAAAGAAAACATATATGATTACACTCGATCTGCTCATTACAAAACATTCCCCTCCATGGAAAAAAGTTAGCATCAGACAGCTAGCTCACTTTGTAAAACAAAACAAAAACACACCTAATTATTTTCAAACCAAAGAAGTTATATTTTCAATCCAAAGAACAAAACTTGAAAAACATCGAGTTCTCTCTCCATGCAAAAAGAAAAATCACGTGATTCAAAACCACAGACAATATATACTATTAAATTCTAAAAGAAAAATATATGGAGGGAAGTCATTTTAAGAGAAAGACATACACACGGCTAGCACGTACTACACACCATAAAAATTACGTAATGATCAGAAAAGAATCAAGAACCTTTTGCCTGCTTTGTTAGTATTAAAAATGACAAAAATCAATTATATTATTTTTTTAATATACATGCAATTAGTTTGCATCAAAATATAAGAAGTAAAATATTTTCATTTACGCAATCAACCGGACACACTCTTTTAACTTCTTGATGGAATTAGAGAGAGCTGGGAGAGAGAGAAACCTATTGCCAAGACGAGCGTGAAGATCAATAACCAGTTGTTCCTCAGCCTCAGTGAGGAGTCCTCTCTTCAAGTCAGGGCGAAGATAATTAGTCCACCGGAGCCTGCAACTCTTGCCACATCGACGGAGTCCGGCCAACTTTGGGACGGCGCGCCAACAGCATTGACCATTGGTCAAAATGAAATTTATCAACTTCTTGTCCTCCTCCGCGGTCCACGGCCCTTTCTTCACCCCAAGTTTGTCACAACAAGGTTGTCTCCCCATAGGTAGGTACCACCGCCAAAGCCACCAGTACAACTCTACGTTACTCTTCAAATTATGTGGTAAAAACCTTTTGTCTCACCAACCTTTATGTACTACCAAACTTTATATAAAGCTCTCTCACCTTTCTATCCACCCTACAAAATACATATAATAATAATAATAATATATGTGTGTAGATATGATATTTGTGGGCCCGCCATTGGGTTTATGAAAGGTACCGATGAACTGCAATTGTGATGTGGTGTGGTCGAGTCCACGGAGTTATATGATGTGATACCAATTGATGGACAGAGATACAAGGTTACAAGAAATTTGAGGTTCCCATATTTGTACACAATCAAGTCCCTGTAATTGCACGCTCACGCAAACATTTCGTCAGCACCACGTTTACGTGTCTCTTTCTTTTCTTTTTTTACACTTACACAAGATTACGGATAATTAAGTTTTTGAGCCTTTGTTTGCAAATTCACCTCAACATTTAATTTGTAGCTTGTTGGATATATGGAGTTATTTTTTCTTTCTTTCTATCTTTCTTTTATTATTATTATTATTATTATTATTGACTTGAATTAATGCTTCTTTCTAAAATTCAAATTCTTAATTTAGTGAATCCCAAGTAAAATGTGACAATTAATTTCAAAAGGGGGACTGTTGGGTAAGGTGATATTTGTTCGCTGTAGTAAAAGAAAACTTGTAAAGGCAATGGCCAATTTTATAACAGTTTGCACTTGCAGCTTTAATTAATTTTCATACTTCTTTTATTATTAAGAGCATTTCTTTTATTGTTTGTTTTTAAAAAAGAAGGATCGTCAATTAAATCCCGACTATAACAAAGTCACTCAGTTAAATAAGTCAAAATTAATGGCAGCAGATTTAATTAAGCTTATGGTCCGTCGGCTGAAAGTATAGTAATAATATAATTTTTTGTCACCGAGTTCGAGTCACCCTCTCCTTCCCCTCAACTCAAATACTTACATCTAGTGTCTTTGAGACTTTTTACAATTTTAAAGCTTACCATATTTACCAATTTTAAATTTTAACAGAAAGAATTATAATTTTTCTTTTGTTTATTTATTTAATATATATATATATATAGAAAATGATACACATGTTGAACTAGTTTCCCATTATTTATTCAATAACCTTGTGATATGTTGAGAATATCAATTTTTCAGTAATATATACAAAAAGTAAACGATATGTAAATAAGTCACATTTAACATTGTAATACGCATCTCAAATTAAAAACAATTTTAGATGCGTAACATTACGCAGTAAAAAGATAATCAGAACATGCATGTATTCACTAAAGGAAGATTAATAACTTAATAAATTTGAAGTACAAAGTTTGTGTACAAGATGAATTGTGATTAGTTGAGAGGTTAACCTTGGGGTAAGTGCTAGGCCTACTATTATATTTTATCTACTTAAATAAGTGATTTTGAGGTGTTAGAAAAATTATGTATAGTATATCATTACTATGTCGAGATGCGCGAAAGTTAGTCCGGACACTCTGTGGGGAACCAAAAAAAATAAAAATATCATTACTATTAAATAGTTGACACATTATCTTATATACAAACTTTTTATGCACATTTATACTCTAGCAATTTTAGTGTTATTACGGTATTTGTACGTCGTCCATTCTAATAAGCATTCATGCACAGGATACACAAACAAATAGAAAATATTAATGGTTTAACTTCTTTGACGCAAACAACTGACTTTCGTTAATTGTTAAATACTAGGATAATATAGCTAGAATTAATTGGGGGTACAATCCAAATTAGACTTGACTTTCATTAATTATTCTAATTGCAGTTACTTAATTTCTAGGTTAGCTTTACAGGCGGCTCAAGACTACTTAGAGCCCTAGGTAAAATATGTTCAAGCATAGCATTTTATTTTTAAAAAATTCACTGAATTAATACTATTCGTGATAAGTAAGTGACTTTTTGGTTTAATAATCTATTTCAAAAATTATATAAGATATAAAATGAATTTTACATCTACCATAAGTCCATAACTAACTAAGATGTGTTTAATAAAAAAAATAATTAATAAAATATGGTGTATGCCATATTGCCATATAAGGAGTACTTTGTAAGTGGGGCCCCAACTATCATGAGGCCCTAGGCAATTGCCTAGATTGTTTATATAGTTGGACCGGGTCTGATTAATTTTGATTAAAAAACAAATATATATATATATATATATATATAGGTTAGCCAATTGGTTTTTAAACATACTTTCTACAGCATGCATTAGATAAGATCATTAGATTAATTTCTTCTATTTTTCTCTCCTCTCCTCTTCTTTTCTTTTGTTTTCTTTTCCTTTTAAGAAACATTGACCAAATCTGAATCTAGAAATTGGATTCACTTCAAGCCTCCAATTAATTTTCGTGGCCAACAAGTTAAATATTATCTCTAGCTTCATTTTAAGAATTAATTAAGCACGTTGTAACCGCATGTATGTTGGCCAAATTTTATACCACCACCTCGATCAACCCCACTCCACTTTGTATACAGAAACATATTCACTCATCTCTCTAAAGTCCAAAAATTCCCTTATACTTCAATATAAAAATAGTGTCAGGATATTTTCCATAAAGTTGGAAAGTGTCGTAAGTACAAGGGATTTTCCCAACAAAAGGTGCTAGTATACGTTACATTTATCAATCGTTTATTTATACTATGTGCATTGTTAAATTGTATATTTTTAAAACTTAAAATTTATCAATAAATTCGATATAAATAACTAATTGAAATAACCGATAAGAATATCATTTTTCCTTTATAATTAATATCATTGGCACAAGGAATTAGTATAAATACAAACATGAATTTATTTACTGGCGCAAACATGAACAGTATTATCAAAAGTGTGTAATTCGTTGTCAAGCAAGGATAAAAATCAGTTAAGTGGCATAATTATTTGCATAATCATTTATACATGCCCCAGTGTTGATATATATAACATAATTAATATCAATATATTGTTTGTTTAACATAATTAGCATAGCCAAACGGAGACAGACAGGTGTTAATCCAAAAACTTGGTTTTTTGACTTTTGGAGCACTTAGCTTATGCGTGTTTGGCCCTTTTATGTTAAAGCTTTATTAACGAGGTGAATTACAAGATTTTTCAACCTTACACAATAAGGTTACAAGTTATTCTTCAACAACGTACATAAGCAAATGGCGATCGCTATGAGAGTTGAAATTTATATCCAGTAAACTTAAGGGCCCATTTGGTTATCTTTTAATTTATAAATTAAATAATTTAAAATTATTTAATTTTAGTGTTTAGTCGCAAAAATAAAAAAATATATAAAGTCATAAACTTGAATTAATATCTAAAACAAAAAATATAAAAATATAATTAAAATTACATAACTTATAATTATCATATAACTTCAAGCCAAAAAAATCACACCACACATTTTTTTCTTAAAAAAAAATATTTACATTTTATTAATTTACAATAAAATAATTATAAATAAAATAATTTATGCAATCAAACGAGATACTTCCTCATTTCAAAAATTAATTAATAATAGCCAAAATTAAAAACAATATTTTGTCTATTAATTAAATCTCAAAAATAAATAAATTAACTTAATACATTAATTTCAAAAAGAAATAATACACGGTTCTTTATTTGAAAGAGTTAATATTATATATATATATATATATATACAACAATAATATAAACTATAGCTAGCTCTCTCATGCTCCACCTCACACATTTCAAAGATGAAAATGAAGTATCAACTGATCAAGTAGTCTGTATCTATAAAAGAGGTCACAAACAAGCCACTTGTCCAAATATTTGTGTTTAATGAGTTTTACAAATGACGTGGAAGATACTACACTTCAAAATCTACTAGAATGTTCCTTTGCAGAGTTTTTTCATTTAATCCTTAAAACTTATGTATATACATGTTATTATATATGCATGCGAAGTGACACATATTACAAATATATGCACTTTTTGTGAACTTAATTACATATATCCCCATAAGGAAAGTCAAGTGAATTGACTATATATATAGCTTGTATTTTGATCTAACCACGATAGATTTCTTGGGAGTTGTCAACAAATTTAGTACGTCTAATATTGTACAAGGTTTATGACTTTTCATGAAGAGTTAGATGAATACGAAAGAAAGACTGCTATCAGATTCAATTTATTTGTCCTATATTCAAACTGAATCTTGTTTATTCTCATTTTTTAATTTTGCCATTACAACGACATAAAATCAAAAAAAACAAAGAGATTATTTTTGCGACCCAAACTTTTAATGCCTATGATTATAGCGGTGCAAATTGTTCTCGTAAGTTACTAATATTTTATTATTGATACTTATTTGATCAAATTATGTTAAAAAAAAAAAATGTTGCACAAAAGTGAATGTCCTATTGTTATTTTATAAGAATCTCGCACGACAACTAATTAATACCCGTCAATTATATCATTTCGTCTTCAAGATCTGATCACATAAAATTAGTAGTTGTATCCTTACTTTTTGTATTCTTCTTTTTTCTTCACGTCTTTTTTAGAAATTAGTAATTCATAATTAACTTAACATGTAAAATTTGATTTTTAATTATTAATTCACCTGCCTTGTATTCAATTCGCTCTATCATATGAATTACAAAAGCACATGTGTAAATTTGGGGCTTACTTGAAGTTCCCAAGGTCGACTCCTGCCGTTGTTAAAATAATGCTTGGCCAGCGGCAGCCACGCACTGCCAGCGGAGATCAATCGAGGTGCGCGAAAGCTGAGCAAGACACCCGGTGGGGAACTAAAAAAAAATGTAAATTTATGAATTTAGAATTCATGATAGGCGCAAAATCTTGAAACAAATATTGATGACAAGCAACTATACGATAGCTTTTTTGCGAGTACTAAATAGTTGACAAAGTGTTTATTTTATACAAATTAAAAATGCAAGGAGACAAAATAAGCCTTGTAAGTCAAAATAAAAGGACGAAGAAGAAAAATAAGTGGAATCGTCCCTTCTTTTTCTTTTTTTTTGACAAGGCTTATTTTTCTTCTTGAAATTTCAAATTTTAGGTGTGAGTGCCACAAATATTTAGTAGTACTGTCACCGTTGTGAGTTCATCATCATTCACCCATATTATAATTCCAACTTTAATTGTTGAATGTTTCAACAACTAATTAGTTTAGTGGTCAGCATTCCTTTGAAGTTATGCATTTTGATGAACCATTTCTTCATCGGAGATATTGATTCCCATTACAAGTATTTCTTACTATCGTACATAGACTAATTAATTAGTACAAAAGCAAATTTCAATATTGTTTGACATAGGTGTGTAAAGTGTTGAAATACGTGCGTGTTACACATTTTATGCAAGATGACAGTGTAATTCATTTTTCATTTCAAAATAAATGTTTTATCAAAAGCAAATTTCAAATGCATGTAAATTATGTCGGTACAAATAAGGGTGTGTATAAATCGAATCGGACGAATGGACTGATCGAATAAGATCAATAATAGATTTTTTTGGGGTTTTATATGAACAATGGTCCAGTCCAATCTAATATTTAGAGGATTGAACTACACTAGCCCGGCCTTCGGTCTTGTTGAAAAAAAATCCTATAGAACCAGACTGGATCGATTATATATATACATATCCATATTTAAAAAAATATATTTACTTACATGTGTGAAAATGGGCTCTTGGATTACTATTTTGTATATGTGTGAAAATGAGTTCTTACGTTAGGTTAAAAAAAATTAGGCCAATTGTCTAAACTTGTTCTGTTGTTTAAAATATGCTCGTTGTTTAAAATTGTCTAACAAGCCAAAAAAAAAAGCCCATTGTAAAAGTCTAGACCGATTGGACTAATCAAACTAGTCTGGTCTAGTCCAATCTTGACTGGTTCTTCAGTCCGTTCCAAAAAATAAGAGGACCGACATAACTAGTCCGGACCATATTGTAGGTCAACGGACCGGATCATAAAACCCCCTGCATACAAATATGGTCCGATTTGGGAGCGAATTTAGGTCACAATTCACAACTTGTCCAACTAAGTTTTTATAATTGACCAATTATGTTTATGAGCTCAATAATAATATTTTGTGTTTTTCCACAAACTTAAAGGTGAATTAACAGAAAGTAACGAGAAAATTCCAACTCAAAACGTTACAGAACCAATGATTTGATAAGTAATTAGAACAAATGAAAATTCCTAAATTGGGTACTCTATTGAAGTGAAATCCAAACCAAACCTATTTAGTAGTGAATAATTAACTTGCTTTCTAACCATATTATGTTAAAACTAATTAATAGTAAGTGAAATGGCCGAAGAATCTTATATAAATATAATGTAGTACATGTTGTAAGATTACATAAATCAGAAGAGATTGTATTCAATTGATTAAATACTTCTTTCGTTTTAAAGTACGAGTTATTGCGGTACGTATTTCTTTCTGAAATGTTATAAACAAAAATAAGAAATGTGGAGAAATTAATAAACTAAATCTAATCTTAGTTTTCTTCCTAATTAATAATTGATTATCTTAAACGTATGGCATTTTTTAGATTAATGTACTAAATTCAAATAATAACTCTTAATTTCATACCAGAGAAACAATTGCGCCAATCATGTTACTCAAAATAATAAAAATGCTATAGAACACAAGTGTACATAAGAGCAAGCTATCACATTGCCAATTTGGGAATTTGAGTTCCCATCAATTCCAAACCTATCTTGGGATAATGTACCTAAAACCTAAGCAGGAATAATGCATGGCTCGATGAAGAAATTGGATCCAAATTCAGAAATTTGTGTATCTTGGGCCTTTTCCATCCTATCATGAATTATATTTCTATTTAGTATAGAGCCCTTTTCGGAGAAAATTTTAGTTTGTTACTAATTTACCCCTTTCCAAAGAGGCTGCTCAAATATTTGTATCTTCAGCCTATGACTTGCTAATACTGAACAGTTAAATTATGTTTGGTTGAAGTTTCTGAGTTAAAATTTTAAAATTTTTCTGAAGTTGAGTTTTTAAAAGTGGTTTTTAAAATCGATTTGTGTTTATTACACTATTTTTTAAAAAAAATCATAAAAATATTTTATTATTTGTTTGAAATTGATTTTTATTAATTTGAGTAATTATTAATTTTATATTTTCGGAATTGGTTATTAAAATATTATTAAAGTCTCACTGTTGCCGTGAAATAAGTTTTATAATATCACTTTTTAAAAATTTATACGAAACATGATAATTTAAAAATACATTAAAAAACTGGGTTATAATACTGAACCAAACAGTACCAATACTCAATTCTAAATTTTTAAAAATAAATAAATTTTTGAAATTTGTATTTATTTTCTATCAAAACAAACATCTAAATAAATAGGAAAATGATAACTTATGCACTAAGAGCACATGTTAAACCTACTATGAATAGAAAAAAATAATTCTATATCTAAGAATCCGTACCCTATTAAATGTGCATACGTTAACATGACCTAAATAAATATTATTCGTTTGAATATGATTTTTTTAATATATGTAATTTGACAACCCTTATTAGTTATTATTATGAGAAGTCTTATATCGTGAACAAGAAAATATTAAGGCAATATTAGATGTGGTGATACATATACATGTGTGTCACTTGCCTGTCTTTCTTATTAAAAATCCTTTTGGGATGGAAGGAAAACAAATTGTGAACTAGGTCATGACACACATTTGGCATTGAAAGTTGAGAAAACAAATATTAATATCACTTCTTAATATTAAATAGCCCTCCATTCAATAAGTTAAAAATTAAATACTAAATTAAGAGTCACATTTCATCTTTGCACATCCTATATAAACTATATAAGAATTTAAAAACAAAAAATCATTGGCATACCTGAACTAAGAATTATAATTTTCTTTTTGAATATAACCAATACACTAAATTTGATGATTAATTAAGTTTTTATTCTTTATTATTGATGAGGATTGTCTTTTTAAATTTTAAATGTATGAAAGTAATTAAATGTGAGTCTTCAATATGATTTTTTTTTCTTCCAAATGTATGAAATTTAAAGCGTAACTCTTAATTTGAGATTGAGAGAATAATAATGAAGAGCTTGAGGGGGACATGATGGAGTTATGACGAAATAGAAGCGAAAGCAAGCTTTTAGAGAAGAGCTTGAAGGCGGAGGCTCAAACTTTGTTAAGGGCAATTTTAAATCTCTTTAAGGGTTCGCTCAATTAGGGAGGACTATTCCAATTTGTGTAGCACATCACAACTTCTTAATAAAAAATTATCTCTAATCCTTGATTAGAGTAAATTTTTTTTAATGCAATAGTAAGTTAGCAACATCAATCTTCTCACCTGTTGTTATAGTACAAAGTTTGCTCCGAAAAAAATTACTATTTTATTTTCATAAATAACGTTTTAATCGTTTTTAGTATTCTAATCTAGGTATTATTGAGATGTCACTCTCTCCCACTTTGGAGATGATGAGTATACAAAGAAAAACATAGAATCATTGTGGCATAAACACCATTAAGCATGTCATAAAGTGACTCACCAGCTAATAAATTATGATTTAAATAACTTAATGCATGGCGTAATTCATGAGTAAGGCAATCGTCATTAAAAGAAATCTTAGAACACAAATCAATTAAATTACTTAAAATACTCTAATATATAAACGATATGGAACGGAGGATTTAAGGCTTTAATCCTTATTAATTTTATTGAAGAATGTGAAAAGGAGATCAGTTAATAATAATTTGAGTCCCACATAGGATTAATATAAGGTAATTTGTGTCTTATATTCGTTTCAAATTAAGAGTCTCACTTCTAATTATTTAATGTCTCATTTTAAAAATATTAATTTCATCCTAAGACAAAATTAATGTACTAAATCCATAACGAAATGTGCCATTGAGAATTGATTAAGTTGATATTAAAACATATTTTTTAAAAAAATATTAAAGTTAGAATAAGACTATTAATTTAAGGTAGAGAGAATAACATTTAGGTGTTGTTTAAATTAAAAGAAGTAACCAATGGCTAATCTCATATTTTGGTAATATTTCATACTCTGATCAGGCCAAAAAAGATTAATTACCAAAAAAGGGATTCTTAATTTGAAACATACTTCAATTTTCAGAAATTGTCACTAGCTAAACTAATAGAAATTGTCCAAAAAAAAAAACTAATAGAAGTGTCAGAAAAGGCCATGAGAAAAAATTGTTAAAATAAATTATAATGTTATTATTAGTAATTTTAGAAATTATTATCATTACAGTAAAACTAGATAGCTATAGTAATAATGTTAGGACCCACCCAATTAATTTTATTACTGTTTGGGAAGACGAAGTTATAATTTAATAGAGTTTTAATTTAAAAAATATATTCTTTGACTTTTTTTATTTAATGAAGTTACTATAGATACAAAGTATATGCACAAATAGTTAAGCGTCCGTATTTCCAAAATGTAAATATTGAAAAAAGATGCACTTAACCTTAAGAATCATTTTGAAATCTACTAATTTTCATATTTTATTCAATGTTTTAATCTCTAGTTAAATTATATAAATACATAAAATATCTTCAGCCAATTGAACTGATCAATACATTTCCTTTTCCCTTTAGCAAATTAACAACCATGACACTTAAGGGCATTATATATATTTTTTGTGTTATTGAAAATTAATACTATATACATGAAGGCAAATTTTCTTAAGACGGGATCTAAAAAAAATCTATAACTGACTTTTATATGTATAACTAAATAAAATTTATAACTCTATGAAGTATCACGTACTGTAAATAGATTTTACCGTTTTGCGTGCATTTAGCCATTACTTGCCTATTTTAGTAATTCATCTAACTGCTTTTCATGCTTGGCACGATCGAGTAGCGTCGGTCAGGCCAACTTGAAGGATTCAAAACAAATGGCATGGGTTTTCAATTAGAGCTTAGACTTTAACTAGAGTGCCATTTTTCAAAGATGTTTGAATAGTCAACCGCGTAATTAGTGGAATGCTGAAGAAGTACTATATATATATTCCAAGAATAGTGAGATAACTTCTTGATGAATCTATTCATTAATCAATTATTTTATTTTATTTTCGATTGAGATTCGATAAGAATAATTCTTGCTTTACTATCGGTGTAAATTATTTTTTTGTTTAATGTGTAAAATATAAATATATATATATATATATATATATTTTTATATAACATGACCTTAATATTACTATGGTAAATGTATCACAGTTAATTTGATAATAGGAGGAGGTTGGTGAGTGAAAATAGGGAGGTTGGATGTGTTTGTTAGATGTTAAATTTGGACTTATTAACATCTAGAATTCAAGACAAATAGAAAAAGAGTTACTGAGAAAATTTTCTATTTGCTAAAAAAAAAAAAGTTGAAATTTATGGATCAAATTTTGCTAGCTTTGGTACTAAATTCTAAAACTCATGTCATTTACACTATCAGTGCATACATCTCTATTTTGAGAGAGTTACATGCAGCATTATTTGAATTTGAAGAATAGTATTAATTACATTCCCCATTGAACAAAATATAAGTCATAACATTGACGTTTATTTTTTCTGCGGAAATATGATTCCAGTGGTACAGTCCCTTTATTGCTGTGTATATTAAAAAAAAAAAAGAAAAAGAAATACACATGTACGTATGCATATAATTGTTACGCGCTTTTGCATTGCTTTAGTATATATTGAAATAAATATCTTTTAGCTAAGTCTAATATACAAAATAACATAATTTTTAGGGTTAATTGCACTATGCTCCTCTTAACTATAATTGACCTTACTAATTATATTTCGTTGTGTGAATTACTAACGTTAGCAATTAATACTATAAATAATCTAATTTATTACAATTAATCCATTTTAACTGACAATGTTAAAATTCTAAACAGTAAGAAACCCACTTGCACAGCATGTAAGGGCATAAAAGACGATTCAAGTTTTTTTGGGGAAAATTTTGAATTTTATTCATATAGAAGCCAAAGTGCGATTCCTTTTACTAGAATTTCTGAATTTCTTCCCCTTCTCTTGGTACTTGTGATAGTTCATGTTTGAGTGGATTAGAGCTCGAACGGTTAAAAGTAATAAATTAATAATATATAAGTCGCATTTTCTCGTAATTAAAAACAAAATGAAAGGAAAAAGGGGAAACAGTGCTTGGCAACATCAAATTAATGCTATATTCAAAAGTCAAACAAAAAGTTAATGGAGAAAATATAAACCTACATTTCAAAATCCAAGCAAATGGTTTCATACTCTCGTATTTTTGTTTTATTGCTTGACTCCTTATTTTATATAATCAGTGTGAAGAGGACTATGTTAAATCTAAACTCAACTTTGTTAATGGAGAAACTTCCCTCTGCGTTCTCTCTCCCCGTTTCTCTCTCTACACAATATATATATATATATATATATATATATAAAATAGATTGAACCCCAAACTCTATTTATGACTTCAATAAAATTTACATGTTGTGCAAGTAGACACTAAACCGTTTAAATTATAATATTGTTAGTTAAAATGGTTCATTTGTAATAAATTGTATAGTTCCTGTCATTAATTACTTACATCAGTAATGGGTATTTTTAAATGTAACCACATAATTCATCTTCTCATCCTACCAAAAGTCAAAGTAATGTTAATCTTAACCTAAAAAATAGCGTAAAACTTTTTTTCTCACCTCGGTTTTTATATTTTTAAAAAATTGCCACTAATTTATCTTCTCACTCGCTTAAATTTTTAAAAATTAAAAAATTACATTCTTTCCAACAAACAAGCATATATTATTTTCATTTAATTACATGCATCTTATAAATATAAGTTTATAATAAGTATCCTCATAATTTTATATAGAGTACTAGACTTTCATTTTTACTTTCACCGGCATGATAACATTTTTAAGGATGCTTTTCTTAATTTATCCAATCTTTTTATTTGTTCATGCATGCGTAGTTCAGTAAAACTCATATTAAGTTATCTAATGTCAAAGTTAAAGAAAAGTAGTGTTAACATGTACCTAATATGTCATAAATAAATATAAAAAAAAATTATGTATTATATGTTGTACTTTTATTATTTCAATATTTAAATTCTTAAAATTACTCGTAAAAAAATTGAAAAATGAAATAGTTTGGTGAGAAAATTTTATCATTTTAATATTTTGTAAGGAAATCGTTTTCTTGAGTCTCCAAAAAATTAAATATCATAGAAATCGAAAGTAACCAAATAATTTAATAAATGATTTATTGTTATAAAAACTATTTTATTTTTTCAATTCATTTTTTCCCTTTTCATAAAAGATAACATATATTTACATACAACAAATTGATCTTTTAATGTTTTTGGTGTAGTGAATTAAGTCTTATATTTATTTATTTCATAAAGATAAAAATAAAATTTGTAAATAAATTTGAAATATGAATAATAACCATTTAAGATAAATGAACAGTAAAAGATTATATAAAATACCATATAATTACTAAAACTGTATTTATGACAATTAACATTTTGTATCTTGGGGGTACTATTTAAATGAAATTTTAATAAAATTTATTACGAACGATGTAAATTTTATTTATTATGTTTTATATTAATGAAAAATAATATTATTTAATGTTTTTACTTTTAGCAACGACATTTTATCGTCCCTATATTGTTTAAGTAAACTCACCCCACCGCTAGTGTGAAATGCAAAATTTTTTAAAAATTTGATGTGGTAAGAATAAAGTATTCTCACAGGAGGGTGAAAAGATTGATTTTGTATCTTGGGAGTACTATTTAGATGAAATTTTAATAAAATTTATTACGAACGATGTAAATTTTATTTATTATGTTTTATATTAATGAAAAATAATATTATTTAATGTTTTTACTTTTAGCGACGAAATTTTATCGTCCCTATATTGTTTAAGTAAACTCACCCCACCGCTAGGATGAAGTGCAAAATTTTTTAAAGATTTGATTTGGTGAGAATAAAGTATTCTCACAGCAAGGTGAAAAGACTGATTTTATAGGTGCATTTAAAAATACACAAATACAATTAACCCTAGTTTCTAAAAGGCCGATGGATTCAGAATATTTTGTCCATGTTTTCTACGAAACCATTTGAAATTAATGCAATCTCTAATTCGCTGTAGTGTTTTTCACGTTCTTGATGGAATGTGATAGAAGTATAAAATTTGTTTCCTTATTAAACATTTTAATGCTGGAAGCTTCAACCTAAAACAAACAGCAAAAATATAAAAAATGAAAAGAAAGATAATTATTTTTTGTAAGAATTTAAAAAATAAGTTAAGGCATGTGGTAAAACCTATTTTTACTTTGCGACTTTTTTTATGAAAAAAATAAAATAAAATAAAATTTGGTGATTGATGAAGAAAAAAAATTCACAAAAAATAATAAATGATGGAGGACATTTACTTATAAAAATAAATATGAGATGAAAAACATTTCATCATATGTCTCAACTTATTTTTCAACTTTTTACACAAATCTAAGTGTTTTTTTTATCATTCTCCGTATTGCCGAAATGCGAAATTTATGATCTCAAAAGTTGTGCTACATTTCCATTAATCAAAATACTTATTTCCATTTTTTACTTCGGAATATTGGCCTCCTCAAAAGCACCCAATTCATTTCTTTATTTCTTGGGTAAAATTAGCGAGAAAATATTCAGTAAATTTAGTATATCACGTGACATATTTATGTTGTATATTAGAGTCGATACTAAAATTATATTTGAGTTCATCATGAGGGTTCATCTCTCAATGTATGTTAATTGCATTGAATATCTTCTCAAAAATAATAAATGATCACAAAAGGAGATGGAAATTTTTTCTTTCTCCGAGAAACCAAAGGATGAAAAAAAAAAAGTTGAACTAACGCTCCACATAATAACAAGATGAAAAATAATAAGAAAACAATGTAGTTTTGTAAAAAGATGGAAAATAGGTTAAGTAATATGATGAGATTTATTCTTACTTTTTGATTTCTTCCACGAATTTTTTTTCCTTCGCGTGGTGTTGAAGAATTTTTTTTCACATAACATAAAAATATGATGAAGCACATATACACGCAAAAATGATATGAGATACTTATCAAAAAAAAAATGAGTATAAAGGATGATGGAGGGTTATAAAGCAAATTCCTCAAACTAAGACTCAATGAAGCTTAGCATGTTATCAAGCCCAACTTGATACGGTCATAGACACTAGAAAGTATCACGTTCATGAAACAGGCTCCTTTAGCTCTTTCATACACAAAACAATTCAAAACGTTAACACTTTCTTGGGTCGACAGTTTGAACTCACTTGGTTCAACTCAGGAATACAACTTTTTTTTTTTTAATTGTGAGATTCACAGTACTAGAATTATGTCTCACAAAGGACTGACTCTTAATTCGCGACATCCTCAAAAGGAAAGGGGAACTCCTAATTTGAGATGCAGTATAACTTGCCCTTTAACTTCACCAAAGATACACATGAACCCTGCACTTTGTACGCACGAGACGCAGCAATCAGAATCCGACATTAAGCTGCAACTCAAAATTACAATCAGCTGAATTAAGTAAGATTTCTTCAAAAAAACGTTCACCTTACAGAAACAAAAGCAGATAAGCGTCTCAGTGCACATTAAGTATAGTAAAAATTATTTTCCATTCTATTAAGTCAAATCACTTGTCTATAAAATAAAAGATAAAAACCTTCTTGACAAAAATGAAAATCTAGCACCACGAAAATGATGCTCAAAGTAACTGTGAAAAATGAAATGAAGTTTGAGGTTTACACATGATTTCTCAGGCATTACACATTAAAGCCACAAACAGGTTGCCAATATGGAAAATTTGTTCACTTTGGTCCACCAAATTTGTTCATCATTTTCGCAATAATGGGAGCCACCTTGGGATTCGACTGATGCTTTGCAAGATTCGCAGGGTCTTTCATCACTACAAGAAAACACAACGAAGGTCGGATTAGATAAGGAAATTAATCACCCCTAGTGTTTGAAACCCTAATATAGGATGTGCACTTCTGAGTGAAAAAGAAAGGATTATCCATCTTTAACTCTCAAACCTAGTTTTCTAGCAAGCAACTCCTATCGATCCGATCATCAAGTGATAATCTCATAAAAAAATGCCTTCTGTGGATTGTGATGCTCTTATCAAGAAAGTATTAAACATCATCCGTAATGCATGTAATAGAAAAATGCAGCCATGTTATTAAGTTACGGGATACTACACAAGACCTATATCATAGGGTATGTTTGGATAGAATGGCTAGCTTTTGCTCAACCATGGTGTAATTATGAAGGTACACAATAATTTCTCACACAGGTACATGACTTGGTAAAAGCAAAATACATTGGCAATAGCTGTACCCTGTACAATATATGGTATTAGACAGCAGTGTTGGGTGACAAGTGTTATCAATTAGACTTAAGTTGAGCACTGAGGTTTCGTTTTCTTTAAATTCTTTATGGACGAAGGAATCATCTTCCATGGAGAGGAAAAAGCTCAGTTTTAATTTGTTTCTTGGTTGTCTTGGGAATGGGGATTAAGATCAGCAGCATTATGCTGATGAGAAAATATGCCCAACTATTGTTAACTTTATCAAAGGTATGGGCCCCAATAATTGTGAGGGTTGAGGCCTGTCGAAGGGATGAATTGATTTGGTTAGGGAGAGGCAATGGTATTTTTTCTGGTCTTAAACACCAGGATCTCGAAGGACAACTGCCACATTTTCATCGAACAGGGATTTCGAAAACTGGCTCCAAGGGAAGTGGCATTTTCTCAATTGAGAACTAAAACTAAATGGTCTACTTTAACTTCGCATAATTAGAAGCAGAAAGCAAAATGTTGCGAATAGATATTGCCTTTATCTGTGTGACATTACGTGATGATAACGAGGGTCATTTATTTAATTCAAATTTAGGTCAGCATAATCCATAGGTAGCAGATTACCAAAAAAAAAATGGTGCAACTCTTCTAGTTATCTTAACTTACCATCAAGATCAATTACACATTTCAAGCAAAACATAAATGCATATAACATGTATCTTATATGGGGAAGGTTCAACAAGGACATTTTACACCCACTAATAACTTTTTCCCAAATTTATAATTCAACAATCTAGCTGTTGGATTTGACCATTTTTATGTATCAAAGATGCAAGACAACAATTAAATCAATGGACAATCCGGAAGTCCCTAATCAAAATCATCCTTCGACGTAATTTTTGTGCCTTAAAAATTAAGAAGATAAGTTAGGCAAAGTGATCAAATAGTTATAAAGAATAAATGCATTTAATATAAAATTGAATATATCATATTATGAAAAGCACCTAATTAATATGTTAGATTGTAAATTTAATTTTTATCAAAGAAAAAGACAATGACTAAATTCTTCTCGCAATGCATTCAGTTTTCATACGTGATGTGAGAACCTTCTTATTAATATACCCTATCACGTATAACATTTTAGGTTTTTTGCAAATCTAATCAAATGATCAAATCTAAGGGGCCAATAAGATTTTAATTCTTGCCCGGAAAAAAAAGGCGCAAAGGTTCTTAGCTTAATATATCATTAGTCCACAACAAAAAGATGGTATTTCGTTGTATGTCTCTGTATCAATGTCCTGTCAATTTAAATCTCATCATATCAATATGCCTTTTTCAATAAATCAATTTACCAAAATAACCTACTGTGTCCAGTATCATTATTCCCAAGAGGGAAACTTTCCCATAAAAGAAAAGAGAGGTGAAAGGATCTTATTTTGATTTGTTACTTGCTTTGTACCCACACAAGAATATGTAGAGAAACGCAAAACCATACCACATAATTATAACAAAAGGTAAAACCGGCATTCCAGACCAGTAAACACAAGCATGTACTGTTCAGTTCAGTTCAAAGACGGTGCTGACAAATGTGTCATGCAAGTGGACTCCACTTGAGGATCTTTACCATACCACCATATGTAAAATCAGAACACAATCCGACAGTCTAAGTCAACAGAAAATATTCGGGGAAAAAGTGGGTACCATCTTGCAGAGCAGCCATTACTTCAGGATCTTTAAATGCTGCCATCAGCTCAGGGTCCTGCCCAAATCAAAAAGATAAAGGATGACATGAAGCCACCATTTTGTTAGTAAAACCCTTCTAGGAGCGCAATCTTGCCGAACAACCAATGAAAAAATGCAAAACAACTAAAAGATATTGATATAAGATCCTAAAAAGGACAGTTTATGGGTGTAGGGAAAAAAAATTATAAATCTTAAGGACAAATACAAAAGGAAGATACTTACATTCAAAATTTTACTATAGTCAATGTTGCCAGGCATCCCTCCCGGGGTACTCCCAGGAGAACCCCCAGGCGTGCTCCCAGGGAAGCCTCCAGGCATGCCACCTGGAAAACTTGGCATACCACCAGGGAAACCTCCGGGCATGCCACCAGGGAAACCTCCAGGCATCTCGGGCATGCCACCAGGAAAGCCTCCAGGCATGCCACCGGGGAAGCCACCAGGCATTCCAGGGAAGCCACCTGGCATACCACCCCCTGGCATACCACCTGGTCTCCTGCTTGATGACGACTGCTCTTGCTTCTTAGCCTTCTCATATTCAGCCTACAAAAAAATACACCAAAATATCATCCATTAGGTAAGCAGTAAGGCAGTAAGCTAAATAATAGTAATAATAATAATGGGGTAATGATATTAGCACTCAACAAAAGTACTCTAGCACTCTAAAATCATCTTTAGTGACATTTTTTATGGAATAATATCATGTAAAAGAAATTTATGAAGTTACTTCCATGAAATTTTAATTTACATTTGAACAATGATAAACGGGTATGAATCTTTCACTGCAACTTGAAATCAATATACTAAATTCCAAATAATTAGGCTCCGTTTGATTGCAAAGTGGAAAAGGAAAATAAATTGAGTTAGTTTTGATGAAAAGATGGAAAATAAGTTTGAGTGACAGAGGTGATATCCTCTTGTTTTTTAAGTTTTTCCATGAAGAAATTTTCTTTGCTTGGTGGTGAGTAAAAATTTTCCACCAAACATATTGAAGGATGAGGATATATACTTATAAAATGAGTAATATCTTTCACCTTATTTTCTATCTTTTCACACAAACTAACCAAATTTATTTTTCTTTTCCTTCTTCGCAATCAAACAGAGCCTTAATATTTTAAATTATTCTCTTTATAAATAAGTTTTAAATTTTAAAATAGTTAATGCTTTCAATTGATATAGAGTAGATGAAGGTAGAAGTGTATGAGGGAGTAAATGAGGTAAAGCGGCTTGGATTGTGGTATAATAGCGGAGCGATTGTTTTCCTAGTTGATTTGAAATTTCATGTGAGGGGAATACACATCCTATGGTCCACATATATCACATAATGTTGGTGACCATTGGGTGATGATATTTTAAAGAGGAAGTAAGTGTTGACCATTGTTCCTTGTTATATAGATTTTAGATAAAAAGAAGATAACTGCACAGCTTTGGTAGGAGGTTGCTAAACAAGAACAAAGTTTACCTGAGCTTGAGCCTTTCGCCGTTGTCTCTCACATTCAATCTTTCTATCCTCCCGTTCTTTGCGCAACTTGTCATACTTTCTACGGTGCTCCTCGATTTTGTGTACGTTGGGTTCAACCTGTGTATATCAAAACTCAACGTGAGACACAAAAACAAGCTAGAAGTACAAAGCAATAACAAGCAAACCTAGAATAATACGTTTTTCTCGTCACATGACGGCATGTATGTACAACAAAACACCTGTATTAAAGTTCTGCTTTATTTTGGCAATGGGTCTTGTTGCATGGAAAAGTTAAAAGGAGAGATGCCAACACCACAATAGTACATGCGCACACAACATATTCAAATCATGGAATGAAGACCAACCTTCTTAAGTACAGCACTTATCTCCTCATCATAGTCAATAGTGGATGCCAAGTGAAGATCCTTTGCAGCTTCTGCCCAGTGGCCAAGCATTGCTCGTGCCATTCCCCGGGTTTTGTAGCCTTTAGCTGAATCTGGATTAATCTGCAATAGGTATATGAAATGCATAAGATCTCATATAAAGAAATATCACATTAAATTGCAACCATTTTCATAACAGCAGACATAATAAGAATAATAGTAGTAGAGAGTTTTGGAACACTCAAAACACATAAGACACTGTATTAGTAGTATTAGGAAGTAGGAACAATTATTAGCTTGTAAATACCACATCCCAAATTGAGTGTGTAGGTGTATCCCAGTGATAAAGAACACCCACCAATCCTTGAGGTCCAAAGGCGAGTCTCACCAGCTGTTACTGCAGCATTTAACCACCTCTAACCCAACGTAATAATGTACGTTTGCTCAAATACCATCCCAAGTTAAGAGTCCTCCATTCCTATTCACATGTCCCAAACTATGAATCCAAATCCCTTCTTGGGACATAATCAACGTATTAAATCACACAATATGACAATAGTAAACAAATTTTGTATCTAATAATTAATTATGTTGACATCAATGTATTGCTGTGAAAGTGTGAAAGTCAAACATGGACTCTTAATTTCGACGGAGGGAACATAAGAATAGCTGAAAATTTTATATTTTCCCAATAAACTTATATTTTATTTTCTTTAATAAAACGGAATGGATCAAGGCCTCTTAGAGCACCTAACCGGATACACCTGAATGGGCTAAGCACCCACCCACAACGATACGAACCCAGCAAAGCTCTCCCATATGAAATAGATGGGCACATACACGTGTGGGTCACAAATTACAGTTGTGATACGAGGAACGTGACACCATAGTGTACACATGCATGGGCACTGTTAACAAGCTTGCATGTTCCAATGCACATAAGAGGCTTCCATCACAAACCTAAATAGGCCTTTTTCTTGAAGAACTCAAAGAGGCATGTTTAAATCATATTTATAAAAAGAAAGCCAAAGAAAAAGAAGGTTAAGAAAAACAAGCACAACCTTAAGTGCCGCATCCGCATCCCGAATAGCAGCATTGGGTTTCTTCATTTTGATGTACACACTAGCTGTAGAATATAAAACAAAGAATTGATGTGGAGAAACTGCAATCATGAATTGTGACCTTGTAAGAACTCAAAACCAGGCTTCTTTACCTCTGGTTCCATACATAATTGCCGACGTAGGGTTGAGCAAGATAGCCTGCGTCAGATGCTCTATCGCTTCTTCCAGCTTACCTGATCAATACATAACCAGATTATACGTTAAAAAAAATGAACATAATTATAATATATCCATACAAACAGCTGTATACAAGTAACAAGCATACAAACACATATAATAAATAAGAATGATATACCTTCCGAAAGTGCTTCCATGCCCTTCGCCTTTGCCTCTTGTGAAGCATCACGGTCTTCCTCGGTAACCTCAACAGAAGGATCCCCCATCTGAAGTTAAATGTTAAGCATTCACTTCACCACAGAATTTTAAATAGATGTAATCTCAAAACCATAATTATTAAATGGGCCAATTTGTGTGAACAAAACCTTTTGAGGAGGATCATTATCGCCTTCCACAGTTTCACCTTCCAGCTCAACATCAGATTCGATTATCTCGCCCTCATCTTCTTCATCGAAAGTCTGTGGTTGAGGCTCATTTGTTTCCTCCATGTCCTCATCACTCTCCTCGACCACATAAGACTTCTATACTCAAAATCGCGAAGAAACATTCAAATTACCCACGTTGAAAATAAAGGTAATCGAAATTCATATGATAAACCTAAAACCTAATACCTGCTGTTTCAGTTGCTGAGAAAATAGGTTTGAAGTACAGAGCTAGATAGACGAATTAGATTTAACTCAAATAATGATGAACTTTTAGAATAGAAAATTAGGTTTCACTCACTTTCCTACTTTTTCTCAGCAATCAAAAACTACAGAAAAAATTACGAGATTTAAAAAAATACCGATTTAGATTCTCCGTACTTGTCTGCAGAGTGAGGAAGCTTAGCTCCGAGGCTGAAAAAAAAAATCACAAAGGAAATGAACATAAATTTCAGTTCTATAGCGTAGTCATGGACATGTATCTGTATGTGTTGATTAAAAATGTGAGTAGTGTTACCTTTGGATATAGTCAGTGAAGAAAGAGAGAGAAGGATCGGCAAGAATGGAGGGATCGGATTTGCAAATGTCGACGAACTGCTTCAGTTGGTCGAGCTTCGCGGCGTCCATGGCTTTCGATAGAAACAGAGAGAGATAGAGGGGGTTTAGAGATAAAAGTCGTGAACGAGATTCTGGGGAATTGGAAAAGAGAAAACAATAGCAGAGGGTAGCAGTGATCCCATGAAAGGTTTATAGGGTGGTTTTATACGCTGTACGGTGTTACTGGAAAATTGCAAGACCCGCGAGAGATACCGTGGACCTAAATCTTGACTAGTCTTCTCTTTCTCCTCTCCTTAAGACCCCCATTTGGAAATTAAAGAAAAAAAATAAAAGAGAGACAGAGAGAGAGAGAGAGTGAGGGCGTGTTTGGATATGTGATTTTAAAATTTTATTAAAATTATAATTTTATAATATTATAATTTTAAAAATTGTAATGTTATTGAATTATTGAATTGTATGTAATTTTTATTTAAAATTCTAATATAATTTAAAATTTATTTATTTGAATAAATTGAAAAATCCATTTGAAATTTCAAATAGACAACAGAGAGATGATAGTGGAAGTTTGCCATAAGTAGCGTAACCAGAAATTCAAAATCGGGGGTTCACAATTTGAATAAACTCAAACACTTCCAATTCGATGCCACATTGATCTACACAACCTATAAATACATCCAAAGAAAAGGAAATTCGAAAACCGAAATGAATTATGATTAAGATAAGTAGGTCCTTCTGAAAACATAGCCCATGGTTTGGTAGCTTTTCTCCCCAACTTCCTACAGTTATTACTGTTTCTTGTTTGGGCCATGTCTCCTAGTAGAACAAGAAAAAGAACAACTAATTTCAACTTAGAATAACAATTCCCAAATACATAAATTCTTTTCGGGACTGGAGTGAGGCTATAAAAGTTCAACCTAATACAAGAAAGCATGACTATTTCTTTATGACGAAGGGAGTATAAACTAAAAAAAGGTTCTTGTTCAAGACAAGAATCCAATGTATTATGGAATCCAGATGATGAATTCTAACTGAATATATTGTCCTTCATAGAACCACCATATTAGAGAACTAATAGTCTAATAGTAATGACTGCAAACAAAAAATAATCCATTCTTAAACTACTTTTTTCTTCTTTTTTTTTTTCTATTTGAGGATCCAACCACAATAATTACTCTACATCATTTTGTATACTCGTGTCCACGTGCTATGTTCAAGGAAATATGCAAAAACAAAAGTATAACAACTCAACAATGAATATGATGATAAAATTTCCAAATCCATGGTTCATGTCCATCTCCATTAATTTAAAACAAGCTCATGATATCATAATCAAGTCTGCTAAAATCACACTACAACTGATATACTCATTCCAGCCCACCTTTGTTAGCAAAATCAAATAAAATTAAATCATAATACATAACAGAGCTATAATCAGCCATATAACTCACATTTATTAGATTTAAACAATGATCAAGAAAATAACAAATTAGCTATAGCCTACAAAACTCACATTTCACCATAATTTTTACAAATTAAAACGAAGCAAATAGAGAACTGTTAACCTTGGTGGTTTAATCGGTGATGAGTGGCTAAGGCCTGAGTGCGTGGGTGGTCGCTGGTCAGTGTTATGGATGGGAATTCGCTGGATAGAGTCGAAGAGTGGAGTGAAACGGAGCAGGAAAAAAAAGGAGAAACAAGGGAGAAAACTGAAGAGAACAAAAAAATAAAGGGAGATAGTGAGATCAGGATCTCTCTCCTCATTTAAGTGTATTTCAATTCTTAAAATACCCCTCAACTTTTATTTTTTACAATTGCATACCCACAACTATAAATTTATGCATATAAGTCCCTATTTATTTATAAAAAAATGACAAAATCATTGCGCACCCCCTCGTCACTACGTAGACACGCCCCTGTTTGTCATATATATATTCTTTATATATACACACATATATTATATTTATTGTATACATACATATACATAATATCTACACACACTTATAAATGCAGAAGTCTTTTATAACAAAAAAGACGAAACGAGTGGGGGGTTACAATACATATGTAATTTACATAAATATATATATATATATATATATATATATATATACATGTTTATCAAATTTTTAATATATAATCATATAAAGTATTCATGATCATGTAATTAATTAACTAGCATGACATTTGGTACTGTAATTTATAATACGAATAGTATTTTCTTGCATTGTAATGGTTTGTGAGAGGATAATTATGCAAACGACATACCATAAACCTTTGAAATTTATTTTATGCTTAAAAAAGTAAAAAATTATGAAATAAATGAGCCTACAAACAATTCTAAAAAAAATTCATCAAAATTATTTTTTTTAAAGGATCACCGTTCTCAAGTGTTTTTATTTTTCTTTTTTGCTGTATATGAACTTTTTTTTCTTTTTAAAATTGTAGCATCTTATCATTTGATAATTAATTTGAAATTTAGAGTTTTCGGAATTAATAAAATATATATATTTAATACTTATGTTCTTGGTTGACCTTTGTGATAAGATTTCGATTACATGTTCAAATTTGAAATATTTGTTTTAGATGTTTAGTTTGAATTTGAGCTTTTGTTATTTATATTATTTTATTTTTTAATAGTTGTTATCTTTAATAAGGGGTAGTTTTGAAAATGTCTATCTTTTATTTTTAATAAATTAAAATTTATTTTGTCATCGATTAAAAAGTTGTCATTGAAACTAATCCTAAAAATAGAATATCCTTTGTTAGAATGAGAGTAATTGATTTGTACTTTAAAAAAATATTTTAATTTATTTAATTAAATTAGATATACCTATTAATCTAATTTATTTTTTAATATTAAATCATTAATAAAATAATATTTATAAAATTAAATCAATAATATTTTTTTGTTAGTTTATCCACACTTACGGATTAATTTAGCTGGCAATATTAATTAACTTAACAATATACATTAACTGAAAGATATCAATATAAATAAAATCACCAATTTTATAGGGGTAAGGAATAGGGATATCCTGTATTAGAATTATAAAATCATATAATGAATATCTAATTTATGATTCCTTAAAATTAAATAAAAAAAATGGCATGTCATCAAGTAACAGTAAGTTACCCACTTAACCTTGAATTTAATAATTTGTATTTATCCAATGTATATTAATTATGTTAGCCAACTATACATTTGATTTTTTAACCATTGATTTTTCATCTAATTGTTAATATTACAATAATCATCAATGGGTAAAAAAAAAGTAACCGTTGAAACCACACACACACATATATATATATATATATATATGTATATGTATATATTCGTGGCTGCATGGCTACAGATTTTATTTTATTTTTCTATTCAACAAGGGGGTGTGAAGGGTGGGACTTCTAAGGGAGGAGTGGGACTGGGGGTGACAGGAGGACGGTGGGTATACAGGGTGAGAATGATACGAGTGGTTATTGATGGTAATTTATTTTTATTTTATTTAAAGTCTAATAGAATTATAAAACTCTTCTATTTTAATGGAGTTTAATCCTTTAAAATTTGTGGTTTTGAAATTATACCGGAATTCCAAAATTATAAACTTTTAAATTTTTTAAACAATTGAATTCTAAAACCGTACTCCAATTTTATCCTATAGAATTAAGGTTGCCAAACACACCTCGAACTTGAAAAATAAAGGTTTGGTTTGCGACAAAAAAATATAACATGTTGTATTTGAATGGTATTTAGAATGATATGATTGTAATTTTGTTTTATTTTTTGTAATTTTTTAACATTTTGATTCAGATCAACTATGTAGAAAAGAAGTGCAAGTTGCTTTCATAAATTTTTATACCAATTAAAAAAAAAAAGATATTTCATTCACATAAAAAAACTCTATACATTGACGCTAATTTCCACATGATTGAGTTTTGGACAAACCAAACACGGTCTTAGAATAAAATTTCTTACATTATGTCAAATATTGATAAATCATAAAACTCATTTGTTTTGACTTTTAACATTTAAAAAAAAAAGAAACAGAAGATATTGTATTTTCCTTTGAAATTGTTATTTGTCTCTTTCCAATGATAAGATGAGATGGAAAGAAAACATCTTAATTAAATTATTTATTATACCAAAATTACCCCATCATTGATAACAATGAAATATAGTATATATCATTTCATAAATATATATATATATATATATAATAATGTAAGGGGAAGGATTTAAAGAGGACCGTTTATTTTGTCCTTAAATGCGGACTTTTGAGAGAGTAAACGAATGAATTTTTTTATGAAACTTGGTGAAGATGATCTCTATGATTATTAGATCATCTCCACCAAATTTCATCAAAAAATTCAACCGAGAAGCGAGTTATCTAAACATCTTAAAATTTTAACGGTTAGAAACACACATATATATCAATTTTTTAGTTAACCCTCTTCCCGATTGAATTTTTCGATGAAATTTGGTGGAAGTGATCTAATAATCATGAAAATCATATTCACCAAGTTTCATAAAAAAATTCATTTATTTACCCCCTCAAAATGATTGGTCCACATTTAAGGACCAAAAAATTGGTCCTCTTTAGATCCTTACCCTATAATGTAGGGGAATGATCTAAAGATGACCATTTATTTAGTCCTTAAATGCGGACCAATAATTTTGAGGGAGTAAACGAATGAATTTTTTTATGAAACTTGGTGAAGATGATCTCCATGATTATTAGATCATCTCCACCAAATTTTATCAAAAACATGACATGTGACACATAATAAATGTACTTTAATATCTATAACATTCATATTATTCTCAACTTTTTAATAATTTAATATCCCATATCTAATTTATAATATAGTATATTAATTGTAATATCTAATTTATCTAGCATGCAATATCTTTTTTTTATCAACTATAATATATAATTTAATTGCTAGAAAAACATTAATTATAATATCTAAATTTTAAGGATTTTTTCAATAAATGTCTTCATTTGTTTAAGACATATATATTTTTTTATCTTCTTCTTATCTATCTCCGTCCATCTCTGAGAAAAAATGTGCTATTACACTACTCTATGTAAGCATTTAACTATTATATTATTCGCAAATATTTCATATATTATCATATATCATATATAAATAGTATGTAAAATGCTCTCTTCTCACAATATTGTGACACATGTTATTGCATTAGTGCTTTTCAAATTCTAAATAAATATTTTATTTTTTTACAATTTATATATATTCCTATTTCCATACCTATTGTTTTCTTGCACTCTCTTTCATTTATTAAGTTTTTTCTTTTAAGTTCCAATATGCTTTAATCTCTATAATATTCCTATTATTCTAAATTTTTTAATAATTTAATATCGCATATCTAATTTGTAATATATGTATATATATTAATTGTAATATCTAATTTATCTAGTATGTAATATATTTTCTTGCAAATATAATATCTAATTTAATTACTAATAAAATATTAATTATAATATCTAAATTTAAAAAAAAAATAGATATCTTTAGGTTTTTAAGAATTTTTCTCTTATCTTTGTCTCCTTCCCTCTCTAAGAAAAAAGGTACTATCACATTGTTTTATATAAACATTTAACTATCATACCATTCGCAAAACATTTCATATATAATCATATCATATGCGATTAGAATGTAAAATGCTCTCTCCTCGTGGTATTGGAACATGTGCCATTGCATTAGTACTTTTCAAATTCTAAATAAATATTTCCCTTTTTTCCAATATATATATATATATATATATTCATGTTTTCTTATTTTCATGCCTTTCTGTTTTTACACGGTCTCTTTCATTTATTATTATTTTTTATTTCTAACATAATATTGAGTTTAATATATAATATAACTATAGAATATATATATATAATTTCTAATATATTAATTAAATAATTAATTAATTTTATTTTTTAGTATTCAATCTCTTAAATCCATAATGTATATATCTAAAATTCTAATTCTTACTTCAAACATTTTAATGTCAAAAATCTCAAAATCTCTTTCATTGATATTAGTTAATTATTGTTTTAATCTCTCTAATTTTCTTATACAGTGTAACTCTCAAATTCTCAATTATTATTTATTTATATTCGATAATTTTGTCTTTTAAATTATCTCCCTTATGTTGTAATTCTTTAAATATTTTATTTGTAACTTTCCTATTTAATCAATGATTTATACTCAGTGTCATTAAGATTAATGTTCTTAATATATATATATCATTCTTATTACGAATAGAACTCATAGCGGAGAAAATAGAAATTTGAAGTAGAGTATTATAATAGTAACATATTTAATGAACAAAGGCCTTTTTTTTTTCTTTGGTACGAGTTCTATTCCCATTAAGAGTGCTATATATATATATACATATATGGATTACAGATAGAGATAATGGGTTATAAGGTCTCGCTCCGTAATGTGTTGTAACTCTAAGGACGGATTCATGTTTAATAAAAAAAAGTAGTACTAATTTCATAATTTGGTTTTACAATAAGGACACTTTTCATAATATTAATTTATTTTAAGGAAAATGATAAATGTTGATGGACAAAACTACCCTACTATATCATTTATTCTAATTATACAAAAAACGTATTATTCTCTCTTACATACACATAGTTTAGAGAGAGAAAACAAAAAATAAGAGAAAATAGAAGTTGTCTCACCACCACCACCACCACCACCTTACTCTCCGGTCGTATCTCCGAGAGGATCATCGTTCTCATCATCATCATCTTCTTCTTCTTCTTCTTCTTTTCTAGATCTACAATAGTAAAACATATATAACTTTTGATCAAACCATTGGATTTGGCTAATTTTTGGATATGTTGTTTGGAAGACAAAGTTACTATTATTGTGCGAAAAATTAAGACGATCAGAAGTCGTTTTGCTATCGAAATCGATCAATTTTGACAGCCCAGCGGGATTTGAAAAAAAAATATGATTGTAACTCTTTTTTTTTTATTTTTTTACGAACCCTACGTCGATCCATATCTATATACATATAAATAAATTGAGTGGATGTTGATCTCATCAATTTTGTTGTTCTCTATTTTGTAATGGTTCTAAAATTATTTTAGCACATTTTGATTTGTTGTTCAAGTGATGTTATCTTATGGTTGTTGTTCAGAAGGTGCTAAATGCATTTAGCACCTTCTGGTTGTTGTCTAGATGGTACTAAATGCATGTAGCACCCTTTGGTTACTGTCCAGATGGTGCTAAATACATTTAGCACCTTCTGGTTGTGGTGCTTATTGTATTTAGCACCTTCTGGTTGCTGTCCAGATGGTGCTAAATGCATTTAGCACCTTCTGGTTGCTCTTTAGAGGGTGCTAAATGCATTTAGTACCTTTGGTTGTGGCGCTAAATGCATTTAGCACCTTATTGTTGCTGTCTAGCGGGTGCTAAATGCATTTAGCACATTCTGGTTGTGGTGCTAAATGCATTTAGCACCCTCTGGTTGCTGTCCAGGGGGTGCTAAATGCATTTAGCACCAGCTGGACATTTAGCACCCTCTGATTGCTGTCCAGCGGGTGCTAAATGCATTTAGCACCTTCTGGTTGTAGTGCTAAATGCATTTAGCACCCTCTGGTTGCTGTCCAGGGGGTGCTAAATGCATTTAGCACCTTCTGGTTGCTGTCCAGAGGGTGCTAAATTCCAGAGGGTGCTAAATGTATTTAGCACCTTCTAGTACTTTTTGGTTGTAGTGCTAAATGCATTTAGCACTCTTTGATTGCTGTGCAGGGGGTGCTAAATGCATTTAGCACCTTCTGGTTGCTGTTGGTGTTATAATGAGACGATATTATAAGGAAGGGGTATTGGTGTCTTTTTTGTATAGTGTCCTTAATTTACATAGCTAATTTTTAAATGTCCTTTATAATTATATTATTATTATAATGAGCCCTTATACCTAATTGCCTCTTACAGATATGTGATTTTTCACCTCGCTTTTCTTCTAATATATGTTTGTAATGTTATCTCCTCATTTTCCCTTTATATATTCTTTATATTTATATCCCCTCAACTATTTTTTTCCGTCATTGATGATAGAATTTATAGGCAAGAAAATAAATTTCTACTGATTAATTAATAAAAGTTTATATTTTATTCCCTATAAATTATATAGATTATAGATATGTAATTTTTCACCTTGCTTCTCCTCTCATACATGTTTATAATAATATTTTCTTATTTTCTCTACTTTAATTTTTTTTTATACTTATAGTCTCTCACATCATTTTTTTAAAGTCTTATTTAAGCTTTATTTGTATTTTTCTACTTCTTCTAAATCAATAATTCATACATCCGTCTCAATTGAAGAATGCAATAATTTAAGGATTTTATATTTTAAACTAGATGATTTTGTTCCTTACGTACATGACTTGTGTTAAATAATTAAATATGAAAGAGACTAATTATATATGATAAGTTTTTATGATATTATTAATTTGCAACTTTAATTAGGTTTTTTTTATTCTTTTCTTTTAGTCAATGGAAGAATATATATATGAAGCATTTTTTTTTTATTTTTTGGCGGTTTTAAAAATCATTTGTATTTAAAATGTTAATTTTTTTCCAATTCAAAGCAAAATATACCGTTAAAATATCATATAAAATATTAAATATAGTCCCCATTAATTGTTAAATACTCACATCGGGTAATTTGCATACTAGTATATATATATAAGCAAACTAGCACATCTAATCATTTATTTCTTTTTTCCACGTTGTCCAATTAAGAATTGACTCATTTCCTTTCACATTTGCCTGTAAAGACTCACTTTGTAACATATGGGCCAAGCGTAGAAGTAAGACATAAATTTGGATAGAAACCTTATATGGGCCAAACCGAAGCCTACTATTACTATTGAAAGTTTGAAACCCAAAATCTGATTTTGGCTACCTATGTCGGCCTCTGGTAATATGGTTGTTTCACTAATGATTTTGAGATGTCTAATTAAAATTCGTAGTCTAGATATTGTTAGGGACAATTAAAAAAAAGATTTTATTAGAAAAAGATTTTCACACTAAAGTTAAGGAATACTTTTTTTGTAAATAAAGGGCTTATTTTTTATTTTATTGATAATATGACATGTGTTTTTTTTTCATTGTAAAATGACATCCCAACCCTTCAAATAAACTAAAAAAATACCAATATGCATTAAAATATGGACTGCAATATGAACTTTGCAGTATATATTTCACTGCAATATGAACTTTGCAGTTTATATTTCACTGCAATATAAACTTTGCAGTCCATATTTTTGGTGCAAAGTTCATATTGCAGTCCATATTTTACCACAATGTGAACTTTGCAGTTCATATTTCTAATGCAAAGTTCATATTGCAGTCCATATTTCACTGCAATATGAACTTTGCAATCCATATTTTTTGTGCAAATTTCATAAAGAGAGGGTAATTTAGGTAATATATAACATGTTTTTATTAATTAAATGGTATTTAAATTTATTCAAATACTTTCATTTAAAATATAAAAAAAAATAGGCCTCTTACACTAATTACCAATTAAAAATAGGCCATTCATTCAAAAAAATATTATTCATTGGATTTTTGGTAAAAATCAATGTGTAATAAGACCTTCAACCTAATTTCTAGATATTGTTAACTCTACTTCTCATTGATGGTTGCTGATTTTGTGGTGTATTGAGTGGCATCTAATATAAAGAATGTTTTTTCTTTTTGTCTAATTTATGGAAAGTCGGTACTTCTTCTGAGTTATCTGCTCCGTTGGCAAAGGACTTTAAGGCTTGTAATGTTGGTTAGATCAACTACTTTAGGTCAGGTAGAACCACATTGGGCGACAAAACTCCCCATCCCAAGGTTTAACACAACTGAATTCTCAAAACTCGAACTCGAGATATTAGTTAAGATAGAACAGCCCCGTGCCAACTGATCTCGAGACATTGTTTGTTTTCTTTGTTTTATTTATGAAAAAAAAACAAAAACAAACTATTTGTAGAGTAATTCTTGTGCCCGTACTAGATTTGCAACGTTCCAAATTCTCAAATCAACAATCTCGTATACTTGTTCCAGTATCTATTGCTTATTACTCTAAAAGTTCGACTTTTATATAAAAAAAATAAAAAAATCCACTTAAGCAGCAGAGATTAACATTGATTATTACTAAATCAAATTATTATCCCCAAAACATCAATAAAGTGGTCACATTAATGCATTCCTCCCTGTGACTATTAATTAATAATTATATTTGTTAAGAAATACAAAGAGCAACGTATTAAAAAAAATAACAATATAGTCAAATTTCTTTTTCAACTAGCCGCTATCACTGATTCACTTTCCAAATATCTTTTTCAACGAGCTAACCATCCCTTAAAAAAATTACATTTGTACTGCTAATGGAGCCTCATTTTCATATTTCACCTTGAACCCTTGAAATATGCGGAGCAGCCCTGGGTGGTGTCTAATATGAATAATGCTACCTTGCTTAACTAATAGAAAGTCTATACTCTTCTTATGTTATCTTCTTTGTTGATAGTAATGGACCCAAGAATTTAACTAACGGGGAAAATTTAAAGCACACAAAAATATATTTAAAGTCGTAAAATTTAACCATAAGCATAATTGTATTAATATTAATACTTGATACAACTAAAAGTCTTAAATAATCCTCTTCATATTTAAGGCAATTACTCAACAATATGTCAAACAAAACTCTTTTGGCCCACTGGTTGTTGAAGTAATAAAATGATTAAAAAATTCGACAACTAGTTAATTTTTTTGACAATTTTCTTTTTAAAAAAAGAAGTAGTAAATAGTTTCATAAGATTTTCTTTAACTTCTTTCTTCTTTTACGAAAAAATCTCTTATCTACCATCTAAATAAAAAAATTAATGAATAAAAAAGCAAATTTAATATCTCTCCAAATCACAAACCTTATTTTTAATTCTTTTGCAACTGTGTAAAGCGTAAATGTGTAATCAAGCATACCAATCATCAAAAAGATAATTTAATACATCTAATACTAATATTTTAAATTAGGGGGTTTAGACCTAAATTAGCAAATATTTAACAATCACTCAATATTTAAAGAAATACACTTGTAATTATATGATTAATCAAGTAATACAACTCATATTATGCAAGTAATTAAGAAATAAATTTATATCTAATATTAAAAAATAGATCTAATAAATTAAATACCTTGAAATAAGAAGTGTAGAGTGGGAGGGATGGAGGGTGAGTAGTGGCCGAGGGACTATCACGTCGGTCAGTAAAAGAAGAGAAATGGAAGTGAAAAATGAAGATATATTAGAGAGAGAGAGAGAGAGCAATTAAGAATGGAGAAATGGAGAAAAACAGTTGAAAGATGGACGGGTTTAAGGTCTGGCAGTGAGATTGGGTGAATTTGATATTTTAAAGTGAAAATTTTCTAATGACCCTTAAAGTTTTATCCTTTACACTTAGGTACCCTAAAGTATAAATTTACGCACATAAGTCCCTATATACATATATATTTAAAAATATCTCATATATAGTAAAAAATTTGGAATCTAAGGTGGGACAATTGCCCCCTCGTAAGAATGATGTGCTAAGAAATTTATATAATTTATTATGTTAATTGATATTTTAAAGAGCACATATTAATGATATTTTTCTGTTTTTTAATGCTTCTCAAGTGTTATAAAAAATTGGAGAAAATTGAGAAAAATAGAGAAATTAAAGTAGGTGAAAACACCTAAAATATTTTAATACTTCTGGACGTATATCTTTTTACTTGAAACTCCAAATCATGCGATTCTTGAGCCTAATTTAAAGAGAATTTTGAGAGTTACAACTTAGCAACTCGGCACTTTTCCAAATTCAACCATTTTAAGGTCCGAATTGCGAAGCAAAATGCAAGAGTTAAAAAATGGCGAAAATTCATTATCTTCAATTATAGGTTGATTCATATTTTTATCATTTAAATTAAGTAAGCCCATTCATCTATTATGAAATGAAAGAAGCTGCAAAGACTATATAATGCCCAAATACCCATTACTCTAGCCCATGTCCAATTAAATATTTTAGGCCAATTCTTGATAAAGCCCATGTATCAAACCCAGCCCTATTTGTTGTTAGATTGCTCAAGTATAAAAGAAGTGCACATTACAGCAATCATGGCCGTGCACAGTGCCGAGTATACCTTCTTCTCTCTGCTTTATTTTTTGATTTTTTTTCCTTCTTTTGTTTTTACATTATTTGAAGACTTAATTGCTTTAATGCCAAGTAAGTTTAACTTAACTTTATTATTTTATTTTCATTTAATTTTATTCATGCTAGCCTAAATTTGTACTGAGGTTAGAATGCGTATATTTAATTGATTATATTGCACGTATTCATACTAGTTGACTCTATTAATTTAATACTTTAACGTTAAATACGATTCTTCCTATTGAATGCCTATTTCAATTTATAAAAATAAAGTTGGATTCACTTTATGATTTGTTGGGAAAAGATATAGGGTGTGTTTTGATGAATATAGTGAGTATTTTGACTTTATTTATAAATTTGGCTGTAGAAGAATTACAACGGAATTTTATAAATTAATTAAATTTGAATGATTTTATTTTTCGCAAATGATAGAGTTGAGAGACCAAATTATTGCGAGACAATAGTAGAGTTTATGCACATGAATACTTAGGAAGATGATATTAAGTGTATAATTTTGAAATCCTAGTCAATTAATTCATTAATTTTGTTATCTTGTTTAATATTATTTAATTTAGTTCCATTACTTTATTTTATTTGCTTTGCTTTATTTTATTTAATTTGCTTTATTTAATTTATTTGAATTTCATAAACTTTTTTAACTAAAAAAGGAGTTTAATGAAAAATTAACAAAGTAATTATAAAACATATCGTTTGAGTCCTTGTGGGTTCGACCTTGTACTTGCCTTAACTATAGTATATATGATTCGTGCGCTTATGAGTATTAAAATTTATCACAACAAGGGATGCCTGTGTCTGTTGGAGAAAAACTTTGAGGCTTTTGGTGTTTATTATATCATTTGTGTTCCCTTTGTCTTATCAGCTGGCTCTTTGTTTATTTCGTTCTTAACCACCCAAACACCACTCCCTCACCCCCGAAAAAAGAGACATTAATTGCAACGTTATAATAAACCGAATCAAATCACAAATCCATGGATGTATATATAAATGTTTATAGTCAAAGTAGTGATTTATATTCAATCCAAAAAAAGGTGGTGATCCTAATAATTTATAATTGTTGCAATATTAGTCTGTGTGTAGAGTGATAAGATTATTGATCTCACCTACCAATGACATAATTAATATTTAATCATTTGAGTCATTATTTTGAGTTTTAATATTAAGCCTATCTAGAATTTACTCTTACATCAATTGGATTGAACATTGACTTAAAACATCACCAATGTAACCCTCAATTGCTTAGAAACGAGATGTCATATGGGATAAAGACATAAAGAAAGTAAAAAAGGATCTTTAATATAACCATCAATAATAGGCATACAGATGATGCAGCGAACACGTGAATAAACATTCTGAAGTTGACTATTTACTTTTAAGGGTCTTTTAGAAAATATTTCAATGGCACACACCTTATTTTTATTTTTTAAACTTACAAATATTATAACTTTTATTTTATAAGTTCTTTAATATGAGTTATATTATATGATTCAAAATTATAATACCAAACATGATTTATACCAATGAGCTCTAGCTAATATTGTATCAGTGTTCACTCTTCACACGCACAAGTGGGTAGAGTTTAAATCTCATTAGCAACAATTTGATAGCGCAGTTGATTAATCTCTTAGGAAATGATGATGCAAGTATGGCGAAATCAGAGTGAAAACAAGTTTTCGAATAAGAGGGCAATAGGATGGTGATTTGAAACTATAGTGGAATTAGAGCGAAAACAAGTCTTCATAAAATAGCTTGAGGGCAATAGGTTGGTGATAGAGTTATGGAGGACCAAAGTGAAGCAAGTCTTCAGAAACTCGAGGGCGATGTATATGCATGCTCATATTCAAATCCTTTAAGGGACAATTTGATTGGGGAGGGTTACCCCTAATTATGTAGCTTACTACGATTTCTTAGTAAAATTTTAGCTTTAATCCTTGTCTAGAGTTTTAAAAAATACAAAATCCATATATATATGTATATATATTGCGTATAAACTTTATCAAATATTGTTTACTAATATTTTAAAAGACAATCTCCATTTTAGATTTGTTTTGGGAATAGACGTCTTGACCATGCAAGAAGAGATTTTTTTTAAACACATAGAAAAGACACATTTACTTGTTCATGGTTTAAAAGTATCAAATTCATTTTTACATTAGAGATGCTCTTCGCTATTGATGCATCATTCACATAGTAAATGATGGTAACTAATATATATTAACGTAAAATAATTTTAAGAAAAATATTCAATCAAGTGGATAAATTATAAAAACAAGAATAGTAACAAAGTTCCACGCTAAATGGACAAAATTATTTTTAACCCTTCCACTATTTTGTCTAAATGAAAAATTATTTCACCCTGTGGCAAACATCCATTTCACATAATGGAGCATTATGCTAAGCACCCTCAAGAAATAACAAGCGAAATCTGAAATGGAAATCTCTTATAAAAAATATATATATGTTCTGTCTGAAAGTAACATAACCACAACGTAGTTTTTATACATCAAGAATCGTACAGCAATGCAAAATAATAAAGGTTCGACGCTAAATAAAAGATTGAATCTATTGCACTAACTAGTGTACAAAGATCAAACTTCACTCAGAAATGTGCAAATATAGTTCCGCTCCATAACAACAGAAATAACCCGGCCGATAGTTTCCTCAAATAGTTGAAGAGGAGCAGTAGTCTTAATAAAGCATCATAGAAGCACAAACCAACAAGAAGCTGAACAGCCCGGTCGATCCGATCCTGCCCACATCGTTTCCTGGTACTCCTGTAAGAAAAATTCCGCGTTACAAATACTACAATTGTAACCAATATTTACTCTCTGCATTCCATTATATTATACTCGGCTGTGAATTTAGTTTCTTGTTACGGTCATAAATTCATTATTGAATGACAAAAGAGATAGGTGAGTCATTCGCTGAGATTTTCCAACTGCATTTTGTTTTCTATATAATCCAATTGTTTTGAAGCGAGCATGAATAGTTTCATGGAAATTAAAAGAAAAAGGATGGAAATCTCGTAAAATCACTCCTCTCTCTTTTTACCGTTTCTCATGAATATTAATTGCATTTGCCATCATTTTCAAATTTACCCTTAAGAATATAATTTTCTACTAATATCTTGAAGTCGGTGAATATGTTGTACAAAGTATCATTTCGTATTTTTTTTTGTTGAAGATGATCGATATTTCTTGAAATACGATTGAAATGCTTCCAGCTAGCCTAATAGAAATTGTTCCTCAGGGGACGTGGCAGTTGAAAAGGTCAGTCAATTACTGAAAAAAAAAAAAGTTTCAAAACTGGGGGCAACTAATCAAAGTGGTCAAATTTGGAGGCTAATCTAAATCATAGAACAGCTTGCTTTCCCCTAATTAATTAAGTCTTGCATCATAAGGTTCTTTAAATAAAGATAAAGAGTAGACTCATCATTTAAAAAATAGTATATTTCTCATCCGCCAGTTATGGAATAATTGAGTTGAGCTTCATGTTTTTGGACTTATTACTGTAATCTACTTATGTTTCTTGTATTTAAAAAAATTAAAAAGTTACCTCATTTAGTTTAATTTTGTATTCAACTCTCACTTTACTGTTTGAAATACGTGAAATTAAAATGACAAAATAAAACACAAATAGAGCTATTATTGAAGTGACATTTTTCAGAAAGTTGTGCTAACTTCTAACTTTGTTGAAGTGATTAGGTTTGAACGTTGACATTAAGCCAATCACTTATTTTTTCGGTAAGAGCACCTGTAACAGTAAGCTAATGACCATAATTTGTGTGTAAAATATAAAATATAAAATTCTAGAAATAAAATAAATATTGTGCGTATGAAATTTGGAAAGAGTAAAAGATTGTTTTCTTGAGATTAAGAGAGGGGGTAGAGACTAGAGGGAGAAAAAGCATGCAACAGCTAGCAATGAACAGGTTGTCAGGACAGTGGTGTTGGCATGTGCGGTTACATCTGAAATTTGTACCAAGCCCTTGTCCGTACGATAAAAACTTTACTCTCTGAATTTGCCTTTACTACAGTACTGAATTAATTTAATTACTAACCGCACAGTATAATACGCGTTTCATTTTAAAAATTAAATAATGTGATAGTAAGTGCAGAGGTAATTATTAATTCTGTAAAGTAAAGTAATTAATCACAAAATGGAGGAGATCGATCTAACTATAATTATTCGATCGCACTAAATAATAAAAATGGGGCAATTAATTAATTTCTTAATGAGATAAACAGGGAAAGCAAATAGGTTACCAGGCGGAGGTGGAGTATTAGGGGAACCTGGAGCTGGAGCTGATGAGGCTGCAAAACAAAATTCAGTCCAAATTAAATCAAAAATTAACCTAACCAAATTTACAAGCAGAGCAAACACAGATAAATTAAATATACCTACCTCTGCAAGCGCTGAGATCGCCGGGGATACCGCAATTACGGGAAAGACCAAGAGCCTGAGTGAGATTAACCCCGAGAGACTCCAAAAAACCCGGGGTCTGATAGAGATTGCAGAGACAAACTAGGTCGTTCTTCACTGTTTCTCTCAGTGGGTCACAGCACGTATTAGGTGGCCTTGTGGTCGAATTCAGGAAAGGACCACAGGGTACCAGGTTTTGCGCGCAAGACGCCGTCGCTTGCCCCTCCGCATCTCTAATTCCTACCAGAACCACCACCACCACCACCGTCAATAATGCCGCCGTCTTCGAGTAAGCCATGTCTTTCTGTCTCTCTCTATATATGTATCACTGTTTTGGCTTTCTTTCTCTACCAATTGCAAAAAGTAGGCTTTGAGGGTCGTTTGTATTTATATCCATTTCTCTGTTGATTTTTATATCTGTAGCTTCACGCGGAGGTGGAAATTTCTTACCTGTTCCCGCCGGACAATTCTTTCTCCACGCGCACACTATAAACGTTTGAAACCACCCTCGGGATAAAGTCGGAAAATCATAATATAAAATTATTTCATTTTCATTTTCATTTTCATTTTCATTTTCATTTTCATTTTCATCATTTTGTTTTGGGAGTATATTTTTCATGACAAATAAAATAATATTAAATATAAAAACCATACCAGTAGTTCATGTTGGAAAAGACAAAGTGTAGCCAGGGGCGGATCGACGCGGAGGCTAGGGGGCCCATGGCTCACATGAATTTTTAGTAATTTTTTTTTAGAGTACACGGGTCACTGTGCGCATGTGTAAAAGTTGGAGTTTGTCTGCGTAATTAAAAAAAGTCAGTGTTTGAGGGGCCTTTGTGTAACGAGATTTACAAGTTCGGGGCTGGTCTCTGTAAGTTTGTTCAGGTCAGTGTAAACAAATGAGGCAGCTTCCTTTTTTTTCTCCCTCAGGCTTCTTCTTCTATTTTTTTTTTAGCTGTAGCACAGTAGCACTTTTCATCTTCGTTTATTTGTTTTGACTCAATTTTGCACTTTAATATATAAAAATAAAATTATAAGCTTTAAAAAAGATCCATGAAATTATACAAATATGAAAGGATCCAAATTTTTTTTTTGTCTAGAGCTGAGCTGGCCCTGATTTGACCTCACTTGAATGATATTTTTAACTCCGCCACTAAGTGTAGTACACTAATAATATTGGTTAGCATAAAGATTGAGAGAGAAGCATAGATTTGACTAAAGGATGGAATTCAAATAATACAATTTAGAGTAATCTTATATTTACTTGTAAGTCTTTGTCATATATTTTTATTAGATATATTATATAAGTTGTACATTCATAAGATACAACAAATGTACAACTCATTTAATGCACCAAATAAAAATATGTGGTAAGATTCGTAGGTAACAAAAATATTTCCCACAATTTATTTATGGCTTTAGTGGTCGAGAGGGGTAATTCATACCCTCGATGAACGAGTTGTGGTCATATGGAACAAGAAGTTTATTTTAAATCATTTAGCCCGGTTTGCTTGTAAATTAAAAAACTAGATTTTTAGTTTTCTACCAAAAAGTATATTTTATTTTTATACTTTCGAAAATTCACTTCACTTTACTCTCTCTCATAAAAATTGTAAAACACAGTAACTTTAAATAAAAAATTCAGAATTAGATAAAAAAAATATATTTAAAACCTACTTATCGAGATCTATAAAGTAAGATCCATTGTGATTATTTTTTGATTTTTTTCATGAATTTTTTTGAATTGGTTGAAAAAAATTATAACAAAAACTAAATTCACTTTGCAACATAATTTCACACTTCCAAACCTGCTTTTAAAAATTTAACTAAAAAATTCAACCAAACAGCACCTTCGGCGTTGGTTGATCGTGTTTTTAAAAACGATTTTGGATTTTTTTTAAAAAAATTGTATTTAGTCTATCTATTTAAAAATTTTCATTTAAGTAAAAATATATTTTTTTGTTTATTTTTCTTTTGTATTTTAGAAAAACTTAAAAAATGAATAAAAAATAAAGATTATATTTTTTATAAAATTTTAAAATTAATGTATTGTATACAAATCAATCGAATTTAAAAAAAAAAATTAAAGAATTATACTTAAAAATAAATTCAAAATTCAAAAACCTTAAAATTAGGTTCCATTTGATAGCAATATAGAAAATGATAAAACAAACAATTAAGGCTCCGTTTGATAGTAACATGAAAAATAAAAATAAAAATAACTAATTTATGTGAGAAGATAAAAAATAAGGATGTGGTGAGATTAACTCTTACCTTTTGAATTCTTCTATAAACTTTTTTTTGGATGGTGATAATTTTTTTTCCCACAAAATATAAAAGATAATAGATGATATATATTTTAAAAAATTAGTATGAGATAAAAATATTTTCTATTTTTTTATTAAAATTAATTATTTTTATTTTTTATAATACTATCAAATAGCATATAATTATTTTTTTATAATAAGATAAAAAATAATATATTTCCGTAAGTAAGTGTAATGTAAATTACAAAGTGACAAAATATTCTCTTGTTTTTGTGTGAAAGGTTTCAAATGAATAAAAAGGTTATTAATTTAATTTTTTTGGTCCGAAAATAACGCTATCTAGTCACTCAGCCAGCACGTGTCCCCAATGAGTTTTTTGTGTGAAAGGTTTCAAATGCATGTTGGACCACTTTCTGATCTGTCAATGCTGGGTAGGTCCCCGCAAATACTGCAAAAGCGACCGAGTTTCTTTACGCCCTGCTCACCAATTTGATTAGTTATAGGGGACTATTCAAAGTCTGAATTAGTAAAACCGAAGCTGTCTCAATCCCAAGAAAATCCAAATCTTAAAAACAAACTAAACCAAAATTTCCTTCGCCCTTAAATCCTTAATCATGAAGGTGTGAGTATATATAATTCGTGTTTTCATTGGTAATTTTTTTTTTCATAATAAGAATGTTATAAGTTTGATTCCTGTAAATTAATATTAAATGTTTTATTATGTCTACCATTTATTATAATAGTTATAGAATTGTATAAAAAAATTTGTTTTATTAAATCATTATATTAAAAAAAAATTGCAAGTGTAAACACAAATGCTTACATATATATTCAAACCCCTTTAATCTCTTATTTCTTAAACCATTTAAGTTCATTCATGGCTTTCATATTATATATCTATATAAAAGAGACATATAAATGCTAAATTGTTAGTAATTGTGAATTAAAAAAATTCTATAATAGTGCTATTTTTTTTTTGTATTGGTAGTGTTTGCATATGCCATAAGAGCATATGTTAAGTATGTTATAAATTAAAACAATTAAATATTATTTAAGATTATGTGCATGATTTAATACATATTGTGTTTTTGCTTTTTTTATATTTAAATTTTTATCACATGTCTTAAAGATGGACGCTAACACTTTCTTTTTTATATTGATATGAAACGTTTTACATAGTGAACCATAAAATTAAACTTTAAGAAAGTGTTATGTAATTCAAAAAAAATCCAAGAAACATAAACCTATAAAACAACTATAGTCTATAAGGCCATCTCCAATGCTATTTTCTATAAATTCATTTATATCTTATGCGTCATGGTACTTTTAATACATTTCTATATCTATTTCATAATATAATTATATAGATAGAAAAGTTTTAAACAAAGTTTCTCCAATGGTGCATTTTCTATCTTACTTTGCATTTATTTAAGAATGAGAAAGAATTAGTGGGTTTCTTATATCTAGTAAAGATGTGCCATGTCACATTAATTTTTTTTGTAGAAATAGTGATAGAAATTTCCTATGTGACTCAACTTCTACCTCACATAGAAATGGTTATAGAAAACCCTATTGGAGCATGTTTTTTTTTTATTTTTCTTTTTTTATCATAGAAATTGCTATGGATAAAAATGACAATTGGAGATTGCCAAAGTGCATCTCAGTCCATCATTATTACTCTCTCACTCATTGGGGAACAATGGTTTAACAATTGCTTTTGAGTTCAAATATCTCTCGGAACAATTTCGTGTTTCCCAATTTTAATTTTTTTTGTTCGAGTGTTTCACAATTTCAAGTATTGTTACTTGTGAGTTGCTTTCTCATATTAATTACTACCATCTTGCATTAAGGTTTCATTTGGTTCACGGAAGGGAAATCAATTCCCTTGTCTTTCTCATGAGGTAGGAAACTAAAATTCCTATCAAGTTTTCTTTCTTATATTTGGTAAAGCATGGAAAGCATTTAGGTAGGTGTATTACTGTCCAAAATTTTTGTAATAAATGCTATAAAATAACAAGAGAAAATCAATTACATGGATTTTGAGAGGAATGACTTTACCCCCTACTTTCCCCTCCATCACGAAAATATTTCTAGAGTTTGTGCTTACCAAATAAAAGTAAGGAAATACTTTCATTTGTTGAATGCTCAAATTCGTGAACCAAACAAGATAATAAGTATAAAGATTACTATACCTCACCAATTATCTTAGCCCACTGCAGTTGCCCATTGTCGAAGCTGACTATTGCCGGAGTTTTGGTGACCTCATCGGAATTTTGTCAATTGTCACTGGAGCTCCGGCATTAGGCAGCAGTATTAGCATTGTGGCAACGGATAGTGGTGTTATGTACATTAATACATATATATGTATGTGTACATTTGAGTAAGTTGTTCAATTTATTTTTTGTTTTGTTGTTTGGGCTTTGGCAATCAGTAGGACCCAAAAATAAATAAATTAAAACATATAAATTATAATAATCATAAGTTTATTCACTTGTACATATAATATTTATAAATATAGGTATAGGGGTGAGGTTGGTTCAGTGGGTGGTGGTGATCTCTGTATTAATTCTAAATGAAAATCGGAGGTGTCGGGTTGCTGGTGCGGCCGTGGGGGTGTGGATGTCGTTGAATTTATTTTTTGGAATTTAATGAGTTGGAATTGAAAAACTCTACTTTTTCATATATAATTCAATTATTTATAATTTATGGTTTTAGAATTCTAAAACTACAATCTTTTGATTTTTCCATACAACGGAATTTCAAAACGTAACATATTCTAATTTCAATTTTAATTCTATAACATAGAATTATGATTGTCAAACACACCATAAGTTTATTCATTTTTATAAGATAGAACAATTGTCTATTTATTACATTCACAAGACGACCAACCAATAGACCTAAAGCCACACACGACATTAGGTGTGTATTCGCCTCCTTATTTTACTTTTCCTGCAAGAAAGTGTGTGTGAAAGTGAGCGAAGACCAAAGTAAAAAGGGCAAAAGCTTGTGTTGTTTCTTTCTTTAATTTATTTGTTTGCAATTAAGGCAACTGACTTTCAAACCGATCTCAATTTTCCAACTTTGAAATGTTGAGAACTTTTTGTGTTCACAAAGGAATCTTCTGAGTCCGAATGTAAATCAAATAAAGTGTCGTTTTGGTCCGTGTTTCATCTGTATCAAAATCAATACAAAATTTATAATGTTTGACAATTTTCAGATTATGAAATTTGAAAAAACAAAATAAAACCAAACTAAACCATTATTTCAATATTTATGTAATGTAACAATCTGTTCCTATGGTATTTTCTGTTGCATATCTTTTTACAAATTAAATATATATAAATATATAAACTTTAACAAAAGGATAATTAAAAATCAAAGAATTACTGTGAAAAAAATAAAGAGCTAGGGTAATAAGTATATTATATAATATTTGAAGTGGTTCTTTAGTTAATTTCTATAAAAACAAAAATAGAATATTAAAGTTAAATCACATGATTACTAGTATGGTAACTTAAATACGATTAAATATATAGTTTACGACATACTTGTAGTTTTAGTTATTTTGTATTTTTGATATTCTATTCAGTGGTTTTTGAAACAGTGAAAAAAAAATAGTAATTTCCATTGCAGTATTTTTGATTTTTGAATTATTGAAAAATATACGAAAAATAATATTTGTTAACCAATTCAGTTTGTTGAGTAAAAGTAGGGGCGGAAAAATATACCATTTATACCGTACCAATCTGTACTAAACCGAACCAATACTAAATTGTACTGAAAATTTGGTAATGGTACAATACCATACCGAATTACTTTGGTACGGCACTGGTATTCATATTAATTACCGATAGTATATCGTATCGTACCGATTTTTTGTTACAGTATGGTATATCGTACCATACCAATACCAAATATGCCATTATACCAAATACTAAATAAATACCAAATTACCAATATTCCACAATTAGATATAAAAGAAGTTAGATGAACGGTCCATATTGTCAACAATCTCATTCTCTCTTTAGATCCATTTCAGTTGTAAATCAGATAATAATTCTCGCTCCATATAAATATTCCATTTAAACAAATTTTGTCGGTTCATTTTAATATCGTTCAATTCATTTAAATCGTTTCACTGAATATGTACTCGAACTTTGACATATATAATATCTATCGATGATGAGAAGATGTTGGTTTTTGTTTTATTTCACAATAAGTTATGGCAGTGTATAGTCTCAACATATGATGTAAAGTAAAGGAAATAAGTTAAAGCGTCGTAAGTTTTATTCTGAATTTGAGAATCTAGTTGGTTGAGTGGGATTAAGATATATAAATTATAGATATACATGTATGTATATATTCTGCAATTTTATTTAATTGTAGGGGTTTTAAGTTTTTCATCCTCCTTTTAGTTCTGTGAAAATTGTCTCAATTTATTTAATCAATTTGAATTATGATGGCTCGATTTACTTAATCGGTTTGCATTACGATAAATATGAGCCATCATAGTAATAACACATTTTTATCTGTTTAATGATTTAGTCTATTTTTTTAGGCAAAAGAGTGCAAAGATGTAAATATTAACAAATCATGTCTAATTCTTTTTCATAAAATTTTAGTTAAATTTAGGTTTGAGCTAAGTTAGCCTAAGTTTTATGTTAATTAACAATAATCAATTATTTTGTAAATCAGTTAAATTCAAAAAATTTAGTTAAATTAAAAAAAAAATTCTTTTTTATTTACAAGATTGATTTTTTGGTAATGTAATGTAATGTACCGTACCAAACCGTACCATACCGATATTTCGGTATACCAAAAGTTTAGTACGATAATGATAATAGATTTTAGTGTACTAAATTTTTAATATGGTATTCGATATAGCCGGTATGATACGATATTGTACTAAATCCAGTCCTATGTAAAAACACGAACCTCCTCATGGACTACTAGGTGGCTGGGGTGGGCCTGGCCCGGCCCAGTTTATATTCTATGCCGAAAAGGAATGCTTTTATTGCGCGCTTTTAAACGGATAAAGCATACACAAGACAAGACGACCAAACGTTTTTGAAGAGCTTGATAAACATGGCTGCCTCACTCTCACTCGGTCTCTTCATTGGCACCACCACTTCCATTCCAATATACAGCACCAGCACCAGAATTACTCTTACTAGACCAAGCAATTCCAGCACCAAAATTCGCTCTGTAGCATGGGTGGGTACCTCCTACTCTTTCTCTCTCTCTCACTCTAAATATACATATACATATACATATATATATATATATATTGTTGAGGAAGCGAAAGTATTATTATTATTATCATAATTTGAATGAATTTGGTTGTTTTTGGTTGAAGGAAGGATCCGGAGGGGATATTTGGACCTCCAAACACAGGCCACATCGCCAGACGCGAGTTCCAAAGGCGCCTCGAGAAAGATACCAACGCCAGGGAAGCCTTCGAACGCGAAATCCTTGAAGAGAAACAGCGTCGCCAAAAACTACGAGACGTAATTCTTATTACCTATTCAATTCAATATGCTTTACGATTGTTTCTGTGGATTTTTTTTTGTTGTTGTGAGGTGATTTACAGTAGTACTGAGTCGACCCTTAACGATACTGGATTTTCAATGTGACCATTCAACTATAAGAATGAACGGAAACACCCCCCCTTAATCATTATGTCCAAAATTTGTCGAAAGTAACACATTTGGTCCCTTTTTGTCCGAGATATTTTGGTTACATATATGTTAAATTTGTTTACTGATTCATGAAAACTTGTTGAATACTCTATGCAAATATATTCATCTTTTGAGGCATTTTGGAGAAAACGGTTACTTGCAAGAGTTTAATATTTTCTTTTCATCGAGGGGCGGGGGTTACGTTCACTTTCTTATTTCAAGGGGTAAACGTAAAATCAGCCGTAGTTCGGGGCTTTAGTGTAATTTATCTTCGTTTTGAGTTTATAAACTTCAAATATGTCATCTGGTTTATGCTTTGTAGTGACTTAATTTGGGTTTTATGTTTCTACTAGTCTCGTGTTGCCCCTGATAGTCCAGCAGAGTTGATTGAGTACTTTCTTGATACTGAAGCTCGGGAGATTGAGTTTGAGATTTCAAGATTAAGACCTCTGTAAGTTCTTTAATTTCTCTTGTTTATTTGCATTCATATCATATGAATGTGAAATTTGCATTATTACTTATTTGGTAACTTTCTTAAATGAAATTGTAACTCATCCTATTCCTGTCCTTAATGTGCGTGTACAGACTCATTGGCAATTGGAAAAGCAGGAAGTTAGCCATTTTGAACTCTAGTTTCTTAATATGTGCATTCTGATAATTGGAAGCCTTCCTCATGTGCTTATACTTATAAGAGAACAATTAAATTGAAACCGTAATTTTTATTCAAGATAAGATTTGCAATAGAATATCACTTTACATTAACTTAAAATTAAGATAAGGTTTGGGATACAAAGAGCTGCCATCTATTGCTTTAATATATTGGTGAGGGATTATCATAGATCATTATGTTCTGGAACTCCAATTTCAAGCTTTATAATTCGAGTTTTAATTTTGAACTAATTTCCCTCCAATTCCAATATTCTGAAGTACAAAATTGGAGAACTCAAAGATAATACTTAGTAACTAGTAAGACCTTTTAAGTTCCTTCACCATTTTATTTTGAAAGGAATGTCCCTGTCTCTTGCTTCTAACAACTATTCATCGAGCCAACAACCTCCTCGGTAGGAAGTTAGGGCCGATGCTGCTTAAGCTAATACTCATTGGCCCCTTCACAAATTCTCTCTCTACCGAGCATTCAAACACTATTTTAACTATGTTCTTGGTTAAAGGATTTAGATTCTCTTCTAACAATTATATACTTGGTTAGATTTTCACTTTGACGGCTACTATACTTGAATTGGGAGACAAAGAACTAATCTTGTTGGCATTGAGAAGTTATTAGTTAAACCCACACTTTAATTTGCCATGAAAGTCTTGCAATTTTGCAGGAGATTTTTGGTACCTTTGTCTTTTAACACGCCCTTCATTGCTTTCTTACAAAAGCTCCTAACAAATACAACTTCCTTTTATCCATAGTTACAAACTATACTTCCAAAATGTGTTAATGTACTATTTTTTCAGATTGAACAAGGACTTCTTCTCTCACCTAAAGTTCGAACTTGGACAGCTCCGGTTTGCAGTGTCAAAAACTCAGGTTCTTCTTCATCCATGTACTTAAATTAGATCATATGCCTTGGACCAATAGTGAAGCTCCATGTGGCAGTACTCCAGGACTATAGGATTTTCTTCCTGGATAAAGGAATGAGCAGATCAACAGTATGCATTAATATAATGGCTTTTGTAGGATATGGAAGACAGATTGTTTGAACTTGAAGCACTGGAAAAGGCTTTGCTGGAAGGAACAGGTTTGTTTAACAGTACAAAAAATTGTAACAGTTGAAAATTTTTGTGCCAAAGTTTCGTGCGTTCACTTGTCTTTTGAAAATATATAATTTTCTTCACCTTGTCTTTCTACAGAAGCGTTTGATAAAATGCAAGCTGACCTTGTAACAGCAAAAGAGAGGCTAACAAAAATATTGACGTCAAAGGATATAAAAGCGACTGTATGTGTTCTTCTTACAAATCCTTCGTGTTGTTTACTTTTGGAATTGTACTTAATAGTCTTCTGTTATGCAGTTACTGGAGATGGTTGAGCGGAATGAGATCAATAGACCCTTGTTGACAATTCTTGATGAAAATATCGTAAGTGCGCAAGAGGGTAACCAGGTGAGAGATACTAGAGCAACTCTCTTCATTTTGTCAATGTAGATTTTTTCATACTGTTGTTCTGCAACAACAGATCACAAGTTTCTCCAATCAGATGTTGTGCTAAATGTTGCCAAATGCAAAGAAAATAAAAATGAAGTAGAGCAAAATAAATTTAAGGCCGCATGTGTGTGGTTTACATGGAAAAAGTTGAATTGCTTGGATTGTTTTACTTGGAAAAATATTCCATGGAAAACAAAAACTCAGGCAGGAGATGTGCAACGACCCTACTGTTGTGGCAGCTGCTGTATGTGGCTGTATGTGCCGTAGTTTGACAGTAATAGGTGCTGGTAGGCTACACAACACCCTATGTGTATAATGGCCCTAGTGCTGCGTTGGGCTACTGATTTCCTAGAAATGCACCAAACATGTAACGATATAACATAAGGAATCATGGGCATTTTCCATGGAAAAGGAGTGCACTCAGCACCACACCATAAAAGGAAAATAAATAATTAAGTAAAAAGAGGATAGTTAGTTCTTCAATCACATGAGAGGAGTCTGAGAGAAATTTCTCTTGTTTAATCTTGTTGCTGTGAGGAAAAGTGATATTCAATGCTATATAACATCACCAAACTGCTAAAAATGAAAACATGATCATCAAACAACATTTTGATTTATTTGTTTAAACAGATGACTTGACATTGATAATTAATAATTCATTGACTACACAATCTTTCCAATTGCACCACAAACCGTTTGTTGACCTTGTTACTGAAGAAGTTGATAGCTGCTCTCAATCATCAAATTACTAACCACATTCATATTGGACTAAACTTCCTTTTTATCTCTTTTTCCATCACAGAAACAAGCAGCTGCTTTCATGGAAAAGCTTCGTGGGGCTATGCTCAAATACATCACAGTTTAATTTCCAGGCTGTATATAAGTGTATGTCTTCCTGGCCTTTTGCTGAGTTTTGGATGAGTTCTGTTGTGTTTGTTTTACTATGCTGCTGTATTGAATCCAATAAATTATAGCTATATAATGATATATTCACAAATAGTAAATGGATTGTTTGTATTCTGCAGTACTAATCTTGACAATTGAATATATTTTTGTATAAAGAAACTGAGTGTCCTACATATGTTGACAGTTCTCGGACCAACTTATTCTTGCCATCTTTAATGACATAACCATCCTTGAGATAATCATGTATTCTTATTGCTTTATTCAAAGTGGGTGGCTACTAAAAAAGAAAGAATATTTCTTTTTGAGTATATAGAGGAGAGAGAACTCACAGATTCGGGCTCAAGTTCAAATGGTTGAAAGCCTGAGTATCCATGCATAGCATGAAGGTTCAAGTCCCTCCCCCCTCTAGCCTTTTTTGAACCACCTAGATGACTAGACCTATTCACGGTTGTCAGGACCGCTGACCTACAATATGGACCGGACCGGTTATCTCGGTCCTCTTATTTTTTGGACCGGACCGCACCTTAGAACCAGCCAAGACCGGACCAGTTTGAACGGTTCAGTTTCGGTCGGTCCAATCAGTTTGGACTTTTACAATCGGCCTATTTTTTTGGCTTGCTGGTCAATTTTAAACAATGGGCCCTTTTTTTTAGTCCAACACAAGTTACCATTTTCACACACATAAAATAGTTACACACAAGAGCCCAAATAGTAACACAAGCCCATTTTCACACATACAAGCATATATACTTTTTAATAATATATATAACTGGTCCGGTCCGGTTTTATAGGCTTTTTTTTTCCAGAAGACCAAAGACCGGACCGGTCTAAGTTCGGTCCTCGAAAAATTAGACTGGACTGTTGTATACGTAAAACCCGAAAAAAACCCTGGGTAGTTTATAGGATCTTGCTATAGCTTCTTACCAGACTTTGATTGCCCTTCGCGAATAGCTGTTCTGATGTGTGGTGCTTTTAACAAAAGTGTGGATGAGTAGGCTTGAGTTGAATATGCAGCAATAAGTAAGTTCCAGTTACATAAATTTGGGTGGTTCCCATGTTAAAATTATTACCTTTTATTAACAAACAAATTGTGCATATGGTTTTTGGCGAGGAAAATCTTATTCGAGTACACACATATATATATAGCGTGCATACTAGGTTGGTACTATTTTTCTTTTAGTAGATCTATGTGTGTATGTGAACAAGGGTTCAAGTTACGTTGTTGAAGATTGATAATGTACTAAAAACTTGGTTATGAGACCTGTTTGAGATGAAGGGATGGCGTCCCCATCACTCTCTCATATGGTGTTTATTTTATATATATATAATGTTAAATAAATTTTGTTACTATGTGCTTCTAATTGCTGGAGTGTTGCATGGTTTTGGAGATGAAGAATGCTATTTTATATAGATAAAAGTTCATGAACTAATATTGTGTGTGTGAGAGAGAGCTAGCGCCGACTAGTTGAGTCAAATGAGTAGTAGTCAGCGGCGGACTAGTTTATTGAGTAAATGGGGTTTAATATATTTTTGGCATATTTTAAATTAAGTGAGGTCAATAGACCCATATTTGCCTTACTAGCCCCGCCCGGGCTGGGCACCTGTTAGCCCCCACGTGGTTCTGGCTCTATTACTAGTATAATTCCAAGTGTGAATGTGAGCCAACACCTTGAAGATGTGTTAAAGATAGACTTGATGTTCAACCTCAAGGAAAGGAGCCATGTGGAGAATTATGGTTCTCAAAGTTTAAGTTATGGTGAAATGAACATGAGACCATCGCTTTTGCCAATTTTTTTTTTTATATATTTTGTTATAGCTTTTAGTGCCATAAGCGTTTTGCATTTGCATCGAGCTTGTTTTTGTACTATGCTATGACGCTCTTACAAATATTTTCAATGTCGTAACTGTATTTCTTTCCTTTTTTTCTAAATATTTTGACAAACTAAATAGTTACTCGGCTTCAATTACAACGAAAGCCTCATGGGTTAATAATGATTCAAAGGTAGTAAGGGAAATGTACAAGTCAACAAACTTGATTTTGTAAATAATTGTTCTTAGCCCAAGAATCTGCCAGGCCTTAATAACTTATAGGCAGGTTTATTAAATAGCTTTCTTTGCAAATAATGTCCATCTTTGCCCAACAATTATCACTAGTTTTCTAATGTAATTAGGATTTATCATCATCATCATCATCATGCAATTCTGGCACGTGGCTCAAAATGACACAGTTGACTTTTGCTTTCATTTTGTCATCTAGGGGTTAGTTTTAGAAGTGACCAGAAAATGACATTTTTACCGTTTAGCATCTTGCAGGGTAGGCTAAATATATACATACAAGTGTCGTAATATAGATAGTGAAACGTTAAAGTTTACTGGTAATTCGATACTTAATAATTCGAAACCATCATTTAAACCATAAGATTTAACTACTTTTCTAGTATTTTTTTTCCAAAAAACACTTGGGGGTCTATAAAGAAAAGCATTTTATTTCACAAAATCATATGAATGTAGTGACCGTCTAGAACGCACAAACTATAAAATATTTCAACTTGTACCTGTGTATTAAAGGACAGTTTCGCCCAAGTGATCAATAAACCCATTGACTTGTAATGATTTCATTCCCCAATGCTTTGCCAGCTTACACCTCTGCTCAATGCGAAGATATTAGTTAAATTAAGGGCCCATTTGATAATAAAAAATAGTTAATTTTGTGATAAGTTGAAAAATAAGTTGAAGCATGTGGTGAAATTTCTTCTAATTTTTTGACTTTTTCCATTAATTTTTTTTTTCTTTGGGGAGTTGAGGAAGAAAATTTTCACAAAAAATAATGAAAGATAGGATGGCATTTACTCATAAAAATGAACATAAGATGGTCTCCATCACATGCGACAAATTTTCAAACTTCACATACAAATCAAATATTTTTCTTTTCACTTTTCATATTATTATCAAATAGAGCTTAATTGTCTTGTTTTCTTTTCAAAATATTTCAAATAATAGTCTTAATTTTTTGGGGGGATAAAGTTAATATTGTAAATCTCATAATATAAGTTATATACTCTTGACCATTATTTAGTTTAAAATTTGTGTTTCTTTGAAAAATAATAGGTTAAAGTGAAATAATTAATTTAAGAATGGAAAGAATAAGTTTTACTTGGTCTTAGATTCAGGCTTAAATTTAAATCGTTAAGGACCCGTTTGATGGCAAAATGAAAAATGAAAACAATTAATTTAAGTGAGAAGATGGAAAATAAGTTGAGGCATGTGGTGAGATGCTCTTCATCTCCTACTCATTTTTGTAAGTATATGTCTTCCATCATTCTTTATGTTTTGTGAAAAAAATTTCTTCACCACCAACCAAAGAAAATTTTTCTATGGAAGAAGTCACCACATCCCTCAATTTATTTTCCATTTTCACACCTAAATTAGTTATTTTTCTTTTTTATATTTCTATCAAACAGAGCCTAAAAGTAAGAATATTTACATAGAGTGCTCTGATTTGCCCTATCCTCCCATCTCCTCGAACCATCCTATTCCTACTTGTATTGTAAAATATATTTACTTAGTCTTACATAGTCCAAAGTCCACCCTGTTTCATTCAGAAAAATGGCTGTGGCTTTGCCTAAAAAATGACAATCTCGTCTTCTTAAATATTGGTTGCATTAATGGATTGGTTAATTAAGTAAAATACACCTCAATTGACTAATTATAGTAACAAGTCTCTAAACAACAATAATTTAGTTAAGAAAATAAGATCATTTTTTATTATTATGTGTAGATCTCTCTTAAACTTTGACTAGCTTTCAACACTTATCTTTTGCTTGGTTGGCAATTCTTAATTCGTTTAGTGCTTTCTTGTTGGGAATCTAATTCAAATCCTTGTAACAAACACATGGGGTTGCACGTTGGGGTATACAAAGTTAGAGACCTTAAAAGAAGAAACATAGTTTCAAAGATGCTATATTCATAATTATGCATTCTGAGGTTAAAAATTAAACAGCCTTAAGAAACAAACCATAAATACAAATGCATGATTGATGTGGATACATTTGGGGAGTTTGAAGTGGAAAAGAGGTTGGGGAGAGGTAACAAACGCTGATAGCTTAAACGACAATTTACGCTGAATCATTTGACCATACGCTCTAATTTCACATTACTAATTTAATTATACATAAATATTTAGCTAGACTAATGTGGAATAATTGTTTGCCAAAGATCTTTTAATATTTAATATATAAACAACAAAGACAAAGTACTGTAAGTGGCAAAGTGGTCTTACTGCCATGATCCACTGAGATTCAACTTCCCCTCCCAAAACAAACTCAACTGTTTCTCCCTTCCACACGTGGAAGCTACACGGCATTCATTCAATCATACCAGAGTTGCTAAATTCTTACTTTGCGACCTAAACGTCTTGGGCTCTCCCGAACGGTTGATTAGGATACTACTAACTGTTGAACCTCAATATTTGAAAGTCAGAATAACCAATATTTTGTGGAAAAGAAATTAATATAGGTGTTAATACGTAATTCGCATTATTTTTTATTAAAAAATGTAAATTTATAATTGTTGCACTGAATATATTTTCTAGATAATGTAGTTGTCAAGAGTTTAATATATCTAGAGTGTGATCGGCCGTGGGAATCTGTACCGCCACAACTGCACCAACATTAGCAATCTTATATTATTACTTATATTACCACAACATTAATTTGCAAAACCCTCCTCCATTAGGCGCTAGTGTCAATATCTTATAAAGCTCGTACACCCATATTCTTCAACTATTTACAGAAGAGTGACACATGCATGTTCATTTTGAATTTAAATAATCAGGTTAATATAGCTTAAATTAATGTATTAAATAGTGCATTGATTAAGTTTTAATTAAGTATTATAAGATTAATACTAAAATAACTAGTTAACAACCCGTACGATGCACGGGTGTTTGATAAATATGCAATTTTAGTAGTGTTTGTCTTAATATAGGTTTGACAAATAATTGGTTTTAATATATTGTGTAGGAGAATAAAATATATATTGCTTCCGTTTAAAATGAATTTTACAACTTTTACTTTATTATTTTCAAGAAAATATTAATTTCAATCTAATTAATGGTTGATAATATAACTCATTTGCTATGACAAACTAAAAATAATACTATTAATTTAACACATTTTAAAAAAAATAGTATAATAAATTATGCTACTTCCAATATTATAATAATAATTATTATTTTATTATGCATTAAGAATATAAAAAATCAATTAATAAGTAGTTAATGTTACTACAATTAAAAATATAAGAAAAATAATTAATGTATCTACTTCTTCCATAACACTATATAGTAAGTAAGTATATATAATAATTATAATTATATTATTTATTAAAGAATGATATTAAGTGTGTTATTTATTGCCTAATTAATTATAAAAAAAAAGTGCATTAATACTTTCACTTCTCCCATTTTATAAATATAAACTCAATAAATAGGTCAAATGGTGTAATTATGGTGCAAAGTTGGAAAAAAAACATAAAAAGCAAATTAATTGCATTAATTACATATTAATTATGCATTAATGGAGGGACTTCCTCCATTTTACTTATATACTATAGATTTTAAAGTTAACTTAGTATTTTTATAGTTAATTTTAAACACCGTCAAAATAATATTTATTTAAGGACAGTCACACACCGCAATTAAAAATTAGTTAAATTATATAAAAATAGTCAAACATTCCGTAAGATAACCTTCAAACAATATATGCACCCAAAAAGACTGCCACACTATTCCCTTGTACTCTAGTTTTTTAAATCAATACATGACATAGTCATAAAAGCACAAGCAAAGCATGTGACAACCAAATAATTATCCTCAAAAGAGGATAGAGATGTTCCACTTTGTCCAAACTTTAATTAATTACCCACACAACCCCTCAAAAAACCTTAATATCAATACTCCCTCTCTATAAAACCTTATGTACTTCTCAACCTCTCTCCCTCACACTTCATATATCACAATGGTAAAACTCTCACTCTACTACTTCTTTCTCCTTTTCTCTCTCTACCACAGCACCGCAACCTCAGCGGTCACCACCACCACCACCAGCAGAGACCCAGCTCAAGCCACCAGCTTCATCAAAGCTTCATGCCGAGCCACCCAATACCCTTTAATATGCGTCCAATGCCTCTCAGCCTACGCCTCCACCATCCAACAAAGTGAGCACCAACTAGCCCAAGCTGCCCTCTCGGTTAGCCTTGCCAGGGCCAAGTCCACCACGGCTTTCGTCTCCAAGCTGACCAAAGTAGCTGGGATAAAGCCGAGGGTGCACCAAGCAGTTAAAGACTGCATTGACAACATGGTGAATACGGTAGACCAGCTGAGCCGGTCGGTTAAGGAGCTGGGTCAGATGGGCAGGCCCGTCCGGGGGCAGGACTTCATATGGCACGCGAGTAACGTGCAGACTTGGGTTAGTGCGGCCTTAACAGGCGAGAACACGTGCGTGGACGGGTTTGCTGGACGGTTGATGGAGGGGAGTGTGAAGGATGCGGTAAAGCGGAGGGTCGTGAACACGGCTCAAGTGACGAGTGTTGCGCTTGCACTCGTGAACCGGTTCACGGAGAGGCACAAGGCCGTGTTGCCTTAGGTTTGACTGTGTATGCTTAATATCGATAAAGACACTAGCGACCTGCAGTATTTAAGTCTTTTCTTCTTTCTTTTTTTTTACAAGAAATATGTGAAATGTTTTGCGGTCTCGTCGCGTCGTGTGACTATTATTCGTGGCGGATACATACAATTAATATTGTACTTTTGTTGGTGGTTAGTTTGTAAATTTGTGGCTTGAGTGGGTGAGGTTCGTAATATACGTATGCCAGTTTTAGTGTTTTATATATATATAGTTGGTAATCATGCAAGCTTTGGATCATATCACTTTTCTAGTTGGAAGTCCCCAAAATGCTTTAGACTTCTTGTTGAGAGTCGAGACCCTGCTTCTTGCTTACTCCGTAAATGTGTTACTCGTGTAATGTTATTTTTTTTTAGGAATCTAGGATTTCATCCTTCATTTTCAAACATATTAGGGGTTAGGACAACCCCTTTTGTATTATTAGTATCACATCCCTCTTTTCAAATTGTTTCTTGAAATAGGGTTGATGTAATTAATGCACATGTATGCTAAATTGAAAGAAAGACTATTTTGTCCTGACCGATATATATGGCAACGTTGATAATTGAGCTTTTATGAGATTTGGTATTCATTTTAATTTTGGACGTGTGTTTCGGAATTAAAGAAACAAAATTTAAATGCATCATTAGTTTCTTAAAAAATGAGACATGGTTAATTTTATTTCTGAATTGTGGTTGTTTCTTTGTAATCTATTTGAACGATTTATATTTTCCATACTAATAATATGAAATTGAATGTGTTATTATATTATTTTGAATTTCATTAAGTTATTAATAATGCTACTATTTTTGTTAGTTTAATATACTATTCAAATTTAATAGATCCTATTACGAATTTTACAATACATTTTTAAGACGCTTATAATATTTTTGGTAGTTGAATTCAATACGTTTATAATAAATATTTGGTATTTTAATATATACGTTAATATACCTTTTCATTATTGTACTATATTTTAAAATATTAATTAATTTTACACGAGTATAAATATTATTTTGAATTTCATTACGTTATTAATAATGCTACTATTTTTGTTAGTTTAATATACTATTCAAATTTCATAGGTCCTATTACGAATTTTACAAAACATTTTTAATACGCTTATGATATTTTTGGTGGTTGAATTCAATACGTTTATAATAAATTTTTGGTATTTTAATATATACGTTAATATACCTTTTCATTATTGTACTATTTTTTAAAATATTAATTAATTTTACACGAGTATAAATATATTTATGAATCTATTAAATGTATACTGGTACTGATAATATATACAGATATTTAAATATATTTATCTGTATGTACATGTTCATTATTTAAAATATTAATAGATTTACATTTGTACAAATATATCAGATATTATTGCACTAAATGTAAAATATTAATAAATTTTACACTCGTATTAATATATTTATGTTTCTGTTACGTGTATACTGCTTTTGATACTATAAACAAACATATATATTTCTTTATGTAACTGTTCATTATTTAAAATTTTGTATAAATTTAACATTTATACAAATACATCCTTATATACATGTTATACTGGTCTTCATATGTTACATAATAAAAACACCATTACATATCTGTTTATAACATGAGTAGTTATTGTTTAGTTAAAATGTGCGTATGTATCTGTTTACGATAATATACCTTTTCATTATTGTACAATATTTTAAAATATAATTAATTTTACACAAATATAAATATATTTACGAATCTGTTAAATGTATACTGGTACTGATAATATATACAGGTATTTAAATATATTTATCTGTATGTGCATGTACAGTATTTAAAATATTAATAGATTTACATTTGTACAAATATATTAGATATTATTGCACTATATATAAAATATTAATAAATTTTACACTTGTATTAATATGTTTATGTATCTGTTATATGTATACTGATTTCGATACTATAAACAAATATATATATTTCGTTATGTAACTGTTCATTATTTAAAATGTTAATAAATTTTACATTTATACAATTACATATTTATATACCTGTTACACTGGTTTTTATATGTTACATAATAAAAACATCATTACGTATCTGTTTATAACAGGAGTTGTTATTGTTTAGTTAAAATGCGCGTATATATCTGTTTATGATGTATCCAATATTTATGATGTTGCATTCTACATAAACCTGTTTATACGAGAATTTAAATTTATTAGGCTTAGTAAATATCTTTAGATATCTGTTTACATCTTGATTAATTATTATTTAGAAAAAATTTGATTATATAGCTGTTTACGATTTTAATATCATATTTATGATGCAGCATTCTGCATGTATAATAGGTACATACCGGATTTTATTTTTAATACTATATAAATATCGTTATATATCTGTTTAGTCAAAATATTATTAATTTCACACTATAAAAATGACTTTAATACACCGATTCATTACTGTATTCTATTTAAACAACTATTAAATGTTACGTTTATATAAATATCATTACGTATCGTTAAAAGTATACTAGTTTTCGTACTATATACAAATATATATATATATATATACATTTGCGTACTGTTCATATCTGTTATGATATGATGCAACATTTATGATGTTAAATTCTACATGTACCTGTTTATACGAGAATTTAAATTTCTTAGGCTTTATAAACATCTTTATATAGCTGTTTACATCTTGATTCATTATTTATTTAGTGAAAATTTGATTATATAGCTGTTTACGATTCAATATCATATTAGTGATATTGAATACTATATTTAATACTATATAAATATCGATATATATCTGTTTAGTCAAAATATTATTAAATTTACACTCTACAAATGTCTTTAAAATACCGATTCATTACTGTAGTATATTTAAAAAATTATTAAAGTTTACATTATATAAATATCATTATGTATCTGTCAAAAGTATAATAGTTTCTGTACTATATACAAATATTTATATATATATATTTTATTTGTGTACCTGTTCATTATTTAAAATATTAATTAATTTTATATTAATTTTACATTTGTATACATACATTCGAATATATCTGTTTACAACCTGAATAGTTATTGTTTAGTTAAACACTTGTTGTATATCTGTTTATGATTTCATCAGTTATTATTTAGCTAGAATGTTAGGTTGCACGATAATTAGTATTAATAAATGACTTTCATAAAAGTAATTAAATTTAGTCTGAATAAACTGATATTGTAATTCACGATGTAGTAAGGAATTATACACGCAACTTGATGTAGTACATTAGGGAGTAAAAAGGGGGATTGATTTGTAATATCTATAATTAAATTGAATTATTAATTGAATACCTATTGATTATGAATTAATAGCTGGTTGTTTATGTGAAAGGTAGTGGGCGGTGATTGCTGATGATTTATTGATAGTCTTAATATTTTTGGATCGTTCAGCTTTCCATAATTAATACATATATTAATAGATTATTCTTATTCTGGCAATTTAATGGTACTAGTATTTACGAAACAATTACCCTTGAAATTTTATACGTTTAGTATAAACATGAAAAAAAATGTCTGGGTACGTATTTAGCGACAATGAATTAACACTGAACGTCAAACAGTTTCAAAATTAACACCATATAATTAGAGTTATTTTGAATTCGTTATCCTAAGTATTTTTCCTTTTGAACTTATTAAGTTGTGAACTACATGTTAACATTGTTTAAAATGTATCTGCAGTACATTCCTATTAGGTTAATAAAGTTTAAATTATAATTGTATCTGTTTATAGTAATAGATATTTCTTACTTCAATATTTGTTAATATTCTATTTTTCTAATTTATCTGTTTTAATATATATTTGAATATCTGTTTAAATGTATACTTATTTATCTATTTAGAAAAATGATATATATATATAAATATTTGAATATATGTTAATATCCTATTTTTCCTAATTCATCTATTCAAATATATATATATATATATATATATATTTTGAATATCTGCTTAAATGTTCTACTTTCCCCAATTTATCTATTTAATATACGTTCATGTTATGATTATAAAAAAAAGGAAGAATAAAAAACTAATTAGTTAAATTGTATATATTATCTGAATATTTGTTAATATTCTATTTTTCCAAATTTATCTATTTAATATATAAATTTAATATATGTTCATGTTATGATTAAAAAAAAGAAAAAGAAAAGAAAACTAATCAGTTAAATTGTATATATTATCTGAATATATGTTAATATTCTATGTTTCCCAATTTATCTGTTTAAATATTTGAATATATATTTCTTATTTGTAACAGATATTTCTTACTTGAATATTTGTTGATGTTCTATTTTTCTAATTTATTTGTTTAAATATATATTTGAATATCTGTTTAAATGTTCTACTTTTCCCAATTTATCTATTTAATATATGTTCATGCTATGATTAAAAAAACAAAAAAAATAAAGAAAGAAAAACTAATAAGTTAAATTGTATATATTATCTGAATATCTGTTAATATTCTATTTTTCCCAATTTATCTATTCAATACATAAATTTAATATATGTTCATCTTTCTTATTTGTAACAGATGTTTCTTACTTGAATGTTTGTTAATATTCTATTTTTCTAATTTATCTGTTTAAATATATATTTGAATTATCTATTTAGAGAAAAGATATATATATTTATTTATGTTTATATTACTAAACATTTGAGTATCTGTCAATATCCTAATTTATCTGAATATAATTACTAAACATTTGAATATCTGTTAATATCATATTTTTTCAATTTATCTATTTTGAGAAATGATTATATTACTAAACATTTGTATATATTATCTGAATATATCTGAATATTCTATTTTCCCAATTTATTTATTTTAATATTTGAATATATATTTCCCCAATTCCCCTTTCCTAAATCCTACTTCTGTATATATCTCATATGATCTATGTGTCTCATAAAAAATAGAAAATAAGTAAAAAATTGAAACAGTTATACATAGATTGATGTGTTTTGCGAATTATTGTGGACAACATATTCTATAGCATTTCAAAACCCTGCTCGAAGATTTTTGACTTATCCTAATGGACCTGTAATTTTTTTCTGTTTATTTATATTTATATTGGATATATTCAATAACTAATCACATCTTTAAAATTTGTTTTTGCAGAATAGTGTGTGTGTTATTTATGTGGGAAGATGTTCCAATTTGAATGCATCGGAATGGAAGGGTTAGGAGGAGAGAAAAACATTTATGGATTACCTTGGCTATACGTATGTTCATTGTTTGGAGGATGATAACCCGTGGTGATCAAGAATTATACTTTTGTTTTCTTTAGCTTGTTAACATAGTTTATGTTAAAGTAAAAAAATTAGATTTTTTTATGTTATTACTATTAGTTTGTGATATTACTAATTGCAGGCCATTAATTAAATACAAATTATTAATTATGAATCTCAATTTCTTATATCTAGTCAAAAGTAAATGTTAAATCAGCTTTACAACTAAATTATTATGAAATTTTATACATATAATTTTCTCTTAGGAAATAAAAACAATAAAAATGCATTTCTGAACGAAAAAGTCATAATCAAACAGATAACGACGACGTACATATATATAAATTTGACCATTATAGTTTTAACATTTTTGTAAAGACAATATTATTCCTTAAAAACATTTTTCACATTAACTAAATTGATGGTACAGTCCTAACATACAGCCTAAGATGCACATAATTTTTTAAACATTTGTTCTTACACTCACACTAAAGCGTCAAATCAACCTTAAATAAGCACACACCCTAATAACACACAATCGAATACAACAAACTCTATGCATTCTCTGCTCTTCCAAATTACTTTATCTCTTATTACTTTTGTTTAACATAAAAATCAAATAATTTGAATTTTGATAAAATTTATATACTTGTCTGTACATTACTAATTGGCCATCTCACCCCGCCCCATCTAGGGGTACCACAGTACGGCGGTCAGATTTTTAGACGTTTTCGAATCAGACTGAGAAATTGGGTTGGTCTATTGTCACATATGAACTTAACTATAATTTGCTAAATAAGTTAATGTCTAAAGGAAGAGCCACGTGGACTTTTGAGGTCTATAAGCCCATTCGAAAAAATTTGGTGTGTTCAATCAATCGAACAACAATAACAATTTTTTTAGCCTAATATTTAAATGCAATAACATTAAATCAAATAATTTCAATTAATCAAACTAGATCCACTATAACTAACTGTAAAATTATGTAAAAAAGAAATTCAAGGAAAAACTACTGAGTAATAAATTTGAGAAAATAGTTTATATGCTTTATTGGTGATCTAGTCTACCGGGTACACTAGTCCATTTTTTGATCATTTTCAAATTAGACTGATAAATTGGTTTGGACTATTTCACATCTGGTATTGACTATAATTTGCCAAAATATGTACGCTAAAATTAGAGTGGGACTGTTTTTTTTTAAAATAAAAACCTATTTTTGAAAGTAATATTGAGCCATCTAATTTGGTCTGGTTTTATTTTTTTCAAATTGGATATTGAACCTAAGTTTTAGTTGTTGAAAACTTTAGACGAAACTATATAGTCGGCTAAAGTTAGAGTGACCATAGTATGGTGATTTGGGTCGGTCATATGTTATTCTCTTTTACCCAATTGTAACATATTATTTGTTTCACTATGCCGCCTGACACAGATATACCTAACCCACTTACAAACCAGACAAAAGATAACACAATTGTCGATGAAATTTCATAATGTTGTTAAATCATCTTTATAAACATATAATTTTTGTTGGCAATATCTAGATAGTCCTAAAATTATGTTTAACTATTAATAAAAGAAAATGCATTTTTTTACCTACAATTCTTACCACATATTCTTACAATGTGTATTACATGGGTTGTACTTTGATCATATTTTGTGAAAGTACAACACATGTAATTTATGTCTGTAAGAATAAGGGGTCAAATACCGGTATGTGTAGCATTGCTCATTAAGAAAAAAATAGTAGTTGGCCTAACTTGTATTTTAAAGATGTTTCAACAAATAATATTGTTGTACCTATAATAAAAGAATAGTATCCTGTTACTAAATTAAAATAATACTCCAGTTGAATTTTTTGTCGTAAATTAATTGCACCTAATTAAAAGCTAAAATGTCATAATATTTTATCACCACAATTAAGTATAAAATAGTTTAAAACAAAATCAATATATCCCTGAAATACTCTTGCAGGTTTAAAACATTCTAAAACCAAATTACAACCTTCCACAAATAAAAATTCAATTCATAATGTCCATAATTAAATACTAAATAACATTAAAAAAAATAAAACTTAACAATTTATTTATACCAAAAAAAAACAGAGAGTTAGAATATGAAATCACAGCTAGTCACCTACTCTTTGATAGTCAAACCAGAGTCCTGTAGGAATGGATTATCATTGAAGATTTGTGGCCTCGTCGATCTTCATCTCCGGACATCAACACATCGTCACTGTTTAGCACTTGCTCCTCTATTTCGTGTTCATCATCTTCTCCCACGCCATGGATTGTCCACGTGATCTCCAGCATCATTGTTGCCATCTTCGCTATCATCATCGTCGCCGTTTTAATTTGGTCACACCATCTTTGATCTCATCTCCCTCATCGTGGTTTGTCTCCTCTCCAACGTCCTCGTCATCATGGTTTGGGGAAGTAATGCTTTTTTGGATAGGTTCCATGTTAATTATTTGTATAAGTTTCAGAGGGCTGATTAATGATAGGGTAATTGCTCTGCAATTAAACTTGTGGTAAATGATTGGTGGTGGAAAAAATATTCCATTTATAACTGTCTCATAAAATCCAAAGGTCGTGAACCTATGAGATTCCTCATGGTCTGCAAAACGGTTTCGTAGTGAACTTAAAAATTACATATGCAACCAAACAGGTAATCAATTCTCTTGTTAATCGTGCCTTATCATTAATTGTTGCTTTGTTTTATCCTCCTAAATTTGCACGTAACTGTTTATTAATTATATGTATCATATACTTAAAAATCTATCTTCTTTTTAATAAATTTTATAATTTCGATTAACCTTTGTACACTAGATATATATTCTTAAATATCTGTCTGTATATATATATATATATATTTGTTAATATTTAATCCAAAAAAAAATACTAGTTTATATGTTTAATCTTAATTAAACTTTGTATGCTGGACAGATACTCATCCCCTGAATATCTGTATAATAACTTGTTAATATTTGTTAAAGAAAAAACTAGTTAATATTAAATACACTAAACAGTTTTTCCTCCCAAAAATCATGGTATTTTGATTAACAGTTTTAACCCCAAAAATGTTTATTATATGTTTGATATTTTTTATATCTATTTACTTATTTGTAACTTAACTTTAATAAAAAAAATACACATAACGGCACCACTTTAGGTTGACAAACAGTTACTTAATACATATATGTTAAATGGTCATATAATAATATGCACAAAATTATTATATTTTGAAAAGATTTACCTGTTACAAGTGATAAAATTGTGTTTGATATTGTTAATGCATGTAGCTTAACTATTTAAGAGTGTTTTTTGTTTGTTTAAATTCTGATTTTACTAATTATTTTTTATTGTAGTTATGCTATATTTAATTCTTCCAGAATCTAATTTGAATTAAGGAAAAAGAAAAAAAGTCAAATTGCCATCTTTTCCTTACGTAAATGTAGCAATTAGATTATTTGATTGAGAAGGGTAGTTTGGGCATGAGATAACTGCATTTATGGATACTTTCATTATATATATGGCAAGAGGGACTAACTACTAATTTCAATATCCTAGTAGTCCTTAGTACTAATTAAGATGGTAAATAGGGGCCTAATACTAATTGCCCCTATTTTTTTTTATGTGTTGTATCTTTGTTATGTATGTAATTAATTAATGCATCAATTATTTTTAATTTTTGATGACTCTGTTGCTAGAATAATTATGGCTAATAAAACAATGAATAATCATGTTATTTCTAAGTAACACATATGAATCTACTCCTATTAAGTGTCTAGACTAACTTAAATCTGGATAGCAATCCGAATATTCAAATACTCGTAATTGTGTTCGACAAACTCACCTTCTTAGCTTTAAACCCGCAATCATTTGCTTAGTGTGATGTTATATACACCGCTATTTTGTAACATAAGCACCAAAAATTTAAAATAGGGATATACATATATAATACATTGGTTCGAAACTAATATATTTATTACAATTTACTAATTAATTCAATTCAACATGATTTTAAGTATATTTTAAAATCTAATTCAATCCGACTTTGTTTTAAAACCCAATCCAATCCAATCCAATTTGACATTGGATTGGTTCAAAACCGATGTCTTTGGTATAAGGGATATAAATAAAATGTTCCTTCATTACTAAAATAAAAATCTCGATCAATTAAGTTATTTCATATTAAAAATCTAATTCATTAGTAAAATGAAAGAGAAGTAAATTAGGGTTTATTTATTAAGTTCTTTTATATGTGCAGTAATAATAACGAGTAGCACGGTCTATATTAATAACTTAGTGTATAATAATAACTAATTACGTAGGAATACGTATCATCTTTAATTGATTTTGGATTAGATCGCTTTGACATTGATTTCACGAAGATGATAACCAAACTGATCCAATGTTTAGTCAGTTTTCTAAAACGCAAATCAATCTAATCCACTAGTTTCACCGAATCCAATAAATATCGGATTGGATTGAATTGATCAATTTGAACAAATTAGATTAAATTGTACACACCCCTAATTTAAAATATGTTTTTCTTTGCCTTATCAATCCTTCACTCCCTTATTTAGCTCACCAATTTATTTCACAATTCTTAATATTTTGATCAAGAAAGTATTTTATTTTATTTCATCTTTGGCATAGCCATTATGTTTGACCCTTCTTGTGTTTTAACATTTTTTTTGGTTGCTTTTCATTCAAAAAAGCAATGGAAGACAAGGACTTGTTATTGACAGTTTGAAATACTTTATTTGGAAATGAATCTTTAGTGGAGAGATTTGTTTGTCTCTAATATCATTGATACTAATAATGCATATTTTTTGTAAAGTAAATAAAGCCATCTTATAGTAATCGGTTACACAATATTAAATAATAGTTATAAATTTGGCAACCTAATTCCGAATCATTTCACACAATGAAGTTCAATTTTTGATCACCGAGTTCTAATTAATTGATTAGGTGATTTTCTCTTCAATGTAACAACTAACTATCCAACCATATTGTTCGACTGAAAGTTGTTAAATTATTGTAAAATAACTCGGCACAATATTATTGAGTATTTAATTATTTTTTGTCATTTTTCAAACTAGAATGTCACTTATCAACAAAGTTAAAAGTATGATATCAGGACTAATATAATTTTGGGGGCTATACAAATAAGTAGATATATGATATCAGCTTGTGCTCATAGAAGGGGATGTACATGTTAGATTGAGCTACGTACTTCACAATAAGTACCTTTGTCTCTGAGTTGTGCACTTGTGCTACTAGCTCACGAGTATTTTCGTCTTCGCGCAGCTCACTTTAGGAGGTTGGTATCTGCTTAGGTGTAAAGTTTAACTCTATCTACAAAGGTGGCGTGGCCCACACAAGGTTTTTTTTTTTTCTTTTTTTTCTCATAAAATGTTTGGATCAGTTTTTGCGCACCTTAATTAATTTTTGTTCATAATTTAAACCTGTCGTTGGCTAAGTATTATTTTGACAACTTCACAAATTAACCTTGAAAACTCCAAATCAATCTCAAAATTATTTCAATAACAACTTAATACCTATGGGCCAAGTTAAATATTCTTTTCTAGAAAGGTTCAATCCCTTAATTTTCGCGCCAAACTGTGACTATGCCAGTATTAAATTATTTGTGTTGGTTTGATAAGCTTTTTAGAGTCCCAATTGCAGCAATTTCTAAAAATCTATTTTATAAATCCTGATATTATCATCAATAGTATAATTAATTTTAATAATATTAACTAAAAATATTATCCTAATAATACAATCAAATATTAGTAACTTTTAAATTAATAACCAAATTTACTCCATTTATAATTAAAATTAACAACTTTCTTTAATAATCAAAATGAGGGGCCTACTAATTCTATTAGGAAAAAGAGAATTTTTTAAAATTTAAATGATCTTTCCCTCCTTTTTTTTGAAACAAAATTTAAATTGATTAATTTGTGGCAAATCAATATAATGAAACCTACAAATTTTGTTATTTAAAAAAAATAGTCATTGAAAATGACTACATTATTAACTTTAACGACTTACTAAATAAATAATCAAAAGTTATTTTAATTATTTAATTTTGTTTATTCTATTGAAGATGCTTTAAGAGGTGACCGATTTGATAATTACTCAAAACTAAATAAGTCATGAATGATTATTGACAATCACAATATTTGTTATTAAAGAAGCAAAACAAAAAAGTTAAGAAATATTTCACAGTCCGTTTAATAACAAATAAAACGAAGGATATTATGTGCAAAATTGTCGGAAAATATTCTCATTACAGATCACTTCCACGCTAATCTTTATAAAACACTCATATAAACCTTTGGTTGCTTTTATGGGTGAATTCTTTCTTCAAGGAGTTAGCTTTTGTGTTTGATACAAAAAGCAGTTTCTTCTCTCACAAAATTGTATGGAAAGTCAAAACAGTTAATTGAGTCGATAAAAATTTAAATATCTCTTTTATAGACTTAGGGCTCGTTTGGTTCGAGTTTTAGAAATGGAATTGGCATTTTATATACCAGAAAACCTTTATTCCTGGCATCCTTTATTGGATTCCATTAATGCTCGTTTGGTTGGAGTTTTAGGTATGAACTCGGCAAATTATTTTTTTTAATTTTCTGGATTTTTTTTTCATTTACCGGGAAAAACATTTTTTTTTTCATTTTCTGGGGAAAAATAATTTTTTTCATTTTTAGGGAATTTTTTTTTTTTCATTTTCTGGAAAAAAATTATTTTTTTTCACTTTCTGGGGAAAAAATAAATTTTTTAATTTTCTGGGAATTTTTTTTTTTCTTTTTCTGGGAAAAAATAATATTTTAAATTTTCTGGGAAATTTGTTTTTTTTTTTTCATTTTCTGGAAAAAAATAAATTTTTTTCACTTTCTGGGGGAAAAATAATATTTTTAATTTTCTGGGAAATTTTTTTTTTTTCATTTTCTGGGAAAAAAATAATTTTTTTCATTTTTTGGGAAAAAATAATTTTTCTCATTTTCTGGAATTTTTTTTCATTTTCTGAAAAAAAAAACAATTTTTGGATGAAAAAAAAAACAATTTTTGGATAAAAAAAAGGATTCCTCAAATTGGGAATCCATGATTCCTCACAATTTATAAGGGAATAGATTTTGGCAAAATGGGGGAATTTAGGATTCCTAGGAATCCTAAATTCCTAGCTAAAACTCCAACCAAACAAAATAATCCTCATGGAATGGAATTTAGGATTCCAGGAATCCTCAAAAACTCCAACCAAACGAGCCCTTAAGTTTAAATACGTTTGTTAGTAATCTTTTTAATAAGTAATTTGTAAGAACCACTCACCTAAATTTAAAGAAAAAATATATATATTATGTGGACTACTAATAAGACCTTATTAATGAAAAGATAGTACAAAGTTTAGATTTAATTAGGCAACTTTTTAACTATTTAAATCCAAATAGCGACACCTCATTATATATCAAAGGGAATAAAAACTTCAGATAGAGTTATCTAAATTATGCGGGGCTTATTGTGTGTGATTTTATTTCATAAAAAGCTATTAATGATGGTATATGTCTGCGGAAAAATTGAAGTCTACGCAATGTCTCAAAACTATTATTAATGTACGTAAGTTTTCAAAATTGTTGATAGAGAAACAAAAAGTTATACTTGTCTCCAACAAACCCAATAATTTAATTTTTTTAGATAATTGACTCTATATTTTAGCGACCCAAAATTCATTATAAATATATAAAAATGGTCATGTTAACTTTTATCTTAAAGGTAAATAAATATGCACTTGCAAAAAAAAAAGAAGAAAATTAAATTAAAATATGCATTAAATTGACTACATATTCTTATGCAAAGTGTTACCCGTTCCATTCTTAGTATAGTTAATATGTATCCTTAAAAATATATGTTAATATTTTTTATAAAAAAATATCTCAAAAATAAACAGAAATTGTTTCTAAAAGTAATATAAAAATATTGAAAATTTTACTTAAAGAGTACGCGCTCAATAGACAGACCATACGCGACATAGGTTTAATTATTTGTTTAATTAACAACAATTTTATTGTTCAATATTCTTTAACAAAAGAGATTCAAAATTTTGATACAATTGATGTTGGCTGCTTCTGTAGTTAAAAATTCTTGCTCAAACTTAAAACCTATTGGTTCGAATTTTATTTTTCACCTGCTCTGAGGCCAGCATTAAATGTCCTCCCTGATTTAGTGCAGCTTTGCCAAAAAAATTCCTTTTTATATGCTACTAGATAAGAACAATATGTGAGTCTAAATTTGTTAGCCTTATCCCAATTAAAGTTACGGTGACCCTTCTTTTCTATTGGCTATCATGTCACATCAACAATACTCAATTTTTTTAAGGACCCCGTGAGTCCGTGACGGACTTCTCTGTAAATAACAAAACAAAACGAAAACCCTAACTAGAGGATCGTCTTTCTTCTCCGAACTATGCGATTTTCATCAACAAAGAACTGGATTGTTAATTAATTAAGAATTCGTTGGGACCAATATGGGGTGAACAGGTTACGTTCGGATGGTAAGAGTTATTGATGCCAAGCTGGTTGTCATATTGCCAAGAAAACTTTCTAGGAGGATATATTTACTTCAATTTTTTAAAAAATAAAATTATAGACTTTTTAAAATCCATGAATTTTTTAAAATTTGTAGATTATTTCAAATCTGTAGAAAGTTTAACGGATTTTAATAAATCTATACAAAGTATAACATATTTAAGATATGGACTATTTAGTATTTTTATAAATTTTAATACATTTATTGATTCCTTTAATTACAATAAAAAAAATTAAAAGATAAATAATAAAAAAAATTTATTACGACTTTAAAGTAATAAACAAATTATAAACCCGTTTCAAACGGTTCAGATTGGTACTAAAAATCTAGCGGGTTGGATTTTTTTCATCCTTTTTATTCGATTATCATCTTCTGTTGTATTATTCATTTTCATGATAATAAGCTGCAAGGATTATGTATTGATTGAAGTCCAACCTTTGTTGTCGGCTGTGATGAAAATAGCGGAAAAAAAGACGATTTGCTTGTTTTAGGGATCGTTCCGTTATTTTAGAAAGAAGTCCTTTTTATGGTGGTTAATAGCAAAATATAGTTAACGCTGACATGGAGGATTTAACAGATAGAAAAAGACAATTATGGTTAAGGGCCAACAAATTTTGTACTCACAATATGCTATTTTTGTTGGTGTGTTGCGCTGATTTAGTTGGGAGCAATGGTGAAACAGTGACATATATCCCTAACTTAATTAATGGTTAAAGCAGGAGAAAAATTTGCGGCGTGAATTTGGGGGATCTTCAAAATAAAATTAGTGGCGGAAATTGTAATTTTCAATGCAGATTTCTTTTTCTATCCTCGTATTCAATACACTTTTGAGGGGACATGATTGAACTTCCCCCACAGCACGGAAGATCGAATCTAATCTTTGGATTGATTTTATGTCTGTACTGCTTTTCTTAGCCAGTGAATTTATCTAAGTTGATAAAGGATATCATTTAACTAAAATATTTTAATTTGAGACTCACTTATTATAAATATAACATTTTCATTATCCGTGTTTGAAGATGGATGAGCCGGGAGGATAGTATTATTTTACTAGGTTTCACTTGATTCGTGAATTTAAGAATTCAAAAAAAGAAAGTTTTTTATTTGTTTTGTTTGGTAAGCACAAATTTCAGAAATATTTTTCTGACAGAAAAAAAAGTAGGGATACAATCATTTATCTCAAAACTCATGGGATTGATTTTTCTTTATGATTTCCTATCATTTATTACAATTTTTTTGGATAATAGTACCCCTATTTAAATACTTTCTATACTTTACCAAACACAAGAAAGAAAACTTGACAAGAACTTTAATTGCCTACTCTCATGAAAAAGGCAAAAGAATTGATTTCATTACCGTGAATCAAATTAGACCTAAGGTTAGTCTAAATAGGAATCACAGTGTTCCCATTCTTTTTCTCTTCCTCTCGTGGTTTGGACCCCAAGTACATTGCTTTTATAAAATGTAAAATATTTTTTTTTTCTACTAAATTTGAAAAGATTTAACCATAACTCAAGCGTTCACAAGGAAATAGTGTGCTAATCTCAAGGATAGGACATTCAAAAATGAAACTAATTAAGGATTTAAACCTATTATCTTAAATGTAATAAACAAGGACGAACTTAAACAAAGGCAGAAAGATATTTTGTTGCAAAACAAGTAATGCTTAAAGCCTTAAACAATGACTTAAACCTATTACCTTAAATGTAATAAACACATCGCTTAAGCAAATTTCATTTGTACTAAATGTCAACAATTATTATTTGTCATATTGTACACGTGTAGAATATACTCCGAGATTAATATTGATTATGTGAGTATCAAAAATACAAAAAATATCCCCCACACTCATATTGAAAATGAGATTAATCCTCCCTCGCATTATTGAGTATTACCAGTGACAAATTTTCCTAATAAGAATTTAACACATGCAATATAAAAGCGATTCACTCACATAAAATGCACCTGTATTAAACTTTGTAGTTCAAATGAGTGAGTTTACCATGGAAACATTCAAGGTTAGTTTACCGCTGGAACCAAGCTTAATTAAGTAAATACAGGAAAAGGGGGGGGGGGGGGGGGGGGGGGGGGGGGGGTTGAAAGGCAATGAATTGAAGAGACTTACCCGCATGCTGATAGGTGAGCACGCGAAAGTCCAACTATCCATTTTCAATGAAAGTGAAATGGGCCGCAGGTTGTTAGGCGCCACAAGGAGTTGGTACGATTTTCTTGACTGGTTGGCCCCATGATCTCACTTCTTGCTCCCCCCCTCCAGTGACAATGGCTAAATAATCATTGTATACATGGAAATAAAAAAGCGATAATAATAATTTATAAATATATTTAAGATATCGTCCTTGAGTTTGAAACTATTTTTAACGCAGTGGGTTTCGTCCTTATTTTTTAACTAGGTCCAATAATTGAAAATATTTTAAAACAGATTTATTTTTACTTTCCTTTTTTTTAATGAAAATGATTGGACTAAATTACACCCACAATTTGTGATGCGACGACTTGCATTTATCCTATGATATATTTATCCAGTAATCTGTTTTCTAGTTTTGGCAAGTGAAAACGTCGGACCAGATTTAGTTTGTTTGCAATTCAATTTTGTGAGTAACTGAGTGCATTTTTTTTTTCTGAAAGAAAGCAATAGGATATATTTCAATTAACTGAGTGCATTGACTTGTTATAAAAGGTTAATAATACTCTTAGGTCAGGTCATAAATTGAAAGTGTTTTTGTTTTAAGACGTTTTGAATAATGGGTGTTACTTTTTATTTTATTTTATTTTTGACATAAATTCATAATCAATATGATACTTTTAATACATGATGGAGAAATTAATTGTATGGCATAACTATATATATATATATAGTTTAAGTTTAAAAAAAAAAAAATTGAAAGTTTGCTTAACCCCTCGCCCCCAACATAAATTTTAACATAATTGGCATTTGGCCTTACCTCCCATTTAGGAGGTTGTGGATCCGATTCCCCTCCTCTCCGAATACAATTCGGAATATTTTTAAAATATAATATATATATATATATATATTAGAAGAGTCAAGAAAGAAAGAAAGAAGGGGGAGAATTTTGCACAATGCATAGTAAGTGTTAGACCCCAATGCGTGAGAGGCCTAACACCATGAGGCAAGGCGATGCAGCCCTTTGTGTGCGGTGCTAATGGGTTTCGGGAATCTATGCAGGTACGTAAGGGTTTGTTCGGTGTTTTGTGCGTGTTGCCACTGGGGTTAGGCTGGCCCGGACCGGGAGGAATCGGGGTGTCGGGGCACCGCGCTGGGTCGAGAAAGTTACCCCGTGACAGTAAGCTACTATGGAGCAATTGCAGATTCATAAATTGGGTACTTCCTTTCCTCTACCCAGCCCAAACCAATTCAATAGGGCTTTACATTGAACCCATGATATGATTCATTTGGGCCTTGATTAGATAGTGGGCTCATAGACCTCCTTTTCTGCAAGGCATTTGGGGCTGCTCTACATACAATTTTAGTCTGTGTAATTTCTGCCAAACATATAAAAGAGGGTTCCAAACTACATATTGTTACGGCCCTTTCCCTTTATTTTTTTTATTTTTTTGTGGTTAGTCTTTTACCGTGGCTAAACCTTGTATCAAATATGAAAATGTCATCTAGTAAAAGTAGGACAAAATATAATAATAAAGACTAATTTAGGAGTACACTTTAAATATTGGCAATAAGATATATTAATATATATATATATAGAGAGAGAGGTGTTTTGTTTAACATATAGTATAGACGTGACAAGCTAAAATGCGGGCAGGAGGATCATTCAAACTAAAGGATAGTTTGGATAAGAATGCCGGTGCTTGAAACCTACTTGCTCTCCTCTTTTGAGGTTAATAAGCAATATGTACGTGGCACCTCTGCAACCATTGTTGTTCTATTTCGATCCCATTTTTTATATACAAGAGATTTAACGAATCTGAATTATAAATTACAAATTAAATGGTTCACGTCTTGATAAATCATAGTTCTAACTGAGATGTTATCGCTAAAGGAAGTATACAATTTTCTGTGGAGACATATTTAAATACTTTTTGCAGTCTTACATTTATTTATTTTTTTAAAAATATTTTTAAATTGATTGTTTTGTATTTATTTTAAAATATAATTAATGCATCAAATATGACAAAAATATATATATTTTATTTTTATTATTGATTAAATTGAAATTAACCTTTTATTAAAAAAATGCTAAACTTTTGTGTACAAAATTTTATGATACTTAAATAGAAGATCAAAGTTATTCTGACAAGTACTCTAAAAAAGAGAAATAATTTGAACCATTAGTTAAAAAAAAAAAAAGAAAAAAAAAGCTGGCTCAAATTTTACAATTTGTATAATCCTAGTGATAATTCATAAGACAATGTTAAATTTGAGCCGTCACTTTTTAACAATTATCTAAAATTCTTTCAACTCTCCTCTTGAACTATTTCCATCACTTAGAAAAAATCAATCCGTTATTCTTATGCATTTACAATTACCGCAACGGGAATAAAAAAGTTGAATTTTTTTACCACTTAAAGCAAACTTACTCCTTATAATTTGAAGTTTCCATTTCTTGCATTAAAAGGTTGAGTAAGTCGGATGGCTATGCTACAAGCAAATTTAGATATTGTGATGACAAACAGAAAACTAAAAGGAGCACACTACAATTTTTATGGGACCTTTGTTTTTACCTTTTTAATGTTCAATGAAAAATCTATTTAACATTAAAAAGTATAAATACTGTTTGTTTTATCAATTTTTAATTCTAAGATGGTGTTTGGTTTAGCTCGTCAATACTAAATGAAAGTTTACGTAACATTAAGAAATATAAAATATAAATTATATTTGTTTTTAACCTTTTGTTGTTTCATTGGAATAAAATTTGGTATTCGGAACAAGAGTAAAATCGTAAAATGATATTTATAAACACGGATGCAGAAAACTGATTGTTAAATTCTAAATACTTAATGTTAAATAATTCTCTTAATAAATGTTGTCTGCTCAAGTTTATTTGACGACTTTGTATGATAAATATATGTCATTTAACAAATTTACCTTCTTATTATAATATGTATTAATAGTTACTAAAAAAAAATATTAAAATATTTTTTTTTTATTAGAACTTATAATTATTCAAAAATAAGCATTAAGCAAGGAGCTTGACTTTTGATTATGAATTACGAATTTTAATCGTACTAAGTATTAAAAAGAGAGAAAATATACATAAATTTTACCATTTAATGCATAAGAACTCCTCATTTATCATTAGGGATTTAGGGGTTAAAAACAAAGACTCCTACTGTATTCTCTAATGGCTTGTTTATGTATAAATGCATCATATGTACGAAGACATTGCATATATTTAGTTGACATCATTTTTGCATCTCCACCTTCCAAAAAAATCTCCCTAATGATTTTTGTCTACCTTCACATTATTATACATACAAAATATAAATTCATACATACACTACTACACTAAAAAATGGATGGCATTATTGTCAAAATAATTATATATAATTTTAAAAATATACGGTACAATTTTTTAAGACAATATTATTTACAATATTTCCGTATTTACTTTTTCATGTGATATTTACAATTGGAAAGACAAACCAATAAAGAGTTTTTAATTTGTTGTTTATTAAAGGACTAATAACAAATAAGTATAGGTTAAATGTATTTGTCATTTTCTAAAGGTAGCTGGGCCAAAGGGTGGTGATTTATATACTCTACAAAATATTTAGTAATAATTTATTTTTTTATTCTATCTTTGACAACTAGAAAATGTGCATGATATTAAATTCTTGAATATCGAGTATAAATTTAATAATGCGATATACTTGATTTTTAAGAACTGAATAACATACACTTATTCATTAAAAATAAAAGTGTTATCAAATATTTTGTAAAGCAAATGTATTTCACCAAATAAAAGGGTGATTTTGTTTCTATCCGTGATATCTTGCAGTTAATCCACATTACCTATTAAATTAATCTGCAAGTGTGGATATACTGACAAAAAAAATATTATTGATTTAATTTTATAAATATTATGTTATTAATGATCTAATATTAAAAAATCAACTAGACTAATAAGTACGTTTACTTTAATTAATTAAATATAAATATTATATTTAAAAAGTTAGATTATAATGTTATTAACCAATAGGTAAATCCTAATTAACTTTTAAATAAAATAATAAAAACAAAAATCAACTCCTCGCTCCTTTCCATTTCGATTTTTTTACCGTCCTCTTCCATCTTCCTTCAACCCCTAATATATATATATATATACTTGATACTCAAATTATTATTATTATTATTATTATTATTAATTCCCTCTTTTGCATATATGAAAAAACATGTGGGAGTATTAATAATATAGTTAATTGATCAGCTATGTACCGAAGTTAATTAGTAATTTTTAATAAAACCCTTTAAAAATTCTTTAAGGGTGTGTTTCGAATATGGATTTGAAAGATGAATTTAACATGAGATTTGGATTTGGAATATCAAATATAAATATTTTGTTTGGTGTATAATTTTGTATGATTTTAGATTTACAAATATATTCAAAACTTGAGATTTGATACTTAGCTTAAATTCAATAACTTTCAAATCTTTTAAGTAGGGCTGTTGCTTCCACATTCTAAACTCGCAAATTTGAAAAAAAAATAAAAAAATTAAAGAAATTATTATTTGTTATTATAACTATACTTGTAATATTAATTATAACAATAATAATAAGGATGGTAAGGGGGGCATGTTTGTCTAAACATGAACTCAATACACTTATAAATCCATTTGTAGGTCGGAAAATACCCTAGATGAATAGGGTTTTTAAAACTCAACCCGGTTTTAAAAATAGTTTCAAAAAGACTTTAAGTCTATATAAAGAATCAAGCAAAACGAACAAGTTCTCCCAATCACAAGAATAATACAACATGAAAATAAAGAGCAAGAGATAGAATGATTAAAGTGAATAAGCCCAAAACGTTTTGTTCTTGTGATTCGGTTATTTAGACCATACATTCGCACCCGAGTAGTTCTCCTGAGAAATTCTACTAAATCAATTTTCTTACAAATGAAAATCAAACTTCTTACAAGTGTATTTGCTTGCTACAATCACACAAGAAACCCTCTTGCTAATCTATGAGATAAACCTATCACAATTTGATAAATAAAGTTTGTTTGGTGAAAAACACTAATATACAATAACTCTCAAGTGTATTTGAAGATTACAAAATAAAGCTCGCACTAGAGTTATCAAGTTTGATCAAAATATATAGCTCAAATAATGAATGATTAGTTAAAACAATTTATTGATTCTTTGAATAATGAAGATTGATGAAGAATATAGATGAATAGTGATTCAATGTGGTCTAAAAGTATTTTAGATGTTATATATATATATACCAAAACAAAATATATCCGTTTTAGAGGCTGGTAAAAGTTTGGTGCTAAAAATGGTAAAAAAATAAAAAAATCCAACGACTATATTTTAAAACCTCGGTAGATTAAGTAAAGCTCATCAATCAACTGATGGATATCAGATCAGTCGACTGATGGGCACTGTCCATCATGCCAAAATTCAATTTTTTAGACTTTTGCAAGTTTGCTCCAAATTCAATTATAATGTTCGTGGGATATTAAAAGCATGTTCCTAAGACACCTATTTTTACAAGGGCTTGAAATATGCTCGTTTGAATTTAATATGAATTTATTTGAAAATCGATTTTTACAGAATGATGTTTTCAAAGAGATTTTAATTCAAACATGTTTCTATCAATCTAAGAATGATGTAATATAATATCTGAGTTATAGAATTGATCAATCAAGAAACTTTGCAATAAAAACTTAAACACTTACTCAATTGAAATTTAATGAGTCTTCGAATGCTTAACAAGTTTCTTCGATTATTCACTTACTTTTGTACTTTTGTTTTCAACAATTTGTAAATCAATGTTTGTTTGATCAAAGTGTAAAGTGAATTATGCTAATATGTGTGGACTACTTGAAGAGGATTGATCTCGGTTTCGGTTTGTTGGTTTTGTTCCATGTATAACGATAATTGAATTGTGGCTATACTTAAATCAATAAACATGTTAAATTACACAAGCTTAAGATATTATTATTATTATTATTATTATTATTATTATTATTATTATTATTATTATTATTATTATTATCAAAACAAAATTAATGACCTCGTACGTCAATACCATTCTAAACTGGTGCGGTTTTTTTTTTTTTTAAATATGAACTCGTCACGAATAGTATATGCATAAACTCACCCTCGCCCCACCCCTACCTTGTGATAATTACGCTATATTATAAGGAATAAAAGACTATAATAAGGGCAGGGCAGGTCAAACACGTTAATTTTGTGATAATTCGACCTCTGCCACAGTATGAAAAAAAGTAGCATGATAATCAATTAAATATAAATTTTAATGGAATAATATTTGGATTTAGAAAATAATTTTCTTGTATTTGTTAAGAAAACACAAAATTTTATGAATTTTCAAATATGTAATTTTTGAATCTTAGATTTATGAATTTTAAAACTAAATCAAATTCTACAATCCAAACGCACCCTAAAAAATAGGAAATAAATTAAAATGAAAGTATATTTTGATTAAGAATCTAAATTAAAATATAATCTAAATTAATACAATTACAAATTAATTTTAATTGGTGGATATTTTTCTCAAATTTTTAAAAGGTAATATTATCAAAATTTGTTCAAAATTTTGATAAATTAAGAATAAATTAATCCCAAAATATCAAAAATAAAATCACACAATAAAAAACGATGTAGAAAGATTTTTTTATTGAAATATCTGGACTTTGCATATTTTTGACTCATAATTTGATATTGCACCCCATATTTCAAATCATTTGACTTTGTACTTCTCTGTGAACTAATTCTATTAAGTTTCGTTAATAAATAAATGGGATATTTAGACTTTGCACTGTTATATTTTGATCCTTAATTTGAGATTGCACCACATATGGGGTGCAATTTAACTGAACATAATATAATTAGTTAATAGTGAAGTGTAAAATTAAAAGGTTTAAAACATGACATACAATCTCAAATTAAGAGTTAAAATGTGGGGTGCAAAATCCAAATCCTTTTTTATCTTCAGCTCACAACGAAGGAAATTGAAGCAAAGGAACAAACACCTCACACTGACTCTCGTTATCCCCATAGAAAGAGGGAGTGAGAGAGAGAACCCACCAATTTCCTAAACTGCAGAGGAGAGAAAAACAATGGCGGCAAAGTCGGGAAAAATGGCAACGGCTTCGTCGGTGTGTAACTTGAACGGCTCCTCACGGAGGAGGACACTTCCTCTCTCTCCTCCTCCTCCTCCTTCACGCTTCCTTCTCCATCATCATCGTCGAAGCACTGCTACTACTCCCTCACTCGTTTCATCTTCTCTCTCCGATTTCTACGGCACTCTCCGACTCACTTCTAACCTCTCAATTTTGCAACCTCAGAGGAGAACCAGGAGGAGGAACTTCTCCATCTCCGCCGCTGCCGCTGCTGAAGGTCTCTCTCTCTCTCTCTCAACATGGTGTATACCCTTATCTGTGTGTTTGGGCTGTGATGTTTACTACTTTGATTTATGTTCCTGCTTGTAGTTTTGTTAATTGATGTTGCCTTTTGTTTTTTCGCAATGAGTGTAGTCGTAGACGGCCTGTTTTGTATTGGATTTATCATTTTACTTATTTATTTATTGAAACCTTGAAATTTTCCCATATTCAAATTCAATACATTTGAATAACTACTACCATTGAGTGAATATGTACATGTTGTATATTTCCTTTTAATACCGTATGATTCGGAACGTCAGTAGCAATGGACTTTATAATGAAATAAACAAAGTAAAAGGCCTTTTGTAGTAAGAGATAAAAATCGGAAGATAGTGCAACTGTGGGAAGAACAAGACTAGAGGAACTTTGATAGGGTATGCGATGAAATGGACAACTAGAGGAAGGACTAAGGACATTGGCAAAAGATAACTTCAAGATGATGCTACGATAGAGGAGAAGGTTGTCTAGGTATTTTGGAGATGCAAAAGGGAAGATTTTACAGTTGTCATAAGACTAGAATAAGAAAAGGGTTGCAATTTGCAAAATGAAGAGGTTTGTGGCTGGATTGAGGAGAGTAAGTTTATTGAATTTCATTTTCCTTTACGGAGTAAAGTAGAAAGAAAAAAAGTAAGAGTCGATCAATTTCACGGTTTATTTTGAAGGTTTAAGTGGAACTGTTAACCTTTGCGACGTGTAAAGATACAAACTACTTTCTAAGTTCATGATAAAAAGTTTGAGCTTTGCAAATCTTTTAGCTTTTATTGAGGCATGTACAAAGTTAAACATACTAGTATACTACATACAACAGCTGTTGTGTACCATTCAATATCTGGTGGTTGTTAATTTAGTTGTTCTGCTTATTTAAAGTTATGTTGTATCCAGAGAGGACTTCATGCGTCATATGAACATGCAGGTAGCAATAGCTCTTAATTGTCCTCTGATACATATATTTGATATGTTAGTTCCCCAAAGTTTAGTTTAGAAATATTTAAGAACATTATGAAGGGTTACCTTTCAATATTATTTCCATTTATATTTATTCACATGATTTCAAAACCAGTGTCATCTGTGTCTGTAATCTCATGGAAAAATCTTACATGCTAAACCATAACACCCTTGGTATGTAGGGAAATACAATCTTTTGTGCAGTAACTGTGATAATTGTGCAAATTATTATGCAAATTTTTATGCATCTATTCTTTCTTTTATCAGAGTCAAAGCGCGCGGTGCCACTGAACGACTATCGCAATATTGGAATTATGGCTCACATAGATGCAGGAAAGACTACCACAACTGAACGTATCTTATACTACACAGGTAGAAATTACAAAATTGGTGAAGTACACGAGGGAACGGCCACAATGGATTGGATGGAGCAAGAACAAGAGAGAGGGATCACCATAACTTCGGCTGCAACCACCACCTTTTGGGACGAGCATCGTATTAACATTATCGATACACCCGGCCACGTCGATTTCACGCTCGAAGTGGAGCGTGCACTTAGGGTTTTGGATGGTGCTATATGCTTGTTTGACAGTGTTGCTGGTGTGGAGCCTCAGTCTGAAACAGTATGGAGACAAGCTGATAGGTATGGGGTTCCTAGAATTTGTTTTGTTAATAAAATGGACCGTCTTGGGGCAAATTTTTTCCGAACAAGAGACATGATAATAACTAATTTGGGTGCTAAGCCGCTTGTCCTTCAAATACCCATCGGTGCGGAGGATAGTTTTCAAGGAGTTGTTGATCTTGTGAAAATGAAAGCTATTGTTTGGTCCGGGGAAGAATTAGGTGCCAAGTTTAGCTACGAGGAGATTCCAGATGATCTTCAAGAGTTGGCTCAAGATTACCGGTCACAATTGTTCGAGAACATAGTTGAGTTGGATGATGAGGCTATGGAGGGGTACCTTGAAGGTATAGAACCCAATGAGGAAACAATCAAGAAATTAATTAGAAAGGGAACCATCGGCGGATCTTTTGTGCCTGTTCTATGTGGCTCGGCTTTCAAGAACAAGGGTGTTCAACCCCTGCTTGACGCTGTGGTGGATTATTTGCCTTCCCCGCTTGATGTGCCGCCGATGGTAGGGACCGACCCAGAGAACCCAGAAGTGTCGATCGAACGGGCCCCAAGTGATGATGAACCATTTGCGGGGCTAGCTTTCAAGATCATGAGTGATTCTTTCGTAGGGTCCCTTACATTTGTAAGGGTATACGCGGGGAAGCTTGTTGCGGGGTCTTATGTACTCAATGCAAACAAAGGAAAGAAGGAGAGAATCGGTAGACTTTTAGAGATGCATGCTAACAGTAGAGAGGACGTTAAGGTAGCCTTAGCTGGTGATATTGTTGCTCTTGCGGGTCTGAAAGATACTGTTACTGGAGAAACTTTGTGTGATACTGAGAAGCCTATTGTGCTTGAACGAATGGACTTCCCAGATCCTGTAATAAAGGTTGCGATCGAACCCAAAACTAAAGCCGATGTTGATAAGATGGCCAATGGCTTGATCAAGCTTGCTCAAGAAGATCCGTCTTTCCACTTTTCAAGGGATGAGGAGCTTAACCAAACAGTCATTGAAGGAATGGGAGAATTGCATCTTGAGATTATTGTTGATCGGCTCAAGAGGGAATTTAAGGTTTATTCTGCTATTTATTTATATTCATCTGGTTATTTGCTATCATTTTGAAGTGTTATAAGATCTACATAGGGTCACGAATTACCAACTATAATATTCCAGATGCATCGGGTTGTGCTATGAGTTCTAGTGTTTATATAAGTGGCAATCCTTTGATATCTGATACTTTTCAATTTTCATTACTTGAGATGTTTTCAAATAACATAATATACTCTGGATTTGAATTCTTGTAGGTCTCAGCTAACGTTGGTGCACCCCAAGTGAACTACCGGGAAAGCATTTCGAAGGTCTCGGAAGTAAAATACGTCCACAAGAAACAGTCAGGCGGACAAGGACAGTTCGCTGATATAACCGTAAGGTTCGAGCCATTGGAACCGGGTAGCGGATACGAATTCAAGAGTGAAATCAAGGGGGGTTCAGTGCCAAAAGAATACATTCCAGGTGTCATGAAGGGATTAGAGGAATGCATGAGCACTGGTGTTCTCGCGGGCTACCCTGTCGTCGATGTGCGTGCCGCTTTAGTGGATGGCTCTTATCACGATGTGGATTCAAGCGTTTTAGCATTCCAGTTGGCGGCCAGAGGAGCTTTTAGGGAAGGAATGAAGAGGGCTGGTCCTAGGATGCTTGAGCCCATAATGAGAGTTGAAGTTGTTACCCCTGAAGAACACTTGGGAGATGTGATTGGTGATATTAACTCTAGAAGAGGCCAGATCAACAGCTTTGGTGACAAACCCGGTGGTCTCAAGGTATGTGAAAAAAAATGAAGTCCTTTTGTGCCGAGGGATTCAGCTCATCACCCTAGAGTTGGAGAATCTGAACCGTTGGATTTAAATTTGGCGGTTCTGATTTTGAGTCCTTACCAGAGGGAATATATTTAAATGGAATAAAAGACTCAAAATCTGAACCGTCAAATTTCAAATATAATGTTTCAATTTTCCAAATCTACTCTAAAGTGAATTCCAACACTCTAGACTATAGAGGAGCCAGATTGCATTTCTTTTTCATGGAAAATGCTTAGGCTTACATGTTTTCTTGTTTTAATGGTATTTGACTTTTGATTGCCCACTCCATCACAAATGAAGAGTCCCACTTTGACTTTAGTACTATATGAAAACACTAATGCATCCAACGGTTGACAATACAACTTATTTACTATTGTGAGATTCTACATTGATTATGTCCCAAAACAAAAAGTGGGACTCTTAATTTGAGACGGAGGATAGAGTTTATTAATTTCCACTGGATCTATCTCCATGGTGCAATCTACCATTTAGCCTAATCTTTCTGTTTCCATGAGATCCAAAAACCCACCTTCCGCTCAATTTTTTTTTTTTACCAAGTAAAACAATTTCACGGAATTCAAGTCTTTTTCATGTCAACCAATCAAACAAATTCTCCTTTAATTGAATTTGAAAATCCTAAGTTGGCAAGGTAGTGGTTGTAGCAATTTTTTGACTAGAAAAGGTCGATACTGCTAGATGGTTTTGCGTACTTCCCTCCGTTTTTCTCTTTTGTTTCTGCTTTCAACCCACTCTGTTGGGATCAACCCGTCAGGCTTTGATGCGGATTATTGGTAATCCAGAGAAGTGCGGCCGTAGCCGGGTTGACCATCCACCCGCTGAAGTCAGGATCAACCCACTAGCTCAATGTCAAATCTAAAATTATTTGTATGTTAACAGTCTTAGCCATGGAAATAGTGGGCTTTTTTACCCCTCTGTTCTTAATGCGAAGATAGAATTACTCCCATGTTTAAGTCACTAGACTTTTGCCCTCTACATTGAATCTCAAAGAATTACATAAACGTGGGGTCTATGTCTAATTTATCTAATGTAATACTCTGACTTAACCCCCGGCGTTTACACAATTCTTTGAGATTCCTATGTGCATAGGGGGTAAAGTCATCATGGAATGGGCGAGTAAGTCTAATTTTTGCATATCAGATTGGGGACAAAGTCAAAAAAACATAACAGTATATCTCAGCAAATACATGCCTAATCGGTGGTTGTATGAAACTTCTCTTTCATGAATTTGGTTGTTTTAAATGTAGGTGGTTGATTCACTGGTGCCGCTAGCGGAAATGTTTCAATATGTGAGCACACTCAGGGGAATGACGAAAGGCCGAGCTTCCTACAGCATGCAATTAGCCAAATTCGACGTAGTCCCTCAACACATCCAAAACCAGCTCGCTTCTAAAGAGGAGGCGGTTGCTGCTTAATCTGGTGATACCTTCTTCAATCCAGAGCAACGGAGACTTGAGAATTATATCTTGGCGTTTTATTTTTGTACAATTAAATGTTTGCAAAGACTGATTCTTTCTGGACCAAATTCATGTACAAATATTCACCTAAGAACGCGAGTAAATTAATAGAGAAGGGTATACAGTGAGTGATGATGCCAATCTTTGAACTTATGCATGGGGGAGTTGTAAGATGTATGTGTTCATTGACATAACAATCAGGTCATTTCACAAAATTTTGAAATCATGTGATTTGATAAATCATGAGATTTATAAATCTCTAATTTTAAATTTTCATGACTTTCAATTTTGGTGTTTTTAAAAAAAAATTTAAATGCACTAGTGTAAGTTGAGTTTAAGTGAATTTTTATTCATTTATGCATTTTAGTATATATTTTAGTTAGAGAGAAAAAGTGTTACTGACCAATAATAAAAGAAAGATAGGATTAAAAAGAGAAATCAAATTTCATAATTTAATACAGTATTTCAAAATTTTAACCTTTTGTTTAGATTTTGAGATAATGTAATTTTTTACGGCATTTTAAAATATGAAGATTTATTCAAAAAGAACAGTTGTTTTGCTTTTATGTTTTGTCTTACCTTTTTGTTTTGCTTTACCGGAAAGCATTAATTTGTACATGTTTTTACTTGCTATTTTCTCAAACTGTGTACCACCTACGCACTGTTATGAGAAAGGGGATTAAAATCGTACTTCTAGACTTCATTTGATAACAACATAAAAAATAATAAAAAAAATAATTATTTTGTATGAGAAATTAAAAAATAAGTTAAGGCACATCGTGAAATACTCTTCATCTCATCTCATTTTTATGAATACATGAACTTATGAATTTCTAACCTTTTTTATTTTATGCGAATTTTTTTTTTCTCCCTCAAAGAAACTTTTTTCATGGAAAAAAAAAATAAGAGTTAATCCTACCGCATACTTCAACTTAGCGTCTCACAAAAATTAATTATTTTTTCTATATATTTTATGTTCCCATTAAGCATAGACTTGTTGTGTACAGAAGTCAGAAACCGGAAACATAAAACCATTAAACTTTTATTGCCTTCATTAATTTTCTGTTTGCCCTTTATATTCAATGAAACCTTGCTGGTGGGCATTACGATAATTTCACCTTTTCTGCCGAAACATTGTTATATATGCAGTAGCGGGGCGCTTGTAGTTTTTTTTTTTAAAAATTAAGGGAGGTCTAAGTCTCTCCCTTAATCCTACAAATAAAGAAAAACCCTCCCCTCCCACCCCATGAGTCGAACCCTTGACCTCAAGGCAAGGGTGGAGATTGCCTACCACTGCACTTGTAGTTAATGGTGGGAAGTTGCTCACTTTTTTTTAATTAATATGCTCAACATGTAATAAGTTTAAAATTTGCCACTTTAAAACATATATTATTATTATTAATATTATTAATATTATTATTATTATTATTATTATTATTATTATTATTATTATTGTTGTTGTTGTTGCCCACCTCAATTAATATTTGCTAGTTCTTTTATGAAATAATTTTGTATGAAGGTCAAAAAAATGCAAGTTTTTTACGTTTTTTGTGTACACTATCATGTATAATAGTCATCACTCTATATATGTAATTAAATATCTTAGAATATAAAATTTTCATCCACTTTATAGATTTTTCTCGACATTTTATGTGTCATCATGATATAGTTAAAACAAAAGAGAACATTCTCAACCTTATTAATATGTTAAGCATTTTCTTATCAAACAGTGGGGCAATTCAAGTACAATATTGCAGATGCATACTTCCTGCATTTCGGATATGAAGTCTCATTCGAAGCTTTGCACCCCCACGTTTCTAGGCTGCTGCTGTCACAATGCAGGTCTTTACGTTACAGCAGCGTTAACAAAATCTGAAGGAAGAATAAACACAAGTATGATATCCGATTTTTACCATAGAAGCCAGTTGTAAACTTACTTCCCTCACTCTATAACAGAAAGACAGCAAGACATTCTCAAACGGCTCAACTAGAAATCTGCCTTCTTGCAAATAATGTCTATGGAAACCTTTAGACGAGTCAGTTTCAACGCGTACGCAAACGCCTTTTAACAAATTGCCATTAAAAACTTCAGCACCTATGCTTTGCTCTCAATGCGTGCAGCAAGTCATCCCCACAATTTGCTCGTCGCGAATTCGAGTTCTAGTAATGGCTCCAATTCAGACAAACACATTCGTCTCTTGAGAATGATCCAATATCGTATGTTGGGTCAAAACTCAAAAGAGATTCAGAACAACCAATGATGAAATCATTGAAAACGATGATCCTCATCCCTTTCACCCTGGAGACGTTGGTAATGCATCCCAGCGATAAATATGCATCTGAAAGTTAGCTTCATAAATAATTTGAAAAATTATGAAAATCCCTACTAAATTTTATGAGAAATTAAAAAATAATATTAATGATTTAGTTAAATACACATTTACCTATTTTTCTGTTTTCCATCAAAAATAAGAAAAAGATATAAAACATCTCACAATATCACTCCATCTTTTTTGAACTTTAAAACTTTTCATATAAACTAATTTTCCTTCCAATCATTTTACAACTTTTTATCAGATACTAGATGAATCTCAATCTTAACACAGCCGGGGGGAAGGGGGTGTCGAGGGAGGGAGAGATTTCGTTGAAAACCACTAAATTATAACTTTTATATCAGAAGGCAAATATTTAAAAATATCAAAACTTAAATTGTCTGCTGTTAATAGTCCAGTGAAAAAAATACACACATGGAAAGACCAAATCAACGGATTCCTACGCAATTTTCGACCAATAGACTCACAACTTGGTTTCCATATTATATTCATTTCATCTGAACAATCCCCGAGCTGATGAGTTTCTGTATCTTGTTCATCACAAGAGGATTCTTCATGTGATCCTGTGCCGCAGAAGGATTCTCCTGCAAGTCCACCAACACCTGCCCACACCACCACCAACCCATCCTTAGTAAATAAATTTAATCCAACCGAAAATGTGAAATAGGCAGTAATCGAATTAATTAGGCTAAAGCAAGTTGTTCATTGGAAGATTAGAGCTCATTCTGATTTCCCAAATGAAAAAAGTACACCTTTTCCCCTTTCGGTTATATTTTATTTGCAAACCAATTTCTTTGAGGAAAACAATTCCATGGTACAAGGGCAACTAGCAAAATCTTGGGTAATACAATTCCCACGTATTTTTTGAATTATGGCTACCTCGGAAAGCTCTATAAATCATGAAAAGAAAACGATCAGCACCCTTAAAAGACTTTTGGATAAAATTTTAATTCTAATCACCTGAAGTTCAGTTATTTTCTATCCTAATTCCATGCTTGCAATCAAATGCACTCTAAGCCCTCATTTAATTTGATTTTCCGTTTATTTTAGGAAATTTAAATTAGTAAACTCAACGTAATGCAATTAAGTTGCTCAATCTTTATATGTGAAATCCAATTTCTCCTGTGGGGAAGAATAAAATCTCGAACCAAGCGAACACTTATTGTAACCTAACAACACCGAAGATTGGGAAAGTACAGAATCTTCAGCATTTTGCATGCGAAAAATGAAAATTGTGCAGCCAAGTACACACCCACAAGAATTTCTATACAAGTACCTGTCTCATTACAGGATCCGTAAGGATGTTTTGAATTTCAGGGTCCTGCATTGCCTTAGCCTGCAAAAGTTGGATCAACTCAAGATTAGAGATCTCAACTGGGCTTTTTTTAAACGGTCAGCCCCAGCAAGAGTGTGGAGAAATATTCAAACCTGTCTCTCCTTCAGTTCCTCAGGGCTCAAGTCTCCACGGCTAGCCTTATTAATTTGCTCCATACATCTGCATCACAATGTTAGAATTTTTCAAATCAAAAAAATAAAGTGTGGCTGTATATATCTTACAATCCATGACGAGGTACAAACCCACTCAGATCTGGGAGACTTTCAAGTCTCACCACTATTTTTTTTTTTTTTTTTTGGGTCGGCGGGGGTGGGGGAGGGGGTTTGATTTTAGTTGTTTGTGTAGTTAAAGGAAGAGACTTGCACGGTTGCACCTTCCTTTAAAAAAAAAGTTATAAACCCAAAAGGATACACTGTAAGCACTGGATCTCTTAGCTGTATCTTAGGATAACATAATAATACATACGGTACACTAGAAATACAAAGCAATTCCACAAACTATAATTTTGAGGGAACTTAGGTTCTCTTTTCCAACAGGTTTCAAATCCTTGCTACTAAGCAATCTCAATAAATAAACATGATAACACAATAACATTTCTTTTTTGAGAAACAATGACAAATCCAATGCATGTTTTCCTATCTTCAATTAGAGGCTTGATTATATTATAATTATATATATATATAAATTTTTAAGTTGCCTTAATACCTCCGGCGACCATCAAGCAATTCTGGGTTGCGAGGTTCATGTTTCAAACCCTCCTCATAAGTAGCCAAAGCTTTGTCGTACTCTTTCATGAAGAACTGGACAGCACCTTTTCGAGTGTAGCCCTTGATAAACGTAGGATCAAGCTCAAGGCACTTCTCTGCATCCTTCAGACCCTCCGGCATTGCCCCCAGTTTTGTATAACAAGCCGCTCTGTTACTATATGCCTGAAAAAAAGGCAGAGCAAACCAGATGTTCACTAGAAGAAGATTTTGTATGTATAGGAATAGAATAGATGGATAACAATATTTAATATATGACCCTTGGATCTTTTGGGTTCCTCCTCAATGATTCTGTGTAGTGCTTCACAGCCTCTGGGTACTTTTGCTCTTTGAAATACTCGTTCCCTGATATTAGTAACAAATATGCCAAGCATTAACTCCAAGAAAAGACAATAAGGGAGGAGAAAATTAGTTAATTTCTGGATACTAGATTTACAAAGAAAAAGAAATTCAAGACCATGTAATTTCAAATCTTTGATTTTCTAAATACTCACTCCATTGAAATTAAGAGTCCACAACTGACTTTCACATTTTTTTAAAAATGCACTCGTTTCATCACAATCAGTGGTTTAAAACAAAACTTGTTTCCTATCATGAGTTTTGGTAAGTTGAATATGTTCGGAGGCGGAAAGTGGACTTTGAATTTGGGACTGCCTAAAAAGGAATATTGTTCTCTAAATTTGGGATGGAGGGAGTACTAGATTTACTTACACAAGTCAAGACCGATTCAAATTCCATAGTTCAATTGCGGCCTAACACTTTGTTTGGCAGCTTGGATTTCATCGAAAATTAATTGAAAATAAGAAGTTACCTTTCTCACGCTCCTCATCAGCTAATTTGGGGTCAAAATATTCTTGTTGCTCAAGCTCTTTCTTTGCTTTCTCAGCATCATTAAGCTTCTTTAATGTGTCCGGATTACGATGCTCGGTGAGAGCTTTCTGGAAGGTCTCAATAGCAGGTTCATAGTCCTTAGAGCATTTGGCCATCTTCACCAACGCAGTTCCTTTTCTAGTCAACGCCCTTGCAACCATCTTATAGTCTGACCTAAGCTCTCTTCCCCTTTCAACAGCTTTCTCACAATCTTTAATGCAGTCCTCGAACTAAAATGAGGGGTTGATTAGATTTGAAAGTCATCTAAAAGGAAATCCAATAGTCACCATAAAACAATATTAATAGGAGCCATATTCTTTTTGGCATCAAGCATTGTCCCAAGATAATTGTTTTTGTGTCATTCATTGTATAAAGCATTCTTTACTTTCATCTTAATCTAAAGTATCTATACAATTGAAAAGACTAAATTTTTGTAGTATGACTGCAACTTTTGGGAGTATAATAATACTACTACTTTTGCAGTCCACATCAGCATAGCTCTCCAAAAAATCATATCGACATACTAAAGAAAATTAGCCTACTACATATCAATCTTACCATCAGTGTTTCGGCCTCATTACAATCAAATCCAGAACATTGTCCAATGATCATCATTTGTATTTATTCATTTTATAAAAGCTAAAAGAAATAAATTAATCATACCCCAACATTTCTGAGGGAAATGACCATACTACAATTACTAAACAAGATACTTCTGTTTTCACTCACTAACACAGTTCTCCATCAGAAACTTGACATTAATATTACTATTAATATTAGTAACATATAGTAGTATGCAATGGATATCCTATATCCCTTATGCTACGCTGCATAAAGATTATGTTTAATCACTAAATACACCCACTCATACTACATCTTTTGCAAAGCTTGCTGCCGGTCCTATATTGGACTTACTCCATAGTCCATGCCACTTTCTTAATCACTAAATACAACCCACTAGTACTACATCTTTTTCGAAATCATCTTCTATATTGGGAATTTAGGCCTGGCAACGGGTCGTGTACGGGTCGGTTTCGTGTTGGGTTGAAATCGTGTCGGGTGAAAAGTGCCTCCACCCGTACACGACCCGTTTAATAAACGGGTGGAAAACTCAAATTCATACACAACTCATTTAATTAACGAATTACACGACCCGATTCGTTTAACCCGTTTAAGATAAACGGTTCGATTCGGGTCGTATACGAATAATATTTAGTGATCCACTAATAATTCAATTAAGTAATTTATACATATATAAATTATATTCGGGTTACACGGGTTACAAACGGATTTGCACGACCCAAAACCGACTCGAATATATTCTTATCGAGTTAAACGGGTTTTATTCGGGTTTTGCGAATGTACACGAAATTGACTCGTTTAATAAACGGGTTTGACGGGTCAACCCAATTATGACCCGCGCCCGTTAAAGATTCACTCAAACCCGGTAAATTCGTGTCGATTTCGTGTCGTGTTATCGTGTTATAAATTGCCGGGCCTAATTGGGATTAATTAACTTCTTAAAAAGCAAGATTAAGATTACATTGAAAACAAATGGTAGCAAAAAAAACATAAACTTCTTATTCAAAATAACGGGCCCAAATTAAAATATACCTAAAGCCAACAAAAAATTCATGCTAAAGGTGTCAATTTTGGGCAACCAAACTCGCATATAGTAAAAAGTATCACAAAGAAGAAACTACACGTAAGCAAAGACTATAAAAAGCATCAATAACATAGTAATAAAATCAAACTTTAAAAATCTAAGAAATAAGTAAGCAATAGTATACCTTTCCCATCTCCAAGTACACAGCAGCTCTGTTGGTGAGAAAAGAAATATCTTCATCATTCAATTCAATCGCCTTCGTATAATGGTGAATCGCCGTCTCAAAATCCTTCTTCTTATAAGCAGCATTCCCACTATCCTTCTCCTTTTGCGCCTGCACCTTTCTCTCTCTAACTTCCCTCTCCTCCTCCGATACCTCCATCGGCTCCGGCTCAACCTCTCGCTTCTTCTCCTTCACCGGCTCCTCCTCGGCCGGCCTCTTCCTCTCCGGCTGCGCGTCCGGCACCTCCACATCCTCCGGCGACTGCGTCTGAATATTAATCCCAAGCAAAACCCCGAGCGCCTGCATAACTCTCTGATCCTTGAGATACATATTCAAATTGCTTGGGTTTTTAGAAATATCTCTCATCATCTGACAGAAATCAGGCTGACCCAAAAACATCCTCGTAGACGGATCAGCCTTTAATTTCTCCCACATCTCGGGGCCGGAAAAGGCATTACCGAAAGGGCTAGGGCTAGAAGAAGACCGGGTTGCGGCAGATTGAGCATCGGCGAGGCCGGATTTTAGGGCTTCATTGTTAGGATCAATGTCGAGTCCTTTTTTATAGGCCAAAACGGCGTCGTTGAAGTGGCGGAGGCCGAGGTGAGCGGCGCCGAGGCGAGAGTAGCCCTTGGACCAGTCGGGCCTGAGCTCGACGGTCTTTTGGGCGTCGGATAAGGCCTCGGTAAACTGATTGAGGGAGGCGTATGCGGCAGATCTGTTAGAGTAGAGGACGTGATTAGTGGGGGCAAGGTTGATGGCTTGGGTGAAGTGGCTAATGGCTTCGGTGAAATTGCCGGCGGCGAATGCTGAGTTGCCTTTGGCCTTGGCTTCGTCTGCCATGGGTATTGAATTGGTTTGTTGTGTGCGGGAGAATGTAATTGTTGAATCGAGATTTAGGAAGAAAAAGAATGTATGTCAGTGGGGTATTGGAGAGAGAGGAAGAGTGCTTATGTGGGGAAGCGAGAGGAGTATGAGCAGAAGCTGTCTCTGGAAGGTTCTGGGTTTTTGTTTTAGGATGGTTTTAGGGGTGATTGGATTTGGGAGTACTACTGTACCACTTTCGTTGTTTGCCTTCTCGAATTCTCGTACGTGGGGGGGATTATTGTTTGGTTACATGGGAAAGACTAGTCCGAAGCCGGGATAGACAGAAACGGTTCGTCCCTCTATTGGATAACCCTTTCTTAAATTAAACTAGAGACATCGGCCCAAACATAATCTGGGCCAGACAGTATTAACAGGTTCTTAATTAAGACCATCTCCACCGGAATTGTAAAAATATATGTTATTATGGGAAAATTAAGCATACCATTTGACACGAGATTGCAGCGGAAAGGAGAAAAATGCCATGGCTGATGTAATGCATATCAGCTGTGACATTCAAAGAAGTAAATGGCTATTTTCTAACGGTAAAAATTTCACTCCACCATTTAAACTTCACCAATTTAGTGGACATCGGCTGTGAGTAAAATCATGGGCCGATTTTTTGAATATCGGCTATAGGAATTATTTTTAAAAAAAATAACACAATCAATGTTGAGAACATCGACCATGCACAGACAATGCCCTCAGTGTCGGCTATAGGAGATGATTGTCCATTGCCAAATTTAACATCCCTCTACCATTCCGTTTACCCTTTCCCCATTTTAAGCCAACTAATACAAGCACAAAATGGTAAAAAAATGGCCTTTTAGCAATCCGCTACGAATGGTCTAAACTATTATTGTGTTTGTGTTACTTTAGCCCATAGACTTTCACTTGTTTTCTGACCCCTTTGTCCAAATTTTATTCAATTTTTAGCATATGGTATTTTTTACATTTTCGTCGCAATAACTTCATATTTATTACGAAGTACGAACAAAATTGTAACCAACTTCAATTTCATTGGTCACCATTTATATCATGACTAGTTTATTCTCTATTATTCTTTTTATATATACACATAAATAAAAAAAGGTGGATATTCACATTATTCTAGCTAAATGATATGAAAGGGAGGTTGAAACATTAACGTAAACATAAACCATTAACTGTGAAAATTAATTGAAATTGCGTAGGGGTTTTATCCATGATAAAGAGAAATACATTTAGGCTCTTTTTAATAATAATATAGAAAATGATAAGAATATAATTAATTTGGGTATAAGATTGAAAATAAGTTGAAAGATGTGGTGATATGATTTCCATCTTATACTTATTTTTGGGGCGGTGTTATTTACATCCCCAAATTTATCACAAACACCCCTTCAAAAATTTAACTAAAAATACATTTTAACACCCTTTATTTATCACAAATACCCCCTCTATTTCCTGATGTTATGCGAATATTTAACAACATACTCTCCCCATTTGAGCCGAGTTTATGTGAGTATATTTACCTCTCGTTAGGTGAGTCTTATTTAAAAAACACTCAAACACTCCATTGTCTAATGTTAAGCGATTTTTTACCAACAAACTCTTTCTAAGTGAGCCGAGTATACTCTCATTGTGCGAGCCTTGGGGAATATTAGTGATAATAAATTTACACCTCCCTATTTTTGTTAATATATGTCCTCCATCATTTTTATGTTTTGTGAAAAAAATTTCTTATCCACCATGCAAAGGAAGAAGTCAAAAAATAAGACTTAATAATATCACCACATCTCTCAATTTATTTTTCATCTTCTCACTTAAATTAGTTATTTTCCTTATAATTTTCTATCTTAGTATCAATCGGATCCTTGCCTCCTTGGTATACATTTATATGAATATGATTGGAGAAATGTATGATAGAAACCATTTCGGTAATAATGGGACATAATCGGATGGATAGACCAAAATAAAATAAAAAGCAATAATGTTAAGGCCGAATAATTTTTTGTATATATAAATATAATTTAATAACCACCAATTTTTTAAAAGTAGATTTTTGAATTATAGTGTAGATATATATATATATATAAAATAAAATAAAATAAAAACTCAATTTATCTTAAAGAAATATCCACCGATGTATTCTGAGTAGGGATGTGCACGGGTCGGTTGACCGATCCATTGGGCTAGAGACTAGACTGAATTGACACTATTAGTCCTGACAAAATTAGGACTGAATTCTGAACCAAGTATAAGACAAATCGTCGATTTCAGTCGGTCCTAGGTTCAAATTGCAAATTGTTTGATAAATCAAATCACACTAATTTGTACATATACTAGGTATTGCCTGTGCCACCCGGCACGTTAAAACGAATAAAGTTAATAATTAAGGAAGAATTGTTACTCATTTGATTAACCACATTTCAAGTGTAATAATTATATGATACCTAGTGCCGAAAATATACATCCACATAACTATATATTTTTTGTACAAAAAAGATACCAAAAAAGAAAATGTTGAATCATTGGTTAAGAATTATAACATAACTATTATCTCCTAAAGACAAGGGAAAAAAAACAACAAAACAGAAATGGCATGCATAAGCCCTCATATTAAATATGTCAAACAAATGAAACCCAAAGCAAATATATTTAGTGTTAACTTGCATAAGCCCTCCTCTTGTTAATTTATTTTCTTCTTCTTCATATATATCCGAACACTATTACGAGACTTTTCATATGATCACTAATTTTGACTTCTAACCACGAACCAAACAAATAAATAAATAAAAAATCTAATAAGAAAGGAAGGCCCGATCCTTTTTCATTAACTAAAGAAAAAATTAACTTAAAATAGTTTTTTCCTACAAAAATACAGATACTTCGTCTTTCTCTCTCTCTCTTACCATTTCAAACTCTCTAACTCAATTAAAAGAGGTAAATTTGCCTTATAACAGTGAGTCGGACAAATGAATTAAATAATAATAATAATAATAAATGAAGCCTAAATATTGTACAAATGAACACCGAACTATAATCGTTCTTATGGAGATGATACCTTGTGCATTGCAAATTCCATAAAATGGGGCACACATACAACACATGATCCAATATACTCTCACCCTCAACCCCATATGCCTTCCCACATACACTTAAACCCCCTACTGTAAATTCCATAATTTTTTTTACTATTTCTCTCTCAGCGCCACTCACTTGCTACCATGGAGATAATTGAGCATTTAAGTTTCCACCTTTTATATATTTTTCAAGGATTTGTGATGATCATGAATATTTAATTTTCATTTTTCCATTTTCAATCTTATATTATTGTTGGTTACCACTCTTTGTATGGAAATTTATAAAACTTATTTTTCATTTTCAAACCCACAAAACTCCTTCAACAGACAAACACTAACTAAAGGTTTTGTGACAGAGATGAGTACCTCTTCATCTGCATTTACTCCATTAAATAAAATGGACCCATAAAAGCATTGGCCTTTATAAACAAAACCGTAACCACAAACTTAACCCCATAAAGAAAAACCCACGAAACCTCTAATCCATCTTAATATACTGAAAAGTAGGAACCCATTAAAAGGAAAACGTTTTTCTCTCTTTTTATTTACGCCTTTTTTCTCTTTCTTTATTCTCAAACTACTACTCTCTCTCTCTCTCTCTCTCTCTCTCTCTCTCTTAAAAGGCAATAGAAAGCCCGCATCAATAAACACACACCCACAAACTAAAGGTTTTGTGATAGAAAGATAAGTACCTCTTTCAGTGCAAAAATTAGAGGCGACGAATGACGAAGGTTTTGACAAAATAATTGCTAGCACGTGCGTGGTGACAGTGATTGGGTGTGGTGCCGGAGGTTGTAGTGAAGGACTAATGACAGTGATTGAGAGTGGTGTTGGAGGTGTGATGATGGTGAGTCGGTGGTTTCGGTTTTCTAGACAGAGAGATAAGGTCTAGAGTGAGATGGAGAAATGTGTGGACGAAAATGTAGAGAGAGATATATGGAGAAATGTAGGAATTGGGAAATGGGAAATGGATAGAGAGTTGAAAAAATAAATTTGAAATTTGAAACCTTTTTTTTTAAGAATAAGAATAGTGTTGATGATGTGATGTTCTTATGTGTGTTGAATCATATCTAAGGGCCAATATTCATGTTTTTTTTTCTAAATAAACCTAAGCCATTGATTTAGCAAAATTATATAGGTAAAGAAAATTTGACTTTCTTTCCTTATAATATAGATATACACTTTTTTACAATAAATCCTTGTATAAACATCATAGATCTTGTAATGCCCCGTAATGTAATTAGTGAAAAATTAGACACATATTAACCTCAATTAAGTGAATTTTTTGAAGAGTTTGGGAATCTTGATTAATCATGGATCAAATTGTAAAACTACATAAGTTTAGTATGGACTAAAATATAAAGTTACAAAATTTCAGGGTTAAAATAATAAAGTTATAAAACATCAGGGTGAATTATCTTAATTAAGCTAAAAGTTAGATTATTGTTTTTGTTTTAAAACCACCGACCTATCTAGCCTTAATTTAACGGAAAGTTCTTTCATTTTAATCTTTTCATTTTTGTAGCCAACATAGATGGAAAGAAAAAATAAAATAGGTACGAAGCTTTATTTTTAAAAATTAGTTATCCAAACTCCACCAAATCATGTTGGGTTTCAAGGAAAAGTCGTTCTTTACGTCGAGGGCTATGCAATAGTATAAGAATTTTGGAGTTATGCTAGTCAGGGTTCGGGTTATTATCTCAAATTTTATTCTTTGTGGCTAGATATTATGAGGTATGATTTAATTATAATTATTTGTGTTTTAAATTATTAAAATTCTAAATATTCCTCAAATATATGATTTTACAAGTATAAGTTATTATAATTAATTAATTAATTAATGGCTAGTGATAGCCAAACACATGCATATGAATAATAATTATAAATTTTGAAATTATAGCACGAAGTTCTACACCCCAAGTGTTTATTAAATTGTTTAAAATTTATGGTTGATTAACCTTGCATCATATGGGATTAAACATGCATAATTATTTTTTATATTGAAATATTTGGCATCATAACACATGAGTTACATCATTATTGTGTCAAGCCGATGGCTTGGTTATATCAGAAATTCTTTATGGCATATGGCTTGAATATCTATCTCTTAGAGAGCTTATATCTCTTATCTATGCATATTGGGAGCTTTTTATATTCATGATGATATATTCTTGGATATGGCATGATCTCAGTTGATTTGCCAACAATGATTAGCTGGTTTCATTGATATATTTATGACCTCCCGATGGTGAAAAGAATTGGGTGTGGCAAGTGTTTGCCAATGCGAAAATAAGCATGGTTCGGTGCCCTTGGGTTGTGTCCTTATGTAGGAGGAATGCTTTGTGGCATATGCTTCTTGTCAACTCAAACAATATAAGAAAAACTATCTTACCCATTGTGAGAACCCCAATTGGAACCCCTATCAACGCCGCTCGGCGCATGGCTCGACTTTTTGAATGATTTAGAGTCGCCAGTACGTTTTTCGAAAAAATGAACAAAAGTGTATTTTTGTACCCTTTGGGGTATAACGCGGTCTGCACAAACAGATTAATTTCGGAAACTATGTTACGACGCGGAAAGGTGTTAGGCACCCGCGTTGCCCTTTCGGTTTCTAAAGGTACATGCTCGTTTTATCATTTATTTTATCTTTTCCTACTGCTTTTAATGGCCTAAAATAACATAATGATCAATTTTATTAACATGCAGGTATATTAGCATGGATTACGAGGCAAAAAAGGCAAAAATGCAAAGACCGATCGGTCATCACTAAAGACCGATCGATCATACCCTAAGACCGATCGGTCATCCCACACAGTGTACTGATTTTTGTGTTTTGATGTCCAAAAGGCATGCGAAGATGATTTAAAACCAGATTCGAGATATATGAATGTATTTACTGTTCAATCCCAGTCCAGAATTAATTTAAGTGTCATACGAGCATTCTAGATCAGATTTTAATTTATTTAATGTATATAAACAGTGTGTATGTACGAGTATGTATTATATACAATATTCCCAGCAAACAAATTATATACACATGGGGCAATCAATATTCAAAGATGAATTTAAAGAATTAATAGAATACCGTATTTTCGAAGACAAAATTGTTTTGTTTCGATTGATATTGTAAAGTGTTACAAACTAGTCTAAGAATTTCGAATACATCACTTTTATAACGTGTTTCTATCTTTATAACCAATTTTCATCTATTTATCTATGATTTTCGAGCATTTTCTCCCTTTTTCGGGCCTCTCTTCTTTTTATCTGCATTTCTTTTCCTTTTATTTTGAGGTTCTTCCTCTATTTGGAGGCCTCTCTTTGTTTTGCTCCGTGTTTTGGATCATATAAAGTGAGATTGTGATTGCCCCGTTGAAGCGGTCAAGCTAATGATTGATCCGTTCAATGAAAAGACCGATCCGGTCTAGTTTGTCTTTATATGGATTATAGCTACTGACCTAATAACCGATCAATGTGCAGTAGAGACCGATTGAGGGGGCCTGATGACCGATCGGATAGCCTGATGATCGATTGAGATTGCCTGATGACCGATCGGATGGGGTGAACACCGATCGGTCTTCTCTCTCCTCATAATTCTTTCTTGGGTACTTTATCTCCTAGCTTGAGTGTGATTTCTTTGGCCAAGTATGTCCCATTTTCGAACTGTTTGAGGCCCGTATTCAACTTTCGATGCTGATTGAGTCCGTTTATACTTTGTCGGAGTGTACTAAATCTTTTATTCCAAGGTCGTAAAATGGGATATCCATACCTATAATCTATAATTGGTTGCAGTTATATTTACTCTTAAGATTTAGCACCATTATCTGTATAATGAAAGATTTAAAGTTTATTCTGACCATAAAAGCCTGAAATATGTCTTTACTAAAAAAGATCTGAATCTTAGGTAACGTCAATGGATAGAGTATTTAAAAGATTATGATTTTACCTTACAGTATCACCCAGACAAAGCAAATGTGGTAGCTGATGCCTTGAGTTAAAAATTCGAAGGGTCTTTCGATTCTTTATGATGTCGGGAATGAAAACTAAAGAAAGAGTTGCAACGGTATAATCTTATGGTGAGTTAAATGATGATCAAGGCTACCTTTATAATATGGTTGCCTAACCACCAATTCGATAACAGCTGATTGATGCCCAACACGTAGACGAAAAATTTCGGATGATATGTGACCGTTTGGTTACATAAGCCTAACATAGTGAATACAAAATTGGGGCTGATCGTGGAATCTGGGTTCGAGAGAGATTGGTGGTACCGAAAGATCCGAAACTTAAAAATAAAATTTTAAGTGAAGCCCATAATTCTAAATTTTCTATTCATTCGGGTGGCATGAAAATGTATCGGAACTTATTGTTGGTCGGATAATGACCCTAGAGGGGGTGAATAGGGTTTTAAAAACTTAATGTGGAATTAAAACGTTTTTAAAATATTTAAGCAAAGCAACTTAGCTAAACAACAATATCAAGGAAATAATCAATTCCAAATAATCAATCCAAAGACAAGCAAATACGTAATCTCAAAATACAAGCAATAATATAGCAATAAAAAGAGAGCTTGAGTTGAGAAAGATTAAACCAATTTGAAGCTCGAGACTTTTTGTCCTCACGGTTCGGTTTTCTAAACTATACGTTCGCTCTCGGTTAATTCCCCGAGAATTTTCACTATTCAATCTTCTTCGGGTGAAGATCAAACCTTAATGAAGAATGAATTGTTTGTGGTAATACACACCAATACAATAACTCTCAAGTGTATTTGAAGATTACAAATGAAGCTCACACTAGAGTTATCAAAATTGATCAAAAATATATAACTCAAAAGATGAAAGATTAATCAAAATGTGTTCTTGAATCTTTGTATATTTGAATATATGAATGATAGAGTATTAGAATGATTCAAGTTATGTTAAAACATGTCTAGGACCTCATATATATAGCTTGAAAAATCATATGGCCGTTGGGGGTGATTAAGAAAGGTTTTGGGTCAAATGTATACATTTTCAAATTTTTCAACAGTTAGTTTTGACAAAAAATTCAAATTTGTTTTGATAATTTCTCTGAATCTGACTGTTGGATCATGCTCAAATTTTAGTCAAAAGTGTTAGGAGATGTTTTCTAACTACTGTAAAAATTTTAAAATGACCGGAGTCCGGAAAGGCCTCCATCTTACCATTAGATCAAAACTGTACGAAAATTGAGCGAATTTTAAATGTAAAATAAAAATATTTTTGCAATTTAACAATTTAGTTCCAAATACAATTCTAATGATTTTTGAACTTCAAAGATATGTTACTAAGATACCTATTTTTATTAGAGCTTAAAATATGATTATTTAAAATTAATATGAATTTATTTTGAAACTCGGTCTTTGTAAAATGATGTTTTTCAAATAAATTCAATTTCAAGCTTGTTTGAATCAATCTTTAAAAGATGCATGAATACGTTTGAGGTATAAGGATTTGATTAAAAAAATAACTTTACATAAATCTTAAGCACTCACTCAATTACTGAATTAACGAGTCTTCGAATGCTTTGATTTGTTTTTTCGGATTGATCTTCATTTGAAACTTTTTCCTTGAAGCTTTTCATATAGTCTTTTGATCATTTGTGCTTTATGATTTGCATTGAGAGATTTGATCTTCCTTGTCTTGTCCAATGATCGAATAGTGAAAGATTGATCCTTGTTATGTTTTTCTTGAATTTTTCAAGTAAATGAACTATATACTTATATCAAGAAACACGTTAAATTAAATATGATTGATTTATTGTTATTATCAAAATAAGATTAAAACCTTAGGTCAACACTTATGTCAAAACTTTTGGTGGAATGGTATGAAACGAGATGTTGAGAAATATGCGAGTAGGTATATGACGTGTCAATTATTAAAAAAATATTCATCCAAATACAAGATAAATCCAATATTTACCTTTTAATTCTATATTATTTATATTGAATTAGTCACCTAAAATAAGTGTCGGAATTAGGGGTGGGCAAAAATCGAACTGGACCGATTGGATCAACTGAACTGAATTGAACTGAACCAAACCGAACCAAACTGACAAGTTTTTTACGGGTTTTAATTATAATACGATTTAGCTTGATTTACAAATTGTATGGCCGAAGACTTTCGATCCGGTCCACATTTTTTCAAATTAAAAACCTTGTAAGACAGAACCAACCGAATATTTTTTATAATGTTTGATATAATTTTTTCCTTAGAGAAAAAATGCATGTTTGATTTATAACATCTATTGATTTTGTAATATCTATATGTGTTTGATACAATGCCTATTCTTTGTTGTATAAAATTTCTGTTATGCCTATTCTTTGTTGTATAAAATGTCTGCTATGCCTGCTCTTTGTTGTATAAAATATTTGTTGTCTGCCTTAATTTGTTTTTAATTGATATCCTCTTTTTAAATTTGAATATTCTTTGAATTAATTAGGTATTATTTGAATTTTTTCAAACGTAAGTTTGTTGCTGTTTGAAAATTTTCAATTGTGGGTTAACTTATCCAATGAGTTCATGCTATTGTGTGATTACAGCTTAAATGGATTTTTGAATTATGCTTGGTGTGTTTGAATTTTTTTCAACTAGAGGGCATAATTGGCTTTCGGCCTTTAATTTTTTCTAATTTATTTTGATATATAATTTAAAAATATTTTGTCCTAAATTCAAAATGCCATCCTGTGATAAAACATTTGGCCAAAAAAACACGTCCTTGAGTAGATAGAGAAAGAGACTATATATTGGCTTTATAACTGAAAGCGCCCCCCCCCCCCCCCCCTCTTTTTTAAAGTACAATCATGTTCAATAGAAGTAGAATGGAGATAGGGTAATGACATTAGTTCTTGAGGATATATTCTTTACTCTTAATTACTACACAAATTAAGCAAATATTGAATTAATTATCTTTAAACATCGTAGTTTGAATTTCTTAACCTTATCTTATCTCTAGTTAGGGGAGCAAAATTTATGACAACTATAAATTACTAAATTAGAGGGTTAGGTTGAGCTTAAAAAAATTAGATTGACCACTTAACACGATTAATAAGTGAGTCGACTTAAGGTTAACCTCGTGACACGAAAATAATTCATATGACATGTTTAAATTAAAAATCTTAACTCGTGTAACAAAAACCCATGTGGCATGTGTAACAATCTGTATTACCTTATAACAGAGTTTATTATAGTTTAAAAAAAAAAGCCTTTGACTAGTCTATCCTTAATACTGAATACTCAATTGTTGAATGCTAAATTTATGTTACGAAGATGATGTTTGTTTTTTTATTCTGAATGAGCCTTTGAATATTAAGTGTTTGTTTGAAAAAAATGGTTTAAATTCAACATTAAGTATTCATCGGACCTAATACCTCTCAACACTAAATATTTAATCATTAAAAAAATTACCGTTAATCTTTTAACTATTTTAAAAAAACAAATAGTTTATTGCGACTCAAAGGCAAAATTAAATACCACCTAAGCCTAAACTCTCTTACTTTTCCTTATATTATATACGTCAAGCTTGCATTATGATGAATTACTTCCCGAGTCTTGTTTACTTCTTTTAAACGTTTGTAGCTTGCATGATATTCTGTAATTTTACTGTCTATTTTGGTTTGATGAAGCTTTTTTAATGAATTTTTAACATCACTTTTATGTGATAGACTAGAGATTTATAATAGTTTTAGCACTTTCAATTTTTTTTGAAACATTTATACTTTGATTCTGTAATTTTCGTATGTTTTGGCGTGACTAAATTATTTATAATGGGCTTTTAATATTTTAATAAATAAACTGGTCAAGTGTATTAATTGATATAACACAATTAATAAATATGTCAAGTTAAGTTTGACAAATTTAATATTATTAACTAATTGTATCAGATTAATATTATCCCTCAATTTCCTATCTGTATAATACGTATAAACAACACAAATTCGTATAATATGACATAATTATCCTCCCTCCTATTCCTAATTTGACAACTTACATAACACGACGTAATTATCCCCCCCCCACCCCATCCCACCCCATCCCTATTTCGATCGCATATCAAGAGGGAGGCATCACCCACGTTTCCTTTCCTCATTTTTCTGGTGATTGGGTTAAATCATGTAAATGCATGTATTTTTTTTTTCCATCTTATTAATTTCTCACCTTTTCCAAACAACCAAACAAAAAGAAAGAGATTGGGAAAGAGAGAAAATGCAAGAAATGTGAATAAAATTATACAATTACGTTGTAAAAGCGAGTTACTGTCTTCCCTTACAAAATAACTTTTTGATTTTTGGCAGGAAAAAAGTCACTTCCAACTTGGCTCAAGAACAATGAAACGTCAAAAAAAAAAGGGGAAAAAAAAGCACAACTCCAAAGAGTGCAGGCATCTCAACTATTTATAACTTTTTTCTCTCAGTTTATAATATAAATATAAATAAGAGATTTAAATTTTTTTGAAGTGCAACTTTATCTAAAATAGACGTATAGATGGACATGTGCACATCTTATTTTTATACACTTATAAATTTAATATTTGTTGAAAAAAATTAAACATAAAAATATTGTTAATTTAATAGTAATACATATTTAATTTTAACCTAAAATTTACAAATTTAAATTTGGTTAACAACATTTTTTAAATAAAAAATCTACAAATTTAATGTAATAACCGTTTTTTAATTATTTTTATTTTATATTAATAAAAATGTGAAATTCAAATTTATTTAAAATATTATTCATATTATTAAAATATAATATTTTTCATAAATACTAAAATAATATATTACCCTATAACAATAACCATTACACATTTTTTTGGAATAGCAAGTCCCCCAAACAATTTTTTGTTAATAAGCCAGTATTTCAGAATTAAATAAGCAAATGAATACAAAATCCACCTGGTTCACATAGACCACTTACGGACCCACCGTTCTCAAGTACTTCTCAAACGTGTCGAGCTCTCCTTTTGCGTGGCAATTTACACCCACCACATATGTATACATCTCTCTCTCTTCGCTCTTTCCAGCCCGCTGTTTTCTGTCTCTTTTTTTCTCTCTCGACTTTGTTTGCGGTTTTGTGGTGACCCGGTTCAGGCAGGCTAAATGAAGACTTATAGGTTTGTGTTCCGGCTGATCACCTTGCTGCTGGTACTCCTACTCACTAGTTTAAGAGGCGGTGTAGCCGGTTCGCTTAGGCGGTGGGACCCGTTGATCCGGACACCCGTGGAGGAAGAGGAGGAGGAAAATGTGACGAAATGGGCGGTTCTTGTCGCCGGTTCTAAAGGCTACGGAAATTATAGGCATCAAGTAAGATTTATCATTTATTATATGGTGCTAGGCTATAAATATTCATCATCATCAATTTAGCAAAAAGAAGAATTCCATTTAAAGGAGTAAGTTGATGAATTATTTTTTAAAATTTTGTAAAGATGTTTTTCACTAAATTTTATTAAAAAATTAACTTACAAGTAGATGAGATGATCGTTAAAAAATTTTAATAGTAAAAAATATGCATATGTATGTTTATCAATTTTTTAAGACACCAACTTCCTGTATTCTTATTATATATATATATATATATATATATTTTGGTGCCTTTCGGGTGTTCGGCCAGCTTTGGTGCACCTCGACTAATTCTTGCTTGCGTTTTGTGGCTGTCGCTGGTCAACTATTATTTTGACAAACACTGGGATTCGACCTTGGAAGACCTAAGTGGACTCAAGATTGTCCCGGTGGTAGCCTTACACCACTATACCAAGAGGCTTGGTTCTTATTATATATATATACAGCGTACTTATGTTCAGAAAAAAATAGGGCAAGAGTACCTGCGGATCCAGCTCCTCTGGATTAACGGAAAAAAAGTGTAGAGAAGAACAGTAACTTTAGACCACTGAATTAAAAATTAGATTGATTGATTCATAACTTTTGATAAGTATTATATGCCACTCGTTTAAATAGAAAGTAGATGCCAAAACTTGAACCATCTAAGCTCATTTCTTCACTCTCATGCCCAATCCCCTGGCTCAGTATTATTTTTTAGGTATCAAAAGTATATAAACCTGGGGAGAGGGCTTCGAACTTAGGATGATGTTTTGGTCAAAACCAACAACTCTACCCACTCGAATCTCGGCAACTGCAAAAATGTCCGGTGGCTAGCGGCTGGTCACTCTTCCATAAAGAGGGATGAGTAGAGGTGCATGAAAGCTGGCCCGGACACCTTGTGGTACTAGAAATTATCCAGACCAAAAAAAAAAACAATTCATGCAGGTGATCTAAATACGTAAAACCTTTATTGTACAATTTTGGGTATTATAGACATTTTTATAAAGTCTGGCCCTGAATGACATCATTATATTTTATTTAATTTCTACTTATGTTTTCAATTTTATTTTTTTTTACAATTACAACTACAAAAATTGATCCCCGGATATTTTAGTTTTTTTAATTGCCGTGTGCATGAATAAATGCATGTGGGAAAATTCTGATTTGGTACCATGATATGTAAATATTTATAGGAAAGGGTGTAAAAAAAAGATATTTACTTTTAATAATTACAAAAAGATGATAATAAAGCAACTCATTATTGTTGGACGATTTTCCTATTTAGAGGAAATTTTGACTCTCATTTTTCATATCGTCGTTAAAAAGTACATATACGGATGGCATGATGTTGAGATAAATTCAAATCTTGATGTACAAATTGATTGCAAGGTCCATTGGGTGAAACCCCCAATATGACTGTAATTTTTTAAGTGCTGTGAGCAATGAAGGGCCCATTTCCTTCCGAATGAAATCATGAAATAATTCTTGCCAAAGTGAAAGCAGCGGAGCCCGCCTATATATGATCAGTCTGTTTCGTAGTGAAACCTTGAAATGAGCAAGTAGGTGTGTCGGGTAGTGAAAGGACTACAATGATATTAGGACGTTCATGTTTTAGTTTGATTGGTGGGATAGTTTTATTATTTTTGTGATTTTTTATGAAATACAAATGTATTTTTTGACCCATTGTGGTGGACACACAACCACCACGCATCTACGTGGATTGAACCCGTAACCTCTTTGTTACGAGGACAAAGAAGATGCCAACCAGGAAGCATAATTAGCTTATAAAACAAAAGGAAATATTTTGTCAAATCACACCTCTTTTCCAAACTTCTTATTAAAATATAAAATTTTATACATTGACTTGGCTATTTCTCTTCCATTCAATTTCGTTCAATGGGGTCTAGTTCAAGAACGGAACGGATGAATTTTTTATGAAATTTGGTGGAGATGGTCTCTATTATTAGTAGATCAATTTCATAAAATTTCATCAAAAAGTTTAAACCGCAAGTGGGTGAGATGGTCATCTAAAATTTTAATGGTTGAAAAAACATATGTATCAATTTTTTATTACGCCTATTTCCATTTAGAATTTCTTGATGAATGTGAAGATGATCCACTCATTATAGACATGATCTCTATCAAGTTTCGTGAAAAAATTTATCCATCTCGAACTAGACCTCATTGAACGAAATTGGGTAGAAGTAATAATGACGAGGAGTCTAAAAGGAAAAGCTGAAAGTATTTTTCACGAAAAAGAAATCATACAGGATGAAGTCTAAAAATAATTTTTTCCCTGTAGAATTGACGGATCTAGTTTTTGCCCAGAATGAGTATTTTCATTTATTTTCGAATCTTTTTATTCTTGTTTTGGGTTTTAAAACTTGAAGCTAATATTGGATATAACGCAGGCAGATGTTTGTCATGCCTACCAAATACTAAAGAAAGGAGGATTGAAAGATGAGAACATAGTGGTGTTCATGTACGATGACATTGCCACTAATGATTTGAATCCAAGGCCTGGTGTTGTAATCAACCATCCCAATGGTTCTGATGTCTATGCTGGTGTTCCTAAGGTACATTATCGTCACGATAAATCTCATATTTTTATATCGTTAATAAACCCTGTAATTCTTGTTATTACAATTAATTACTACCATCATGGTAGGCGAAGTGGAAGAAAAATAACAGTGACAAAGTTCGAGCAATTAGAGAGGTGAACTGGTTCTGAAGAGAGAAGTTCATAACATGTTCTTTTCCCCTCTTTACCTACTTCAAGAAGCCCAATGACTACTTGATATGGTACTGCATCTATAGTGCCACTCTTGAAGCCAGCATTTTCCAACAGCAAATGCTTGGTAGTGGACCCCTAAGTAGACCCCGTCAGAATCATACGTTACATGATAACACGACACGAAGTTGTAAGATAATAGGTGGACCCTTAACAGATTCGGGTTGTTATCGGGTTAACCCATTTGAAATGAGATGATAACAGATTGGTTACGGGTTTACCCTTAGCGAATTCGGGTCACCCGCTAGACCCATTAATTATTAATTTTTTTAATAAAACTAATGTTTATTAAATGAACAAATGATTTGTACTTATTTTAATATGTAGATATGTTTATCCCTACTTTTTAGTAATTTTAGTTATTTACTCGTCTTATTCTATTGAATTTCTTTTCTATAGAAAAATGTTTTAATTTTCTTTTAAAAAAAATTATCTCCTTAACGGGTACCATCAGGTCGTGTTTAGATGGTGGCAAAATTTACACGATTTCGTTACAACCAGACATAAAACCGACACGAACCGACCTGTTGATGGTTCTACCCCTAAGTTCCTTTGGGTCGTGTTCAGATGATGGCAAAATTTACACGAATTCATTACAATCAGACATAAAACTGACACGAACCGACCCGTTGATGGTTCTACCCGTAAGTTCCGTCTTCTCGACTTTCTTGAGGAGCCCTTTACAAGTGAGGAGTAAATTACTACAAAACTGATACTAGTGTTTTAGGCCGGGATGCTGTATGTGCCCCAATGTGGCTACAGTAAGTGCTGTCAAGCTACACTCTACGAGTGTTCATCCCGCATCTCGTGAGTGTGGTCAACTAATATGCTATATATGTGATCAATTGATGTGTTGTATATGTGTGGTCACTAGTCCTTTCAATTAAGGACTTTTGAGGAAAATCATAACCATGGTGGTCAGACCAGACAATATCTTATGGGGCTGGAATATATGAGACATACAAGTAGGATTAGTTAGTCCCGACTCCTGATCCGATCCCATCCATCCTGATGATGCCTGTCCTCCCAGCACTTGAATCCCTTGCTTTCCATCCCAAAATATTTTAGCATGATGGATTTAGTTTTTAAATTCTTTTTGGTAATTTCTCTGCTTGTGCTAAGGTATTTGCATTGATTGATGACATGTAGGATTACACTGGCTCAAACGTGACTGCAGAAAATTTATATGCTGTGCTCCTTGGCAATAAAAATGCAGTGAAGGGCGGAAGCAGGAAGGTGGTGGATAGCAAACCCAATGATAGGATATTTCTTTATTACTCAGATCATGGAGGCCCTGGGGTCCTTGGTGAGTTAAACTCGGCATTCAAGATTAAAAGAAAAGGGAAAAAAATAAGAACAAATGCCACTTTGATGATCTTGCATAATTATCATTGACATTTTAACTATTACTATAGCCTCACAGTCCTGATATATTCAATTTACCAGATCTCATGATTGGAATTTCTATTTTTTTTAATCACTGGTCATGTTGAAGTTGAAGTTGATGGTTTCTAAAATGTCTGAAAGTCAAAACGAATCACAACTCGACTCTTAATTTGTTGCAGGGATGCCCAATATGCCCTTCATTTATGCTAACGAATTCATTGAGGTCTTGAAAAAGAAGCACGCATCGGGCACTTACAATGAGATGGTAAACTTGATTTTTCTTTTTAAAAAGTCCGCCAAAAGTATCTGCTGTTGTTCTAATTCAAGTTTGTGTAGGTTTTATACATCGAAGCATGTGAAAGTGGGAGTGTCTTTGAAGGTTTGATGCCTAAAGATTTAAATGTTTACGTCACGACTGCATCAAACGCAGAAGAGAGTAGCTGGGGAACGTACTGCCCCGGGATGGAACCTTCTCCACCTCCCGAGTATATAACTTGCTTGGGCGATTTGTATAGTGTTGCTTGGATGGAAGACAGGTACGACTATCAGTAAATGAAAGGCGTGTTTGATTGCACTTCTTTTCCATGAAAAATGCTCCAAATATCATATTTTCACTCTAAGTGATTACAATCACCGTAGAGAATAGAGAAGAGCTGAAGAGATCTGGACTGCTAGTTCAAAATTAGATGGTTCAGAGTTTTAGAGTTACTTCTTTATTTAAATGAACCTCACCAGGGGTAACACTATATGTCAAAATCCAAGGCAAACCATCCAAACTTACTAATCTTCTCTAGGGGACTGATTAAAATGGGGTTCGTTCCAATGATACAATCTGGTTTAGCCTAATTAATTTTCTCCTTTTTTCTGTAGTGAGACGCACAACTTGAAGAAAGAAACAATAGAGCAGCAGTACAAGGCGGTTAGATTTGAAACTTTTGGAGATTTATTTTGTACTTTTTTTTTGATCTAATATGCGTTTTTGCAAATGGTAAGATTAAAGATGTAATTAACTCCTTTCAGGTGAAGGATAGGACTTCGAACTACAACAGTTATAATGCAGGATCTCATGTGATGGAATATGGGAGTACATATTTCAAGGACGAGAGGCTTTCCTTGTATCAAGGCTTCGATCCAGCTACTGAAAATTTTCCTCCTAACAAAATTCACTTCGATAAACATATGGAGGTCGTTAACCAAAGAGATGCTGATCTTCTCTTCATGTGGCACAGCGTGAGTTTAATTTTCTTAATTAAAGCTTAGTTTCTTTCCAATGAAACTTTTGCATCATTTATTTAACTAGTTCTTATAAAAGCTCGCCTAATTTCGTTCATTCATATTGTTAATTTGTTACAATGATTTACAGTACAAGAGATCCGATGATGGTTCAGACAAGAAGGCTGAAATTCTAAGGGAGATAACGGAGACAATGAGACACAGAATGCACTTGGATGCTAGTGTGAACACCATCGGAGTGTTTTTATTTGGTCCCACAAAGAGTTCATCCGTCCTCTCTTCTGTTAGAAACTCGGGTTTACCTCTCGTTGATGACTGGAGATGCCTTAAAGCTATGGTAATATATATACATATGTAACATTTTAAGTCGCAAAATGGGTCGGTCCATTTTGCAGACGTTTTCAGGCTCGTCTAGAGTGATTTCCATGATTTTGGCATTGGGCTCCTCTAGAAAAGAGAGTAAGAAATCTGGACTATTTGTTAAAATTGGATGAGATTTTGACAATTAATCTTTGTACGGAGGAGTCTTGCGAAAGGCAAAAGTTACTGAATAATACAGAGCCATCTATTTTTAAACCAATGGCCTCAAATTTACTATACTCTATAGTGACTTTGTGTAGATTAATTTCCATCCTTCTACAGGGGCTGGATACCGATTTGCCCCAAATGCATTGGAGATTTGGTCTTTTGTCGCCAATGCATATTTTGATCACAAAAGCCTGGTCTGAAAATGGATGCTTCTTTTTGATAGTCTGGCTATATGATTGTTGTAGTAATTGATGGGTGAGCATTGAACGACATGCAGGTGCACGTGTTTGAGACATATTGCGGGTCACTAACACAGTACGGGATGAAACACATGCGAGCGTTTGCCAACATTTGCAACAAAGGCATCTCAGAGGCTGAGATGGAGAAAGCGTGCGTGGCGGCGTGCAGTAGCCATAACCTGGGGGAGTGGAGTTTTTCAAAGGGACGATATAGTGCTTGATTTTGGTAAAAACTAAAGACTAGATCATGTATATGGTAATGTGGGGGAGTGGAGTCTTTCAAAGAGACGATATAGTGCTTGATTTTGGTAAAAAATAAAGACTAAATCATGTATATGGTAATGATGTGTGGGAAATAGGTGAAAGTGGATTTGAACTCGGTCGTTGTTTATATGCTTTAGATCTTTGTACCTTAAGAACTTCTCTGGTTATTCGAAATAAGAAACGATATAGGCATGTGCATATATGCGTGTTTTATATACTAGCAAAAGTGTTTTTAACTTCCAAAGGATAACCATGCTTTGGAATAAATATATTGGGCCTATGTTCACTACAATTTTTCGATCCCCAACTGTTGCCAAAATATATAATATTAGATCATAACTTATACTAATGGCACTATTAATCATTTGAAAAGAAACTTAAATTTCAAAAAGAGCGAAATTCTAACTGTTATAAGTTGTAAATAATAAGTTAGGAAGGTAGATAATTATAGAATCCTAATTAGTAGGATTATTTTCTTATGTATGTAGGAGTCTCATGTATACATAAACATTGTAATCGTCTATCTAATAATAAAACGTAATTTTCCTCTCATCTTAGATAACATGGTATTAGAGGGTGAGGGTTTTCGTGTTTGGTTTACGTCTGCTAATTAAACAGTAGACTAGGGTTTCGCTAGGGTTTCCACCTTGGAATTTCGTTCAGTAGTCTATAGTGACTTTTTAGTCTCACCTCCTACTCAAGGATAGGCGCCTCCCACCGCCCAATACTCGCCCAAAATCCGGTGTCCAAACTCCCAGCGCGTGGCCCCTATGCGCCACCACAAGCATCAGCAGCTGCCTTACGCGCCGGCGCGTGGAGGTGTGTCCGTGCTCCGACCAGCCTCCGGCCACCGGCGTTGGCTTCGTCTCAGTGGGTACAACACGTTTATGTGTTTGGTTTGGTCCTGTTCCCCACGGTTGTGTGTAGATCTGAGTTTGGGTCGAGTTTAGCATTCTTCGTATACTTTCTGCGCGCACCAGATCTGAAGTACATTTGTTTCCAGCTTCAAAACAACCCTAAAACAGTTTCTAGAGGTTGTTTGTCCGTGGTTTATGCTTTCTGGTCGCTGGTTAGTTCGTTCCTTGCTTTATTCGTGCTTTGAGGTTTGCGATTGGCTCGTTTCTCGTTATCTACTATAATTTTATTTGTTTGTACTTTATAAATAAAATTATTTAAATCATGAATGATACAAAGGCAGCAGTGGTTTCGGATGTTATTTTCATAATGTCAAAAATTACTGAACATAAACTTAATAGCTCTAATTACCTGGATTGGAGTAAAACAATTCGAATTTATTTGTGAAGTATCGACAAAGATGATCATATGACTGTGAGAATTCGCAAATACGATCCCCGGGTCTCAGCCTCTAGTTTGGGAGTCTGAAACATCGGAAAGGGTTCCGTTGTTCCATTTGCTTCTATGTGTTGATAATTCGTATCGGGTGTCTTTCTATCCTATTTCTAGATACAAGGGGGTTCGTTCAGAGTCGCCAGTACGTTTTACAAGAAAACGGACCAAATAGTTGTGTAAGAGAAAATGCTACAGATAAGCCTTTCTTTACACGTTTGTCTGCGAAACCAGGATTCTATAGGGTTCGGAAACTATATTACGGTTTGGGAAGGTGTTAAGCACCCATTCCGCCCTTTCGGTCTCTAGTGGTCTTATACGTTTATTTTATGTTGAAAAACTTGGATGCTTTTACTGACAGTCTACTACTTTTCAAGTGAGAAAACCCTAATTTCTGGAAAAAACGGGGAAAGGGATAAAAACCTTTGTGTTCAGAGATCCGATGTTTTTATTATTGAAAGATGTAAATACAAATGAAAAAACCTTTTATTTTGAAAGAGTGTCCCGTATTATTTCCTCAGATAATGACGGTTTTCTCGTGTTGTGATTACTTTTGTAAAAATTCGGATCTTGTGTCGGGACTAATTTAATATGGAACTTGAACTCTTTGAGGGGAGTTTTATCAGACACGTCGCAATCTATAGAAAATACATGATATGTTGATTTTAATTCCTAGATAAGTTTTATCAGTTCGAGTTTTGAAAACAGAATTTTATCCGGATGATAATGTACTTATACTTCTGATTTTGGAAATGGTTTTATCGGGGTCTTTTGTTTTAAAAACGGTAGACTACTTTGTAACTTGGAAATAAGTTTATTCAAAAAAAACGTGGACTGAACAACAGAAATAAAAAAAGTACACAGATATGTAATTTAAATACTAGAAGAGATTTCCTTTACCTTCCCAATGAGAATAATAATAAGAAAGAAAATATAATACGGCAGAGAGATCTTCGGTGATAATGATTTTTTCCTTCTTCAGATATTTTCGAGGATTCGATTCCAGAAACGGGACACGTCGAGTGTCGGGAATATATTTGATAACTCCTCAGAAATAAGATTATAACATAAAATACTTGATGAAAGACTAAAAAATCAGATATAAGCCAATAATTCTATAAATCCAAGTTGTTGTGTATGACCCTTGGGGGTGTTGGCCTATTTATAGTACGGGGAAGAGTATGTCGCGCGACACTTCCCCAAAAGGGGCATATGTCGCGCGACAAACGGTTGAAGTGATGTCTCTGACAGACTGATTTGTCAGAGAGTGGATGGTCGGGGTCAGAGGGATTTATCGTGCCACATAGGAGTGATTGTCGCGCGTCATACCAGTGATTGTCGGGCGACACACTGATATGTCGTGCGACAATCCCACTTAAAAATAGGTTTGTTGGCCAACAAACCCTTTCGGGGTAGTTTCGGGTGCTCGGGTGGGTCCCGGACTCCAAAAACAGTAGTTCTCGTAGGTCGTTTAGGGTTCTTGCGGGTGTCACGGATCGGGGTGTCTACAATGATTAATGATCCACCCTCAGATAATTCTAGGCAAACATGGTTAAGGGAGGATGCTCGATTATTCCTACAAATCCGAAATTCCATTGAACGTGACGTCATTAGTTTGATTAATCACTGTGAATTGGTTAAGGAATTAATGGATTATCTGGATTTTCTATATTCTGGGAAAGGGAATATTAATCGTATTTATGATGTGTGAAAAGCATTTTATCGTGCAGAAAAACAGGACAGGTCCATTATGAGTTACTTTGTGGACTTTAAGAAAATTTTTGAAGAACTTAATATGCTGATGCCGTACAGTCCTGATGTAAAAGTTCAGCAAAGCCAGAGGGAGCAGATGGCTATCATGAGCTTTCTAGCCGGTCTTCCGTCTAAATTTGAAACTGCGAAGAATCAGATTCTTTCTAGCCCTGAGATCTTTTCTTTAGAGGAAGTATATACTAGAGTTCTTCGTACAGAGAAGAATACACATGTTTAGAGTCCACTTATTCCGTTCAATAGTGCTCTGGTTAGTAGAAATACTGAGTATGAATTTGGGCGATCACAGTATCGTGGAGGCAACCAAGGAGGGGGATTGAACTAAGGAGGGGGGGTCAAACAATAATAGTTTTGGTACTCAGTCATATGATTCAGGAGGAAGTTTGACTCGGGGACAGGGCTCCGGAGGGATTGTATGTCATTACTGTTACACTCCAGGGCATCTGAAGTGGGATTGTAGGAAGTTTCGATATAGGACTCAGAGAGCTCATTCGGCTCATGTTGCATCTACTACTGATACCGCTGAAAAATCAGTTCTGATCCCTGCGGACGAGTTTGCCAAGTTCTTTAAATACCAAGAATCTCTAAAGCCTCCGGTCACATCTGTCACTACTATTGCCAATACAAGTAAACCAAATACGTGCCTTGTTTCCTTATCGTCCAACTGAGTCATTGATTCTGGTGCCACAGATCATATAACAGGTAATTCTAGCCTCTTTTCCACTTTTCAGTCACATCTATCCCCTTCCAGGGTTACTTTAGCAGATGGTTCACCATCCTCCATTCTAGGATCAGGAACAATCACCCCAACCCCTTTGCTTCCCTTATCATCTGTCCTACGTTTACCTCAATTGTCCTTTAATCTATTTTTTGTGAGCCAGCTTACTCGTACACTAAATTATTGCATCTTATTCTTTTCTGATTATTGCTTGTTTCAGGATCTTATGATGAAGAAGATTATTGGTAAAGGACATGAATCGGGAGGTCTTTACATCCTTGATACATCGAGACCTAAATCCGTTGTATGTTCGGGTGTCACATCTGCTTTCAAGGCTCATTGTAGGCTTGGTCACCTTTCTCTTCCTCTACTTAAGAAGTTGTGTCCACAGTTTAGTAAGGTGTCCTCATTAGATTATGAATCATGTCAATTTGCCAAACATCACTGTAGTAGTCTTAGTCCGAAAGTCAATAAAAGAGCAAGTGCTCCGTTTGAATTAGTTCATTTTGATGTTTGGGGTCCATGTCCTGTTATGTCTAAAACTGGGTTTAAGTATTTTGTTACTTTTGTTGATGATTATTCTCGTACAACTTGGTTATATTTAATGAAAAGTCGTTCTCAATTGTTTTCTCATTTTTATGCTTTTTCTACTGAAATTAAAACTCAGTTTGCTACTTCTATCCATATATTGCGTAGTGATAATGCCAAAGAATATTTATCTTCATTCTTTCAGACTTATATGATTCAGAACGGTATCCTTTATCAAACTTCTTGTGTTGATACTCCATCCCAAAATGGAGTGGCTGAACGAAAGAATAGACATCTTCTTGAAACTACGAGAGCCCTATTATTCCATATGAATGTTCCTAAACCATTTTGGGCTGATGCAGTTTCCACATTATGTTTTCTCATAAATCGAATGCCTTCATCTGTTCTTCATGGTGAGACTCCTTATAGTGTTCTCTTTCTAAATAAATCATTATTTCCTATTGAACCAAGAATATTTGGTAGTACTTGCTTTGTACGAGATGTCCGTCCACAGGTTACTAAGTTAGACCCCAAGTCTTTGAAGTGTGTTTTTCTTGGGTATTCTAGTTTTCAAAAAGGATATAAATGTTATTGTCCTAGTTTGAATAGGTACCTCGTTTCAGCTGATGTTACCTTCATAGAAAGAAACACCATATTTTTTGACCTCCACTTCCGATAGTCAAGGGGAGGAGGATGATTTGTTAGTATATACGATCACGTTTCCTGAACCCGTTGCTGAACCAGCGCCAATTAGACCTCCCATTCATCAAGTCTACTCCAGAAGGCGACCTCCTGATCCATGTCCTCCACCAGCTTCTTCTTCATCATCAGATTATATGGTGAGTGATGATCTTCCTATTACTTTACGCAAAGGTAAACGTCAATGTACTTATCATGTTTCTTCTTGTGTCTCTTATGATCACCTGTCTCCTTCGTCATGTTCATTCATTGCGTCTCTTGATTCTATATCTATTCCTAAAATTGTTCATGATGCCATATCACATCCTGGATGACGTAATGCAATGATAGAGGAAATGGATGCTTTAGATAAGAATGGTACATGGGACTTGGTTCCTTTGCCTGTAGGAAAATTGGCTATCGGATATAAATAGGTGTTTACAGTCAAGGTCAATCCTGATGGGTCTATTGCTCGGTTAAAAGCTCGCCTTGTCGCTAAGGGTTATGCTCAGACCTATGGAGTAGATTATTCTGATACTTTTTCTCCTATTGCTAAATTAACATTTGTCAGGTTATTTATATCTTTGGTAGTTACTTATAATTGGCCTTTACATCAGTTAGATATAAAGAATGCTTTTCTTCATGGTGATCTTCAGGATGAGGTATATATGGAGCAATCTCCTAGGTTTGATGCTCAGGGGGAGTATGGGAAAGTATGTCATCTTCGTAAATCTTTGTATGGCTTGAAACAGAGTCCTCGTGCTTGGTTCGGAAAATTTAGTCAAGCTATTGACACGTTTGGCATGGCGAAAAGTAAGTTTGACCACTCTGTGTTTTATAAACAATTTGAAGGAGGCATCATTTTGTTAGTTGTGTACGTAAATAACATTGTTATTACTGGAAGTGATACTACGAGAATCTCTTCTCTTAAGTCCTTCCTTCATGCTCAGTTTCATACAAAGGATTTAGGAATGCTAAAATACTTTTTGGGTGTTGAAGTCACAAGGAGTAAAAAGGGTATCTTTCTATCTCAGAGAAAATATGTTCTTAACTTATTAGCTGAGACAGGGAAGTTGAGGGCAAAGCCATGTAGTACTACAATGATTCCTAATGTACAGTTAACCAAAGATGGTGAATTATTTGCAGATCCTGAAAAATATAGAAGATTGGTGGGGAAGTTAAACTATCTTACAGTGACTCGCCCGGATATTGCGTACTTTGTTTGTGTGGTGAGCCAGTTCATGCCGTCCCCAACAGTTCATCATTAGGCAGTGTTAGAACAAATTTTATGATACCTGAAAGGAGCACCTGGACGTGGTATCTTGTACGCCAATCATGGACATACTCATATTGAATGTTTTTCAGATGCAGATTGGACAGGTTCCAAGGTGGACAGAAGATCCACATCAGGCTATTGTGTCTTTGTTGGAGGAAATTTGGTTTCATGGAAAAGTAAGAAGCAAAATGTTGTGTCTCGATCTAGTGCAGAATCAGAATATAGAGCTATGGCTCAGTCTGTTTGTGAAATAATGTGGATATGTCAGCTTTTAAGTGAAATATGTATTAAGACTTTGGTACCAGCAAAGTTGTGGTGTGATAATTAAGCTGCCATACATATTGCGTCTAATCCCGTGTTCCATGAACGAACGAAACATATTGAGATTGATTGCCATTTTGTCCGCGAAAAAATACAGCAAAGCTTAATTGCCACAGGGTATGTGAAGACTGGAGAGCAATTGGGTGATCTCTTCACGAAAGCCTTAAACGGGATTCGGGTTAATTATCTTTGTAACAAGCTGGGCATGATCAATATCTATGCTCTAGCTTGAGGGGGAGTGTTATAGGTTGTAAATAATAAGTTAGGAAGGTAGATAATTATAGAATCCTAATTAGTAGGATTATTTCCTTGTGTATGTAGGAGTCTCATGTATATATAAACGTTGTAATCGTCTCTCTAATAATAGAACGTAATTTTCCTCTCATCTTAGATAACATTAACCAAGTATTGCACTTGCGCTTGTTATGGCTATTCATTGAGAACTTTCTATATACTATTAAAGTTTGGAGTATCTAACTTAAAATTAATTTATAATATATTAAAATTAATTGATAATATGTGGGAGCAATCTATTATTCTTAAATATTGTTTTGCGAGACTTTGATTTGTCATATTTGTAGTCTTAATATATACAATTCATTTGATCCTTATCTTAATACTGTAGAGTATAAAATATTGAACTACTTGTATAAATTATAAATGCCATTAGTGACTTGTTCTCAACTCAACTTTGGGATATTGAAATCTTTTTTCAAAGAGTTTGTCTTGAGGACAATAACCAGAGCCAACCTTGAAAGAGGGCTGGCAGCGAGACCTAAGGCGGGACCCACTAAGAGGCTAGGGCAACTGCCCCTCCTTGAATTTGATTTTATTATACTATATATGAGATATATATTTTTTTAAATATATATATATATATTATAAGATATTTAAGTGTAAGGGATAAAACTATAGAAACCTTTAAAAATTATAACTTTAAAATTATATTATATAGATAATAAAATTTACTACATTTACTGCATTATGCCATGTGGCATTTCAATGAAAGTTACAACCCATGGTGGCTCTTTTTGGTAGTCTGAGGTTCTTTCTCTTGTCACTTATTCTTGGCTCTTTTTCTCCACTTTTTTTGTCTTCACAAACGACCACACCACCTTCCCCACCTACCTGTGTCCACCTGTGCTCCTGCACTTCCCAGTCCTACAGTTCAATAGTCACCCTCCCACACCAAAGTAAATCTTCTATATTTTCTTAGATATATTTTTTAATATTATATATAATTTTATTTCATAATTAATTGCATAATATTAATTGTATTTCTTAATTAATTATATATTATGAAATGTATTTCTTGAAATATTGATTAATTGTTGAATATTTGGTGATTTAGGTCAAAAGTCCTAATTTTAAAATATTATATATATTATTGTCTTGTTGATTAATTGCATAATATTAGTTATATTCTTGATTAATTGCATAATATTATGCATATTTCTTGATTAATTGTATAATATTAATTGATTTAAGTCTAAACCCCTAATTTTAATTTGTCATTTTTGGCAATGAAAATCATCAAAAGTTATGAATTTATGAATGATTGTTTGGTGACATAAATTATACAAGACATTTTCAGTAATATTAATAAGGAGGATACATTGCAATACTTTTAAAATATGAAACCCCGTAGAATTTTATTGTAATTTGTAGACATTAAGTATTTGAGAATTTTTATTGTATCAAGTATTATTATTAATGCTATTATGCTTGCAGTTAAATTTTATGGCTTTCAATATATTTTTGTGTGGTTTAAATTTTGCCCCGCATTGGCAAAATTCCAGAGTCCGCCATTAAGTGAGACCGATTAAGGCCTAAAAATTAAGGAAGGCACAAATATTTCGTATATATATATATATTAAAAAGGACAAAAAGTTTTTTAATTAATAACGTAGCTTTCCAAGGTGACGCGCGTGAAATAGATCAATTGTATACACCCAAGTGTATGCGGTCAAGTTGTAGTATAGACTATGGAAGTCCGAGTGTCGAACCACATGGAGGGGGCAAAAGTTTTGTTTGTCACGAGCTTTATATAATAGATATTGATTGATTAAAAGTTGTATTGTGAATTGTTGTATGAAAGTTTAAAACAATTTTTATAATTTATGAAATAGTTCTTGTATTTAAAGGAAGCAAAGGCTTTGGGGGATCATTTGTTGTTTTATAATAACCATGTTTTATGATTCCAATCCCGCTCATTTATTTATTTTAATGTGATTTTTATTTGCTTGTCAAGAGGTAGCCTAGACGTTGGCGGTAAAAGATTTCGAGGTAATACAACCAATCCAACTCCACTAGGCCATCAAATGAGGAAAGACAAACATCACATTAAAAGAATAAATAAGCAATTAGAAAGTTCTTAAATAGAGGCACAAAGTGTATTTAAGTGTTGTATGTAATAAGAAAAAATAAAACCATACTTTACACTTAACCACAAGATGTGACCATATTTAAAACAAACATTTCTATTTTATATAAATAGCATAGCCATCCATTTACAATGGTGGTTGTCAAATAATATATGCTCACTTGACGTTCTTTGTTTGTATATTAATGATTTTTATAGTACTCATCATACTTGGCATGAAGGGTCTAACAATCATTGATATACTAAACATATCCATTAATTACCAAAGAATTCCATATACTTGGCATAAGGAAGCAAATGAAATTTAAATGGAAGTTTCATAATCTTTGTGGTGTTTTAAATCATCAAAGAGGATGAAACGGGTTTGAAACTAGACGAGCACAATTATTTGACAACACTGGGCATGAAACTTAAAAGAATTGGAACCTAAATCATGTTTATATTTACAACAAGTTCACCCCCTAACCTAAGCTAGGTGATTTACCCCTTTATAGATGATGAAAACATATTTTAGAAGAAATATGATCAAAAGAGCACTTGTATTAATAAAGATGGGAAGAGTTTATTACAAGTGGAGGAGAATAAGAAGAAAATGGAAATTTCTCTCAATTTTTCTCTCTTAATTCTCTTTCAATTACAAGAGTATTTCTCTCTCTAAAGTTGTATATCTAAGCTTTGAACCTTGCCTTATATTTATAGAAGTTCTAAGGAGGTGGGGGCAAGTGGACAAGTTGGAGAGATGCATTGAATCTAAGTGTGAAAGCTTTAACAAGTGGGAAGAAAAGATTTGCAAGTGGCTGGGATCGGTCCCAGGATGCTGGGATCGGTCTTGGCTCATGGGCAAGGTCTAGGATCGGTCCTAGAATGCTGGGATCGGTCCCAGAAGTTTTCTGCCTTCAACATTTTACTCTGGGATCGGTCCCAGGTCCTGAGCCAGCTTTGTTTCTTCCTTCTTTCTTCAAAACTTGCTCAATTCTTTTCCAACTCTTAGTCATCCTTTTCATCAATCTTTTTGGAGATGTTTTTAATCATTCTTCACACGTTGATCCTTCATTCACATTTTAAGCTTGCAAAATTGGATTAGTAACCTAATTTGCTTTTGAAACCACAAGTTGTAATTTGGAGTTTATTTGATGTGTTTAGCTGTATAAGTGTACTATAATGCGCATGCATAGGCTTATACGAGTGCAATATAATGCACTTATCACAAGGTTTCAAAAAATTTATAAGAGCGTACAGGGAAACGGCCTCTTCAACTATTTTCCGATTCTTTTTGCCAATATTCAATCTCAATCTTCTTATACTTTAAGTAAGAACTAGAAGGGTACCAATATTTTTTCTTTCATTCATATTGATTTCAAAATAATAAGATAGAATTAAATATTTAATTGTATTTTTTTTCATGATTCTTTACAATTATAATGTGTTTTTGATGACATATAAACTTTTATCATTAATATAAAATTAATTTATTATAAAAAATTAATATATTTATTTATAAGAGAGTATCTTTTAGTATTTTGCTCGGGAATTAAAAATGGTTAGGTTTGACTTTGACAATAACCTTGTGAGATTAACGGTCCGTTTGGATTAAGGGAATGGGAAGGAAGGGAAAGGAAAATAGGAGAAGGGATTATATTTCATTTGTTTAGATAGATTTATAAGAGAGAGTGGAGAGGAAATGGAGGGATTGGGAGGGAATGCCAATCTCCTCTATTCTTTTATTTTGTTTTCTTCCAATATTGGGAGGATTGGGAGGGAAAGGAAAAATTTTTAATGATTTTTTCACATTATTCCAAATTTAACCTTATTTTGTTAATAATATATTAAATCACATTCCTTTCCTTTCCTTTCTTCTTTCTATCAAAACAAGATTTATTTTCATTCAATTCTTTTCCATTATTAGCTATCCAAATAACAATAAAATTAAATTCATTCATTTCCATTCTATTCCGTTCCTTCCCCTCCTAATTAACTATTTCCTTTCCATCCCTCCCTTCAATCCAAACGGACCGTAAGAGTAATGTAACAAATGTCCTCGTGTTTAATGTGTCTCGTTCGCACTCCTAGATGAATGAGAATGGGTCGACTACTCCCCTATGGAAAGGAATCATGGAACTAGTTCAACTGCTTGTATCATTATAATTGAAACGATGTTCAATTGTGCAAAGTGTGACTACGTTTGATTGCCCATAAACGTTACAGTATTTTTTGTTGATTGTCCGTAAATGTTACAGTGTTTTGGTTGGTAAGGAAAATGTATAACAACATATTTGATTAACATGGAAAATAGGAACGTTATGTTCAACTTTTATACTGTTTTTCATATTGGACGCGAACTAGCTAGTATGATTTCATAACCATCAAAAGTGGTTTGGCGGTGGCAGATTAAGTTTAACTTTGGGTTTGACTAAAAACTTATTAAACTAAGTGATAGTTGGAAAAATATTTTAATAACCATGGGTTGACCATTGTTGGATTAGTTGTAGTGGTCAAAAGTTTTCCCGAATACTACGTGACAAAGATTTTTTTTTTTTTTAGAAAACAGAATTTTTTTTCCTAAAAGATGAAAAAAATATTTTTTTTTTGCCTATTTCATTCTTAAAACTCCAACTAAACGAGCAATAATAAATTGAAATAAAAGTTTCTTGACATTTAGAATGCCAGGAATAAAGGTTTCCTGGCATCTAAAATGCCAATTTCATTCCTAAAGCTCGAACCAAACGAGCCATCAATTCAATAAATCTTTTGAGGCGGGAATTAAACTATACTATAATTGAGGGGATCATGAATTTGAAATCCCCTTATTTCATATGTCCTATATATTTATTTGTTTAACGTTGAATTTTATTTATGGCTCCTCTTAAATATTTTTGGATACTTCATCTTAGCATTTTAGTTTTAGTATTTAATATTATACAACTAATTTTAAATTTTTAATCATTAATACTTCAATCGATATTAAATTAAGTGTTTATTTTTTTTTTATGATTTGTACAAATTACAATTTCCTTTGTAGATAAAAGCGATGTACCAGTAATGCATGACTAACATTTTTTTTAAACGTTTCTATCTATTACTCTAGAATATGTAACAAGTTTTGAACTCATTACTTTAGCTTTGTAGGCTTTAATTTTATTATCACTAAGCGACGACACATTTTAATTCTTTATTATAGACAAATTAATTGAAAAACGGTTATCTAAAAGAAAAAGATAATGTTGTTTTATCCAAAAAAAAAAAAAAAGTTGTTAACAAATTATGTATTACTACATTTTTGAACTCCCTTATGATTAAATCCTTTTCTCGTCCATGTTGAGGTATTGTCACGGTTTTTTCCATATTCACGTCATCTTCTATTTTGATTGTCCCGCCTTTAACAAATTTATAGCTCCATCTCTCCTGCATAGGTGACTCTCTCTTGTATCTTGTATCTTTTTTCTGTCAATCTTACAATATTAACAAGTCACACAAATATCGTTTGTCAACAAAATACTAACACTCGTAAACGGCGTCTGTTAACAAATCTTATTCTAATAATAAGGAGCTTGGTCCTAACTCAGGGCTGGCCCTGGGGCAGAGCAGGTAGGGCGACCGCCCATGGCCCAAAAATGAGAAGGGGCACAATTTTTTTTGCATATGTATATATATATATATATATATAATATTGTAATAAGTATATGTTAAAAATATATTAGATAAATAAAATATCTTTCCAAAAATCTTTGTTTAATAAGGTAACTTTCTAATAAAATGACGCAAATTTTCAAAGTCGGTCTCTTTGTTTAATTTTGCCTAGTTTCTATTGACCAAAATTAAGAAAAATAGAGCTATGCCTATTCTTTTATTATTCTTCAATCTTTAGCTCTTCCTTTTGCAATTGTCTATTGCCCTTTTGGCGTTATTTTGGAGCATCTAGAAGCTTTTTGGAAGATGAAAATGCACATAAATGTTGAAAATGTAGCATATAGGTGCTTGAATTATCGTTGTATTGGTTTTGAAGACATGTAAACTCGTAAATTTTAACATGAAGTTTGTAAGCACTTTCAATTTTTATTTGTAATGTGTTTTTGGTGGAATACAAAAACTATTTGGTTTTTTTAATATAAAAAAATTAATATATTTATTCATAAGAAGGGCATTATTCTAGAATCTCGCCCGGGGCCTAAAATTGGCCAGGACCGGCTCTGCCCTAACTTTGTATAAAAAAACAAAATACTAGTAATCTATGAGTTCCAAATTTAAAATCCATCTTTGCCTGATATGTAATTTCAATGTAATCAACTTTTTGAAGAACAATACTTATCTATGTTGACATTTGGTATATTAATATTAGAACATGGTTTGATTTCTAACATCTCAAAAAAGAAGGATATAAAACTTTGCGGTTTAAATATATAGAAAAATAGAATTAGGTTTAAATATATAGAAAAATAGAATTAAGTCCTATAGATTCAACCAGATTTAGTTCCATGGAGACAAGTCCGCATCTTCAATTCAAAAATGATTTTTGATCATGATCTTTTTTCTTGCCAAAGTAGTACCAGAATTTTTATAGCGTTAATGTAAAAAAGTAATTTAACACTTATTCAACCCGTTAAAAGACTTGAGTGTGAACATAAAGGCCGGGCAAGTGGCCGGGTTAGTTTAATTAGAGCAGTTATTATTTGCATATATACCATTTTTTATTTGATAACACTCCATTTTTTTATTCGCTTAATTATATACGAGTAAGTGCATGTTATTTGTTTAATGAGAGTCGAGTATATATAAGCTTGAAAATGCCTTACTCAGCCCATAAACACTAAATAGCGGTAGGCTTATACTCACTTGTCATCAGGCGAACATGCACGTACTTATTTATCATCGGACGAATAAAAAGTAAAGTATTATCACATATTTTATGGAGTGCAAATAGCAGTTGCCTTAATTAGAAAGACTCTCAGTTGGAATTGAGAGATCCCAAATTTAAGTCGAGAAAGTTTGGGATGACTTTTCGTTATTAATAATAGCTGCAGATGAAAAACGTGAGTGAGTTCTAAAGTACTATTTTTGTTATGCGGTTCGAAAGTAGTACTAAAACGGTAGGAGTAACCAAAAAATTCTTAAATTTTTGTAAGGACGACCAAGTTAATTTTAAACAAAATTCTCAATATCCAAGTAAATTCATCCGTTTTAAATTAAAAGAAATACTCGCAATTAATAATTTTTTAAATCTTAAATTAGGAGTTGAACATTTTTTTATGAGAGTTTATAAATCAAAAGTTTAGTTTTACCTTTGGGACATAATCAATCAAAATATTAAATCTCGTAAAAGTAGTTTATAAAACAACCATCAAACGAACTATAATATAAAATATATATAACGAACAAGAATTTTTTTTATTAATTCTACCTATTTAGGTGTGTTTGATTGCAAAATTTAAAATTATTATTTACTTGCAAAGTTGAAAAATACTCAAAAAAAGAAAGAAACTAGTTTAGTTGATTCTGTTTTATTTTTTTACAATCAATACATAAATAATACACCTAGATGATAATAGATTTGTTTTGTAAAAGTTAAAAACTAATATGAATTCAGGAAAATTCTTTCCGGCCGTAATATATTATATAAATCTTTCGTATTTTTCGTCCGTTTACTTATGATTTTACCCTTTGAAGTCAATTTACAGATGTCGACCTTGTTTAAAAATGTCAACCCAATATTGTAGTATAATTAGCAGAACAAAAGAAAAATATCAAAAAGATACCAAATTTGAGGACAAAAAGACAATTTCGTGTTTGTTTAATCCTGCAACTAAGTTTAGTTGCGTTTCCCCCTCTCCACCATGCATGGATCCTAATTTTAAGTAGAGTTGTAATTTGTAAACGAGTTCACTTCTCTTCTCTATATATTTTAATTTGATGCATACATATACATGCATATAAATGAAGAAAGTTAGATTTTGTTTGTTTTTAACATATTGTATTCTTCAATATTGGGACCAACCACATATTTGTCAACATGGGGCACAAAGATCACGTGAAGTTCTTTTATATTATATTCTTTAATAAATGAAGAAAGTTAGATTTTGTTTGTTTTTAACATATTGTATTCTTCAATATTGGGACCAACCACATATTTGTCAACATGGGGCACAAAGATCACGTGAAGTTCTTTTATATTATATTCTTTAATAAATGAAGAAAGTTAGATTTTGTTTGTTTTTAACAAATATCTATTATATGTTTTCTTTTTTCTTCTTCTACGAGGCACACAAATGAGAGACTAATCACTGCTTGTGGATTTGAGCTTGCCGTAGGTTCATAAGAAATTTGTATTTGGGAGGAATCGAACACTAGATTTCCCGATAAATAACCATTTTAATTTTGATTATTTCTACTTTTCAGTGATTAGTCTTTTTTGAATTTTAAAAACCATATTTTATTAGCTAAAGAGGAAACAACCACCTCTCTACTCGAACAAGTATTAGATCGAAATGAAACTTGAACAAGAGATGGGAGATGGGAGTATCTGGAGGAGGAACTGGACAACCAATGTCATAACATCATAACATAGCTCCTACTTAGAGTTTCATCATTGGATTAATTAGAATTTTGGCATGTGGTACTCCGACAATCTAATAACTATGTTCAATGTAGTTGGCGTGCATTAAAGTAATTGTTATTACTTAGATGGTTTTCATAATAAAAAAAATAGAAAGAAAAACTCAAATAAATTTATTTTATTATAAAATATATTTAGGTTGTACATGCATCCTATGTAACATGACAATTTAAATAATAAGGACAAACAAATTAATTAGTGTTATCAGGTAATTAGTAGTACCGTAGTGAGTGTATATATGTGCATTATATATTAGAATTGTGCTGCATAAGGGAAAGGGTTCGAATTTAATTAGGACAGTTTGAAAGAAAACAATCGTCTAACCAACATATAAATATATTTTGTAATTTTTATCATACAATTTTTTACTATTAAAATCGATCAAGCGGAGATACCCGGGTCTAACTTAGTGATTAAAAATGTGAATTACACATAAGTTGTTAAAATTTGAGCTTCCTGTCCCCTTCTTTCAAAAGATCACCGAATTTCATCATTATTTTATATATATAAAAAAAAAAATCAATCAAGCGACAAAGTACAGTTTTTTTATTTTAATTATTTTTAAATATATATCTATGGGTGAGAACGACATGGGACATGGAATTTCAAATCAACAAGATCATGAAAAATCGACCTGCATGCTTATCGTATACTTAATTTGTAAAGTCAGATAATTAATGGAAAATGAAATTTGGTTCCCCAACCCAGGTGGGGATTGGCTAAGCTTAGATTTTAACATTTCTCTTTCACCCCAAATTTTATATTTAAGTGTTTGGTATGTTTCACCAAACCTTATGTCCGTCTTACAATGGACAAGTATTCAACTGTGTGTTTATCCCTATTTATCACGTGTTGAAGAGTATGATATACATTGTTGGCCCACTACTTAACAGCTTAAGCTTTTGGGTGAGATGGTTACTAACATGGTATCAGAGGTCAGGTTCTGCAAGGTCTCGAGTTCAAATCCTCCCGCTTGCATTTGTTTCCCCCTTTGTGTTTGTGCACAAAGTGCACCTTTGGTTTGGCCGGTTTGGCCTTTGGTTTCGTTTGTCTATCCACGTGCGAGTGGCTCGCACGTGAGGGGGAGTGTTGAAGAGTATGATATACATTGTTGGCCCACTACTTAACAGCTTAAGCTTTTGGGTGAGATGGTTACTAACATCACGCCCTCCTATTTTTTACTTTATTTCACTTCATTTCATTTTATTTTATTTTATTTATTTATTATATAAATACTTATTTATTATGTACCTCCGGTTATTAATTTTTAAAAAATTTCAGTATTTGAACGAGTAAATATAAAAACCTAAGCCCACCAGTCCCGCCTCCACAGCCCACGCCTCCACACCAACCGTCAGCCCAAAGAATGACTACTCGTAGTCAACATGGCATCTTTAAACCAAACCAAAAATACCGCCATGCCTTAAGTGCTGAAAATCCAAAAATCTCTCCTCTTCCTCGTAACCCCGTGAGTGCACTAAATGACCCGAATTGGAAATCTGCTATGTTAGACGAATTTAATGCTCTTATTAACAATAAGACGTGGGATTTAGTACCTCGTCCGTCTAATGTGAATATAATTCGGTCAATGTGGATTTTTCGTCATAAAAAGAAATCTGATGGTTCTTTTGAGAGGCATAAAGCCCGTCTTGTAGGTGATGGCAGGTCGCAACGAGCAGGGATTGACTGTGAGGAGACTTTTAGCCCGGTTGTTAAACCGGCAACCATTCGAACAGTTCTGAGCATTGCATTGTCCAAGTCTTGGTCTATCCATCAGCTGGATGTCAAGAATGCTTTTTTACACGGGAACTTGAATGAGACTGTTTACATGCACCAGCCTATGGGATTTAAAGACCCCATTCGTACTGATCATGTTTGTCTGTTATGAAAATCTCTCTATGGTCTTAAGCAAGCTCCCCGAGCCTGGTATCAACGGTTCGCTGATTTTGTTGCTACCATCGGTTTTACTCACAATAAATCAAATCACTCACTTTTCATATATTGTCGTGGCACTGACATTGCATATATTTTATTGTATGTTGATGACATTATACTCACAGCTTCTTCGGATGCTCTTCGACGTTCTATTCTTTCTCTTCTAAGTGCAGAGTTTGCTATGAAAGATTTGGGTCAGTTGAGTTATTTTCTGGGTATTGCTGTCACTCAAACCAATAATGGCCTTTTTCTTTCTCAACAAAAATATGCCGAAGAAATATTAGAGCGGGCAGGGATGACTGCTTGCAAACCTTGCCCCACACCGGTCGACACTAAGGGGAAGCTCAGTGCAAAATCGGGCGATCCATTCAATGATTGGACGAAATACCGTCAGTTGGATGGTGCTCTGCAATATCTAACTTTCACGCTGCCAGATATCTCTTATGCAGTCCAACAGGTCTGCCTTTTTATGCATGCTCCGCACGTTGAACACATGCAGTCTTTGAAACGCATTCTTCGTCATGTACGAGGTACGATTGATTATGGGATGCGCTTGTATAAATCTTCGATCCAGTCTATCTTGTCATATACAGATGCTGATTGGGGTGGATGTCCTGATACTAGACGATCCACCTCGGGTTATTGTGTATTTATCGGAGATAATATTATTTCGTGGTCTTCTAAGCGACAACCTACAATATCAAAGTCTAGTGCCGAAGCTGAATATAGAGGTGTCGCAAATGTTGTGTATGAGTCTTGTTGGATTCGGAATCTTCTTCTTAAGCTTCATTGTTCAATCCAAAAGGCAACGTTGGTTTACTGTGATAATATTAGTGCAATATACTTATCCGGGAATCTCGTTCAACATCAGCGCACTAAACATATTGAGATGGACATCCACTTTGTTCATGAAAATGTCCAAAAAGGAGAGGTGCGTGTCCTACATGTTCCGTCCCGTTATCAGATCGCAGACATTTTTACTAAAGGGCTTCCACGCGTATTGTTTGATGACTTTCGAGACAGTCTCAGCGTCCGACAACCTCCCGCTAAAACTGAGGGGGTGTGATAGAATATAATTTATTTGATTTCCTTAATTATCTTTGTATAGTTGGCAAGTTGACCATATCCTTTATATGGTTAACTAGTTCCTAATTTGTAGAGATTTGACAGCTTGTAATTTAGGTAATTCACAAACATCTAGCCTAGAATTACGTAACTCATTGTTGTATATTAGGAATGATGGTATTATGGAATCGAATCAAGGAAATACAATCTCTTTTAGGTAAATCTAGACTGCTAGATAGATGAGGAAATGGCTTAATTTATTCTAAGAAACTAAAAGATTCAGGTTCAGGTAGGAGTTCACTTGGCACTCGCTCAATATATTTTTATTTGAAAATTTTAACTTATTTCAATCTATATATTAATTACTATTGGAATTATTCACCCCGAGTTTGAAAAAGTCAAACTAATTAAGGCATCTTAATCAATAATACAAATGAGAAGAAAAAACACGGAATCGAATTCGAATGGGATGACAATTCTAGACATAATCTTTCGATCGGCTGCCTACGAGAGTATCTACATACAATTTTTATTTTATTTTTGACAACATCTACATACAAGTTTTAAATAAAATATATTTTAACGTATTTTGTTCTGTTTCGTTAATAAGAATTGACTAATTGGAAAACAAGAGACATGAGAACCCAAGTGACACGATTCTCTCAATTGCATTTCAATTTGTCGCATTTTATCCGTCAGTTCGAAATGGATGCACGTGCCCACAGTAATTTTGTATATATACAATAAGAAATTGTTAAGTTAGCTCAATAATTAAATAATTTTTAACTCTTTTGTATGCCTTACTCCCCAAAGAACCATTTGTTGCAATTTTGTTTATATTTGTTGTACTCATTTTTATGTAATTTTTGTTGGTTGATTACGTGAAAATCTTTGATAGTTTTCTTTATCCAAGAAGAGGACGAGAGGTACTCTTTTCATGTCAAACATTTTTATATGCCAACTGATCATTTTGTTAGATATAAATATTTGTCCTTTAATTGATATTTTTCTTTTTAAACATTAAAATTTGCTAAAAAAAATTATTGTGCTCCGCCTCTGTATCTATTTATGATTAAAAAGTAATTTTTATTTTCATAAATGGGTGTATATATATATATATATAACCTCAAATACGGAAATCTAACAACCTTGGCAGAAAGCTTTCTATCTTCATAGATTTCACCCCGTTTATACATAAATATACGCACATTCCAACCCAACCACCTCTGTCGGAATAATGGACGAGTTCACTAATCGGAATTGTTGGTAATTCGAGCCCCTTTTACAACATTATATTGTTTATTAGGCTAGTTTTAGTTTTGTCATGTAAAAAAAGCTACCTGTCAATTTAGGGATTTCTCCTTAATTAGTTATAATTAAGGTACGAACTACCTTGGATCTTTTGTGAATAAGAGTAACACACGGAGGATTTATCTTAGATTATCCCATTTTTGTTTGCCTAAGACTAACTTTTCTATGTGGAATATCTAATTTTAATTTTTTTAGTTAAACATAACAACTATTAACACAGTAACATTCCAGAAAGAATTGCCACTCCAAAATATCTCTTTCGTCCCTAATTAAAATTTTATATTTAATTTCTGCACATTTTTAAATGGAGACCACTTTAACATAATTTATACTCAATATTACGCTTGAATATTCAAGGGAGTTATTTCTCAAGTGTACAACATTTTCCCTTTACATCTTGACAAGTGTTCAAAACGATGGGCGTATCAAAGTTGAAAATTTGGTATTTTCGTCCATATTTTTATTGTAAGACGTCCTAAATTTGGTGTTCAATTTTCTTTTTGACATTGTTAAATTTAATCTGCCAAAATCTCAAAATAGTACACCATCTCATTTATTTATTTATTCAGGATAAATTATGTTAAAATTAATTTACTGATAAAAATTTATTAAAGCAAAACACAAGATCGTAATTTGGTAAAACAGAGTATTTACTAAATTTATGATATGCCAAATACATAGAGCCTACTACTTGATCCGAAAAGCTACTGGAAAGAGAAACAGATAGTGTACCAAGCCCATCTACCAGTAAACAATGAGAAGGCCCAGTGAACGAATATAAATGAGTCCTTTTTATATATATAGGAGCATTTCTGGTACGTATTACTGTACACGAATTGATTGTATGGATTAGTCCATTTGGCACTCTTTTCGATATAAATTTTTGATGAAATTTGGTGGGGATGTTCTTCATTGTGTGTAGAACATCTCCACCAAATTTCATCAAAAAATTCAACCGGAAAAGTGGGTTAACTATATGATTGAAAAATATTGGATTTTATATATCTATTTCTGGACCAATATTTTTCAATCATGTAGTTAACCCACTTCCCGATTGAATTTTTTTGATGAAATTTGGTGGAAATGTTCTACACACAATAAAGAACATCCCTACCAAATTTCATCAAAAAAATTTATCGGGAAGCATGCCAAATGGGTCAATCTGTACGGACAATCTGTAAACAGTAATCCGCACTTAAAATTTCCCCTATATGTATATGTGTGCAACTCAAATATAATTCATTCCCAAAAAAAAAGGGAAGGAAAAATAATAATTGACATACTAGTTAAGCATATATCATCCCAATTGCAAATAAAAAGTCAATATTTGAATTTCCACACTTTTTAGAGATACTATTTTTAATATAATCAATTATTGCGAATAAAATTTGTTTTGATATATTGGTGACGTTAAAAAAGGAAAAAATACGTATTCTTAGAGTCCCAATGTCTAAGAAAAAATGCTTAATACTTAGTTTGGCATGGGCATTAAAAGTATGTTGTATGTATCTATCTTACAAATGTAATTAGTTTTATTTAAAATGCCTACATATATTTCTTCTATTCGCTTCAACATATATTTGTTCTGTTTGCTTTCTTCTCACATATATGAACTTAAACCAAAATAAGTAGTTTCTTTATTTCAAATTTATAATTAACTATTTTATTTGAATGCCCTAAATGAAGAGTTTATTTTTATTTCTCATAATATAATTAACTATCAAAACTTATAATAGAAAAAGGGGATTTGAAAATAGACCATTCAAAAAAGACAAAAGAATATAGTCATATCCATAGAGATAATTAAAAAAAGTCCACAACCTTTTAGGTTTGATTAAGGTCCACCCCTTTATTTCGGGGCCCAGGCGACAGAGCTCAAATTTCCATCCAAGTTGGGCCGGGTATGTTCACGGGGATATTGTATTAATTGAGGTTGGATTCAAAGATAGACCCACAAAAAAATAATTTTGCATTCAAAGGCTGTTTATGTTTGCTCAATTGAAGACTCAATATAATTGAACTCGTTTATAATGTGAAGAATAATTTATATAATAAAATATGTTGAACATATGTGGTCAGTATCAAAATAATAATAAAAATCAATTACACTATTGTTTTAAAATGTAGTAGATACGTATCAAAATGTAAGTTAGCAATAAGAGTTGAGAATTGTGATTTAAATAAGTGAATTAAATACGTGCGTTGGTAAGTGAGTAGAGTAATAAATGTACAAAATCCCACCAATCAATCAATGAATATTATCTAAGTCTCTTTTTTTAGCCTTAGTATTGAGTTCCTTGAAATTACTCAAATGTAGAAAAACATATGAAAGAAAAAAACATAATATTTGTCGCTCACATACTGATTATTTATTTGTTTTATATCATCCAGATACTTACATACAGGGAGTTTACTGTTGCACAAATTCATGGCATAAATTGATTAGAGATGTGTATAATTTTTATCAATGGCAGTCCTTGATTTGGAGGCCGCGTTGTATGAAAACTCGAAATATATATGACCCCTTTTTATATAATTGTGTAAATAATTATTTCAAATTAAAAAAATTATATCACTTTCTTTGAAAATTAAAAAAATATGCAACAACTTGAATTGCTTACAAGAATTTGCAATATGACAAAAAATAAAATAGAAGAAATATGATTATTGAAAAAAAAATAAAGAGATGTAAGAATATTATAAACAAACAGTAATATATATATATATATATATATATATTTAACAATTACATTTTAGTTTGAAATATATATTTGATTGAAACTCTTTTGTATTGTTTATGTTTAATTAATAAAATAATAATAAGAGAGAAAGAGAGAGAAGAAATGTTATTTTAAAAAAAATGGTTATTATCTTCAAGATTACAACTATTGGATTGTTTGAGACTTAAGAAAGAGTGTGCGGAAGTGTAATATTTTTATTGAAAGATTAAACAAACAAATAAAAAAAAACATAAAAATAAAGCTAGTTTCATGTGGCCACTTAGTGAATAGATTTTATTTTTTTTTGATAATAGAGTGAATAGATTCACACATCTTTAATTATACGCAAATGTGTTTTTTGTAATTAAGTTGACCATGGCCATATCAGTGAAGGGGTATGGCACTGAATTGGCTTTTGGACTTTTTTAATTTCAATAAAATAATTAATTATCACAGCATGCAGCAGCAGAGAGGGCAGTTTGTTGTATCAAACAGGATGAGACAAACCTTCGTCCTACTTTTGAAGGACAAATCACCAAAGCATAGAGGACCTAGTGTTTCTAGCTATTGTGTGTGGCCGAGCAACTATGACGACTCTTGCTTTGTCCCATTTTAATTGACTCCACAACGCGGAAGACTTGATACATAAGTGTTTCATAAATTATAAGTTATGTGTTTAAATTTTACGAGATATAATTTCTGTGAATCAGGTTACAAGTAATATTTTGTTAATCCTCTATTTCCAGCATAGATGGCTTGCCTGAACCGGAGAGAAATTTAATTTGATTTGTGCAAGTTAGCTAGCCTAATTTACCCCATCCACTTAAAACAAAATACATAAATAAATAAGAATAAATTAATACACATATATATATATATAAGAAAAAAAAGGACATACGTGTTGATTTGAAAAGATAAATAAATAATCTTTTTTTTACAAATATTGGTTAATGATCTATTTGTTTATCATACGAGTAAACTCTATGAAATTTTAATATATTTAGAAATTCGTCCAAATCCCAAGTTTTACATATTTTTTTCTTAGAAAGAGTACAATTTTAAAAGGCGAGGAAAACCTATACAATATCCTCTATCTAAAAATCTCATGCGCGCGAGGGACTCCATTGTCGCTATGTGTATATATGTGGTTCAAAATAACATATCTCTAGCCATTCATTATTGTATTGCATCCTGAAAAGAGTAATTGTTACAATAAATCTTAAAATTTGACCCAAATTTCAATCATATCCTTAAAGTTTGAAAAGTTGCAAGATAAACCCTAAATACCTTAAGTGTTATATTTTCAACCGTAGCACTATTTTTGTCAATATTTCTTGATGGAATGCTAATTAATGTGACTCACGTGTGGATCAAATTAACTTGACAAAAAATAAAAAATGAAAAAACATTACATAAAAAGAATAAAGAATAAAGAAACAAGAGAGAGAGAGAGATAAGAAGGATGAACAGTAACACCCCCCCCCCCCCCCCCCCCCCCCCTCTCTCTCCCCATTGAAATTCTGGGTTGAAAATATTCTATGTGATGATGCTTTTAGTATATTTCAATGGTGGGCGTGAGATTGGAAAGACTGATAAGATTGATGGATTTAGATCTCAATTAATTGGAGTTGAGATTGCCGCTTACTTGGGGCCAAAATTCGATTCATGGGTGTAATTTTATAATTGGGTACAGGCCGGCCAGTTCTAAGAATTTTGAAGATTTAAGCGAAATTTAATATTAACGAAAATTGGGCTCTTATATCATTGTCTTCTTCTTTAACAAAATAATTTTAAAATTATATTACTTAATAATTTGAAACCAAAAAGCTCTAAAAAATAGACCCAATCAATTACTAAATAAATAAAAAAAAGGCAACAATTAACATAAGATTAATAAATAAAATCTTAAGTTTATAACAAAAATATGCATTTTATATATAAACTATTAGATTATATATGAATTTTAATGTTTATGGTAATTAGGTCACTTGAACGGCCTTTCTTTGAAAAAAGAAAGAAAAACATGCGCTCTTTAAATATGACAAGTTAAATATTGCCATCACATAACAGGCAAATTAAATATGCTAGCATTACTTAGCCCAAATTTATATCACTTCAATAAACTAAATTTTTATAGTTTAATATATAAATTGTCTTTTAGATATTAACAAAATAGACTAAAAGCAAAAAAAAATACAAATTATGTGATTATATTATAGTCCCTCAATCTCAAATATATAGTCTCGCTTTACATTTTGAAATGTCTCAAAGTGATAGTCTAATTTTTTTCTTTTAGAACATAGTCAATGTATTAGATACAACAATATAAAATAAATTGTATTGAAATAATACATAATGTTACTGGGTAACTTTTATAATGAAATAAAAAAGTGTAAAATTGATACATCATTTACTTCAAAAATACAATATCAGAGTAAACTAATTATTGTAATGAATGATACATTGTAATTATATACAATCCATAACTAAAATAATGAACAAAATATAATGTCAAATAGGTGTGAAGTATGTTTCAACATTTTAGTTTCTCCTAACATTAAATGTGTTTCAACATCAATCTATTCTAGTCTCCACCTCTGGCAAACGAAAAGATAGAAGATATGTTGTGCATATAAAACTTAAGTACTCATCTCACATCATGGAATTGGGCCAATTTTGAAACGGTTGAAATGTTAAATAAGTCTTCAAATATACTTTGTGAAAGTGATCATTTTACTCTTTCTCACTTTTATTAAATGTGTAAATTTTAATTTTTTAAAAAGCTCCTAAACTTTTCTTTCTTACAATTAAATACCATTAATTATAAATTTTTACATATAAACTCTTAATTATTTTTTTTTGTGCCCTATGCCAAAGTGGGGCCCTAGGCAAATGTGTAGGTTGCCCCCCCTAACCGGCTTTGATTGGGTAAATACACATGTATATATGCGTGTAACGTATATATATATATATACCTGCACATACACATGGATATATTTAAATTTTTTTCTAAATTAGTTTCAAATATTTATACCATAGTTAAGTTATTGTAAATCCTCTTTTGTTTGATTTGTAAATTTTTTTCATTTTTTTTTGTCGAGGTAGGCTCCACATGTGCAGTTACGTAAGCATTATGTTAAGAAATGTTAAAGGGGTTATGTCATGGTTTAAAATATCACTTGTGGTATTTCTTGATTTAGCTTACAACTTTTTAAATTTTAGGAATATGATTAGAATTCGAGTCAAATTTTAAGATTTATTGTATCAATTTCTGTCATGAGAACCAAAAACATATGACTCTTGTGATGGGCTCATTTAATAAGGATTAATTAATGTTAGATAGATCGAAAAGCGTACCAAAGTTTATAGGTGCGTTAATATTTTTCATTTATAAAAAGAACCAGCCAAAATGTGTTACAATTAAAGACTAGGCTTCTATTTATCATTAGGGAATATGGGTTCAGAGACCTTCTTTCATAATTTTATACAACAAAAGGACATCATACATTAGCTTAATGAATGAAGGATTTTTTGACATTATTGTTTTATTGTAAGGACAATTTTAGCTTTTAGGTTAGTTATAAGTATTTTGTCTTTTATAAATTAGATAATTTAAGAATTTTAAAATGACTAAACTACCATTCCCTCTTTCAACTCATAATCCCACGTGCATAAACAATGAGGAGTGAGAGGCGACACAATTCGAAGGAGAGGCGGCACAGTTCGACTGGAAGAGAGGGAAAATTACATTACGATTCAAGAGAGGAATACTATCATCTTAGATTGACGAAAAACATCTTAGATCGACGGGATTAACAAAGGAAAGGAGAAGAAAATTCTTAGTTTCATGGATGTTAAAGCACTATCTAGGTATAGCTTTTTTTTTTTTTTCATGTTTTTAGCTGTGATTTTGCTTTGTTTTGGTTTGTTATAGCTTATATTTAAAGGATTTGATGAAATAGTGTTCAATCAATCCATGTATATTTAGATTATGGAGGAATTTGATGAATGCTCTGTTTTCCTTTTCTTTTCCTCCCAACTACAGAAAAACTGCAAAACTGATTTTGCAGTTTTTTAGTTTTGATTATATATTTAGATTATAGAGAGTTATCACGTTTTTCGCTTATATTTGTGCAAAAGTTGTAGAAATATTAATTCATTTTGGTTGTTTTAGCTTATATTTGAAAATTTTGATCCAATAATGAGTGATTGTTCATGTTTTTAAAGGTAGTTTTAAGATCATTGTGATCTATCTATTTATATGCTCTGTTTTTCGTTTTTCTCCTTTGTGCAAAAAAACTGCAAAACTGATTTTGCAGTTTTTCAGTTTTTGATCTAAGTTTTTTTAAGTGCATTATTTCTGCATTTGATTCTTATATTGTAGGTTTTGGTTAATTTAAATGTGTGATTTCATATGTGAATGAATGAACATATATGTTTGTTATGCAATGTATTGCTTCTAAGTTTTTATATCTCATTTTTTAGAGATTTTGATAGAGACATTATAGGCATGGTTTATTACAATGATTGTTCTTTTGGAATTCAATTGTTTCTTGGTATGAGTGTTGAAGAACTAAAACATTTAGTGTGTAAGAGGTGGTCCGATATTAATCCCTTGTGTGTAGACCTATTTGTTACTCGTGATGACAAGGAGTTTGTTACTTGATTATTGGGTTAATGCGTTTTTTTGGGAAGAAGATATGGTATTATGTGTTCTAATATGGGCGAAAGTTATAACTCGTGGGTTGTAAATGAACGAAATCTCCCTACAACAACGATGTTAGATCAAATTCGTGTGAAAATAATGAAGCAAATGCCGGATAGACGTGAATTATCGAGAAATTGGAAAATTCTCTTGTGTCCGGAGGTTGAAAAATGCTTGAAGGAGAAAGTTAATGAGAGTTCGACATGGAGGGTTGTCAAATCATCTGATTCCGTCTTTGAGGTTATAGAGCAAAAGCCTTATCGCGTAGATCTTTCGACATAGGAGTGTGGTTGTAATTCATGGCAGATTGATGGCTTCCCATGTTCGCATGCCGTTTTGTGTATTTTGATTGATAGGAAGTTGTTTATGACTATTGTGATCCTTGTTTCTTTACGTGTAACTTTTAGAGTTCTTATGCACATGCAATTTACCTGGTGCTAACTTCTGACCGTCCTATTAATGTCTTTGATGTATCAGAAATTTTACTTCCCGATTGTAAAACTGAACCCGGTCGTCCTAAAAAGAATCGAATTGAGAGCGCCGACTCAAGTACAAAAAAGAAACAGAAGTGTGGAAGGTGTAATTGTTATAGATATCACAATAAGAAGACGTGCACTGCATTGATTGTTTAGATTTTACTATGGCATAGTATAATTACATTTAGCGAATATTTGGAATTTTGAAATTCTTGGTATGATTGATAATTTTTTCGGATTCCTTTAGTTTTGATTTTAAAAGAATGTAATATTGATTTTGATATATGAATGTTGACGTTTTTCTATTTTTGTGGAATAAACAATATCAAGATATTTTCTATTCTTTACAAGTTGTTTATTTGAATGCGAAAGATTTTGATTATCTATGCTAAATTGCACTCAGATTTAGTGCAAAAGGATTTTTGCAGTCAAATATTTCTAATAAATTGCACACGCATTTAGTGCAAAATCGTTTTTGCAGTGAAATATTTTTAAAGATTGCACGCGCATTTAGTGCAAAATCGATTTTGCAATAAAATGTTTCTAAAAATTGCACGCGCATTTAGTGCAAAATCGTTTTTGCAGTGAAATATTTCAGTGCAAAAACGATTTTGCACTAAATGCGAGTACAATCTTTAAAAATATTTCACTGCAAAATCGATTTTGCACTAAATTGGGTATGGCTAGGAACGCAATTCATAACCAACATTCAGTAATTAGATTGGAGATCTTGTTGATGAAGGAGATTGAGCTACGGAAATTGCATGAGTAGAACTGTATTACAAATCGTGTGAGAAGAGTGGGAGGTTGATGGCACAACTCGTAATTAACCAAAAAAGAAAGCGATTTTTCTTAACTTTAATAAGACACTTGTCACTTTTATATTAATTGTCCTTAATTTATAATAGTAATATAAGGTGTCCTTTTATTGGTTTTAATTTTGTAGGTTGCCCTTTAAACCCATTGCCCCTTATCATTGTCACATCCTGTTTGATGCTTGTTCGTGGCTTATACTTTTAATGTGGAGACGCTTTAAAAATTCATTGATAATAACAAACATTAACGATTAATAGTTGTACGTGTTATGAAAAATGTATCACTAAAACCATATTCTTACAAAAAAAAAATCACATTACCTTACATTATCATAGTTGTTTGTGTATGACGTTGATTGTCTGTTATATATTGTGGTTCTATTATCTTCGTTATATGACCCGCCTTTAATTACTTTTTAGAAAATTTGGACTAATATCCAACAACTTAATCCAGCTAGTGTGAACAAAATCTTAATACCTTATATCAAAATTTATATGTCTTACGTGTACTTTTGTTACCATTTTTAATTACTTCTTGTATGTTTGTTATTTTTGATTCGTTAATTTGTTCCATCCTCATGTGTAATTAACATAACCCTTTTACTTGATTTATTGATCGATGCATTAAAAATTTTGGACTCAAGAAACACGTGCATCTCAATTCTTTCTTATGTTGGTATTTTAATTTCTGAAAAAACTAAAAATAAAATATTTGCATAATATTAGTTTTAGCATTTTTAGTTTTCAACGTGCAAACCCTTTTGATTTTTAACCAAATTGGTGTAGCTAGTTGAATAAAAAAGCTCACACACTTGCACCCTAGTTGGCACTTCGAATTGAAATTGGCACCCGCGGTCAGTTCGTGCATATGACAATAACTGTTGCGGTGGCAAAGGACCACCCTTCACTTGTACTATATATGGCCAAAATTTATCAGACATCCAAGTAATGAAGGTCCACCTCAGAATGTTATAGAAGTTTGTGTAAAATTTTAAATTATTGATACTTTCTTTTTTATTTTTAAAATATTTTGCTCTAAACTTGTTTTTTTTTTTAAAAAAAAAAATTTAGAATTATCAGTTAAAATAATTATTCACATATATAACATATTTTTGATTTTTTTCTTTTTAATTTAATATTGCATTTAAAATATTAAATCTTTAAGTTATAAAAAAATTAAAATTATTTGCTGTAAAAAAATAATGTACAGTCACACCCTGCTCGCCCTCAAAATAAGCGTGATATAAGCCAAACCCTTCATTCAGTTTTTGACCTTTATCGATTCCTTTTCCCATTACTCTCTCTCTCTCTCTCTCTCTCACACACACACACACATAGAGAGAGAGAGAGAGAGATCCTCAAAATCCTCTCAAACAGCAACAAAAAGCTCGTTACAGGCTTTTCTACAGTGATGCCCTTTACCATTAACGTACATCCATTGCATGCATGCCAGTGCTTTCTCTGACGTATGAATGTCATGTAAATACATGCATGCATCCATGCATGATGCATGTGGAATAGTTAGTGATGGTCCTGATGGATGAGAGAGATAGATATGACAAAATTCTCTCTCTAGCTCTCCCAAATCAAGATTTGTTACGCACTCTCCCGCTCACTTTGTATGTTTGTAATCTCCATTTTTAAAGACGTGTATTCACCTCAGTCTTAAATTAAAAGTATCATTTTTTACTTTTGGACGTTTTTTAGGGATAACACGTTTGCACATAATCAATATAAAAGAATAAAACTTATGTAATATGGTAAGATATGATACATTAATTATAGCTTAAAAATGAAACTCTTGAGACATTTCGAAAAATAAAATGGCAATCAATGTGCCAAATTCTACTGTGTTAGTTAATTAAGTTGTGATTTCAGCCACTGATTCTGTTAAAACTAGCTTAACTGTTAAAAAGAATGGAAGTGAAACATTAAATCTTAATTTACATTCACTTACTAGACTTTTTAATTAATTAGGATAAAGATAGTAATAAAAAGTAAATTAGAAGAAACCATTTGTCATCATCCAACATGAATACTAATAAAAGTTTGCATGTTTGGTGAGATTAAAAAATTTGGGTCAGAAAAGATTTGACTCACTACACATAATGCCGGGCTATGCATGAATTGATACACAAGCAACGTTTTAGAATATTAATTATTGTGAATTCCCTAGTCTTAGTGTGAATAAGTGTCTTGTGAAGTGATCATGAGTTCAAATTTTACAAGATGCAATTTTTGAAGACCAGGTATAAGCAATATCTTGTGAATTTTAAATACTCGATGTAGATAACTTATTTTTAATCAAATTAGAGAGAAATTAGTTGAGATATGCCTATATACTTTTTCCATTGAACGAAAAAGGAAAAATAAAACAATAAAATAAAATTAACTGACTATAAACAAATAGGGTTTCGATTGTGCCAATCTCAACAAGACTTGAGTTATACACTACTCAGATGCAACGCAACACAATTAATTAATTGCCGATCCCTAAATTAAATTAGCATTTAAAGAGGGGCATGAGAGAACGAGCCTTATGGTCTATCATATATAGGATAGGAGTAGAGAGAGAGAGTACCTATAATCAGTACTATACGAAGATCTGTCACGCTCAGTGCAGCTTCTTTTTTACCTTTTTTTTTTGATATTTTTTCACCTTATATAAACATAAATAGATAGCTAAAGATTCCAATTTAATTAAATTTTAAATATTTCAATTCCAACGAGAGTAGCTAAATATAATTTGGATTTGGATACATGTTATCATATATTAACCTAAGAATTTAATCTGAGTTATCACAACAACAACCAGAGTTTGTGCCTCTCCCCAAAGAATCAATTGATTTCATCTTCACTTCATACCAAAAACAAACACATTTTAAGTTTTGAAAACGAAAAGTGCATTTTATTGTTGGTTTTACAAAAGCTTAATAGAACTTGAAAAATGTTATTCTATTCTTTTCAAGTTAGACTCTCATATTCCGTTTGATAATAACATGAAAAATTAAAAAAAATAAAATTTGATTTGTATAAGAAGTTGAAAAATAAGTTGAGGCGTGTGATGAGATAGTCTCTATCTCATCACACGCCTCAACTATTATTGAAAAAAAATTCTTTTGAAAAAGTCACAAAGTAAGAAACCATCTCACCACATCTCAACTTATTTTTCAACTTCTCAAAAAATCAATTTTTTTTTTTTTTTTTTATATTGTTATCAAACAGATATTCAATTTTTTGTTTGAAATGTATCAAACTAAAGGGCCTAGTTTTTTTTTTTTTTTTGTATAATAATCGATCATATCTCATAATAATAAATTACTTTTATTTATAACAATTAATCATGCATGTAGAAGTTAGTGTTTCTTTATAGGTTTGGCACGGGTGTAGCGGCTAGTTTCCTTTCTTTTTGTCTTGAGGCTGCAGATTGCTTGAACCTTTTCCTTGGTTTTGACTTTTGAGTTTTAAAAAAATTAAATGTTACGCTCTTAATTTGAAGGGGAAGAATATTATTTAATTCTGATCCTTTTTTTGTGTATTTTATTGCTTAAAATATCCAAGCAATTTAGTTAATCTAACCTGATACAGTATACGAATTGATACACAATTTAAGGCAATTCAATTTTATATACCCCATGCTTTTAGGTAAAAAGGCGATTTAACCAACAATTTAATTTTAGTCGTAATTAAAGATACACATTCAAATAATTGAGACTCTTAATTTCACATTGAAAAATGAGATTCTTATAGTAATATATAAGAATAAAGGATTATTTCAAGCATTGTCGAATAATTTTGGATTAAATGTTCCAAACTATAATAAGATTTCATAGGAAAGACTATTAGTCACGTGTTAGGCCCAGCAGTTACATGGGCTCCATGTGATCATCCAATATAATTAGTCCATGTGTTAGACTCAAAATTTGCCACGTGAAGTTGCGTGTTGAGACTATAAATCTTACATTGGGAAATGAAATCCTCTCAACACAATATATAAGAATAAGGGAATTTCTCCATTCGTTGCCAATTGGTTTTTGGTTGGATGCTCTGAACTCTAATATCAAAATGATTTTATTGCTTTTTAATAAAAATAAATAAATAAAATTATATATAGTGAAGGATCATAGCGAGAGTTTTATTAAGAAATGGTAATTGGTTACACAAATAAGGTAACCTTCCCCAGTCAACCGTCCTTAAAGGAATTTGACACTGTCCAAAACAAGGTTGTCTTGAGCTCTTCTTAAAAGAATTGTTTTAGTTCGCGATGCGTCATGCTCCCGTGGAATACTACATCATCCCGTATGGGATTAATCACTTCCCCCCTAACGGAAATCAAACCTTGTTTTCTCTCTTAATTTGCTATGCTCCTGTGGAATATATACTCCACCATCCCGTCAAAAATCAATCAACTGTCCCTAACAAGGTTCGAACTTGTCTTGCTTGAAAAATGAACAGTGATACCTTTTAAGCTAAAACTCACGAGCAAGTGGGATAGTCTAGTTGGAGTGGCCCCCATTCGGACATGAGAAAAATTGATTGAATCTTTTCTATGTAGTTTTCTTTGTTAAGTAGAATTAATCGTTGATTGTTCTTTTTTCATTTTTGGTTTGGTTTGAGAGGAATTGAGTTTTGGCTTCCAATACACAGCCTCTAGTAGGATGATCGACGTGTTGCCCATTTGTTTACTTTTTCAACCTTTACTTCACTTAATTTCTCTCTCATATAGCATTGTATCGTACTTCATATTTACGACGTTTACTAAAATTGACCAGCAAATATATATGGAGACATTATTTTAGCCATCTAGGTTGGTCCAGCAGCCATTTAAGACATGATAAGAGGTTCATAAATTAAGCATACATCAAGCGTTAGTTGTTTAAATTTCGTATGATGATCTCCTTAAAAATCATATTGCAAGTAATGTCTTTTGAATCGCTTAGTTTGTATATATATATATATATATATATATATATTATTTAATGTACTTATTTGAGTTGTAATATTGTGTTCCTTCGAATTACAATGATAATGTTAGACACATAAATAATATACAAAAAATTAATATACAAAATGTATTTTATGGTTAACAATCAAGATGCAGTTAAAATTATATATGTATTTTATGATCCATCCAATAACTACCACATTAATTTGTATCTACTCTTTGTATATACACATATAGTGATATTGAATTAGGGTTGGAGTATTTTTTTTTTTCATTACACGATTATATATATAAAATATAATTTTGTCGTTTGTTTATACTCATATCCTATTAAATTTGACTTTTGCATAGCACACAGGCCCATCCCAGGATGTCCCTCTGAGAGACTTGTGAGTGACAGCCAAGACAAGATTTACCATCGGCCGTATATCCTCAATTTTCAAATTTGAAATTTCCATTTTTAATGACCCGAGAAATTTCCAGCAAACTTTTTTTCCCCTTATCGGAAACACAATTTCAATTTTGCTTTGGAGTTACACAGTACCCGGCCACACAACGAATGAGTACTTACTAGTCACTATATATATCTGACCTTTATTTACTTATTAGTCCATAAAACTTTACCTTTTTCCCTTTATTTTTTTCCTTTTGGGGAACAGGAAATTCTTTACGTGAAAAGAAAAAGAAACTGAAGTGCGTGAAGAGAAGAAAAGAAAAGCCTAAATAAAAAAAATTATAAGAACAAGGACAAGTGTTGGGAACACTTTTACGAGACATTGAGATGCATGTTTTGTTCATACATTGGTTAGTGAATAACGTACATCACAAATAGTCTTTATTTGTTTGTTTGAATTTCAAATATTTGTCTCTAGAATCTAAAATGATAATTTTACATAAAAGTCTGAGACTTGCTAATTTTTAATTTAACATCTTCATATAAAATATATAAAATTTTTAGTATGAATTTATCGATTTAAGATTTAAAAAATGAACCAAAACTTAAATAAGCATTAAATTTAATGCTAACCAATGTATATCAGTATATCCTCAAAACGTCTCCCAAATTGTGTCATTTGATAATTATTGAAAGAAAAAAAGTTAATGAAAGAGTGGGAACTATCTTTTCAACAAAGTTAGGGTTGTTTTGCCAAAAAAGCAAGGAAAACCCCAGAAATGTGTGGAGGGCAGTAAAGGGATCTAACTAAATTAGCTAACATAAACTTGCTAGGAAAATAGGAATTTAGGCAAAGGACAACATTGCTTGTAAAGCGTGTATGTTTACTGAGATGCATGGTTATTTTTTTACTCACTTAATATGTATCTATTACTGTGCAAGAGGAGAGAGATTGAGTGGTCAAATCATTAAATTAAAGTAGTTAAAAGCCTCTTTTTTTTGTGTTTTATGTATTCGTATACAATATTATATATATATATATATATATATATATATGTTTCAAATATGCATACAAATTTTATTTTTTTAAAGATATAAGTGCAAAACTATGAAAATAATGTTTTTCTACATCAACCGTCTTCGCAAACTGATCGATTACTCTTTTTGACTGAATTTTATAAGCTGTACACCATGTCAAATAAATTTCATAAAAACAAAAATAACCATCTAACGCTCAAATTAAAAAAGATATATTTTAATTAGTCTAAAGGACAGTATTTTTTGGAGTCAAGACGTACATATGAGCATGTATATGTATATTATGTTACCAAACGTGATGAAGATCAAACATAAATTTTTTGATGTGAGCTTGAAATTACGAATATACATGTCACACTTTGAAAACAGAAAACCGTTATAAATGACATTTGAAAATGGCAAGCTTTACTACCAATACATGCATCCTATCCTAAACTGTCCACAAGCTCTATCACATGTATTAATTATGTATGTATGTATATATTCAAAATTTACTTATTATTCAAAAGTTACAAATGTACGTATAGAGTGTTTCACATGTTGTATGCTCGTCATACTTGCCTATCGAGAATATACAGGAATATTATATAATTAACAAATGGAGGTTTCAGGTGCTAAGACTTGAAAATCAATCTCATAAACAACTAGTTTCTAATATCATATTACTACGAATCACGTTTCTCGAAAATTTAAGCAGTTGGAAACCAAATTCTAAATAAATATTATGTTTAAGGAGAGAGAGAGAGAGAGAGAGCGCCCTAATTAAGGGGGAGGTGGGGGATGATACAAAAAGGGGTTATTGTCCGGGGAGCAAAATAGAAATGGAAGGGAGTAGCCTTTTTTATTTTATTTTTTTTGGGGGGGAGGGGGCGGGAAGGGAGAGAGCTAGAGATGGGGTTTGAGAAAGGGTAGGACAAATTAAATAAAAAGCGGGGTTTTGATAAATGAAAAGATGAGCCTGGCTTAGCTAGGTGCTATTAAGTGTTGAAAACAACAGATGAATGAGCCCCAAAGATTCATTTATCGTCCCATCCCATGCACACGTCCCTTTCTATCTCCCTCTCCCCCACATCTGCCGCCTCTCGCATTGGGAATGCCAACCACACAACTCCCTTCGATCACCTCCTTATTTTCTTTTCTTAGATCGATAGAACCAGCTGGCTCAATACACAATTTTTTCTCTCTTTAATTTAAAGGGACATGTTTAATTAGTTCTAATTCTTCAATTTGCAAATTTAATTAGCACTAATACCTTTTCCTTCCGTTTTTTCAAAAATATATTTATTTTTATTTTTTTAACCTTTTCCTTGCATTATTTAGAGGTTAAGGTCAAAAAATTAAACGAACAATATATATCTCCTTGACCACCATGTGTCTACCTCCTCCTCCTCCTCCTCCTCCCTCTCCCTCTCTCTCTCTCACACACACATATTGCCGTGATCGAGTAAGCTTAAATTTATTTGTGGTTTAGACTTTGGATTCATATATTAAATTGCTTTTATATATGAGTCACTTTTAGGTGAAAAGTTTTTTGGGGGGATATATACCTATCTTCTTTAATTTCTTAGAATATATGGTGGTTCCATTCAATTTAATTTGTGAGACAGAAATTAAAGGTTCAATTCAATGCGGTTGATATGCACTATGTTAAACACTTTCGTGCATCACTTTCAAATAGCATACGTTGAGGGTACTCTATTAAAAGAGATTATTTTGTCAAGTACCTTTTGCTAGTTTTACGTACTTAGAGCCATGATCGAGTGCGCTCACGCACATCATATATTTATATATATGTATGTATGCATTGAGACAAGAAAGTGAAAGAATGAAAAAATTCAAGATCAATATGCAGTTGAGATGCATTTTAAAGCTATAGATAGATTAATTTTACGCCGGGAAATCAGAAATCAAAGCGTTACACTACATGATAAAATTATGCGCTTACCATATTTACGGCCAATTGATTTTGCACGCAATGTTCCCACATTTAATATGGTTTCGAAACTGACCACTTCATTTTCAACTTGCACTCCCTGTCGTAACATAGTATCGTCCACGTGTATTACACAGTGGCGGATTAAGGATTTTGAATTAGGGGGTGGTCAAAACACAATATAAAAAGTATGACAAGAAGTTTCAAAAAAAATATATTTTAATTAAGAAGTTCTTTACATATATTTTTGTAATACAAAAGTAACTAGACAATCTTGATTTAACTACTAAATTTAGGCATTATCAGTTGCGCTCGACAATTCTTCATCCCATAAAATTCATCTATGATTGTATCAATGTTGAAGTACCGATAAATTTCTTTCTCAATATATGTGATCAAGTAATTTGCAAGATAATCATCTTCCACAGCCACTTAAATTTATTATATATTTATAATATAAATAATAATGGGTATAACTATTGACACTCCAATAAAAAAAATTAACACTCTAAAATAATTTTTAGAGATAAAAAAATTTATAACAAAATAAAAAATGCATAATTTTATTTAAAGAGTGCCAACAACTATATTTATATATAAAAAAAATACTAATACTAATACTAATGGAGGTTTCAAATATCTTTGGGAGACCCGGGCCCCCCTTTCGTCCGCCATTGGTTTTACGGTTAAAATTATTCACCACGTGATGGGAGTGTTGAAACTATAAACGTCACCCAGTATAATTTTGAGTGTTTAGCTCAAAATTATGCCGCATCTTAGGGATTGATAGTGGAAAATCAAATTCAAAGCTTTGCGCCAGGATAAAAGTTAATTACTTAATTTGAATTATATATCAACATTAATGAATATATGAAATAAATTAATGATTTTTTTGAGTAGCTAGATTGCTATTACAAATAAATTTCTTTTTTAAAAAGACAATTGAAACATACATCAAGATTTTTTGCTGGGGAGATAATTGAGTTCAGAACCTCCCTTTTAGTAGAGTGACAAAAATAATAAAATCTTGAATCTACCTTTTTAGATCAGACCTATTTCTGGAGAAATTCAAATTACAACAGTATTATATAAAAAAAAGAATCTATTTCGAAGCCGTGTGATAATTAATTTTCTGTTTCGACTTTGACCCTATATCCTTTTATTTCACACAAATACTGATTGAGTTTTGAACCCTTAATGTTAGCTAGAGAAATAGAACCCTTGTTGTGTTATAGAATGGGTTTTGAACCTATTTCTAGTACTTACTACTTTTTTTGAACTTTTTAACTTAAAATAAATATATCCAAATGCGTATGCGTATGTGTGTGCGTGTGCGTGCACAAAAATCTAGTGTGTGTATATATATTTCCCCATCTAGGTCTTCATAGCACAACACAATCTTGGCTACTTAAATTACAATCTATCTACCAAATTAAGTCCATGTACGAAAATTGCCCAACATAGTTTGATCCAGATTCAGTAATCAAGAATAGAAGAGATAAGCTCAAGATGCCACCATTTTGTTTATAATAGGTGATGGATATATAGATTCATATATATTTGAGTTCGGGGAGAGGAGAGGAGAGGAAGTTCAAATTATAAACCCAATAATTCAGAGGAGGGGATGGAGTTCGAATTATAAACCTAACATTTCAACACCGCGCGTGTAAAACCTCATGGTGCCATCTAAAATACCACCTTCCACATGTATACCAAAATTTATTTTTAAAATGTAGTTATTAGAAAGCGGGCATACATGTATACCAATTAATTAATATCAATACATGCATGTGTTTTACACATACATACATACATACGTACATACATACATACATACATACATACGTTCACCTACCTACATACATACTCTGCACGACCGACCAATAAACAGCACTAAAAAACAGATTGGAGAAAAAAGGGTTTTGGCCCTTCCTCTTGGCTTCTTTATCAACTGCACCAAATAGACAAAACCTCTCTCTCTCTCTTTAACTTGATATATATATATACTCTCTGTTTGCTCCCTTTTCTTTCACTACTCATAATCAACACAAAAGCTAAGCCCAAACCCAGATCCCAGGTGGTTCGTTGGTTGGTTAATCTGTCAAACCCATCAATCAATCAATCAATCAATCAATCAAACTCACTCTATCATCATATATCAATCATACACCCCATCCATCCGCAAATTAACAAAAACAACCACCATTATATCATATCATATATCATAATGGAATCAAAAATGCCTTCTTCTCCCTGCTTATCACTCGACCAATTCCCTCCCTCGGAGCAACTCTGCTATGTCCACTGCACCATTTGCGACACCGTCCTTGCGGTACCTACAACTGTTTACTTTCATTTTATTTTATTTACCCGCTTAATTTATATACGTGTACAGTCCGTTTCCTATACAAATCCATCGATCCGTATATGGACCGTCTGTGTACAAAACGCACATTTAGTGACGACTCGTGGCCAAAAGTGTAGTCAACGAACAGTCTGTGTGATATAAAAAGTTTCGTTTCATACATATATATATAAAATTTTCATTGGGATAAAAATTTTGGTACATGGTATATATATAGGTAAGTGTTCCTTGCACAAGCTTGTTCAAGACTGTAACGGTGCGGTGTGGGCACTGCACAAATCTGCTGCCGGTGAACATGCGAGGGTTGCTTCTGCCTTCAGCTAATCAGATTCACTTGGGTCACTCGTTTTTCTCTCCCCATCCTCTTCTGGTATGCGCTAGTTTACTTATTTGATACCCAAAAAAAAAAAAAAGAGTAGCTTGTTTGGTTCATTGTTGTTTTGGTATTTTCAGTCCGACATATAAAATCTGATGATTTATTCCAAGAGTTTGAATGAAAAGATATGGTAGACAGCTTCTTCGCGGAAGCTAAAACTTTTTCTTTGTGAAAATACCAATTTCTGATTCTAGGATCACAAATTAAATCCTGAAACAAATTTGTACTAGAATTAAAGTGGAAATATATAAGGAGTTTACTGATTTTATTTATTTATTTTTTTAATACAAGTTTTACTGATTTAATTTGTTTGATAATTTTTTTCTTTATTTTTTTTGGGGGGGGGCAGGAAGAGGTGCCAAGCCCTAACCCTAACTTCCTGATGAACCAGATGAATCCAAACCACGAGTTCTCTCTACCGGCTGCTCGAGGAGGGCTTGATGAGCTTTCAAGGCCCCCAGTGACTAACAGACGTGAGATTCGATCATCTCCTATTATATATATATATATATATGTACATAAAAAATAAAAATAAAAATTGAGAAGACTGTTCAACATTTCTGGTCATAAGGATTTAGGTCAAAATGCATTACTCCCGTAGAAAATAAAGAGGAAAAGGAAAGATTTATTAATTTGCTTTTGTGCAGAGTAGATATACTGAAGATAGACCATATATATATACACACACATAAGTTCCATTCATTTTGCAGTGTTAATATTTCAATTGAAGAAGTTCCGGTTTGGTAAAGATCACAATTGTATGGAGTACTTTCAAGTATAGACAAAGCATTTAATTTCAAAAGCCAACGGAATATTTCTTTCTTTCTTTCTTCTTCATTGGTTTTTTAACCTTTTACTTTTGTTAATGTTAATTATTAATTCAATTCCATAAAGCTCAGCATGTATATTTATAAATATCTCAACGCACACAAGAAAATGCACAAAATGATTGGTAGCCTGTTATTGTCCAATCATATGTGTTTTGCGCAATAACTTCTTATGTATTATTTATGTGTTTACATTACTATAACTACAAATATTCTATTAATACCGTCCAAATTACCAAAAGAAAAGTTCATATTTGGGTTTTACTGTTTTTAAGAATTCGACAATTAAATCTTAACTTAAATCAATAAGAACTAGGCTACGTACCATGACACTTAGTAAATTAATCTTGTCCAAAAGAAAATTGGATTCTTAATTGTGATGGATGTATTGTACGATAAGTTGATAGACAGTGTCTTATATATTTTTTTTCCCAAAATGATACTAAATATATAGGCTAGCTTTGAAGTGTCCATGTGAATACTATACGTGAAAGAGAAAGCATATTCTCCCCCGGATATACAGCAGATACATGGTAAAAGAATCTAAAGAAGATGATATTGATAGTAGAGAAGAAAATGATTAAATAATGATGGGGGATGAGATCGATGACGTGGCACCAACCAGTAAATTGTTTCTTAAGTATAAAAAAATTGCAAAAAAAAAAAAAAAGAAGAAGAAAGAGAGTGTGATATAGTAAAAGTTAGGGCAGAGTGAGTGATATTGATATGTCTTTGTGTGGTACAGCTCCGGAAAAGAGGCAAAGAGTCCCCTCCGCGTACAACCGATTCATCAAGTGAGTTATCATTCCCCTCTCTGTGTCTAGATTTTTGTCTCGCTATTCGATCTCAACAAATTAATGATCTCAAATTTTATTATTTTTCTAAAGCTAGCGTATTTAATGCATTTTAATCGTGTTGATTGAGATGTATTTAAAGCAAGTGTAAATTAACTTCAACCATTAATTATTTTCTCTCTCCTAAATATCATATGTGAATTAACTAATTAAGATATGATAGACATACTCTTTAAGACGTATTTACGTTTATCTTTGATCAAATAGTACTTTTAAAATATTTTTAGTATATAACATTAATTTATCTATCGTGTAAAAATTTAACAAAAGACATAATCTGAAGGGTAGCTAGTAGAGTAGGCTATATATATAATATATATGTGTGGAGTGAGTGAGTATTATGAATGGCCGTGTATATATATATATATATATATATGTGCGTGTGCAATGAAAGGCACGGATCGATCAATGTTGAGGAGATGCATAAATAAATGTGAAAATTAACAGGGAAGAGATCCAACGCATCAAGGCAGGAAATCCAGATATTAGCCACAGGGAAGCCTTTAGTGCTGCTGCTAAGAATGTATGTATATTCTCCCTTGCCCTAACCCTAACCCTATCCCATTCTTCTCTTTATTTTATATTTTTTTTATATACTTTTTTTTAAAATTAGGAGTTTAGTTATATTTATTTATGTAAAATGATAATTTGTGTCCTTAGAAAGCACATATTAAGCATATTATTAATAAAAAGAACTATCTTACGTGTGATCATTTGTACCCTATTAAATTTATATTTGAATTTTTTTTTTTTAGCATGTGCCTACGTTAACGTGGCCCTTTGTTTATTACAAGCATTCTTGGTGTTTCGTTGGACAATTTTTGTGAAATCAATTACATTGTATGCTTGGTTTAGTCATTTTTTATATCTACTAATTCAAAAACCTATTCTGCCACAAAGTTTACGTTTCCGCTGAAAATTATTCCAGGCAAAATGAAACGTAACAGACGCATATTTGCCTTATCATTATATACAAAAAAAAAAAAAAAAAAAAAACAAACTTTGTTATCATTTTAACATTTTTATTAAAATATATATAATATTTATTTACTTGTTGGTTTTTGAATATTAGTGGGCCCACTTTCCACACATTCACTTTGGACTGATGCCTGATCAGACTGTCAAGAAGGCTAACATGCGCCAACAGGTACACTATTCACCCTCTTTCTCTTCTCTTTAGAAAACACACACAGAGACGCATGCATAGGGTTGACACATATTTGTCCTTAGTATATAAATATATGTAAAATTGTAATATTGAATTCATACGTGTATATATATATATATAATTTTGTGGACGTGGGGTACGTGTAGGATACAGAAGATGTTCTGATGATGAAAGATCAAGGGTTCTTTGCTTCAGCTAACGTTGGTGTCTCTCCTTATTAATATCAATCAACAAGTGCTCGATCGATCTAGATTAATTGCTTTTAATTTTAGTATCTCTCTCTCTCTAGGAGTTTTACTTGCCCGGTTTCTGGTTTCAACTCAAGAACCAGAAGCTGGTCAAGTCTAACAACTTCAAGTCTCTCTTTTAAGTACGTAATTAGCTTAATTAATTGTCTTTCTTAATGGAGGTACGCGGTCTTAATTTCAGTGCGTACTGTATGTTGTTGATACTTTTCTAAGCCTAGCTACGTACTTGCAGTAGCATATATGTACCTACCTTTAAACCGGAATTCAACTGTTGCTTTAATTTACTCATATGAATCACATTACTAGTAGCACTAATGGCCTTATTTAATGTAGGTTTTATATACATATATCAATCTAATTTCTTTTCTTTCTTTCTTTTTTTTTCATTTAGATAGCTAAACGAAAAATATATTTTTACTTGGTTCATCAACAAGATATTAATCTATATTGAGTTCATTGATATGTTGTACATTCAATGAAGGTAATTAGCAAAAAGTATCCTTAAAGTTTGACCAGAATCTGTAGCTCGTCTTAAAATTTAATTTTTGATTAAACCATCCTTAAAGTTTTTAGTTTTCCCTCACTCATCCAAAATTGGATGCCCTGTTGAAAAGATGGATGGAAAACGCATGTGATTATCACGTACCACTCTTTTAAAGGACATTTTTGAATACTTCAACCAAAATTAGAAAGTTTAAGGATGTTTCAATTGAAATTTGAAACTTTAAGGATGCTTCAATCAAAATTAGAAATTTTAAGGATACTTCAACCAAAAATTAAACTTTAGGGACGAGCGAGAGATTTTGGTCAGACGTTAAGGTTATTTTTTCAATCATCATACGTTCTACATTATGATAATTGGAAAATGTCAAAAAAGGAAAAGAAAATCAGTATGCATTTAAGCGTAGCTATGATGAGACTCGAATGTTCTCATTTTCAAACAAGTATTTTTGGAAGAAAAAGAAAATGATAAGTTTATAACATTAATATCCAAAGCGAAATAATTTGAACTTGGTGAGATTTACCAAGCAAGATGGACAAACTAATCGCTCTTCGATATCTCTCTTTTTCTTTTTTGTGAATTACAACACACGATAGCTTTGGAACTCCTAACACCCACCCTCCACCCCACCCCACCCCACCCCCACCCACCCAAAACCCACCCCTTCCGATATGCCGGCTAGTATTGACCATTGTGCTTAGAAGGCTATTGCGTTACTCGATCTTTTCTTTACTTAATGCAATTCCGCATAACCTCAATACTTCATTCATCCATTTTCAATTTTGTGCTTTAAAAAAAGAACATGAATTTTACTTGGTCAATAATTCACCTTAAAATTTATGTAGGTACTTATTAAAATCGCAAAGTAGCTACATTTATAAGTCTTATTCTATGATACGAGAAAATATATATAGTGTCTTTTGATAGCAGTACGTACCATGCATTTGACATGTCATGCCACGTAGGATTTTTATGTCCTATATCATTTTTTCTCAAAATTGTAGCATACATACATACAATTCACATTTTAAATCAAGGTGAAAGAGTTGTTTTCACTCCCTCACAAGAGAGGGAAAAAAAACATATATATAATTATATACTCTTCAAATCCCAAATAAAAGTCAGGTTCTCAATTTAAAAATATTATCAATGTCCCAAATTTCTCCTTAATTAATAATTTGTAACTTTTTACTATTGAGTATTTTATTGTTACTATATACTATTATATAAAGCCGAAAGGTATTTCAGTCATTACGAAGTTGTATCAGGAATTCAATTTTTCTATTTAGCCCTTGAGGCCTTTCATTTTATTAAAAAAAAAAAAACTTTCATATAGCATAAATAATAAGATTTGAACGCTTACCTTTTTTTTAAAGTAATTATATTTGAATCGCACATCTAGTACATGCGCACAAAACTCTAGTTTTCTTCAATATGTGAGACAGAAACAGTAACTCTCAATTTGAAAAAAAGAAGAAACAAAGCTACTGAAAGTGAAATCCAGTATCTAATTTGGTAGGGTCATTGAGGGTCAAGATGAAACTTTGTAACAGGCAAGCGTGACTTGTAAAGTAGAGGGCCAATTATGAAAAAGGCTATTCCATTCCCTTCTTGAAATGATTTTACCACTGTTCTTTAACAAGAGATGTTTGAAAGAACAACTATATATTGAACTCTCTTTTTCAGAAGTGATTTTTCTTCAATTCCACACAATAGAATTAATTGTTCCTCAATTTTGACTTCAAAAAGCCTAAAAAGTTGTTGAAATTAAATTGTGGCCCATGCATTTCAATCTAGGGCTGGTTACCTCAACTCCAACATGCCGGCCAATTTCCACATCCACACATCCACTTTCTATCTAAGTAGTATATACTATTAAAAGAAGAGTCCATGGGCATTAAAGTAAATCTTGCTCGCTTGAGGGGCTGTTTCGTATATTCCAACAATTGATTTTGTCTAGGTCTTTCATCTCGGTTTTCTCGTGTAACTTTGGTTGCCCTAAAATAATTTTTTTAATTTTTTTTTTATGCATAGTGATAGATAAAGGTCCGGTTAAGAGGTTCAATGACAGGATTTGAAACTCAAAATATTTTACTTCAGCTGAATATCTTAACGATTTGATCAACTCAATCAAGGCCACTTAATTAAAAACAAAACAAAAAGTTGCCAATAGGCTTATACGACACTGGTACCACTAACTGGCATAAGGATTAAGAAAAAATGGGTCAAGTGTTAAACCCACCAACTAATTAAAAAATACCAAATTTCATTTCTACTTCATTTATGATGTAACACACAGCAAATTACTAAAAGAAATTGTCCAACGGTTTAACATAAAATTGGAACAAATTTTTAAAATTTGAAATAGTAATCAATAATTCGGGATATTAAAAAATGGGACTTGTTTTAGAAAAATTTTCTGCAAAAGATTCCGAAAATAATATTTTTGTAAATTAAGGATTTATATTTGACCATATTCCAAAATGAGTGCGACATTAATTTTATAGTAAATTTTCAGATTGTAATTTTTTATATTATCATGTAAAATTAAATATGTATTTCATATTTTTTTAGCAGATTATTATTTCTAAGTGTTTAATTGATAGAAATTTTTAGTAATTTCAACAAATTACAAGTTTAAACCTACTTAATGATAAAAACACACATGATAATTTTTTGGAATTATGCAAAGTTAAGTTTATAATCTGTATTTTTTAATATATTATGATATATATATTAGGATTTATATGACATGGCTTTAAATTTATCTTGTAAGTTATATATAAGAGAGCTATGGTTTAAGTTTCCGACCAACACCTCCTCCCCCTTGAACACGGGTATCTCTTAGTTTTGACTTGTGAAAATTTGGAAGTCCTAGTTTATTTTCAATCAACATTGAAATTTATTTCAGCAGAAGACAAATCAATAATTCAATCCGAAAATAAAGAGTCTCTGATAGACGCTCAAGCAATGCTATCTATGCGAAGCAACTTTATGAGCTATTGAAAAGCTAGATGAATGCTACGAGTTGTGCAATCAATACACTTTCATACAACTACGTACCATTAGAGATATGATAGATGTTGGTTGCCCATGTACCATACCAACGGGTTGTCTATAATTATATAAATAAACGCCATGTACCATACCAACGGGATTCTTTTATTGGACATAGTTTTTATTGACCTGATCGATTTGTGAATTCGGCCTGGTATTTAAAAACTGGAGGGAGCATTTTCTTCTGCATTAAAAAACACAAACTCGTTGTATAAAGTCGGAAACTAATTTCAGTCGCAATAATAAAGTTTGTGTTATAATTTGAATCACTAATTATTATGTTTGTAGCTTCTTTTTTTTTCCATAAAATTAATTATATGACGCAACACCATTCAAGCTCTTATTTTTGAGCTAGTTGAACTTGTGTTGAACCAACAGACCGTAATTATTAATTTCGTAATTCGGAAAGGAGGGAGTAGTATTTAAAATATGCGTGCTGGTAGGCAGGGTTGGTAAAAACTGGGATGATTATTTTCTAAATTAAATTGTTAAATGAGCCATTAAAATAATCATAAGCTGGTAAGAATTATAATATTCTTGCATATCTTGAAAAAGATAAAAGAGTCTCGAAATGATTTAAATTAAGTCGAGGCATTATTTCTCACATTCTATATCCTTAAAAGCACACGCATGTTGACATTTGTCAAAAATAAGGATATTTATGTTAAAGGTATTACTTTGGGGGGTGTTGTTGGCACCCCCAAAATCTCTTTAAAACACTCCCACTTTTCATTCGGTCCTTAACAACCGAATAACATATACGTTATTCGATTGTAAAGGACCGAATATAAATTTGTAAAAATTTGGAAAAATTTGAAAATGCCTTACTCGGTTGTCAAGAACCGAATATATAGACCTATATTCGGTTCTCAACAACCGAATAATAGACACTTTACTCGGTTGCGAATGACCGAATTAAAGTGGGAGTGTTACCAAGTGTTTTTTAGGATGCCAACATCACCACCCATTACTTTCTTCCACCCGAGGTGTAACTAGATGATGATGAAGTTTGAGGCCGCTTGCTTGCTCCATCGTGGTTTGATCCTTGGAAATCTCAATTTCATTTCCCATCACCTCAAAGATGAACACCGAATAATTTATAATTCTATATAGCGCTTGTATTAAAAAATAAAAAAATTAAGTATTACTATATTCATTAGTTCCATTTATGCATTTGATTTTCTACCTTGTACAACTGCCAACCAAACAGTCATTAAACAATTTACTAGCATGTATACATGTATCCATAATAATTCCTACACGTTTTCCAGGAGCAAAAAACCCCTCCATCCATAATAATTTACTAGCTATGCCCTGCCCACCTAGGTGAGGCGGCAGATCTCCACCTGCACTTGCTTGAAGTCAATTGAAAAAAAAAATGATATTACAAGTTTTATCAACAGGATAATCATACCGAGTGTAAGAGTGAGTTCGGATGTACAATCCGTTAATGCATTCAAATCTCACTACTTTATCAACCAGATTCAATGCCTCCAATATGATCATCCAGCTGATAAGCCGGTAGTGTAGCATTTCTCTTATTCGTCTTTTCAGCAGTTCCAACATCCATGGCTACCCAGGAATTGAATTACAGAAATGACATGTATACATATATATATATATATATAATCAACGAAGGCTGATGAGAAACCAGAAAGTAGTTAAATCACTATTGAAAATTTGATGAATTGTCATCGCTACATAAATAAAATGGTATTAAAAGAATGATAAATCCCGATAAATAAAACAATCAACCGCGGGATTCATTTAGCACAAAAGAAAAAAAAAATTACTCTTCAACAATTACCCAAAAGATTCATATCAACAAAGCCTATTACAATTACACACCTAAACCACTCACAATCACAAACTAAAGCAAGCCAGGCTCCAAACTTAACTTGATAAAATGCTTACTGGAAAATGGAAGCCAGAGAGAATATCATCAGCAAAAGAGTGAAGAACAGCTTTGATCCGTTTCCTGTGAATGTGATAGATGTTGCAAAAGAAATATCTTCTGGCCTGTAAAAAAAAAAAAAAAAATGTAGCATTTAAAACCAAGAAAATGCGATCAATACAGTTTGCATGTGTTTGTCTGGTCTTATGTAAAGTAAATCCTGTAACATGTGCAATAGTTTCAAGGAATTCAATTTCATGGGGGAAGTGACTCGAAATTATGGCTTTTCAACGAACTGGAGAGTTTTTGATCATCTGATGGAACTTGTTTCCAAGGAAAATGTTGGCAAAAGTTTGAAAATGTACCATTTTCTTCTATGTTTTCCATGGAAAAAAAATGTTGCCAAACAAACGGACCCAGCGATTGAGAAACGAGTTGGAAAATGATTGAAAACAATACTAGTTTTTATGAAAAGTTGGAAACTTGGAAAAAGAGATTAGTAATTAGGTGAGATGTTTTAATACTCAGTTTTTCCACATAAAATTTTCCTTACCCACCCACTGCCCAAAGATTTTTTTCCATGGAAAACGAAAATAGTTATAAGACATCTCACTAAATCACTCACCTCTTTTTCCAACTACTAATAGACATACAATCATTTTTCAATTGTGTTATCAAATGCACCCTAAAGCTAGATAATGTTCAACTAACATACGTCTTTTGTGACTTATCTTCCTAGTTAGAAGCAAATAGATCTAACAAATTATCACAACCCCGGTTATTAGCTTAATTTATCTGAGAATGGCTTTTTTTTAAGACTAATACAGGATTTAGATGCATACTTCTGTAATTTGCTGAGGGCGCCGCAAAAGAGAGCATTATCGGGCATGGGCAACTCTGTTTTGTTAGTAGGTTCGGGGTTGACAATCTTCACATATGTTTCTTGACCAAGATACCAGGAATCAAGGTTTTCTGTTCTCAGATTCCAAACACCCACATTATCAAGCGATATCAGGATGGCGGTCCATGCCCCCGGAAACACCTATGCAAGCACAAAGTTTAGTAAACATATACAAGAGGTGAAATACCTTTGCTGCTTTAGATAAAGAAATGCTACTTGAACTAGGATTCGAACCATATGGTCTTTCATATAAACTAGTTTTTATGCACATGATTTTAATATTCGATGAGGGTCATTAAGTCTATTAATGAATTCGTAGATACTAATAATTGAATAATTGTATGAAGTGAGAAATAAAAATAATAACAAATAAACAAAAACATAACATCAAGTGTAAAATTTAATTAATAATTATAAGAAAATCATAGAATCATACTATAGAAATATTTTGTAGATATATGATAAAAAAGTGTTGCGCTGATTTCTTTTAGTACATAGTTGGCCAAGCAAACTCTAGATGAGAGACATAAGAGATCAATATATTTACTAATATTTTTCAATTGGTAGATAGTTAATTCAAATAAAAGCATGTGGGATTATTGTGCATAATACCAAACAAATAATATGTTATATAACAGACGAAATATTAAAATGGTAAAAAAATAAATAAAATTCACATACGTCCGATGATGTATAATATTAATGTTTTATCAAGCCATAACGACAATATATTCATTTTTTGTTTTTGTTTTAAACATTAAACATAATGATAAATAAACAAATAAATCTTAGAATATATATATTAACATAAATTTATAATGCTAAAAGGCAATAAAGTAGAGTTTAATATACATAACCGGCCTTTGGGTGAACTTTGGAACGAAATTCAGATTCACGCTAAAAGTTTTGTAATTTTAATACGATATATTAAATAGTTTTCTTCTCGAGAAGTTTTTGTTAGCAAGTTATATAGAAGTCCTGTACAAAACATTTAATTAAACTCAAACTATAACTTGTTTAATTATTTTAGTCAAATAAAGTAGAGTTTAAAATTTTTTAGAATACTAATATTGATATAAAATTATATGGAGTTATATTGTTTTAATTAATGTAAAAATCTTAAAATCTTGTATTTAAAATTATAGAAATCTTACACAAAACATTTTAATACAACACAAACTCTTTAACTTGTTTAATTAGTTTAGCCAAATAAAGTAGAGTTTAAATTTAGGGTGATTTTATTTCTATCCACCGAATCTTGCAGTTAATCCACATTGTTAAGTTAATCCGCATTACATATTAAGTTAATCCGCGAGCGTGGATGAACTGACAAAAAAATATTATGAATTTAATTTTATAAATATTATTTTAAATAATAATTTAATATGGAAATATCTACTAAATTAATAAGTATAACCACTTTAAAATTTTAGATGGGTAAATTTTAATTAACTTTGCAGTAAAATAACAAAAACAAAATTTAACCCCTTTCCCCTTACGGTTTTAACGATTCTCCCAGTGTCTCTTCTTCTTCTTCTTCTTCCCACTATCACTCTTTCCCCAGCCTTCTTCTTCTTCCCACTATCATTCTTTCCCAAGCCTTCTTAGAAACCCACACCCACAATTTCGAAAATCTTGAACTAATTTTGTTTTTGTACTATGTAAGTCTAACTCACAATACAGTAACCTTAGATTAGTTTCATATTCTTTAAATCATCAAATCTGTATTCCAACCTTAGAAACTCACACCCACAATTTCGAAAATCTTGAACTAATTTTGTTTTTGTACTATGTAAGTCTAACTCACAATACAGAAGATTAAAAATTTAAATTATACTAAGTTTCTTATATCATGTCTAACTTTCAGACTAAATAATTATATTATTAATTATAATGTTGGGGGTTCCAAAAGATTAATGAATAAAAAAATTGTAAATTATTAATTATAATGTTGGGGGTTCCAAAATATTAATGAATAAAAAAATTGTAAATTACTGGACAATGTCTATTTGCAACGCAAGCCGGAAAAATTGGTCATCCCCTCTTATATATATATAATACACACTATATATACTTGATCATTCTTTCACTCTGTTTTCGTGTGTGTGTGTGCGCGTGCGTGTGTGTGTGTGAGAGAGATAAAGAATGGCGTCTATTCGATCAACAAAAGCGCATAAGTAACCCTAAACCGTTCAAACTTTTTTAAACGTAAAGATGAAGTTAATTAAAAGGAATTATATTTAGATTAGGAATGTTAATTAAAAGGAATTATATTTAGATTAGGAATGTTAATAAAAAAGGAATCTAAAGTTATACAATTATAATTTAATTAAAATTGATGGATATACTAATCAATTTTAAAAAGGGTAGTTTTGTGAAACTTCAGTTAAAATTTTCATAATTTAAGGGTGGATTAACTGCAAGATTTGGTGGATAGAAACAAAATCACCCTAAATTTATTTGGAATACTCATACTAATATAAAAACATATGGAGACATAGAGTTATATTTTTTTAAAATATAAATTTTAAAATCTTGTGTTTAAAATCAAGGGGCATATTTGTCTCTACAAAAAAGAGGAAAACATTTAAGTTATTTGTACTTTTATATATAGTATATATATAAATAATATATAGTATAGATAGATACATGCATCTAAACAACTTAACCAACTCTATCACATGATTGTAAACGTTTTGGAAAATTAGTAACCACAATAGAGGATGCCACAGTTTTAGTAAGATTAAAATATTATTGTCAAAAGAGGTCTTCTCACGAAATATTGCAAATAAGTTCAACTCTTTTTCAAATTCACACAAATCTAACAAGAGAATAAATTTGTCGCAATCAGTCCTCTAAATTTAATTATGAAAAAAAAAGCAAGAACAAGATGGGAAACAGAAAATTATCAAACACACTGAACAGAGGATACAGCATAAGAAAGAAAGAAAGAAAGAAAAAAAAAAAGTGTTATGAATGAAAGAGAAATACCCTCACCATCCCAAATAGACCCAGTTTGAAAGTCATGCATACATTTTAAGAATATGGTGAACTTGCATAATTACCCTTCATTAGAGCTATTGAAATTATAGCTTAGTTTAGCTCTTGTAATAAAAGGTTAATGGCATACCAACTTACAACCTAACTTTGATAACGAGGGTCTAGATTTGAAGCATCCTAAAATGGAAACCAGCAATCTTAATTTGGCATGGAGGAAGCATTTAACTTCTGCTCAAGCACAAGGCATCAAAAAGATGACAAATAAGAACGGTGCATCCATTCAGATTATTCAAATACAGTCTATGTACAATTTATACTCTAAACAGGAACCACAACAGAAATATTTACTGTATACCTTGTAGATTATATAACTTCATCAAATTGAAGTTCATTTACACCTGCAACTACCCATTATGACAAAGCAATATCTCTAAATGCAATATTCAGGACTGATTTAATTTAGTGCTAAACATAATCCAAATTCACTTACTTGTACTATGGTTTTCATTTCAAGAAACTCCTAGATGATGATACAGTTTTTATACAATTTTGCAATTATAGATGAAAACCTTGAGCCATGAGTTAAAAATGAAATGAACAACGCTTACAAGGAACCAGATAGTATACCAAAAGCATAATTTTATTAAACATAGTACCTGTATTGTGGAGCGGGCAATTCCATCCCACTTATTATACGTTCCCCTGCTAGCATTTGTCCAGTCTCCAAAATCCATACTACAATAAATTAGACAAATTTTGAATGTAAAGAGCATGTTTGGAGAAAATACGCATTCATACTGACAGCTAGGCCCAGCTAGGTTCTGGGTCAAATATTTTCCACCTAGGTAAAGAATGTTGGGTAATTATTTTTTAGTAAAAAATAAAGGTGGTGTTTGTTTCTTGTCTAAATCTGAATTCTGAATCTAGTGTCTCTTAAGACCAAATCTGAATTCTGAATCTAATGTCTCTAAAGACCAAATCTGAATTCTGAATCTAATGTCTCTAAAGACCAAATCTGAAGTCTAAAATCTAAATCTGCAAATTTTGTTTTTTTTTGTCTGAATGCAATATCTGGATAAACATTAAACATATTACCTTGACCATTTTGCCCTTCTTTTATCATTTAAAATATGATCAGAAGAAACAGGTTTAGGGCAAAATGGTATGCAATCATTCAGACTTCATTAATCAAGTTAAGAGGTAAGAGAGCCTCTGAATGATCAGAGGCATCTTAAGAGGCTGCCTCTCAACTTTACACCAAATCAAACACCCTAACGTACCTCTCAAGTCTAAATTTTGGCCATTCAGACTACAAAGGATCAAAACAAAAGGACCCAAAGAATATATTCACAAACTACAATTATGCAATTTTATAAAACAACGGCAAACAAAGTTCAATGCCGAAAAGGTGAAAGTATTTTTCAACATTTTCTATTTTCACCAAGTTGAAAACTATTTCGTATCAAACCAAAGCCCTGCAGATTTGAAGCATAGAAAAGGAATTCATTCTTCTTACCCAACCACAAAAAAGGCATATCCGTCCATATGATAGCTTTGCATCTTAGTGTCATTGTTCTGCAGTATGATTTCCATAAATCCTCTAAATGTGCCATTAATAATTGATGTTTCCATTCGAGGTGATCCAGTAAGTGGCATATTGGGGAAATCAAGCTTATAAACTCCCTTCAGTTTGTATTGGTCAGCGAGCCTTATCGGAGTGCTGGGGTTAACAAAGGAGATCCCACTAAGGGTGGTCCTTCTTTTCCCATTAATTGTCACTGGTGGCTTGTTTTTCAGTACGTATAATTCAGTGACGTTTATGCCCCCGTACCTAAAAGAACCTTGTGGGTTTGGGCGAGCACCGCTAGCAGAAACATTCCACCTGTATAGTTTCAACTTACAACTATAAGGCCCTCAAATGAAAGAAAGAGAGAGACTATTTTGAGGGAATTTATATAATGTTCTCTATTTAAAAAGAGATACTAAAAACTACTACCACAAAAAACGAGTATACACTGATAAAGAATAGAATATGAGTTTTAAAAGGCGGTGATTATATATAAAACTGATTTTGAGTGGTTCCTCAACATAGAACTAGTGTTGTCACGTATAAAACGTGACAAGATGCACATGTTACCATTATCTTGTTTGGAATTTTCATGTTGTATTGGTTGTTTCATTTTTTTAATGCATAAAGCATTAGGAATTAATTAATCTTGCATAGAACTTATATTAGATGGTGCAATATTTTACGTCCAAACAAGCACACACATATATATCATAAAGATTCAATGTGTATCTTACGATCAATTGTGACACAATACAATTCCTTCAACCTTTAGACAATAATACAGATCCAAGACAAACTTTGACAACCTTGATCACTTATATAAAGATAAAAATGTAAATAATTTAAGTGCTTTGATTACGCTAACATGCTAATGATTGGAAGCACAATAACAAATGTACCTGATGGTCCTTGCCTGGTTCATTGAGTAGGTTTTGTCAAATTGATCCTGTGGTGGGTCTGGGAGCGGACCAGATGCCTTTCCTTTAGAGTTTGAGTAGTGCAAGATACCCACCCCAGTAACTCTTTGCCACAACGATTCGTTGACAAACCGGGCACTCGCTACTATGTAGTAATCAGTGCTTGCATTTTGATCCGTGGTAAGCAAAAATGAGTAAGATTGTCCAACATGAATATCTAAGTTTGTATAATTCTGTTGCACCGTATATGATCCCTCCGTTTCTGCTAATAGCAAGTTATGATTCTGAATTCTGAAGTTTAAACTTGTTGACACTCCAACATTGCTGACACGAATTCGATATGTTTTTCCTGCCCAAGATTATTAAATTAGTAAAGTATGAAGTTTTGTAGCATGAATTTCTTTCAGTGAATCCAAAAGGGCTTCTCCTAAATTATGGCTTATATAGTTCATCATTGTTATTCCACTACAAGGCCTTGTCAAATATACGAGGGCGTATGAACATTAAGCACCATATGCAAAATATGGTCTTCAATGTTCAAAACAAAATGCAGGTAAAAAGGAAATATAACTACTTTTTTTTTGTATATAGATCCTTCACTAACAAATAGCAATTGGTTCCGAGTTCTATTTCCAAAATCTACCGCAACAAATAACAAACTAGTAGAACGAACAAACTCAGTAATAACTAAATAATTTTGTATACAGATGCCTTCACTAACAAGTCATTGATTGTACATCACTCACCGGGCTGGACATTGATTGTTTCATAGTCAATGCCTTCAGGAACATGAGTAGTGTTATATCTAAAGGGACCTTTGCCATTGATAAGAACGCCATCTGGCATTCCAAGATCTCTACCAGCCTCAAGGGTCCTCCTTAGAGCCTGAAATTCAAACGGAAAAACAGACCATTAGGTGAGCACATTACATCCTAAACTACCATAAGCTATAAATAGTTCACTTTGGTAATTCATCAAACACTTACCGTGTGGTTTCGTATGTACCAATCCCCAATCAAAATTGTAATGTCCCCATCGGGGGTTGCAAAAGGAATGGGAATCACCTCCCTGTTATTAATAATAAATCCCCCAAATCCACCCGATGCTCTTTGAAAATTGAGTGAAGGGAAGTAAAAGAAGCTCCCGATCTGGTCCTTAACCTGAAATTGGTAAGTCCAATTCCATTTTGGAGGTATCGGGCAATTCGTGCCCAACACTCCATCTTGCCAAGAACTTCGCCGCTGTTGAATACCGGCCCTGTCTCACAATAAAATTATTAAATCTCAATACCATTTCTAACAAAATTCTCAATCAAATCAAGTTACAGTAGATATAACAGATCTAACTCACCAAGTCATTAGAAGGTTCTCGTCTAATTTGTTCCGTACATTGACAACGACATTGTTGTTAGTAGTTGAATTAATCGTAGGGCCTGGAAATTTCCCATTGATAGCAATAACCTGGAGATTCAGACCGGGGCATATTAACTGATTAACACAACTACTGATTCACTAAAAACCTTCAAAGCTCTTCAAAGTGCGAGACTTTGGCCAAAACCACACATACTAATAAGCTCAACCCACAGGAATTTAAGTTCATATTAGGTGATTAACGCAATAAACTGACTCAGAATGGTCAAAACCAGCTCAATATTTACAGGAATTGTAAGTACATTTGACAGATCTGAAGCTAAAACCCAACATTTATGAAACTTTATGAAGCACGCTCAAATAGATCTAAAGAGATGCAAATTTTACAAATGCATAAAGAAGAGAGAGAAGAGAAATGTAGAAGTAGAAGAGAGAGAGAGACCTGTTGAGGAACACCGAGGGGAGAAGCAGTAATGTAAGAAACCTCGAATTCGTAGTTGACAAAAGGATCTTCAGCAAAGCAGAAGCTGACCAGCAAGAAAATGCAGGTGAAGAAGAGCAGCGAGACTGAGTGAAAGCTAAGAGATGCCATTAATTAACGCAACTTTTGTGGGTGTGCTTAAATTTGAAAGAGTGGGATGGGAAGGCCAATTTTTGCAAAACTTTTTGTGGGTTTACATTATCAGACAGACGGGGAAAGAAAAAGGGATGAGTGTGTACTATCTGTTGGAGAGAGAAGAGTGAACGGCTGAATTTTGTGATTTATTGGGTACAGTTTTCTTGGGACAGAGTTAAAAGGAAAATAAAAGGAAAGAAGAGTGGGAAAGGGGGAGCGCGTAGTCGCTTTGTTTGGATGTGGGGGCAAATTGATCCGCAAGCATTTGTCGGTCCTTATTTCCCTATTAAATATCGTCATATCACTCCTCAGCAGCAAAAAGGATGAGAAAGAAATTTGTGCTTAGAAAATTTTCATTTTATTTATATTATAAAACATCAAGTTTGATCAAATTTATTTTTAAAAAATATAAAAATTTAATGATTAAAAATATACATATTATAGTGTGCATTAACTCTACACCATCGAATGAGTTTTATACGCACCTCAAGATATCGCATCAAAGTTAAAACACTCACACCAATAATACACAATAAATTCTCACACACTAATAATTTTTTCTATATTAAAAATGTCATAACTTAAAATAAAAAAATTCAAAATATAATAAAAATTTAATATTTAAAATCTACAAATCAAGATCAATTAAACAAGTTCTATCGTGACTATAGAATTAAGTAAAAAAAAATTATTAAGTAACATTTAACACCAATAATATACACAAAGTAAACTCTCACACGCCAATAAATATTTTTACATTAAAAATGCCATAACTTAAAATAAAAAATTTAATATTTAAACTCTACTAATCGAGAAATTTAATAAAAATTTAATATTTAAATATAATAATCAAGATAATTAAACAAGATTCATCTTAAAATAAAAAAATTTTAATATTTAAAATATATTTAAATCTACTAATCAAAATCAATTAAACAACATCCATCATGACTATAGAATTATGAATTTAATATTTAAATTTACTATCATGATAATAAACAAGATCCATCGTGACTATAGAATATGTTAAAAAAATAAGAAAAATTATTGAGTAACATTTAATGCCAATAATATACACACAATAAACTCTTACATATCAATCATTTTTTCTACATTAAAAATGTCATAACTTAAAATAAAAAATAAAAAAATTAATATTTAAAATTTAAAATTTACTAATCAAGATCAATTAAACGAGATCCATCATGACTATAGAATTATGTAAAAAAAATAATAAAAATTATTGAATAACATTTAAGGACGTACTTTATGTGTTCGTACATTATTGATCATCTTAGTATGCCGTTTTAGGAGTATTCACAATATATCAGTTAAATTTTTGAACTATTTTTAAATCATACCAGACGTGATTGAATTATTTTCACATACAACCTTGAGTTTAATTTGTTAAAAACTTATTTTGCTGAGATCAAAATATTTTATGTGTTCGTACATTATTCATCACCTTAGAATGTCGTTTTTAGAAGTGTTCACAATATATCAGTTAAATTTTTGAATTATTTTCAAATCATACCAACAGACATGATTAAATTATTTTCACATGTGGCCTTGAATTTAATTTGTTAAAAACTTATTTTGCCAAGATCAAAATAAGATTAAAAAAATATGATTAAACGATTCTTTAAAATTTAAAAATAAGTCGGTCCAATCCAATTTACTTTTAGTTGTTCTAATATGAAGATATATTGAAAATAAGTTTATCGATTTAGATTCATCACACGTTACTCATTTTTATCTTATTATCGGTTCTTATTTAATTTACTGTGCCGGATGGCACGGGTATAACCTAGTATAACTATATTCTACAAAAAAAATTAAGATAAAATATTTCAACAGAATAATAATGTATCTTATTTGATTTAAGTGGAATTTTTATAATTAATTTATCGTTGCTTATCTCCACACTTAAATGCAATAAAAACCCTACTTTATGTAAAATTAATTAAATTAGTATAGCAAATAAGTAGAAGTCAATTCAAATCCAAGCTAATATTTTAAAAGTAGGAAAGTTTGTCGAAATCCAATATTTTAGGAACCAAATTAAAACAGTTTTTAAATTTTGATTTTGAAATTATCTAAACCAAGAAACTAAATTAATTAAACTAAACTAATTAAATTAAATCAAGCAAGCAAGTAATCAATAATAGGAAATCCCAAGGAAAGAGAATCCATCACCATGGATATAAACAAAAAAATATCTAATTATATTTTTAACATTCATCCCTACTATATAAACAAATTCAAAATCACCATCATTCTTTCTTTAAAACTAATGTAAATAAAAATAGGTATCGCCTGTATCCCAAAACTGGTGATCACAAGAGATCCTTCCTTTATTTTAAAAACAATTAAACTACTAGAAAGAAAACACACGTTATAGTAATGGTGATTTTAAAATCTATTTTAATTCGGGACAAATAATTAAAAATCAATTAGAATTAAATTAAGCCCATTACATCCATGGCGGTTTCATCCATCCCCTTTGGGAGATAATTTAGCCAAGCATATTAAATAAAGAACACATTAAAATAAAATAATAATTTATCATTAAAATTAAAACTAAAGTACTTAAATACAAACTATGAAAAATTAGAAAGCTAAAAAGCGTCCCTGTTTATGATACTCGAACTGGCGTGTACCGCACGGCTTTACGCTGTCCACTTCTTCTCCTTCAACACTTTGGCCGCACGGCAACTAGTATATGGAGGATTTTCTTTCTCTAGAACTCTCTAATAATATCTATATTATATTTATTTTCCCTATCTATTTCCTATATTTTTCTTCTATTTTCTTCTATCTCTTTAGGTGTAGAGAATGGGTCTATATATAGGAATAAGAAATAGAAGTTTACAAGGTTTAGGAAACTAGAATTGTAAAGGAAATAACAACTTTGAGTTCAATTAGGATTCTAATTAAGAGAGAGAATAAGGAGTTCTATTCAAATTAGGAGAGAATATTGAATTGGAATATTATTTCTTCTTTATCTTCTTTTTGATCTTCAGTAGACTTCTTCCACCTTTTTAGGCTTTTTATTATAATTTTCTTCTTTCCTACAAAAAGACAAAATAAATATTAATCCTCCATAATTTAAGCATTAATTATATTATAACAAAATATTATTTGCGGGTTAAAATAACAATTTTGGGCACTTATCATTATTGTTATAAATAATAGCAAGTTTAAAATTATAATTAATTGCATATCAATACATATTGTTATATCATTTATATATATACGTTTATATATATTGTTTCTACCATGTTTCTACCATGAATGTTATATTTTTGTTTATATTTTTGTTTATTTTTGATTAAATTAATTGGGTAACACCAAATTTATTTACAAATTTTTTATTTTTTTTTATTTTTTTTAAAATGGTTACAAAACTTTAGTTCAAGTTTACAAGTTTCAATGCAAACTTTAAGTGAAATTTACAAGTTTCACTACAAAATTTGAAGTTAAATTTACAAAATTCACTGCAAATTTTTAAGAAAATTTTACAACTTGTGGGAAAAAATTGGTCAGAATATAGAAGTTTACTATGAGTTTTCAAAAATGTTGAAGTGAAATTCACAAGTTTATCAGCAAAAATATGAATTATAGCGAAAATTACGAGTTTAACTGCAAAAAATATGAATAAATGAAAAATAGTGTAGTCAATTGTTTCTTAATTTATATTTCTACATATCTTAATTTTAAATTTATAAATTTTTAAGTATTCTAAAAAAGATTTGTTTGTAGTTTTTTTTTTATTAAATAAGGGTGTAATAAATGTTATCTTATATATTGGGTTTATGTAGGTGCCCAAAAATTTGGCTGGTCCCGTAGGAATGATATTCTTCATAAATATGAATGCAGCATTAGTAATATGAGAGGTAAGACAGCAATATTTTTTTGTAAGTAGGTTCCTCTAGTGGATTTTATGTCTACTGGTAGTATGTCCTCTTTTTGTTTGTGTGTATACGCTTTTATTGCTTCAATGATGGAGTTAAGAACAAGAAGACAAGCAACCTATCTCTACTTTTCTCTAGATTTATTGGCTAAAGAAATCAATACCCCTTTTTTGAACTATCATTTTCTATTTATATATGTATAGAATTAGGGTTACAATATTCTATTATGGTACATGACTAAAAGACAATTGCTAGGCAAAATATTAGTCCCCCTGCATTAATTGTGAAATAATTTGCATTAAAGATTGGTTACTTTTACACTTCACAGATGTCAAGATTGAATAGTTGTACTATGCACAAGTAACTGCAACGTCAGGTAAGTGACTTCCATCACAAGTTGGTGCATTGTGCACGTATTCCTCATGATGATTAAAGCTCCATCACATCCTTACTGCACTTTATTTTGTTTTGCCGAGCGTGTGGGTAACACGATGTGGCCGATATCGAGAAATGCCAAGATCTCAACCTTTTTAGCATAAAGTGAACCCTAATGTTCAAATGAACTCTCCATTAACTCCTTTAACTTGTTACATCGATGGATCAGGCCTTGGTTCATGGATTTTAGAAGTGTTGGAACTGGCCCAGTTTCAAATTTTGAAAATTGAAAATAATGCTAAATGGGAATTTTTGTTCATAACAATATAAATTTGGCAAGAAATGAGTTTTTGTTGAAAATATGTTAATCATGTCCTTCTCGTTTAAATCCATACATACTAATTATTTATCACCGAATGACCTTTAAAAAATATATTTTTTAATAATCTTGTACGCATAAAAAAATTACAAAAAAAATAATTCTACAAAGAAGTTGTGTAATTAGGATGGGTCTCAAATCAACGACACGTCAATAACACATGTTGTTTTGAAGTTATATTTCGTGAATGTTTTTGTGTGTATAACGCGTTTTTTTTAAGTGGAGCTATTTTACACAAATATATTTATTTGGTTGAAAAATTGATATACTTATCGGAATTACATTTTTTTATAATAGATTATGATAATGATGAATGAGATATCACATTATATCCTCAGAAATATATGTTTGCCTATAATTAAGAAAAAAGGTCTATCTCTTAAACATGTTAATTTGCAATATCAGATTGACACGATAAAGCAGAAAGTAAACATAATATAGATCTAATTTATTTTACTTTTGTGTAAAAGTATGACATGAAAATGACCCAACACAAATTCTTATGTTACTTTGTCGTTTTAAAAATTGTTGCACTAATATTTTTATAATCTATCACATACTATTATGCTACGTACAAGGTATTATTATTTCTTGAAAATCAAACTGAATTTTGAATTTAAACAAGGTGACTATTTTTTTCAGTGTAATTTTTCTTTTGCTTTGACATACCTGTAACCTCTGGCATCTATTCGAAGTCTCACCATCTAACAGAAAATTTCATATTTAAGTAAAGTACAGTATACGAATAAAGTCTATAGAGAGAGAGATTGTAAATTGTAGAAAGAGAAAGAGATAGCATTGGGGATAGAATAATGCCAGCTCTATCCATACAACAAGACACATTCTTCCGCCCAAACGCCCCAACTCCTTTTAGTCGGAATATACAATTTGTCTGTACACTCGTTCCAACTAATAACGTTATAGTATGTAGGTTAGCCCAAATCTGCAATTTTTACGTAATTAGTGACACAATTAGCGAAATCATAATCGCACTCGCGTAACATTATTGCATTTGCATTATATGTATTATGAAAAATGAGTAAAGTTTAAGTTATACTTGCGTAAAATTAAACAAGTTTTACGCTCAGCCATATTTTTTTTGTCAAATTCATAATTCATCAATTTCTTTGTTAGATTTACTATTTTTGTTGTGTTTATCAAGTATGCATGCAAAATTTTAAATTAGTCATATACTTGTAATCAATTTAATTACTATGCTTAGTTTTTCATAACTTAGTATATAACATAATTATGACAAGAAACTTCTACAACTCCAATTAAATTATTTTTTTATGTGCATCTTTGACGCATAATAATGATATAATTCAATGGATAGATAGATGAATTATGCATCTTTGTTTTACACTTTGTGTAAGTTAAACATTCCCCTTAAAAAATAAATACATACGTGTATATATATAATACAAAATTTCATAAAAAATATATATGTAGCGTAAATTTATTTATGTTTAACCAATAGGTCATTTATCACTTTTGTTAATTTTTCATTTTCACATTATATATGTGTGTATATAATATGCAAGTGCATCACATGTGCATAATAAATTAATATAAAGTATATATTATTTTATTTATGGGGCAATTAGGCATAAATGCTCATTCTAATAATAGCATAATTATAAAGGACACTTAAAAATTAGTCTTGTAAATTAAGGACACTGTACAAAAAAAACACTAAGGTGGCGTTTAGTAAAAAAACTGAAAACTAAAAACTAAAAAAACTGTTTGTTTACTTCTGAAAATTGTATCTGAAAAAATGTTGTTTGTTTGAATATAACACATCTGAAAACTGATTTTTTTTTATTATGACCATTTTGCCCTTATTATTTTATTTTGAACACATAATTTCAAATTAAAAAATAAGACATAATATTGTATTAAATTAAAATTACTTAAACATTGATAATCTATCTTTCAATCCTTGAACTAAGTATAGAGCAACTCCTTTTTTTTTTTTGATATTGAGGTTGAGCTTGTTGTGATTGGGAAAATTTTGTTGAACAGGGGTTAATGAGCTTGGAGAAATCAGTGGGCTGTCAAAGCATCTAAAGAGATCCCAAGAAGTGCTTTGGTGTGGGCTTTAACTCACGTTGTTCAACCTGGGGATTGTGCTAAGCTGCTTGTGGTCATCCCTGCACACAGCTCAAGTAACCTTCTGTGCACATTCATATACATACATATATATATATATATATCCATATATGTGGAGATACTTGTTCCTGTGAATTTGACTTTGCCTTCAAATTTTGGAGGCTCTTAAGAGTACATTTTTAATCATCACTTTAGTTTTTGAGTGGCTATGTTATGCTTAGCAGCTAGAATGATGGTGTATATAATTTTGAGAAAAGAGAGAGGGCAAAGTGGATTTTTTGCACCCTTTAAAATTAAGTTTCAGATTTAAGTGGCAATTTTGCCACTTAAAATTTTGGATGAAAATTTTAAGTTTTAAGTGATAAAAATTAAGTAGCCACTTAATTTTTTAGTTAGTGAACAAATTTGACAACCAGTTAAATCTGAAAATTTTAAGTTTTCAGATTTAAGTGGCAAATTAAGTGGCAAGTGAACAGGGCCTAATACTCTTTCCTTATAACATTTCACGTCTCATTATGACACTAATAGCAAAAAACAATCAAAAAGTGCTAAATGCATTTAGCACCACTTAGACAACAACCAGAAGGTAGCACCACTTGGACAACAACCAGAAGGTGCTAAAATGATTTTAGCACCATTACAAAACATAGAATAACAAAATTAATGAAATTAACATCCACTCTATTTATATATATGTATGTATATATGGATCAACGTAAGGTTCGTAAAAAAAAGAGGAACGAACAGATTTTTTTTTCAAAATCTCGCTGAGCTGTCGAAATTGATCAATTTCGACAGCAAAACGACCTCCGATCGTTTTGATTTTCAGTCAAATATAGTAACTTTGTCTTCCGAATAATATATCCGAAAATCAGCTAAATCCAACAATTCAATCAAAAGTTATATATGTTTTATGATTGCCCCTGCAAAAAAAAGAAAAAAAGAATAAGATAAGAACGGTGCTCCTCTCGGCGATACGATTGGAGAATCAAGTGGTGGTGGAGGAGGTGAGGTCATTAGTGAGACAGCGGAGAGTATTTGATGGTTAAATGGAATCTATCGAGAGAGAGATGAGGTATTAAAAGTTTAGGTAGGGGAGGAGGGGCTAAGAGATGTTTATATTAGAGATATTTTGGTCCATCAACATTTATCATGTTCCTTAAAATAAATTAATATTATGAAAGTGTTCTTATTGCAAAACTAAATTATGAAATTAACATTACTTCTCTTTATTAAACATGAGTTCGTCCTTAGTGTTATAAAACATTACGAAACGAGACCTCATAACCCATTATCTCTTTATTTATTTGATTTAAGAGGTAATAGGTTAAAAAGGACCTCTCTACGTTTATGTTCAATGAAATGATACCTTACATTTTCATTCCAAAATAAGTTCGCTTCTATTTCTTTACTTAAGATACCATTCCTCCATTTCATCTTTTTTTCCCTTAAAATAAATAAATTAATCCCCACCGACAACCACCACCAGCCTTCCACCACCGAAGCTCTAACGACCACTATGAGAGTGCTAAAACTTCACTAGAGCTCCAGCAGAGGTACTGTAAATATATTTTTTACATTAAATTCTCAAAAAAATAATGATACATATTATCGTACAAAACTATTTTTGCACTAAATCGGCAAATAAATAATGATACATATTTTGTTAAAAAATTGTAATGGACTACGTAAATAGAGGTAACCCTCCACAATCTAATTGTCCCTTAAAGAGACTTGAAATTGCTGCTGCTAGGATTTGAGCCTACATCTCAGTTGCCTTTAAACTCTTCTCAAAATACTTGCTTTTGCTCTGGAGTCACCGTAACTTTATCATCATTCTACCTACCTCGAGCTCTTTTATAAAGACTTATTTTTGCTTTAAATTCGCCGTAATATTATCCCATCACTATCCCATGAGGATGTTCAAATGCATATTCAACTGCATTCATCTGCCATAGCTTCATCATCGTTCTACAGCTGCTCTCAAACTCTTCTATAAAGACTTACTTTCGCTTTAAATTTGTTGTAATATTACTCCATCACTATCCCATGAAGATATTCATATGCACATTCATCAAAAAAAAAAAAAAAAAAAGGTACATGCATGATGCATCCCCAAAAGGGCATAGATACATTAAATCTGTAACTTATGGTGACAAAGCTATAATACTATAGCAACTTAGCCGAAAATGATAGGGTTACAATAGCCCGGCCCAAAGTTATGTTGTGTTTGAAAAGCATTAATTTTATACCAAAGTTGTATGAAACTTCAATAGAATTTATGTGTAATAAGTTTTAATTTTAATTGGTTTTTTGTGTTATAAGTTTCAATGGAACTTCTAATGTTACAAGGAATAAAAACAATGTGTTTCAATGATTAAAAGGGTATTTTTTATCATTGTACAAGCCACTTAATGGGTAGCAAAGCCTGATAAAATTGAAAATGGGAACCAAAATATCAATGTATGAAAAAATGTATATTGGTTCAATTATAATAAAACTTTAAGTACCAAGGTACAAATCCTCCATATCTTTTCACAGTCTTAAGTAATAATTGTTATGTACCATTAACAAGGTATGAATAGTATTTGTCCTACACAATTACACATAACTCCCTTGTCTAATCCGGCATGTTTTTTCTTGCTATTTATGTTAGTAATTGTTACCTATATATATATATATTTTATTTATTTATATACTATTTTTTGGCAAACATTAAAACTAGCGGAGAGGTTTTTTGAACAAGAAACTGAATCAAACATCGGCCACTTCTAAGATAGTGTTTGGCAACCCAAGTTACAACTTTATTAGCACTTATAGCATTCATATACACAAAAGAAATATTCATAAACATAGCCAAGCTCCTAATATCCCTCAAAACAGACGCAAATTCTCAAGGGGATCAGGAAGATCAACCTCGCAACTACTCAACATTATCGATCTTCATTTGAATATTAATTGAAGACTGGATTGGCTATCAGATTTAACACTAATGCCTTAGCTGCTGAAGAGAGAGAGAGAAGGGGGGGGGGGGGGGGTTACAATGGGGGTACATTTAACAATTAATGAGTTCCTCTTATAAGGTAAATGTGCATTTTGATTTTGATTTTATTTGTATTTGGTAATTTTCAATATAATGATCGTTTAATAATTTTTCAGTACTTGGTAAACTGGACCAATTCAATTTGGTTAATAAAACCATTTAAGCTAGATTATATAGTCATGTTATTCCTGTAATGGTGTTTATGTTTTAGTAAAATCTTTTAAGATGTTAAAATATAATACATGCATTTAAACATATATTGATTAATTATAGATATGTATGATATTCGGTTTCTATAAAGACAAAAGGACAAAAATTACGAATTTGTTTTGTTTTCTGTTTCTTGTAAAATTTAATTAGTTTTATTATATCAACAACAATTACACAGTTTGATTCATACATATTAAGTATTGTAGTTCATTTTTAACATTTCTAATATTTATAAAAAAGACAAAAAAAATAAATAAATTATATAATCCATAGAGACAAATATCATTCGACTATGGGAGGGAAATTTAAACCGATGCAATCCCTATTACGACATTAATAACTTTACTAACACTCAGATGTAAAACACAAAATATTGTAAGTACATAAAAGACTATAGTCCATACCCCTTTATTATATATACTTCGTATATAACAAAGGCAATCAATTAAGGAATAAACAAACAAGTGGTAGTAATGGTGATGTTGATTATTACTGTTATCATTATTTTATTATTCCAGATCGTGACCAACAGAGAATGATGATACGCACTTTGAACTTGTCTCGAGTAAAGTAAGGCGGTGTTACTTACGATTCTCGTATCTATTATAAATATTTCATTGTCACAAATAATTCTTAAAAATAAATTTTTAATTACTAATATCCTTTAAGACTCGTTTAATGAGAAGTAAGTGCAGATGCACACACTCGTATTGTGTTGTTAAAATATATTTTTAATAAAATTTTGGAGGGAGTGTTTGTGACAGATTATTTTTTTTTGGGGGGGGGGGGGGTAAATAATGCCACCCTAAAATAATTAAAAATAACTAAACATGCTTCTGTTTTGTTATTTGAATATAAATATTGAATCTGAAAATTGAAAATTAGTTTTTTTTAGTTTGAAAATTGAATTTGAAAAATATGTTTATTTTGTTTTTGAATGTCATACATGAATAGGTGTTATTTGTTTAAATATATCATATTTGAAAGTAGAATAAGTATTAGTTAGTCATATTTACCCTTATTCACTTATTTTATAAAAATGACTATATTTAGAAGGATAAAGTAAAAAAGAAATATTTTTCCTTTTTAAAAATGGGCGGTGTAATTTACACCCCTTACATTTGTCACAAACACCCCCTAAGGTAAATTTTTAATAACTAATACCTCCTAAGACTCGTCTAATGAGAGACAATATATTATTAGAGTGTTTTTCAAATAAGGACCACTTAATGAGAGGTGAATGCACTTACATAAACTCAATTCAAATGAGGAGAGTGTGTTGTTAAGCACTCACCTAACATTAAACAATGGAAAGGTGCTTGTGATAAATTAGGGGTGGTAAAATGTGTTTTTAGTTAAATTTTGGAGGGAATGTTTGTGACACATTTGAAAAGTGTAAATAACACCAACCTTAAAAATTAAGACTTCAGACTTAAGAGGTAAAGCTACATCTTATTTTTTAAGAAACAAAATAAGTATTTAGAACTAAATTTTTAAACCAACTAAACAAAATTAAAACCTCTCAAGTCTATCCATTCAAACTTAAGAGGTGCACTCAAACGGCCTCTAAATAAACAAGGCTACATGCCTAGCTAACTAGCTTACGTCACCACACAATTTTAAAATGGCTTTTATTATTATTATTGACTGTTCATATTGTCAAAATAATTATCGCTTTTGTATAGTAAAACACTATTTTAAAAGTTGTATTGTATGCGTTTAAATTTGTATATTGCTATAGTAACAAGCATAAATAAATTATTTAGCAATAGTACCACTCTGAATTAATATTTTAAAGAGAATTGAGTTCTCAATTTACAGCATCCCTAGTGAACTTTTAAAATTTTCTACAAAAGTGTCACTACAAATTATTCTCAAGTGGTACAACAACAAGCATTTTAATCTTCGAAATGAGGGGAATCAAATTAACAATTTGCCAACAACCAAATTTGGTTGTTGATAAAAAATAAAGGATTCAATTATGATTTTACATAAAAGTATGAGGTGTGTGGGTAGCCAAGGGTCCAATGTAAGCAGAATCCATTTGCCAAATTTTGAGGGAGGCTGTGACTTTGGAGTGAGTGGCATTGTTAAACAAGAAGAGCTTAGCCTGTCCACTTATTGCCTTTGTTGGATAAACCCTAGATGTTATGGTCGTCCTCCCACCTTGAGCAAAGCTTTCCACTATTGAATGATCCACCTGCAACATTCACCCATATTAATGTTTATTTTATGAAGTTAAGGGGCTGTTGATAAACCATATTTTATTGAATGGTACACTTAAAAACAAGCATATCAAATTTGTACCTTCCCAGAATAGAAGGAATCAAAATCCACCAAACTGAAAGGGGGGTTTGGGATAAATTGCAAGGATTGTTGATAACATACTTAGTTCGAGGGCTATATAGGGATCTAAAAACACCCACAAACATACTTAGACAAAGACAGATCCACACATGCAAATTCTTGAAGAAAAGAACGGGAAACTACTACACTTCGGAGGAAAGTTCAATCTTGATCGCATCGACAGTGACATCTTCATCCCCCATCCCTAGGAACCGGTTTTACCAAGACAGCATCATCGTCATCAGCTCCCAAATCCTCCAGCGCCTTCATTAACCCTAACCTCAGTTTAGCCGTGCTCTTCATTTCTGGACTACCAGGATTTGGGAGTTGATGACGCCGTGGTGGTAAAGCTGGTTCTTACGGATGGGGCTCAAGATGTCACTGTTGATGCTATCAAGTTTGAACTTTCCTCGAAAGTGTATTAGTTTCCTGTTCTTTTCTTCAAGAATTTGCATGTGTGGGTCTGTCTTTGTCCAACTATGTTTGTGGGTGTTTTTAGATCCCTATATAGCCCTTAAACTAATTAAAAGTTGCAGATGCCTCCTTATGTGCAGCTAAAACCATTTTAAGCAACATTAAGTAATTATTGTATTTCGTTACAATTTAGTACTAATTGCTCAAGTTCCAATTTTAACATATAGAACCTCAATCTTTTGTTTTTGAATGATGTAACGTAAAGAAGATGAAAGAAAAGAGTTTGATCAACTTACCAGTATCCTCACAGATAACTTTTCGCCTTTGAGTACTGGAACTGTGTTACCATAGATTTCCTTGACAACATCTGTTGCCTCAGAAGATCTACAAGAAAACATAATACATATATTGACAAGTCATTATTATTGTTTTATGGCAAAAGAAATACTAAAGACTAAGGAATAATTTTTCATAGAATCCAAAAACTACCTTGCCCTTTGTTTTTTATTTCCATTGAACATTTTCCCACATAGAATAATTCCAAGGAATGCAATTTTTTTCCCATTTAAGTGAATAAAGCGCACCCGAAGAGAATGACAGTAATTTTTGAAGGAAACTCATAATCTTTGTTGAGATAATTTTGCTGGTGGGTTTCCATTCACATACCTTAATAGATCAGCACAAAAGAAAGTCTTGAGATTGCTGTCAACTCCTTTAGTGATATAGAAGTACACTGGTGTCTGCTCAGAAAGGTTGTTATCTGCAAGAACCAACAAACCAAATGGTCCCAATGCACCACGTGCAGCGGCACCACCACTGGTGCTACAATTATAGGCCGCTTCGGTTCCATTTAGTCTCTCCATTGCTTCCTTATCAACCTCAAACTCCGCATTGATATCTAACTGTGAAATTTCCTTGAATCATCAATCAGCCAAACGGTTTCCTTCTACTTCCATCTTGAGTTTTTGAATTTTATAGAATGAGAAATTGGTAATTTCACTATATAGTGCTCATTTGGTTCGTTCATGGAATTGTAAATTGGTAAATTCACAGTAGTTTCTCTTATAGTTCATGTCAAGAGGTTGAATCATAAGCTGATGAAGCTCAAACTTTCCATGTGAAATTAGTCAAATTATAATTTTGGGTTCTAGGAACAAACAAAAACTTAGTTTTCTAAAGTGGTAAATTCACATATAAAGTCCATATGTGAAATCACACTTTTGTGATTATATAGGAAAGCACAAAACTCAAACCAAATGAGCGCACGTTTCGTCAAAGTGGTAGGATTCCCCAGGGGCTAGTTGGATCTGTGACTCAAGGGGCTAGGATTCCCCAGGGGCTAGATATATACAAAAGCGCCATTGACGCGAACTGAGCATTTGATTTTTTTGTCTAACAGCTATCATTCAATCCATTGTACCACGTCATCATTATTACAGTTGTATCCAATATTTTTCCTAAAACTCAAAGTAATCAAGCATTGAAATATGATAGCAAAGGCATTAAAAGTTTAAAAAACGAAAAAACAAATGCAGACCTGATCTGCAGAGCCTAAATCAACCGGCAGAACAGACCCTGGGCTAACTTGAACTGCATTGAATTCTCTACTCTCTAACCTCAAACTTTCAACCTCTTGAACAGGCCATTGCAGTATATTGCTACCAGTTTTCATATCAAACAATATTGTCCTTGGAATGCCCTGTTTCACATTGCCTCATTAAAATATATAACTTTTTCACCAATTAAATTAATGGCAGATCATCAATACGCGTGTGTATTTCTTAAAATTTAACCTGTATTTCTATTAAAAAAAATATAATGATATAGTATATAGATTCGGGATAGCTATTTTTAAATAGAGCAGAGAGTAGCTTTGAGTTGAGCTTATAGCAAAATGTTACTCAAAGCTATAATATTATAGAGAATTGAATCAGAAATCACAACAAGAATTGAGTTAGAACAAAATGAGACAATCATATCATATATACCTGAAGAGATGCCCAACCCTTCTTCACTCTATCATCTTCACTATCAAGTTCCTCAATCCAACTCAACAACACTCTCCTACTCTTATTATGATCATAAAACGTCTTTGATGCATAGTATGTTCCATAATCGTACCTCAATCCGATACCCACATCCACCGTCGGATCGTCAGGGCTCCATTTACCCGACTGCACATCATAAAACCCAATCGCATAATAGTCGTTCAGTTCTTGACTAATACTAGCCTTGAATACATGCTTCACTTGTGGACCATTCGCTGATGTGTCCAAACCGTTTTCCCCTACTTTCGAAATAGGGTAGAAGTCCACACACTCCCACATACCAGTACCCGGGACTGAATGGAGCGGCGCTTTTAAGAGCTCATAGCTTTTGAAGTCCTCAGTCTCATATATTAGTGAAAACCCATTTCCGTTGATTTTGGATCCAATAGTGACCTGCCACTTGCCATTAGATGCAAGCCACGCGGTTGTTGGGTCACGAAAGTCCCTTAGACCGATACCAGGTGGGGGGACTATAACCGGGTTGTTGGAGTACTTGACCCAGTCAATGAGTAGGGGATCAGATAGGTTGGCGGGATACGCAAGATTTTGGACCTCCACCGAATTGTTTGTGATACCGGTGTAGATCATGAATATTTGGCCATTGGGGAGGGTGGTGGCGGACCCAGTCCAGACACCGTTGATGTCGTACCATTGATCGTAGGTCATAGCGATGGGGAGGTGGTGCCAGTGGATCAAGTCTGTTGATACGGTGTGGCCCCACGTAATGTTGCCCCAAATTGCAGCGTATGGATTGTATTGGTAGAACAGGTGATACCATCCCTTGTGAAACAACGGACCTATAATATGTTGCAAGCGGATGTTAAAATTCAATTCAATGGAGGACAAAGTTACAACCAACTTTTCTAATTATCAAAAGCAAGATTTTCAAATGAGTTAGTACTTAGTAGCCGTAAAAAGCTAGCCTCCAATGATTTAGATGGCCAAGAATTATAATGATTGATATCTTTTTGGTTGGGTGATTTTAGAGAAGATTAAAATTTGTATACATACAAGAACACATCATTAAGGGAAAATGGAATGAAATTGCTTACTAAATTTCACCAGTTTGTATATATTAAATGGCAGATTTTTTTTTTTAAAAAAAAAAAATATATATATATATATATTGCAAGCAAAACAAAAGAGAAGTAGGGTATATGGACTTACCATTAGGATCTGAAGCAAAAATGAATCGGATTCCGCCATTAGAAAAATTCCGGCGCCAATTCAGAACAGGCCAAAAAGAAAATTATCAGCATAGAAAAAGAAGAATTTAAAAAACTAACGTTAATACAGCAGAATCTAATGATTTAATTATTAGTGATAAAACATGATGATAGAGTATGATCTCAAATAAAATAAAGCAGTTAGTTTAAATAATTACCATTCATCCAGTTCTTAGCAGGTTGAAAATGGTAAGCAGTTCTTTGCCAACTCAACATTTCATCGGTCCACGGATATGACTCTGAATCGGAGGCGACTCCACCCACCGGAAGTAGTATTCCGGCACCGGCGATCAGGGCAAAAACCAATCCAATGGTCAACCCCCCAAATGACGACGACAACGACATCACGCAAAGTTTGTGGAGGGACTAAATCCCTCCCAGAGAGGTGCTTTATATAAGGGGGGAAAGAGACAGACAGAGAGAGAAAGAGAAAGAGTGTTGCGTTTGTAAGAAAGAGATAGAAATATGAGGTGTACGATTGTTAGTTGTTCCAATTGTTAAATCATTTGGCGCCTTTCTCCTCCCCTCTGTGTGCTTCTTTAACTTAATTAATTACGGAGTATAAAATTTTATGTACCAGATTTACTGTTCACCCCATTTTTTATGAAAACTAAAAATAGAGACATTTAAAATTACTCATAACTACAAATTCATGAAAAATGTAAAATAAGGCTGAGAATGTAGAAATTTTTTATCCAAGATAACCTAAATAAAAGTCTATGTATATTATTACTTACAACATTATTATATATAGACATTTATGTATATATAATACAAAGTCGATTATATTAGGTTATAACACCAATTATGTGATGTTTTTATTTTGCTTATATTATTATTATTTTTAAAAGATTATGCATATAATTGGAGCTTGAACTCAAAATCTCTAAGTTATTAATATAAATGTCTACTATTCAATCAACAACATTTTTAAGTTTAAATTGTGCGTGCATAAAAATAACACTTACAAACGCATCGCGTATGTTGCATGTTTAGTATTTAAAAATTAAAATAGACAAATGCCCACTTTTACTACAAGGTGGCTTCGCCCCTGCATTGAAGATTTTTTTCTTTTTTTGGTTCTTAAAATGGCCAAAGGCTAAATAAATAAAAAAGAAATCTACATTGGAAAATTAGTACTTAACCTGAATCCTTTTAATTCTTTATATATATACTAGGATATACTCGTGCTATCCGGCACTGTGAAATAATAAGATAAAAAAGAGTAACGTGCTCTAAATTTAAATAGACAAATATCATTAGTTTATTTCGACAAATATCAACCGAAATATATGTTCAATCTATTAATCATATATTTTTTTTATCTTATTTTGATCTTGACAAAATAATTTTTTAATAAAATAAACTCAACGAAAAATGTAAAAATAATCCAACAATATATGGATTCTTAAATGTTACTCAATAATTTTTTTTGATTTTTTTTACATAATTTTATAATCATGATGGATCTTGTTTAATTGATATTGATTAGGTGATTTTAAAAATTAAATTTTTATTAAATTTTGAATTTTTTATTTTAAGTTATAGCATTTTTAGTATAAACAAAATTATTAGTTTATGAGAGTTTATTGTATGTATATTATTAGTGTGAGTGTTTTAAATTTGATATGACATCTTGATGTGTGTATAAAACTCATCCAATGGTGTAAAACTAATGCACACCATAACATGTGTATTTTTAACCATTAGATTCTTTTATTTTTTAAATAATTTTTTTGATCAAACTTGATGTTTTATAATATAAATATATATTTGAAAAATTAAACTAGGCAAACATTCACATTTACTACAAGGTGGATTCCCCCATGAGGAGCGGTTGAAGGATTTAGATAACCTAAAACCTTTTAGTTTTCTAAGTAATATGAGGATTATATTGTACCTTTGTATTTAATTAGATTTGAAGTTAGGACTTGTTTGTTTGAATTTTTGATCCATTCAAATTTTAGAGGTTTAGAATTTATTTGGTAAATTAAAAAATTTAAATATGATTACTTATTTTGCCCCTAAAAAATTCCGAAACTCCACTCCCTTTAAAGTACGAACACTTAATTTTTAAGGAGATAAATACTCCTTTTGCCTTTTTTTCTTAGATATTGTTATTTTTTTAATAAGGGAAAAATTATCCAAATATCATTTATTCAAATATAATATGTTTAAACAAATAACACTTATTCAGTTGTACCATTAAAAAAAAGAACAAATAAAATTTTCAGATTTCAAAATAATCCTTTTAATTTTTAAATTAACGATTAGATTTAAATAAAAAAACAAACACCACCTGGCATCTATAGAATTCGAATGGAAGGCATTATTCTAAATAATCAATCGAGTGTATCCAAAAACAAAAAATGGAAATTTAGCTGTAATGTCTAGGCTTGTCCATTTCTTCGATCTCTCGTACCTAACTAACTGCTTTTTGTCTGTTGCTCCCAATTTTAATTTTAAAACAAAAACAATTGGAACACCGATAGAAGCTCAAGTCTTTCTATATACTAAATTGTGACCACATGCATGTCATACAAGTTGTGTTTAAATATAATTTTATTTTTTTTCAATGTAATTTAGTACGCGAACACCAAAAACTTTAACGTCTGAAATATATTCTATTATAAGTGAAAAATGAAAATTTGTGCCACCCCTGCATATAATAAGAAGGGCACAACATTTTCTATAATAAATAAACATATTTAGACTTACATATATTTATTATATATCATAAAATCAAATTTCAATCTAAAAGCACAAAGTTGTGCCGTATTTGTGCTATATGGACTAAGGTCACATTTGGTTAAAGAAAGGAAAATCAATTTCCTTTTATTTTCTTTAGAAGTGGGAAACTAAAGTTCCTCTCAAATTTTTTTTCTTGTATTTGGTAAAACATGGAAAGTATTTGTGTAGGAATATTGTTATCCAAAAATTTTTGTAATAAATGCTAGAAAATCACAAGGGGAAATCAATCCCATAAATTTTGAGAGGAATGACTTTACCCCCCCCCCCCCCTACTTTCTTCTCTCTCAGGAAAGTGTTTCCGAAATTTGTGCTTACCAAATAAAGGAATGAAAAGTCTTTTATTTCCAGAGTGCTCAAATTCATGAACCAAACAAGGCTTAAATACAATGGTAGACCTATGTGGGCCACAGGGTGGGGTGTTTTGATATTTTTTACTAATATATATATATATTTGACAAAGTACTTATCTATGATACTAAGTGCATTTCAAGTAAGGACATTAACTTAAGATCCTTATTTAAGGACTGAGCCATTTGACATGCTTCTCGATGGAATTTTTTGATATAATTTGGTGGGGATGTTTTTCATCATGTGTAAAACATCTCTACCAAATTTTATTAAAAAATTCAACCGGGAAGTGGGTTAACTAAATGATTGAAAAATATTGGATATATATATATATATATCTATTTCTCGACCAATATTTTTCAATCCTATAGTTAACCCACTTTCCGGTTGAATTTTTTGATGAAATTTGGTGGAGATATTCTACACATGATGAAAAACATCCCCACAAAATTTCATCAAAAAATTCCATCGAGAAGTGTGTCAAATGGCCCGGTCTATAAATAAGGACCTTAGGTTAAGGTCCTTACTTGAAATTTTCCCCTATGATACTAGATAAATTGCACATACAAATATACAATACACATACTATTTATATATCATTTGAGGAGAAAAGTTTAACAACCATAGTTTACTGGTTAAGTAGGGGCGTAACATTTTACTTTTTTTCGAAGGTTCAAAATCCTACTACAATAAAACAAAAAATAGCATTTCTAATTTGCACCATTCAACTGAAATCCTAACCTACGTATATAACTTAAAAGAATTAATAAATGATTCTTAGGATCCGTTTAACAATAAGATAGAAAAATAATAGCAAAAGCTATTGATTTTGTTGAGAATGTGAAAAATAAGTTGAAGGATGTGGAAAAATGTACTTTTACTTTTTGGTTCTTTTCCTTGAAAAAATTTCTTTAGGTGGTAAGGAAGAAATTTTTTAAAAAAAATTAGATGAGATGAGATATCTACTCATAAAATATGTATTAAATACATAGAGAACTCAACTTATCTTTCACCTAATCACTAAAATCAATTAATTTTGTCATCATTGTTCATTTTGTTATTAAATGGACCCTTAGTATGTTTTATTTTGTTTATAAATGATAACACATGAATATATGCAAACTCTTCAAGTGCACCCTCGTCTTCATTGAAAAGTTGTAAATTCGAATCAATTGGAAGTATATGTTGGAAATTTATTAATTGGTTTACACATTTAACCAATTATATTATGGGTTATCTAATGCATCTAATGGGTAATACTAGTCATATTAGGATTGATGAAATTCTATTTGAGCTAATATATAAAGATAACTAGGGTTTTAATCCTCAAGTCAAATCATTGTACGCTTTACTCCTTTTTTCCATCTTAGATAAATAACCCATTGAACACTTCGGGATTTAGACATCGGAAGGCCATAAACCTAATCAAGTTTTGCACACTACGGTATCATAAATTCAAGCATGCTTTCTAAAGATCAGTCTCTTAAGAACTGGACATGATTAGGATCCTTAAAGTTCCTATAAATGGTATCAGAGCGATTAATTACGTTATCCTAAAAGTCACTAATCTTGTTTTGATAATAACAATATTATTAATCATGTGTAATTTAACTTGTGTGATGTTTTTAAGTATTGCCATAATTAAATGATTATTATATGTGGAACAAAAACAGACAAAACCGAAAGTGAGATCAATCATCTATAAGTACTTTACTCACATTGGCATAATTCGCACTTTGATCAACCAAACATGGAATCACAAATCATTATGGATCAAAGTTCAAGCAAGTGAAGAACTGAATAAACTTACTCAATGTTCGAAGACTCGTTAAATTCAACTTGAGTCAGTGTTTAAGTTTTTATGAAAGTTTCTTGGTTGATCAATTGTTATAGCTTGTACATATTCATATAGCATTGATAGATTGATCCAAAACAAGTTTAAATTGAAAAGCATTTGAAAACATCATTCTATAAAATTCGGTTTTCAAACAAATTCATATTAATTTCAAATGAGCATATTTTGAGCTCTCATTAAAATAGGTGTCTTAGGAACATATTTTTAACATCCCCGAAGCATTAAAATTGAATTTGGAACAACATTGCAAAAGTCCAAATCTTGGAATTTTGGCCTGATGGACAGTGCTCATCAGTCAACTGATAGGTTAAGGCTCAGTTGACTGATAGCTCTCAGACGACTAATGGTGAAAAATATAGCCATTGGATTTCTAATTTTTTACTATTTTCAGCACTAAACTTTTACTAACTACTTTGAATCACTATTCATCTTTATTTTTCATCTATTTTCATTATTCAAAGATTCAAGAAATTTGATCAATCATTCAATATCTGAATTATAATTCTTGATCAAACTTGATAACTTTAGTACGAGTATTATTTGTAATCTTCTTAAAACACTTGAGAGTTACTGTATATTGGTATTATTACCAAACCAACTTTATTTATCAACATTGTAAAAGGGTTATCTTATAGAATAGCAAGAGGGTTTATTGTGTGAGTGTAGTGAGACAATACACCTGTAGTGGTTTGATTTTCACACATAAGAAAATCGGTTTAGTCAAACTTCTCGAGGGAGCTACTCAGGCGCGGACGTATGGCTTAAACAACCGAACCGTGTGAACAAAACGTCTTGAGCTTATTTGGTTTTATCATTATTTCTTTAGCTTTTTGTTTTCCTTGAATTATTATTTATTGTATTTGGAATTGCTTGCTTGGATTACTAGTTTCTTAATATATACTCAAATTATTTTAAAATTGGATTAAATTTCAAAAACCCTATTCACCTCATTCTAGGGTGTTTTTTGACCTATAAATTATGTCTAATATTAAAGATTATATATATATATATATAATAAATAATTGATTGGATTCGATAGTTAAATAATGAAGGATACTTAAAGTTCCTAGGAAAGGGTTGGTACACCTTATGATTAAACAATTAGATTATAGGAAAGAAGAAAAAAAAACTTACAATTAGATCTTTTTTTTAAGACCATTGTTCTTTGGGATTATATAAATATACGAGGACTAAGGAATTTAATTAAGTGAATCAATTTTTAGATTTGTCCATACTTATACGAATTTGTTTTATCTTCCTTGAAACTTTACTAGATTTGGTTTAAAGAATTAAAGAAACCGAATTACAGATCTGCAAGAAACTTTAGCCAAATAATTCAGTGATAGTATATTTGCATTACTTTGGTAGATTTAAGCATCTTTGGACTATTTTTGTAACTTTATATATATATATATATATAAAGTTATTTTTTTAGTCACTGTGGTTTTAATTATTTATTTTTAGTTCTTATTTGATTAATGTTCATATGAATCAAGGGTTTGGATTAAGTTTGATTTGTAAAATCAAACTAAAGAGTTAGGATTTTTTAGAAATGTTTTTGTATCAGTATAAACCCTTAAGTCTTGTACGAGTACGTAAGTCTGCAAATTGCCAAAAATCCAAAATTGCAGTATGCATCAAGGTAGAAAAGATAAGATTTATGCTTTGTAAATCTCATTGATACGGACAATCTAACTTTTTTCGGATCATAAGAATGCGAAACAAAAATCGTCTGATATTACAAAATAAATTAATTAAAACGATAAGTTGCCAAAGCAACATCTATTGCGTAAATTTGTTTGTTTTGAAATCTTAAGATGTGTGTATTTGTTATTTATGCAATTAATAATCGACCCAAATGATCCTTATTGTTTAGTTGAATAATATGTACACCTATATTAATAAATATAAGATGATTATCAAGTTTTTCATGTGAATAACACATCAGCCCAAAGAAAATTATATTATTTGACATGATTTGTCATATATATTTGATTACTGCATCGAGAGGATCAATTACAAGTTAATGTTTATGTCCAAAAACTAAACATTAATGTTGTACTATATATCTTGTGATAGGGATCCACTATTGCTAATTTGGATAATTGTATCATTTATATATATTGTTTGTTAGTATGTTATGACATATATATAAATTTTAAGTTTCTAATATTATAATTCATTCTCTATTCAGTTTAAATATAATTTATATATATATATATATCTGCTAACATAAATTCGGTATTAGTGTTTAACGGCACAAATTTTAAGAATTGAAAATAGAACGTTGTGATTGCTTCCTTTTTTATGATTATAAAACATTCCATTTCAAAAAAATTAGGACTTTATGAGGAAAATACTACTTAGTTCTTTAAAAAATTAAAAAAAATGTTTTACTTAAAACGAAAAGGCTGAAGTAAGTAATTAACCTTTTGGTTAGTCTTGTTTCAATAAGGTATAAAGAAAATGGAATATAAGGGGAATACATTATAGAAATGTTGGATATTGTTTTCAAACTAAATAGACTAAAGTTATGGCTATCTAATGACTTGCTCAAGCATCCAGTTCTTTATTTCCCTTCTTGCACAATATAGTTAGGTTACTATGAGTTACAAAACTCATAAGGATATATAATTAGTTGCAATAATCATAAGGATAAATAATCTCTTAATGAGCTTATATCTCATGATGTGTATAAAGAAGAAAAGATTGAGTGATAAAAGACAGAAAGTACTCATTTAACAAACATCTTTAAAGGACAAAAAAAGGAAAAAAAAAGATAAAGGTTAGGAGCGTAATTGGAACAACACTAGAAGAAATATGATTATTTTTGCAAGAAAGGTAGACATAGTAATATTTCAAATATGCCACTTGACATGTAAAGTCAAATATACTTCTCATTATAGTTTGGTTTGGTAATTACTTGGTGAGTAAATTATAATGATATTACTCACATAAATGTGTTTAAAGGTTATCTGTGGAGCCGAAAGCCAATTGATGTTCAAAGATTTATCTATCAGGGAGATAGTGAAACAATTACAATTGAGGTTATAAAGACATTTAAATTGTCATTAAAAGCTAGTTATTTTTTGGATTTGAGATAAACTTATATGGTACTGTCATTTAGACGGAACATTACACCAAATCAATTAAATTGTTATAGTAAAATTTGTAAAGGCGTCACAGTTTTGGTATGTGACAAACTTTGTTGCAGTTTGGAGCCATGACTCGTGCATTTTTATCTAAATATGAAGAGAATTTAAATATTGGGAAACGGCTCCTTGGAATAGGCACGGTTTGGAACCGAAACCCGTATAGTTTTGGTTTTGGCACGTGACCCGTCTTTGTAACCTTTTATGGGCAATTATAAAAAATTAAAGAACAGTAAAGAAAAGAAAAAGCTTTCTCCCCATTTTCATACCTTACGTAGAAAACCTTAATCGTCCATGATTTCCCATCCCTCTTCGTCCATCCTGCGCCATTAAGGCTTTGGCCCCATCGAAATTTCATCGTTAATCCTTCACAGTGGTTGATCTCTCATCGTCGACAACTCACCCTCGACCCCTTTTCGTGCTTTGTATATTGCCGACCATTCTTCTACGGTGATTATTCATGACGAACTCAATCGATTAGTATGGATTATTGTTTAATCGGAGGATTTTGCTCATGCATGTGTATAAATTGGCAAGTAAGTTCCTATCTATGTTTAGATTTGTATACATTTTAGATCTTTAAGCACATTTTAGTTGATTCCGTGGTTTATATCATCGTGTATATACATATTTGTTTAGGTATGTGAGTGCAGTAATTTGTACAACTCGTATGTACTTGAATTTAAATGAAGTAGCATAATCCTGAATCCAATACAATTCTACAACGTATTAAGAGGTAAATTCTTTATATATATTATTTTTCTATGTGTATATACTAATTTTTCGTGTGTTGTTTTGACATTGTTAATTTAGCTTCCTAAAGAATATGAGTTTGTGTTTTGTTTGGAAGCATGTTTACAAGAGCTAGATTAAAGTTACTTTGTTGCCGTGGCATTGTCTCGCGCATGATTCAGGTACCTGATTACTCTAATAACCGTATCATCAAGGTAAAAATTGATGTGAGTATTAATGAAATTTCTTGCAAGTTTACTAAAACCTGCTTAAAAGACCTTTAAATTTGCTCTATATCTCTAATGTACGGGAGCATAAAAAACGGCTGTAATGTAGTTTTAATACTCGGTGGGGGCTCAATGTTTCTTGACAATTTAGAACAAAAGTGTCTCTTATGTTCATAGTACGATTAGTTATACTTTAGGCTATATTTGGCACACAATAAGATGACGGGGTAGAATACTATTATCGCTAATTCCATACTTAGGTTTGGAGAAGAGTTCATAGTCTTAACAGTCCAAGTGATCTAGTAATTAGTCTTGGTATTCATAAGCCTGTAAGTTATAATAGGCACCTTTCTTCTTTTAACTACGGAAATAAGCTTTAGTTCAGCTATAATTATTCTAATTTTGTTCTTGCTAATATGATGCTTGTGAAATTGTTTTGCCTTCATTAATCTTGAGTTTATAAGGAAATTGACAATTCGAAGTTGCAAACTGAAACTTATCATAGTAGTTTTTGTTATTTTCCTTTAAAAGTGATTTCATTCTTTTATATTATTTTATTTGTGCAGGATAGTAATATAAAGCCCTCCTCTAGTCCTCTCATTCTCTCTCTAAATATATATATTTGCCTTACCAACTTTAGGTGATAATTTATTTTCTTGTTCTAACTTAATCTTGCTGTAAAAGAATTAATTTGAATAGTCATTAATTTGAATTTTGAAATAGAGAGCATATAAACATATATACATGTAGTTTTCTTCATAACTTTTAATTTTCTTTTGCAGGTCTATTTGTTTTCTTTAGTACTAATATTTGTAATTTTCTTGGACGATAATGAATTTGTTTTAATGTTGTATTGCATGACATGCACTAATAGCCTTAATAGTGTTTTTTTTGTCATAGGTCTGCCTCTTGATATAGGATCAAAGTGGCAAGGTGGATAGAAGAAGAGCACAAGAAGTTTCTCGACCTAACTATTAGTAAATGCTTTCGATAATTATAAATTTATTACAAATCATTTGAATTAAGTGTTGAGGGTTCCGTGTATATATTAAAAGAATTTTACCAAAATTGGTTTATTGTTTCTTTTGTATGTTATATGTAGTAGCCATTTATTAAAAGAATTAGTGCCTTTGTTGAATTGAACAATTAATGATTTATTAGTTTATTGTTTCTTGTATGGAATCTTTTTTAGTTCTTTTTTTTCATTTAACCATTTATTGGTTTATTGTTTCTTGTATGGAATCTTTTTATTAGTTCTTGTTTTTATGTGACTATATTTTACTACTATAGAAAAAAAATATTACCAAAATTAATTTTCAAAAAATTAATGGCTGGTTGGTATAATTACGAACAAATTGATTACTTGTACTATAAAGAATGGTCACGGGTTTAGGCCGTGACCAAGGAGTTGTAATGGTCACGGTTCTTACCAGTGACCACACTTATAATTTGACCATCACATGTCATAAATACAACTGTGACCGTTAAATTTAAACCTGGATGTAGACCGTAACCCCGATATTGGTTACACACGAAATTGCCACAGATGAAAACCGTGACCATGGCTCTTGATCACAGTTTTTTACTGTGGCAATTTGCCTGTTTTAGTGTTGTCGAATTTCTATTTTCATTTGGACAGATATGGTTATTCTCGTTCATTTGAAAATAATAAAGTTAGTCTTTATCAAATTTCAAATATTGTACTTTCTACTAGTTCTTTAATTAATAACTTATTTATGGATACAATTATCTCATGTAGTGAAACCTTGTAGATCAATTCGCGTGATACAAAACGTAAATTAATTAATGAGAATTTTTTCATGTTATGACGCAAGCATTTAGGACCTATCTCTAAATAGAGAATTAAGAGGCTTATGGAATTTTTGAAACTCTTTGATTTAATAGATTTCAAGACTATGTTGAATGTGTAAAGAAAAAATGGACAAACATACAAAACTAGGTGCCAACAGAAGTTTATAATGTCTTAGAACTAATCCATATGAATATCTGTGAACTAACTCTTAGAATATTTAACAATATTTTATTATATTCATGACAATTATTAAAAGTACCTATATTTAATTAATGAGAAGTCACAATTCTTAAACGTTGTTAAGGCTTTCAACACAAAGTTGAAAATCAACTAAACAAAAAAATTATGGTTGTAAAATCTGACCGTGGTGGTGAATACTACAACAGATATAATTGATAAGATAAATAACGTTTAAGAAGTGAAATTCCTATATATTTAACAATATTTTATTATATTCATGACAATTATTAAAGGTACCTATATTTAATTAACGAGAAGTCACAATTCTTAAACGTTGTTAAGGCTTTCAACACAAAGTTGAAAATCAACTAGACAAAAAAATTATGGTTGTAAAATCTGACCGCGGTGGTGAATACTACAACAGATATAATGGATAAGATAAATAACGTTTAAGAAGTGAAATTCCTATATATTTAACAATATTTTATTATATTCATGACAATTATTAAAGGTACCTATATTTAATTAATGAGAAGTCATAATTCTTAAACGTTGTTAAGGTTTTCAATACAAAGTTGAAAATCAACTAGACAAAAAAATTATGGTTGTAAAATCTGACCGTGGTGGTGAATACTACAACAGATATAATGGATAAAATAAATAACGTTTAAGAAGTGAAATTCCTATAAGAATGTGGAATTGTCTCACATGCTAGGCAAACCTAGCATGAACAATATAGCTGATAGATAAAACATAATGCTTAAGTATATGGTAAGAAGTGTGATTAATCATTATTCTTTACCATAATCATTATAGGGAAAAACAATTAAGATTACAACATACTTTCTAAACAGTGTTCACATCAAAGCAGTAGCTAAAACATGTTGTCCAACTGAAGTAAAGCCACAAAGAAGAAAAACTGGACTCAAGAACAATTATCTGCTACTTTATTGGAAATTGAGAGGTTATAAATTTTACGATCTCTCGAATAAATCCTTTATTAAGATGGAAAATGCCAGATTTCTTGAGAATATTGAGTTTGAGGGGGACGATAAAGTTAAAAATATTTTCTCTGAAGATGAATTTATTCAAATTCCAAGTATTGCTATTGACAATGATTAGAAACAAATTTCTAACATTGTTTCACATGTAAATCGGGATTATCAAGATAATGCTAAAGAACTTTTTAAACAGCAAACTCAACAACCTCAAGAAGAAATATCATTAAAGAGATTCACTAGAGAAATAAAAACTGCGATTATATCGTATTTCTCCAAGAATATTAGAGTTTGATATATGAATTGTGGAAGATGATCCAATCATCTTTTCACCAAGCCAAACAAAATTTTGATTCTAAAAAACGGATTGATACTATGAATGATGAGATAAAATTTATGAAAACTAATGACATATGGGATCTTATCGAATTACCTAAAGGAATGAAACCCATTGGTTAAGACCAAGAGGGATTCGAAGGGTAGTATTAAAAGATATAAGTTCTTCTAGTTGCTAAAAGGTTTCGCTCAAAATGACGACATTGCTTATAAACATACTTTCTCTTCGATTTCATCAAAAGACTCTTTTGGAACAAATGGCACTTATGGATCATTTTGATTTAGAGCTGTATCAAATAGATATAAAGATTGTTTTTCTCAATGTATATGGTGCAACCAAAAAACTTTGAATAAAAAACCTCAAAGAATATGGTTTATAAATTAAAGAAAATCTATTTATGACCTCAAGCAATCTTTTCATCAATGGTATCATTAATTTTATCAAGTTATTATCTCGTACGTTTTTTAAATAAATCTTAATGATGATTGTGTATGTCATAAATTCAATGGGAGCAAAAAAAATTTCCTGGTATTTTATGTCGATGATGTCTCTTTTGTATTTATAATATAGATATATCGAGACTGTTCTTGAGGTATCATTGGGTTATCACAAAAGAGCTAATAGAGAAAGATCTTGCCAGGTTTGGCATGAAAAATTGTCTTTCAGGAAATATTGCCATTGCTAAAGGAGACAAGTTTTGTCTCAGCCAGTAGCCCAAGAACAAGGTTAAAAAGAAAAAGATGCAAAAAATTCATTAAACGTCAATTATAAGGAGTCTTATGTATCATTAAATATGTACGCATTTGGATTTAGCGTTAATAGTAAGGATTTTGGGAAGATATTTAAGTAACCCTATGATAGATCTCCATAAAGCAACCAATTAAAAGGTTATATGGTATTTAAAGAGAACAAAATGATTACATGCTTATGTATCGGAAATCAGATTAAGTATCGAAAATCATCCAGTATTTTAATTTCAATTTCGATTATAAAATGGAATATAGTTGTGAAACTTTGTCACTAGGCTGCGGATTATGGATAGTGTCAAAAGACCACTAAAAATATTTTGTGATAATAAATTAGCTGTACTATATTCGACCAAAAAAATATATTTAAAAGTCTGAAGCACATAGACAACAAGTTTCTTGTTATTAAAATAGAGTTCATAATTGTTATGTGTTTCTAGTATATATGGACAAACTCCATGATTACGGATCCGTGCACTAAAGGTTTAACACATAAGGTATTTTATGAGCATGTTGTTTATACGAGTTTGGTGTTATCTGATAATGTGCTGATTTAGTAGGAGTTTGTATCATGGATATTCTTTTATTTAGATACATATTTTCTACAGAATAAATAACGCATTGTATAAACATAGACAAACATCAATTAGTCTATTTTAAACTCATTGTCTAGCCTAATTTAACATTTTGAACAATTGAAATATAGATTCAATATATCTTCATGTTGAAAAAAACTAAAAGTAGACAGGATTGGATCAACTTGCTTTTAATTTTTTAAAGAATTTTTTAATCATATTTTTTATCTTATTGTTGATCTCATCAAAATAATTTTTTAACAAATTAAATTCAAAGCAATATGTGAAAATAATCCAACCACATTTGTCAATAAAATTTGAAAATAGTAAAAAAAAATTAAATTGATGTACCATAAACACTCTTAAAAACAACAAATTGAAATGACCAATAATATATCAATACATAAATTACATCCTTAAAAAATGTTACTCAATAGTTTTTCTTAATTTTTTTTTACATAATTCTATAATCATGATGGATCTTGTTTAATTGATCTTGATTAGTATAATTTACATATTAAATTTTTTATTTTTTTATTTTAAGTTATAGTATTTTTAATGTATACAAAATTATTGGTATGTGAGAGTTTATTGTGTGTATATTATTAATGTAAGTATTTTAATTTTGATGTGATATCTTAATATGTATATAAAACTCATCAAATGGTGTAAAATTACTGCACACCATAACATGTGTATTTTTAACTATTAGATTTTTATATTTTTTTGGAGAATATTTTGGTCAAAGATGATTAATTCAAATGCAAAATAAGTAAGAATATTTTCTAAAAATATTAAATATTTTGCATCATTTAAATTATTATTTTTTTAAAAAATCACATTTGAAATTTTAGAAACAGTAAAATTAATATGATTCTCCCGGCTACCACGTGCACGCCTTGCCATTCCACAAGTCCACACATGACATGTTTTCTTAGTTCCAAACGACATAGTACTGACATATGCACGACCCAACATCCTCGCATGTAAAATTAATTAGAATGATACCAATGACCCCACTTGAATTTCTTAACAAAATTACACCCCATTTTTGTTAAAAAAAGAAAGAAAAGGAGGAGGTAATTTTCTTTTAAGTGCAAGGGTCGCGGATAATTTAAGATAGAAGAACGCAAGACAATTAACAATAAACATGATATTTTTATATTATAAAACTATTTATAGAGATGCTTAATTTTTTTGAACACTTATAATACACTAGTAGACTAAGTCGACCATAATGGAAATGTTCCCTCTATTATCATGTAGGAATAGAAGTATGTATCCCTCGTATATAAGTGATAGACACGGTGTATAAAAAATTCGCCACCCATTTTTGTCACAAATAATTTCTATCAATTTGTACCGCACTATTGTGTCTCATTCATATACATCTCACACATATTGCTTGATTCAGTGGCAATTCACAGTGCGGCAAAGTGATTTAGCCCGTAAAGTGTGCGCATCAAAGTCACCGCATACCCGCATACCCGCGCACGCGTGTTAGTTTTACTATATCATTTAAGAGTTAGTTTGATTGCAAAGTTTAAAAATAATTAATAAAAAATGTAATTTTTATAAAAAGTTGAAAAAGATAAATCGGTGATTTGATGAAATATTTTATTGCTATTCTTGTTTTCCATAAAATCCAATTCCTCAACGGTGGCAAAAAAATTTTCCATGAAAATCGCACCACTGATCTGTTTTTCTAACTTCCCATAGCAATTAATTGTTTTTCCAGTTCCAACTCTGTAATCAAAAGACACCCTGACATTCAAATACTTCTCGTCTCATTATGCAAGAAAAATGAAAAAAGGGAACTTAAATAAGGCGCATGCAGACTTCTTATAACTTACGGAGCCAAATTTACAAGAACAAAAGATGAACATGTATCGGATTTTTCGCATCTTATTAATAACAAAGGCAAGATCTCTGAAAACTGATTGATGCGAGAAGCATTGTTTATTCATACATTTGGGGGTGGCCATATCTTTCCGAATAAATCCTCAACTCGCTTCGATTGATTAGCATAGCTCTCCATCCCAGATCTCAGAAGCTCCTCAGCTGCAGGCCCCATAGCTGATGCAAAGCTATATTGGTCCCACTTTACAAGCTGCAAAAAATAAGAGAGAGAATTCAAAGTGTCAAAATGGCTTCATGTATTTTTCCAAACCTTGGAAACTCCAATTCCAAGCTTTTGAATTGGAAATGGAATTCCCAAACACAAAATAATGGAAACCAATAATCTACAAAGCATTCAAATCTCCTTCCTCATGTGATGAGAGATATATGTAGAGAGTAGAGACAGTTGCAAACACACTAGCTATATTCAATATTTTCTCCTAATCAAGTACTCTTATTTTGAGCTGTTTTACTTGTTTCTTAGAGCTGCTCTGCTTGTTTCTTATACTGCTACTGTTTATTGAAAATTTAGAAACTGCAGTATTAAATCACACTAGAAGAGAGTTGAAGAAATCGCCAAAGGCAAATGCCACCTCTTAAAATCTCAGCTGTACAAATCTAAACTAATGGTCTAGATTTACTACTCTACTATAGAGTGAATTCTGTCACTCTAGAGGAGCAGGATGCCCTTTAGAGACCTTTGTAACTAAGGCCTAGACTGGACAATCTTTTTAAGAGGATAACCAAAAAAAGGACAAGATTGTGTGAGGTATCGATTATTGTTCTAAATTTAGATACCACGCAAAAGTCAAAGATAAAAAAGTAGATTGAAATGAGAGTGGACCTCCTCTTCACTGAAATTGTAGTTAGCAGCTGATTGTAGGGATAGCCTTTTAACAAGAGAATATTTGTCATCAGGAGGAGTAACAGATTCCTTAAGAGACTGCAATATCTTCAGCGGCGTGATAATATAGTCAACCCTGAGTATAGAGAAGAATCTAACTTAATGTTCGGATACAAAACGGTCTTTTGTGAACAGACTACTAAATGAGATATATTTGAATTGAATGTACCCTAGAAGGCTGAATATATCCTGCTTGTTCCTTATTGCTGCTGCCATCAACTTCGATTTGTGCCCATACTTGTGAATGTAATTGTAGGCTTTTGTGACCTGAAATGATAGAAAGCAAATGAATGATCTCATCAGGTACTTTTAGTAATTACCTTTTTCATTTAGCTAATTACAAACAAATTACATTGGTGATGGCATGATGCACATCCGCTGCTTGTAATATATATACACACACTAGAACTTGTAGCACATCCGCTGCTTGAAATAGTATAGACAGTACATGTGTGAATAATGTGATGGAACTCAGTTGAGTGGTAAGGTGCATGGGTTAATCCATGATGAGGTTGATAAACTCTTGTATAAATATTCAATATAGTACACAAGTCATTAATAGAAAGTCGATTGCGAGGCATCAAAAAAATAAGTAGTACTAAGTCTTGATTTCTTATGCTAGGGTATGATAAAATGCCATACCTAGAGTATTTAAGGGTAATGCTAGTTTTTGGTATGATATATTTTATCACACCTGGCATAAGAAATCAAGACATAGTACTATGTAACTTTTTGCTTTATATGGTATCAGGTATGTAACCCTTATAAGGTCTTAGATAGTTTATTTCCCCTAGAGTCTGTGTATGGTGTATGTATCTTTTGGTTCAAAACCTAGTAGTACTTATTTTTCTAAACCAACGAACAGTAATTTGGTAATTTCAGGCACACGCTTACATGTACTACTTGCAACAGGATTCAAACCTGCAAACACCCTTAACAACAAAGGTACCTTAACCCCTCAAGTAAACTCAACAGGTATTCAACCACCATTAACAACAAAAGTACCTAACCCACTCAAGAAAACCCAATGACATTTGTTTGTAAATACTTATAATGTACCTATTATCCAGAAATATTTAGTATATAATACTGCACACTATCAGAGTGGGTGGAATTAGTCTAGGGTTATTAAAATGTATTTATGATGTAACTACATGTATAAATTATGGAGATTAGAATATATTGTTGTGGATAAAAGTACCTAGTTATACAGGTATACACACATATATATAGCTTGGCTTGAACAAATATGAAAGCAATGTAGCAGAGTTTCAAAACTCACCAAAGCTAGCCCAGGATCTTCTCCTCTTTTAAGAGCTGCTTCAACCTCAGGGTCACCAGAGTGGTTGCGTGCCCAGTCCTGGTGATCATGAGGTACACAGTATTAATGCCAGCTTTATATTTCTAAAGTTTCAAACATTGTTTAAGAGGAAGTAAAACTAATTACCCTAATGCGACCGGTGAAAATCTGAATTACAGAAGCTCCAGCTTGAGCAGCAGCTGCAGCTTGACAAAAGCTGAAGCAACATACCAAAACATTAATAATTAAACAATAGAAGTCATCACATGCAATTAAGTCCATGAATATATTCCACTTCATAATTATATATATTTAGAATAAAACTGAAAAGTTAGACAAAGATAAGACGAAATCTGTGGACCAAAAATTGGTGTGGCTCTTAAGACATTAATGTACTAAATGTATTGGCAGTAAAACTTATTAATCTGATAAAAACTCTAGTATCTAACACAATAGACATCTATGTGATAATAACAAGAATGGTTTTGAATCTCCTCCAAAACTCTCAATCTGTTTTCAATAAGAGAAGAGGTGCTTTTTTCCTCTATTTATTAACAACATTGGATGAGCCAGTCTTTGAACTAGGTATGGAAATGGGCCCCGGATGATCATCGAGGATCTTTCTCATATGTAGATCCCTCTATATATGGTCTAGATTTACAGACAATAAGAGTAATTGTATATGGATAGGCATATGTAATAAACAATAATCCTTTGCACAGCTGTAGAAAAATTTGTTGCACACATTATAAATATCAAACATTGACAATAAGGGATGCTGCAAGAATGACTATACACGGTTTTCCGTAGGACATATATGTGTATGTGTCGTATACAATGGAGGAAACATACTATTGTGCCAATGGAACAGGCTTCGCCTAGTAAATTTCAAAAATCTCAATGATAGAGTAAATGTGTATCCCAAAATGGATCTATAAGTGGTTTTCAAAAGTAAAGAATCACTAGATGCCCAATTCACAAATGAAAAAACATTTTCTTTACTCTCAGCACGGTCTCCATCTCACCTCAAAATAGGTCAATATTTTATCGTCTTACGAAATGACATAGTCTTTGTAGAGTTCATTGATGCATGTAAGAGCATGGGAATAAATTTTTATTTCCACTAATCATACTTTATTTCATACGCATTAAATTTCGTCTTTATGGAATGACAAAATACACCAATCTCACAAATCAATAAGCAGGATATAGGATATTTGAAGGACAAAGTGGAGTTACGTACCTATACACGAAAGTCATGTGTGTCTGTATACCCTCCGATTCCAGCAATCTTGATGCCTCAATTCCCTGGAATAGAAAAATAGTACTCCCAAATTATCTCAGAAAGGATAACAACAAGCAGTAGCTTCCCTGTGTCAAGTGGCTCAGAGAAAACAGTCTTCAAGGATACCTACTTGCCATGTTGAAGGGATTTTGAACAACAGGCGCTCCGGAGGGACTTCAATGTCATTGTACATTTTCAGAAGGTCATGAACCTGCACATTATGGCTAACTTGTTGAGTACACAAAACATTCCAAAAACAAAGAGGAATGCCACATCATCCGAAAAAAAAATACCTATGTACAGAAAACTTTTAAAATCTCGCAACTACAAACTGAAAAGCCAGCAGGTTAGCCACTTAGCATCTTTAGTGGTCTAAGAAAAATCATAATCAAAGTTCCAACATCCGCTTTTGATTATTCAATTGGGCTGGGTTGTTAAAATTAGCAAACCTAAACTCTAAAAGGACCACCGTTTCGTCAGTACACCAGCACTTCTTTATTAATCCTGTCTCTAGTATCGAGTAACATAATATGTATGGCAGTCCATCAACAACTAAAAGGATTGACTTTAATAGAAGCACACTGCACATCCTTTGTCCTAAAAATGTATATATATACATACATGTGTGTGTGTTTGTGTAAATAAATCAGGTAAATGAAAGCCATTTTGCGAGTATGAAGTTTTTGCGGTTCGTACTAAGTAATGGAAGAATAAAATCTAACAGCGCAAAACGATTGGGTCTAAGTCACTACCAAAACAATCTGCATAATTTATCAACAAAACAACTGAAAGCAAAAACATAATTAAACTTCCAAAATAACCAACCAAATTCTAATTTGACACATTAACACCAAGTTCATGGTACTAAAATTTGAAATTAATACCTTCCTAATAATGCCATGTGTATCGTATGCAAGACGAGCATCCACTTCAGTTGAGACTCGACCAGGGACTAGCTTTGCCAAATCCCCACCAATGTTTACCAAAGCCTGTATTCTCAATTACCAAATTTCAAAAATATGATCAAAGCAACAGAGAAACCCAAAGGTTCGCCACTTGAAGGAAAGGTGCCAACCTTGTTAAAGAAACAGGACATTCGAACATCTGAGCCCTCTAGTCCATAACACTCAGAATCTGACAGAGCAGTATCCACAGCACTCTACAAACAAACAATTAATAATTATAAAGCAATCATGTACAATAGCAAGCACTAGCAGAAGCATATCGAATGAATTGCATTGGACCTCTATGACTCCACATCCATGGTAATTTTAACGAGTTGAACAAGGTATCGGTTCCCCAGGCTCCTCCACACGCACACTCAAAAAAATACAGGCTCAAATCTGAAGTTCAACTTGGTATATTCATCTCACAAGCAGTCCCACGTTAACTTCTATTTAAGCCCAATCTTGACCCAAGTCCAAGCAGCTAAAGTTCTTTCCAGTTTTCGGATTCTTATTTTGATCCCAGCTCAATAATTAATTAATGTGATCAAACTAAGGTTTTGTATCTCATGAGCTAATAGCAACTGGACTAGATGGCAGAGGGAGGAAGAAGTATAGTACTAAAAATGACCTTAAAAATGAAAAATATGTCCAAATAAGTTAAGATTTGCCCTTTTGATTTTGAAGAAAAAAATACTAATATAGTAATACTAAATTATTAGCTCAAACTTGCCCCACTTCTAAATGAATTCCTAGCTCCACCGTTTAACTGGATACTGTGCCAAGCCAATCTATAGAGGGTGTACTGTCTTACATCCCATCTCTAATTACTTTTTTTTTTTTTTGGGTCAAGAACTATCTCCAATCAAACTTGTGTTTCAGTGATTCACTCAAACATAAGGAACAAATTTAATAGGCCTTGAGCCGATGCACTTATCCAGCATATATACAAAATAGAAACTCAGATACATACAAGTTAATCATATCTGAAATTCTGAATGAATAGGCTGGTGTATAACATAATTACTCCATATACATGCTTATCGTAAGAAGCAAGTCCCAGCAGAATGCTAAATGTTAAATTTTTCAAAAGTTTCATTCAACATTCAGAGCACAGAAATCAAACGGCAGTGAGATTGAATTCATACCCTAAATGTTGTATCAGGAAGGCTGCAGATACCTAAGATAAGAGAGGAGCTAACAGTAGCAGCAGTTGGAGGAAACCTATCATTTTTGTACGATAATAATTTGTGAGTACGATTATCAAATAGTAACTCAACCAAAAACCTTCAACCTAAGAAAGCAGCTCAAATATTTGAAATTAACTAATGTTTCTAACTTCTCGAAATCGTTGAATATCACTGTATCAGGAACGATTTCACTGTGGCTTGAGACAGCATCCAATTCAGTGCTCAAACCTGATAGCATTGATCACAAACCAATTAGAATCGAATCAACAAAGAACAAGACATCAAATATAGAAATTTTAGGTGGTGTTTGTTACCTCTTGATGTTGAATGGAAGTCTATTCAGCATAGAGAGGTAGAAATAGTGTGTGTTTCTCACCTCTTAATGCTGAATTGGATTAAATTCAGCATTCGGCAATAAGAGGTGAATCGTGCACTGAATGCTTAGTTTAATTTTAATGAAATTTTGTTCAAATAGTACTCCAATTATTTTATTCGTTAAGTACTAGCTTATATCATAATAATAAGCACTAAAATTATAAAATGCTATGTATTATGTATTCAGAGCCAAATAAATCAAACGCAAAAGGTTCTATTCAGCATTAACCATTCAGAGTTTAGTATTGAACATTCAGAGGCTAAAAAAACAAATGGAGAGAGAGAGAGAACCAGTGTCGAGAGAAGAGGAGAAGCCGGCGGAAGCTCGGATTACAGGAAAAGATCTGTGAGACTTGAAGATGAGATTCGGCCTTGAAGAGTGAAGTGTGAATTCCAATCTTCTCCCCTAAAGATCAACAACAATCAAATTGATACATAAGAACATACATACAATATATATATAGATCTAACAAACATGTATACGTATGTGTGTATAATATAGATGATGTAAATGTAAAGAGAGTAGAAATAACACTACCTGAAGAACAGAGAAGGATGAAGAGAGAGCTGATTGTTGCGTAGCTTGCAAAGAAGCTGACATTTCGATCGACTGATCTGGAGAAGGAGAGACTGTGTATCGGGAGTGTATTTATATGTGTACGTTTTAGATGAATTGAAGAGTGGCGATCGGAGGATTTATTACGTAGAAATTAGGTAGAGGGTTTATTATACATTGATTTTTATTAAAAATTTAATGAATAATATTTTTTTGAATGAAGGGTTTTTTTTTAATTGGTAATTAGTATAAGAGGTCTATTTTGTTTTATATTTTAAATGAATGTCTTTGAATAAATTTAAATATCATTTAATTAATAAAAATATGTTATGTATTACCTAAATTATCCCTTTTTATGAAATTTGCACAAAAAATTTGGACTGCAAAGTTTATATTGCAGTGAAATATAGACTGCAATATGAACTTTGCACTAAAAATATGGACTGCAAAGTTCACATTATAGTAAAATATGGACTGCAATATGAACTTTGCACTACAAATATTGACTGCAAAGTTCATATTACAGTCCATATTTTAATGCATATTGGTATTTTTTAGTTTATTTTAAGAGTTGTGATGTCATTTTATAATGAAAAAAAAAAGACACATGTCATATTATCAATAAAATAAAAAAATAGGCCCTTTATTTAAAAAAAATTATTCCTTAATTTTAATGTGAAAATCTTTCTCTAATAAACCCTTTTTTTTAATTGCCCCATTTATTATCCGGTGTGCGCTTTTAATTAACAAAGTACAACTTATTATAGGATAACAACATAAAAGTGCCATTACTAGGTGCTATAATTACAGGCCTGACCTTAATTGTCCTAAGTAAATATATATATATACAGAGCAACTTTGGTAAGGAACCCTCTTCACGGATTAAGCCTTTTTTATGACATTTTTGTATCATAAAAACACTTTAAAATATATTTTTATAATACATAAGTATTGTACAAAAGATCAATCCATAAGAACTGGTCCTTACCTAAACTTTTTCATATATATATATATATATATATGTGAAACAATGCACCACTTACCGACGAATTCATAATACAAAAGGCGTCCACAATAAAAAACTTAATGAGTTAGAGCATTTCGAACATAATTCTATAATTTTATTTTTGTGTAAAATTTAAATAATTTATAATTTTTTTTTATTTTCAATAGTTTTTTAAAATAAAAATTTGTATAAAATAGTTGTATAAAATGCACTCCTATTTTACAATGCCACACCAATTTTCTCTTTCTTCATTTTTTAAATAAAATTAAAAAAATGTAATAACTTAATAAAATATAAATTTTAATAAAAACTATATATTTGAAATCTATTCATCAATACTTATAAATCAAGATTCATTTGTGATTGTAAAATTATTTATAGAAAAATTTAAGAAAAAATAATAAAAAATTGTTTAAATTGATGGTTAACAAGTGTTTGAAATTTTATTGGTTATTTTAAAATTTACACAAAATCTTACAAAAGTATAATCGGAGTTTTTTTTTAAGTGTTACAAGCTTTTTGTAAAAATGGATTGACACGTATGATTTACAAGTTTATTTTTACACTATCATTGGAGATACTCTTAACGATGTGATAAGTAGAATATATTTGTTTTATTTACTTAAATATTAAAATATATTAATATAGTAGTATAGTAGTGATATGATAAAAAGATAAATGTAATAAATATTATTTAGATTTTTAAGAAAGAGTGTAGTCGTATAAATAGATAGAATAAAAGTATGGGAAAAAAGTAAGAGATGCAAACACCCTATAAGTAAATAAGTAATACAGTGTGGCACAAGGCACCAATCGTACTCTGTAGTGTATGGTATCAAACTTCACTTAACTAAACTTAACTTTATTATTTATTTTGGTATACTTTTTATTGTACATTCATTAATCATTGTGTATCCTTGCAGGTCAAATTTTCCATACTTATAGTACCATTATGTATCGTTGTAAATGTTCTAACAGATAATTATATTGAATATATTGGTGAGTTAGATGTGCCTGATTTATTCAGTAAGTAAAATTAATAAAGGGTATTTTTAAATAAACTCACCAAATTGTGTTTCTTACCCCAGTGAGAAATAAGTTTCAACTCACCCTGCTATAATTTTTCATTTCCCGTAAACTCACTCCACAAAATTTTTCCTTGTTAAACACACCGCACAGTCAAAACTTTAAGTCGACTCTTTCGTTTCTACCTATTTTTCCAGCAGCCAACCTTTTTAGTGCACAGTCAATCGTCTTATATCACTTTATTTTTTTCAGCGAGCAACCTTTCGGTTACCGCATTTGGCAATCAAAGCCCAATCTCTCTCTATCTCTCCAAATAAACCCACTTTTGAAAACCTTGTCTCTCACTACCGAAATTCCTTTTGCGAGAATAAAAGAAAGAAAAAGGAAGATTGGGTGGCCTAATGTGGAGCGATGGTTGCCGTGAAGGTTGGTGATGATACCGGGAATGATATTGCCCATCTTAGCAGTGAATTGAAGGTTGCCAGTAGTCAAATTGATGGTTGAAGAAAGACTTAGCATGGGTGAAAACATGGCAAGGAAAATTGATTCAAATTGAAAGCATATTTTCAAAAATATAAAGTAGTTAACTAGTAGCTTGTTTCGCATATTACAAAGAGCCCTGTTATTTGAGAGCTAAGTTATATATTACCAACCACTTATATTACATACATAGTTGTCATTAATTTAAAACCAATCTTTGAATTTATCGTTATAAATTAAGAAATTAATTAGAGATTTGATGATCGTTGAACTATTGATTTTTTAGTTTATATCAAATTGCTTCTTCAAATCCCTCTCGTCCTATGTTGCCGGTGAACTCGCCAGTAATTTAACCGGTGCTATGGAGCTCTTGTTACTATTCATCAGTACGGTGGGCGACTCTTGAAAAAACTGAACAAGGTTAAAGCGGAAGTGGGTCTCCCTGTGAAATATTGGAAGGGAGGGAGGGAGAGAGAGAGGGAGAGGAGAGAGAGAACAAAGTTAATGTGTACGTCATCAGCATGTGCCGTTAGAAATCGGTGAAAGTTTTGTTCTTACATTGTTTGTACGCATAGTATTAGTGCTGAATTTATTGATGATGATCGGAAGGGTGATCGGTAAATCGTTGAGAGATAGCACGAAGCAGTGAATCAGGATAAATTAAAAGATTAAATAAGGGAGTGTTTGGTTAAAAAATTTCAAGTTTTTCCACTAAATTATAAAAATCTACTGGGATGAAGAGAATCAATTTGTGGGTATGAACAAGAATACTCTTAGTAAAAATATCACTTTCTAAATATAGTTTAGTTGGAAAAGGTATTTTCTATCTCAATCCAATCTAATAAAGATCTCGGGTTCACTAAAGTTTTAACATAATTATACAATATAAATAATCAAATTAATATGATTCAGATTGAAGCTCGAACAGTTAACATATTAGAATTAACACATAACTTCTAAATTCAAGCTCCAACATTTCAATTCAAGTTTCTATGAAGAAATACTCCTCGAAAAACGAACCGTAAAAAAAATTCTGATTTAATTTATTTTATCTCAATAAATATACCTAATAAAATTATATACGACAGAATAACACTAAATGAATTGATACGAAATTATAAGTTAACGGGTGAATCCTTATCGATTTCAAGTCATTATCAAGTGGACATAGTAATACATGGTTAACAATGAACTGTGTTCGAATTTACTAGTCAAATTCGTTAAGACCCATTAAATCCGATAAGATTTGATATGAAATCGAACCAACCCGTTGTCAAGTTTACCAATAAGTATAAACACAATGGGAGCAATTTTTTTTCTTTTTGCCTCAATCACGGTGTTTAGACTAGTTTTCACACACTTTAATTAATCTTTTCTAGTAATTTGTATTTGCTGCTAAGTATTATTTTAATAATACTAAATCGACTTAGAGAAATAAACTCAATTGACTTTAAAATTATTCCAATAAATATTTATACTACTAAATCAAAGAGGTTTAGTCATAAGGAGTGTTTTAAACAAGGAAAGGAGAGTGACTCTTCTGTCTTGTTCCATATGTTATTGTATGGTACAAAAAGGGCCATCTCTATCCCTAAAAGAAATTGACGACAATACCTAGGCAGATCAATTGTCTCAACATTATCCAAACACTATTTTCGGTGAGGTTGGTTGATACCTTTTCCCCTTTGTATTCTCCGCTGGCTTTCGCGTATACTCTCTTATGAGTCTATGTTGCCATTCTTAAAGAATATCATTAGTTAATTTTTGAAGTTTTATTTGATAAAAATATAAAAAAATTAGAAATAAAGAAGAAATTTATTTTTTGCAAAAATTAAATAATAATGGACCAGTTATTTTAAGGGAGGTATATTGAACATCATTTAACAAAAAACTAGCACAATAAATAAATAAAATTTAGACCCGGCATAATCATAGGTTACATGATAATACGACATGAATTAATACGAAATTATAAGTTAATTGGTGGACCTTTAACGAATTTTGGTTGTTATCGGGGTTAACCCGTTTGACACGAAATGATAACGGGTCGTTTACGGGTTTACCCTTAACGAATTCGTGTCACCCGTTAGACCCGTTAATTATTAATTTTTTTTTAATAAAACTAATGTTTATTAAATGAACAAATAATTTGTACTTATTTTAATATGTGTAGATGTTTATCCCTACTTTTTAGTAATTTTAGTTATTTGCTCATCTTATTGTATTGAAAAAAATATAGATTTTTTTTGTAAATTATCTCTTTAACGACTACTATCAAGTCGGGTCGTGTCGTGTTACACGATAACAAAACGAGTCGTTTACGAATACATAAAACTCTCCCAATAGTTTATCGGGTCGGGTTCAGGTGGTATCAAAATTTACACGAACTCGTTACAACCAAACATAAAACTATCGTGAACCGACCTATTGCCAGGTCTAAATAAATTGTGACGGTTTGAAAAATATTTTGTGACACTTCAAATATTAGTGACATTTTTTGGGTTGGGAAAAAATGAAAGTAAAATATGTTTAATCATAATTATGGATTATCTAATTTGAAAGAAAAAAAAAACACTTTTGTCTCAAATTAATAGACTTGTTTTTTTAAGAGATGTCTCAAATTAACAGTATAGTTTTCTTTTAAAGATTTTATCTAAAATAAATATTATCAACTGCAACTAAACTATTGGCAAATTTTACATGTGGCCACAATACTTCAATTTGTTATAACAAGCCTATTAATTTTTTAAAAAATAATGTCAATAGTTACTCCATCAAATCTCGCCATTAGTTTTTGGCAAGATACATGTCATGTGATATGTTAGGGGTATTTAAGTCATTTTGCTCATATTTTTCCTCTTTTTTTTCCTTTCCCTTTTTTCGTCTTTTTCTTCTTTTTCTTTCGCAATTCTTCTTCTTCTTCTTCTTCTTCTTCTATCGATTCTACTTTTTTTTCTTCCAATATTCTTTTTCTTCTGATTTCCTCTCCATCTCCTTCTCCTCTCCAAATTTCTTCTTGGATTTTTGTATTTGTTGAGAAATTGCAAGTTGATTTGATTAATTCATGTCTTGATTTAGTGGATTTTGTTGTTTTGTTACAGAATTTGGCTTTGAATTGAAGGAATTGAGGTGCTTTGGGGGTTAGGGTTTTTGCAAAGGAAAATTTTAGGGTTTAATAATTTGATAATAAATTAGAATTTGACTAAAATACTCTTGATTGGGTCATGTGATATCTAGAAGCATAGACTCGACATGCGACATATGACACGCAATTTTTTCAAAATATAAGGCACGACACATAGGGGGGACACGTTCTTAATTAATTAATTAATTATATGTGCAATAAAAATCGTAAATATTTAAGAATTCAATAAAATGAAACTATATTACAGTAATAACCCAAATACTCAACACATGATCACTAAATTGTTCCATAATTAAAGAATCAAAAAGTATGCATAGACTAAATTGTTCCATAGAATAATAGAAAATAAAAGGGGAATATAAAAAGTGGCTTAGTTGCATCGTCCTCAATTGATGTTGCAATGAAAAAATATTAGGAGTAATAGCTATCTAAATCAATTATCAAGCATTAGAAATTATAATTAAATTTAAGTGTCGGAGAGTGCCGGAGTATCTGACAAGTGTCAGGCCTGACATGTGGCCTCCAAAAGAGTGTCCGTACTCCGTACTTCATAGTGTGATAGTTACATGACTTAATTGCTGTTAAACTTTAATGGTAAGATTTGACGAAGTGGCTATTGGTAGTATGCTTTAAAAGTTTAATGGGTTGGTTGTAACAAATTGAAGCACAATGGTCACCGGTTGAATTTGCCAATAATTCAATAGCGATTGATGGTATTTACTTTCTTATCTAGGGTGATTTTTTTTTCTATCCACTACATCTTGCAGTTAATCCACACTATTAAATTAATCCGTATTACCTATTAAGTTAATCCACAAATATAAATAGACATACAAAAAAATATTATTAATTTAATTTTATAAATATTATTTTAAATAATAATTTAATACTAAAACATCCATTAAATTAATAAGTACAACTACTTAAAAAAATTTTATTTTAATATTAAATAATAAATAAATCTCAATTGACTTTCGAGTAAAATTACGCAAACAAAAATTAACTCCATCCCCCTCCTTTCTCACACACCCGACTAGCAATTGCATCCGCCATTAACCGCAACAGTACAAGGTGGCGTCCCAATCTCCCCTTCCACCAACGCGATACATTCTCAGAATTATACTGATTTGAAACTGAGAAAGCAATTGCTTAAGCCTCTAATGCTCAAGGATTATCTCCTCGACGATCTCAATTCATGCTCATCCAACGGCTTCAAAGTGTTCCATCGGCATCAGTGCTGCACTACCGTTCGATTCTTTCTCGAAATCGACATCGTTAAAAACACAAATTTATTACAAAAAGAAGGAACTACTCAAGAGCCGATCCAAATCCCCCTCATCGGTGACTCGATCGGCGTTTCAAAGAGCTTCCTTTGTGATGATCCACGTCGTTAAGCAATTTTCGTTCGTCGGAGGCAATTCTCAGGCGAAGAAGATTTTGCCTAGGACTTTCTCCCGAAAGTTTCTTAAACGAAGCTTCTGGAAGAGAACACATCACAAGGAAATCAAACAGCTGAAATCGTTCGGTGAGAAAAATCGAAGCCGTCGGATTGTTCTTCGGTGAAAGCAACAAAATCCACCATCACTACGAATGATTGCTGTAGTAACAGTAAAAGTGACAGCTAGTCAGAATTATTAGCCATTGATTGTTAACAATAAAATCAACAAAAAATGATGTCCTATTCTTGGTAGGTTTTGCATATGAAAATAGGGAAGTGAAGTATTAGGGGAAGAAGCGCTGAGAGAAGCATTTTGAATTTCTTTCTACTTTAAAGTCAAATTAATCATAATATTGAATTTCATGTGACTGAGGGATACAAAAGCTGGCAGAATCATTAAACAGCAAAGTTGTATTAATTTACAGAGGAAATTGAGTTTATCAATTGACTACTAAGAGCATCCGCGGCGTAAATAAAAATATGTAGGCTAAATTTACTATACATGTATTAACTTTTGACACAGTACACAGCGAGAAGGGTAAAAAAAAAGTAAAAAAAAAATATACGAATGAAGCATTACCGTATGAGTTGATGAAAAAAAAAATATATATTAATGGTGCCATACGAATGTGGCAAAATCGTATGAGCCATACGAATTTGGCACACTCGTATGGTTCATACGATGATGGCAAATTCGTATGGCAATTTCATATTTTATTTTATTTTTTTAACTCTTTTGGTTATACACCGTTTGGTCCATGTTTTCTTTTAATTATATTTTTGCCCCAATACTTCTATAACTCAAATAACCCATGTTTAAAACAAAAAATAAATTTATATGATTTGTATTAAACATTAAAGAATTAAACTAAGTTCTAATTTCAATTGCAAAAGGTTCCAAAAAATGACAGCTTGTTTTAAAAATTATTTCAATATCTATTTATTATGTCTTGCAAGATACCATTATATTTTCTTGAAAATTATTATGATTATTCTTCTGACAAATCATTATTCAAATGTCAAATGATTGTGTTTTTGAAAGTCTTTTTTTCTTTAGACCATGATTATGCCCCATCCGTAGGCTTTGATGTCTTTTGTGTCATTTGTGTCTTTAAAATGAAATAAATTGCTTAAGGCATTTGCATGCATTCGTAGCATAAACCAGAAAGAAAATTACATATTCTCATTCTCAGCATTACTCCACTTTTGTTTAATTTAAGATCATTCCCATTCCAAGATTTCGACAAATCTTCATGTAAGTGTTTTAAAATTTTTTATTTCTTTCTTTAAGTATTGTATTTTTTAAAATTATTCTTATAGTCAAATTTTTTTTTTCACAGAAATTATAATGGATGTTGTTCGTCAAATGTTTGGTAATAAAACAACCAATCGAAGTAAGAAAAATAAAGCGTCTGCGTCTACGTCTACACCTACAGAAAGGTGTGAACCTCCTAGAGCAAGTACTGGTGGAGGCGGTTCATTACGTAGGAGGAGAGAGTCGCCAATAACACCTGGTAGAGCAAGTTCCGCTGAGACATCAAGGAACATTATTGAGCAAACCGAAGTTGAAGATGTCGTGTACACACTTCAAGTTGTGGTTGATAATACTGGCGAACGTATTACAAAACAGTACACTCGGTTAGCAAATTTTGTTCCTAATAATATTGCTGATTATAATGCACAAGTTAATATATACAACTTACGCGGTAATTGGGCGGGCGCAAGTAAAATTTATCGCAAAGTTATTATAAATTACCCTGAAGTTAAACGCATTATTGATCTAACTGGTTGGTCTCAACTTTGGCAACTCGAGATGCCTAAATCAGACCACAAAATTGTAGCTTCAATCATACAACGGTGGTCAAATAAAACTCACACTTTTCACCTTCCTATGGTCGAAATGGGTATTACTCAATTTGACTTTACATTTGTAACAGGTAATCACAGTCTTTATTTTTATAAGCTTTATCTTTATTTTTATAAGCTTTATTTATTAACTATAATTTATTTTTAATACTATTTTTAATTGTAGGTATATCTTCTGGAATTGGGCCACCAGTACCCCAATTCAACGAGCAAAACTACATGGTCCCTACAGAGGTTATTGCTAATTATTTTCCTGGCATGCCATCACTGGTTGACAAATGTAAAACAAACGCATTGCCAGTGAAGTGTGTTAAGGAATATTTACTGAATGAGATGATTCTTGTAAATACTGCGCCGCATATTATAGCTAGAGTTTTTTGTTTTTTTGTGATTGGTTCTGTTTTTTTTCCAAATGGAGCACATTACATTCCATTCGGTATGCTCTCCCTTGTTGAGGACATACAAAATATTGGAATGTATGATTGGGGTTCTGCAATTCTTGCACGTGTATATTACGGATTAGACGCCATTGTTCCATTAGCAGGCCGAAAACGAACTAAAAGTGTTGATTGTTTTTAGCAATTTATTGAGGTATGAAAATATCTTAATTTATATTATTACTTTTCATTATTTTTTAATATATATTTTTTATTATCAATTATTATTAATATAATAACTTTTTTTTTGCAGTACGTCATGTACGAGTATTTGGATACTTCATGTCCGCAATTGAAAATAAAAAATATTGACACTTGGCCTCGGATCCATCGCTGGGTTAAGACAAATAGAGAAAGACTCTGTGGGCTAATTATGCACAATTTTCCATCAGCCCAACAACAAATAGAATTGCGGTCCCCCGATTCCATAATTTGGCAGCCATATTTAACATCACAATTACTTGATGAGCATCAATTACAATTAGCTTATGGTATCTCTATGCATCGTCATTTGTTGTTAGATCCTCTCAACGGTGGTATATCACTACAAGAAAAATAGCTTTTTGTGACGAATATTTTCGTAACGGCTCGAAAACCGTTACTAAAGTCATTTATTTGTCACAGATTTTAGTCTTGTCACAAATAAAATTATTTGTTACGTCTGGATGCGTTCCCGTTACAAATAAAAAATTATTTGTGACGGTTAAACATAAAATTGTGACAAATAACTTTATTTGTCGCGACTTAGAGAGCTGCTACAAAAAATATATATTGTTAAGCAATAATATGTTGTCGTTCCATTCGAAGAATATTAAAAAAGAAAAATGAAAAAAAAAATAATTAACTTACTAGAGCAAACCCCAAATACTTATTTTCTCCCGCTCAGAAGCCTTGTTCTCCATCGCCAATCCCTAATCCCCTCTTCTCCAACACGAATCCCTAATTCCCTGTCCTCCATTGCCAATCCCTAATCCCCTCTTCTCCACCTTAAAACCCTAGTCCCCTCCAACGTATCTGCTGACCATTGTTATTCCCTATAGCTACGTGCTCACCACCATCAGCACTATCGCTCACCACCATCACGACATTGTTCACTGCTAAGACTCTATCTCCAAGTAAGACCCCCTCTCTCTCGCTCGCTCTATATTCCCTAATTGTTCGATTCAAAGGATGGCGAAGGGAGGCTTTATCACGGTACAATCGATTTGCGGATTCTGCTCCTAATGGTTTAAATCAACACCATCTCTACGACTCTACAAGCGTACGTCTTACTCTCTATATCACTCTTTATGTATATGTAATTGTTGATGTGTTGATTTTGCCAGGACTTAGGTTTTAATCTTTGATTGTTCCAATTTTAATCTTTGACTATTTCGAATTTTTGTTGTTTTTAGTTTCGGATTAAGGCTGATTGTCAGCCTTAATCGTTTTTCTATTGATTTGATTCTCATCACAGCTTCTGAATAAGTAAATTTGCTTGCTCTTTTTAGTTTTGAATTGAGGTTACATTGTTTGTAGTTTCGAATTAAGGTTACACTTCAATTGCATAAAGCCCTAGGTTGATGCCCTAGGTTAATTGGTTTGCATGAGCTGTGCCTATAGAATGCACATTTAATATGTTACTAGTAATAATATTTAAGTTTTTTATGTTTGTAAAAGGATCAACCCTGCATATATTCTTTAATTGAGCTAAATTTATCTTCCTTAGTGTCGAAATTAATAATATATGTGTATCCAGAATTCAGAATCCAAGTTCTTTTATTCTTTATGGTGTAGGTTTTTGTCTAAGGGAGTCTTAGGCTTATGTGGATCGAGTAGATTCATATAGACATAAGCCCTACTATATAAGATCATTGACAATGTGCTTACTGTTATTTGTGTAATGCTCTTTGTTTAAGGGCTTCAGAATTTTACTTTTGAATTATATGTGATCTTGGCTATTTGTGGAACTTGGTCATTTGGAACATTTTTCTAACTCTTAAACTATTGAATTGATAGTCATGATGTTGCTAATCTGTTTTATTTAGCCAAATATTGGAGCCGAAGATTCCAGTAGTATATATACACCTCTTCTTTTAATTTATATGCTAAATGAAGATATTAGTCCTGTTTTGGAGTATTTACTTTCATCTCTTGTATTATTATTGTAACTATCCCCAATGTCTTTAATGATTTGATATTAAATGAAGTTACTCGACATGTTTGGTTATTTAGGTAAAAGATAAGTTAGTCATGGCAAATATTTAGTTTTGATGTTTTCTGCATAATTGAGTATTGTTCTAAAATCTAAAGTATGCGGCTGTGTTTATGTTTGAATATGTAATTCTCTTGTTCCTCTAACATCTATTTAAGCTCATTAGTTCTTTTTTTTCAAGTGCACTTCCATTTTAAAGTCTGTATATATTTGTTTTGGTTACACTATTTGAATGTGAAGAGGTATATTAGAAATTGAGTTTTCTCCCTGTACCTGTCTTCTAGACGACATTAGTTTCAAACGGCGAAACGTTTTTTATTGGTAATATTTGGGATCATTCTGTTTATAGTGGTAGCATGAGCAGAGATGCTTGTCACAGCTAAAACTCAACATGAAGGCACATATTCTCCTCCTTTTAATATTGCACTATGATATAGAGGGAATACGAGACAAAAGAAAGTTGTACTGTAAGATAGTAGTTTTTTTGTCCCCTCTATCCTCGTATTTTTTTCACCCATATACATTGCAAGATTAAAACTTAGAATAGTTATTGCTTCTGTGAAGGAATTATAGACTTGTGAAAGTGGAAAGTTACAAGGTACTTTATTACTATGTATTTTCATTTGTGTTCATAACCACTTCATTTTGTATTTTCTAAAAATAAAAAATTGGTTTTTGTATAGGTTGGAAAATAAATAGGGGAGAAATGAATGACCTCCTTTGATGGGACTGGAACACCAGTGGCACCTAAAATCAATTTCCATGAAATATTGAAATTGCTGATGCTTGTCTAGACCGAGAAGAGGTTGGTTAATATAATATATTAAATTTCCTTCTGAGCTCCATATGTCATTTTGGAGGCTAATTCTTTTTTTTTTTACCCTTTATTTTATTTAATTTTTGATACATAATAGTTCCACTGTACCAAACTATGAGGCTAATTCTTTTTATTTTACCTTTTTTTCCTTTACTTTTTGATAGATAAAACTTATAATATACCAAATTAAGAGTAAATTATTCATTTTGGAATGTCTCAAATTGAAAATTAAAATGAACGTACCAAAACTTACGGTAGGATACACAATTTATTGAAATCATTGATCATGATGAAATTAGTGTATTCTTAAAACATGTGAATAAGTCCAACATGGACTCTAAATTAGGGACCTAATTTTCTTTTTGGGTGTAGCTATAAATCAGTAGAACATAACTTTTTAGGATCAAGATGCAAATATTAAGAGTAAAAGAACACATTGGTTTAGGTGGACATTTTGATTATGAGGAAGTGACTATTCATTGGTGAAAGCATTTTGTTTTGAAGATCCTTCATTTTATCTTTATTACTATTATTATTAATAATATTACTAGGGGAGTGTTAACTTGTCCACTAAGGATAAATGATAAGAATTTAATTTAGAAATAACAAAAACATAAAATGCATTAAATGGTGCACAAATCCTCATACAATACTTAATTACTTTCACTTAGAGCGCGCATACTTAATATGCACCGGGGCACATGTTAACACTCTACTATTACATTTTTCTTGTCTCTTTTTTTTCGATGGGTGGAAGAATTCAAATTTTTTGTTGAGCATGTAAGAGGTGTAACCTTTTATTGATTTATTATTTATATCTTGGCAATTGAAATAGATTTTTTATGAGAATAAAAAACATGTATTTAGTATAGATGCTTCCACTTTTTGCAGGTCGGCCACAGCCAAAATCAACATAGATGCTTCTCTTGCAAGTACTAATTATTGGTTTTATTTTTGTGTCTTATCAGTATGTAGTGTGTACAGTCTTTTAAAAACCCCGACAAACTGAGCCCAATTGGATCGAACCAATTAGTTGTTTAAGGTTCAAGATTCGGTTTAGAAATATAAAAACAAAGAGGATTGGTTAAAAATTGACCAAAATTGAATCACCCCAATATATACAATGTCATTTTTTTTATAGGTTGGGGATTATATTTTTGGGCTGTATGACATAGATAATGTAGATATTTGACAAGAATTGAAAACAAAAAAAACAAGATAGGCCCATGAATTAAATTGTCTCATATGAAAATAACCTAAAAAATTAAAAGCAGACTCATGTCCCTAAAATCGACTTGGTACCTTTTGGTTTTAGCCTAGCTGCTGCTTCAGTTTGGTTGACATGTAAGGCAAAATCAACGCGGTCAGTTTGGTTGAGACATGTTCAAAACTGAAAAAACCGACCCGTGAACACTCCTACTAGTGTGTATAAACTTTATATATGTGTAATCGGTTTTATTCATCCATTAGTGTGGTCATTTCTAGTGGGTCGACCTGTTAATTAGCAGAGACCGATAAACCTTTACCTGATAATTGTTAATTCCACCAGTTCTTATTTCATTATTGTATCATGTATCATGTCTCATTTTTCAATATCTATTTGCAGGAGCTATTATAGTGAAGGGTGGGGTGAACTCAAAGTAGATATATTGGCCAACAAGAGTCAAATTAGCCATTCGACACCACGAGTCCGATCCAAACCTAAGGAACATCGAGCTTGAGGGCACATTTGAGCAAATCAATGAGGCGAGTGCTATGGTAAGGGAGCTAATCGTGAGTATTGGTTCAGCAGCGGGTCCGCTAAAACCCCGGGAACAAGGTGGGCCTGCACCTTGTTCAACCAGCAACTACAAGACCAAGTTTAGATGATATAGACAATGGTTTTGTTTGCTTAGACTATATGTTGTATGCACCATTTTAAAATTTTGAATTGATATTAAGCAATATGTTATGTTCCTTGGTGGATAATACTTTTGGATATTGTATTTTGGTTTGGTAATAACTATAGTAAATTATGTGATGAAAATTATTTAGTTGATGTTATTCCATTTTGCTTTTTTTTTTTAATTGGTTTAATGGAATTGAATTTTAATTAGAACAACTTTCAACTATCAATTGAATTAGGCAGTAGTGTTATGACAATGCTAAATACTTTTTGTGACGACTAATATGAGCTATCACAAATAAGCACACATGTTTGTTTCTAACAAGAATAAGCCGTCACAAATGCAATATTTGTGACGGACAACATTACGTATTTGTGACAGCAGCAGTCGCAACAATAACAATATAAGTAACACTTTAAGCCGTCACAAATATTTCGTGACAATAGATTGACAAAAATGACGGGTTTTTTGTAACGTCGACAAAACCGTCACAAATCTGTCACAAAAAGTATTTGTGACGGAAGTTTGCCGCCACTAAGTTTTTGAGACACCCCTAACTTGTAACGCTTCGAAAACCGTCGCAAAGCCGTCATAAATGTGTTTTTGTGACGGATTTTAACTATTTGTGACGGTTTTTCACCCGTCACAAAAGGCCCTTTTTCTTGTAGTGTATGGTATTTGGGAGAACGGTGCGTGAGACAATTACGCAAGGTTATAGCCATTCCGGATAACCCTCCAGAGGAATTAAGTTACATCTCTTGTGACATTTACCTTGATCATGTCAGAGAAGTTAACTGGCCCTCAATTGATCAATTTTATATTGAAGTATCCCAAAAAAAATATGATCAATATTGGGCACAAGTATCTGGTGTCAGACTTATACCTCCTCTTATACGTTATACAAATACGGATGCAATTGGTACAGCGGCCGTATTAGGCATGGACGTAACTCTCCCATCTATTCCACCAGAGCCAAATACTTTTTATCCGACCCGCCCGTCCTCCTCGTCTAACACTCAATCTTCCAATGTATATTCAAATTATAGGGTTGCCACTTTTGATGCAGGAATAAAAGTGGTAGAGGTTGAACGACCTACTACGATAGATGATCTTCCTCCTAAGCATACTCATACAATAGATGAATGGAGAGTCATGTGTGGTGAGGCAATGCATTATGGAAAAAAGGTGAGCAAAGCGTGTTTTCAGGAGACTATGAAATTCGCAGTAGAGCTTCAATCTAGAGATCTTATGATGCGAGAGGTGCAACAAGAAAATGCAAGATTAAAGGCTGAAATCGATCGCTTAAATGGTGCTTCTGCTATGAGTTATGGTGATAATGTATACAGACCTTCGATTGATGGATTAAATGCATCAAATCCACATTTTACTGAAAATGTTGGGTTCGCTCGATATGCTAGTTCATCTAGTCCAAGCTATCCAAGTGCCGAGTTCGGGTTTGGTCAATTTAGTTCTTCCTCTGGATTAAATACGCAATCTAGTTGGCCTACTCTGGATGAATTATAAACATGTAATATGTATTTTATTGTGTACATGTTGTAATATTTGTAATTGTTTTTCATGAATATAAATTTTATTTAAAGTTAATATCATTACAATTATTTATCATTACAAATTTATGCAATTATAATATCATTACAATTATGTTAAATAATATCATTACAATTATGTAAAATTATATCATAAACAATTATTTAATTTAATATCGTTACGCGGTAATTATTTTTTAATATCATTACATTTATTTAATGTAATATCATTACAATTATTTAAAATAATATTATTAGATTTATTTAAAATAATATCATTACAATTATTTAAAATAATATACCGTTGCATATTTTAAATTACAAAGCATGTTACAATAATTGAAACTGTAATAACGGTTTACAACCATATTGTTATATGGTAACGCCATATTTAAGATAAATCCAATGTGGTGCGTATGCGAATTCTTCTCCTTCGGAATAGAGATAACGTGCGTTCGCATATTTTCTCTGCATATTTAAATTGATACAGTATTAGTGCAATATTATATAAAAAGCCATAGTTTGAAAATATGGGAAAATTAACATTACCAACTCCCAGTACTCTTCCATTCCACCTGTTGCTTCTTTTCTTTCTTCAAAGAAACAATGATATTTATTTACCGCCTCTTCCACCTTCATCCAAATCGACTTAAGTTCCTCAGGAGTTATTGTGTCTATATACATACAACCATCCGGCTTAGGAGTTGTGTTGAATATTTTGGCCATTTCCACCCATGTCTGTTTATTCTCCCGATCACACCATGTACCAGAATGAGTAACCTGTTCCCATGCCCAGCACAAATTTATATGGTCAGGGGTTGAAAATTTATTTGAATTTTGGAATAGGGCACGCCAGATTGATCGTCTAGATGAAGAAGCCATTGGCAGTATGAAATAATATTTTCAACACATCTATTGTATTTATAAGAAAAAATAAATTTAGTTCTTTTAAATTAAAAATTATTATAAAATTATTTTTAATATAAATACTTGTTTGTCTCCTCTGTATAAATATATGTCAATTATATTAAAATTATTAAATAAAAGAACACTTTAATGTAAAGAAGAAAAGTGAGCACCCGTAAACTTTGAAAAAACATAAAGTAGAATAATATATATATATATACATATATGGATGTGTGAGAATCCGCAAATGCGACCCCCGGGTTCTCATTCCCGTTGGTGGGCGTCTGAAACATCGGAAAGGATTCCGTCGTTCCATTTGCTTCTATGTGTTGATAATTCATATCGGGAGTCCCTCTATCCTATTTCTAGATGTAAGAGGGTTCGTTCAGAGTTGCCAGTACGTTTTACGAGAAAACGGACAAAAATAATTGTGTAAGAGGGAAGGCTACAGATAAGCCTTTCTTTACACGTTTGTCTACGAAATCGGGATTCTATAGGGTTCGGGAACTATATTACGGTTTGGGAAGGTGTTAAGCACCCATTCCGCCCTTTCGGTCTCTAGTGGTCTTATATGTTTATTCTATGTTGGAAAACTTGGATGCTTTTACTGATATTCTACTGCTTTCTAGAAATAACTAATGAAAACCTGTTTTTCGAGCGCGTTAGAAATCTACCACAACTATGTCGCCACTTCGCTTACTAGGACGGGGATCGAGTTTTAAACAAGTCTACAATAAAACTAATATACAAATATCTTATTTAATTACTAGAAGAGACTTTAGTTACCTTCCCGACGATATATATAAGAATAAGAGAGAGAAAATATAATACGGCAGAGAAGACCTCCGGCGAATATTAGCTTTTCCTCTTAGAAATATTTCCAGCGGTCTGACTCTAGAAGGTGGCACTCTGGGTGCCAAGATTAGATCCGAGACTCTTGCGAAAATAAATGTTATCGCAAATGCTTCCGGAGAAGGCTTAAAGATTAAAAATATGAGAGAGAATAAGGAATTTTAGTATAGAAATTGTGGCGAGAAGTTCCCGTCTAGAACCCTTGGGGGTGTTGGCCTATTTATACTGCTCGGGGAGGATTGTCGCGCGACATTTCTCCAGAAAAGGCAAGTGTCGCGCGACATCTCTGTTTGTCGTGCGACATTCCTATTTCACTGTACCTGTTTGTCGCGCGACAAACGACTGAAGTGATGGGTTCTGACACTGTGATGTGTCAGAAAGTGGTTGGTCGGGTGTAGAGGGGGATTGTCGCGCGACATAGTGGGATTGTCGCGTGACATATCAGTGATTGTCGCGCGACAATGTGCTATGTCGTGCGACAATCCTATATAAAAATAGGTTTGTCGCGCAACAAACCCCTTCGGGGTTGTTTCGGGTGCTCGGGTGGGTCCCGGACTCCAAAAATAGTAGTTCTCGTAGGTCGTTAGGGTTCTTGCGGGGGTCACGAATCGGGGTGTTTACAGACCAAGCCCTCTCCGGAGGCAATCCATTCACATAAGCCCTCTACGGAGGCAATCCAATCACTAAGCCCTTTTTAGGCGAAAGTCCTTTCCGGAGGCATCCATTCACGGATATGGAGGTCCTTCTTTGGCATGCCTGGCAGTAACAATGATTTAAATGTGTTAGCTAGATCAAATGTTTTCGACGATCTTCTACACGGTCGTACACCCCCGTGTAATTTTGAAATAATTAGCAACCAATATACCATGGGCTATTATTTAGCCGATGGCATATATTCTAAATATGCTACACTTGTTAAAAGTTTTAAAAATCCAACAAATTTAAAGCAAAAGTTATTTGCAAAAAAACAAGAAAGTGTAAGAAAAGATGTCGAACGCGCATTTGGAATTCTCCAGGCGCGCTTTGCTTTTGTTCGCGAACCTGCAAAGTTGTGGAATGAGAAAGCACTGTCTACGGTTATGCAATGTTGTATACTATTACACAATATGATAATTGAAGACGAGGGACGAGACTCTACTTGGAATTGTGATTATGATCAGATTGCCCCAGATGCAGAACTAGAGCGAGACCCATCACAAACATTTCAAGATTATCTCGCTCGCGAGGTTCAAATGAATGATCGAGATATGCACAATCGACTTAGAAATGATTTGGTTGAACACATTTGAGCTATTTTTAACAATGGAAGTGACTAATTTATATTATATAAGTTAATTGTGTTTAATATATTAACTAGTATGTAATGACTTGTACTAGTTATTTATTATATTAGTATGTCGTCATTTAATTTTATATAATTAAATGTACCGTTTCTTTTATCAATTTATATTATAGTACTTCAGTGTGATTTTATTACATTTTATTTTAGACCATAATAATTTCTTACTTTAAAAAAATATAAACGTATTTCTCTGAAAATGTTAAAATATAAATTCACAATTTAAGTGAAAATTTAAATTGCATTACAAAATATGAAAATTGCGTACACATGATAACATTAACATAACTTCAGGAAAAAAAGGTAAATACTAAAATTGATCCAAAGGAATATTTTGTGAATTTTGTGATTGTTGTTGTCTCCTCATTGCAATTCCATTCATTCTCCAGTTGTGGTACTGAAGTTGTTGTTCATTCATGTGGGTAGTGTCCATGCTCATAATTGAATCGTCCTCCAATCTCTGTTGCCTCTCCTCCATTCGAATCTTCCTTTCTTCTTCACGAGCAGCCCTTTCATCATCGCGTTTTCGTAAAGCAACCAATTGACTTATGTGATCCTCAACTCGAATTCTCGACTCATGGGCTTCTTTTGTATAAAATAAATTTTCTGCATCAATCTTCTTCGCCTTTTCAAGGGATGCTTGTGCAGTAGCAAGTGCTTCCGCATGATTTTTTTTTTTTGCAAGCTTTTCAGCCTTCCTCCCTATCGGTCGATCGCCCGGCGATTCAATATCAATAGGGGATGAATCATCACATAAGTTTATAGATGATGACCCACCATATTCAGGACCAAATCGCGAATGTTGAGTATTTTGAGACGTTGTCGACAAATCATACTTTTTGTGATGCTTCAGAATTTGGTAACATCGATCAAATGTAAATTGTTTACCCTTCTGTGACAGATAAGCTTGTCGTGCCATATTAATCTGTGTTGCAGTTAAAAAAATGAATTAATTAAATGAACTAAATTAAACTATAGTTTATTTATATATATAATTATGTATATATATAAAACAAAAAAATTGCTTACCACATCCATTTCATTTGTTCCACTGGCTTGATGTTGCATAGCATGTGAAAGTTTTCCAACATATAACACAACAGCTTTATTAATATAAGAGAAGCGTGACTGGAGAGATCCTGAGGGTCTTTCATAAACAATCCCAGGTTGTTTGTGATATTCAATTGCAATAGCATCCCAAAATCTATCAATTGTTTGAGAACTTCCAACTATGGCATTTGTACTTACAGTAATGTATGATCGGCATAATGCTTCATCTTCATATGGAGACATATTTGTTCCACGCACACGATTTGCCATTTTGCACTTGTACTAAATTTACAAAGTTCTATCTAACTTTGTTTTTTTCCCTCACCTCTTTTTTTTTTATTTCCTACTTCTGGGAGAAATGTTGCAACAAGTGAGGAAAAAAAATGGTGTGCAAGACTTGATTTTATAGATAAAAAAATTTGGCACTTAAATAATACAAAAACAATAATTGGTTTAAAATAGACACTTTAATAACTTATTTACAATTTCACCCCCTAAAGTTAAAAAGTTAACTTTAACTTTAACATCATCCAAACTAATCTAAAGCAAGCAACGAAAATATGGGAAAAATAATAATAATAATAATGGCTCATACGAAGGTGTGTCATTCGTATAGGTCATACGAATGTGACACACTCGTATGACTCATACGAGTGACACACATTCGTATGATTCAATTTTTTTTGTATACGAGTGTGCTAAATTCGAATCATTTCGTACGAGTGTCCCAAATTCGTATGACTAAAAATTAGTGAAATGGTAAATTTGCCCGGTCGGTACCCTACCTGCCAAAATTTTAACCTACCATTGTCTCCGCTGTGAACGGGGTAGGGTAAATCTAACCTTTTACCCTACCCGATACAGATGCTCTAATAAGTGATAATCGGTCTGGGAAATGTAATTCAATGGCTATACTCCCTAATTGTCATGACTTTAAATCCAAAAATTAAAATTAGATAAAAAATATATATTTGAAACCTACTTATCGAGATCTATAAAATAAGATTTATTGTGACTATTTTTTGAAATATTTTTATGAAATTTTTTAATTTGTTGAAAAAAACTCAAACAAAAACTAAATTCACTTTTCAATATTTTTCCAAATTCTACCGAACACCATATTTTAAAAATTCAACTTAAAAACTCAACTTAAAACATCACCTAATGGTTTTCATGTTTTAGGGATTATATGTATACATGAAGATTTACCAAAACAGGGGTTCATTGGGTGCATAAAACAAAGTGTGCAACCCCAGATGCTTTAGAGTGCTGAGGATACAGGCATGTTGATGCGTATTTTGGTTTGTCTTTAGATATGTCCAAGTACGGTGTCCATTGTATACCAAAATTATTTTATAATGGGGTTTCTGTAATAAGCTTTGTAATGTATTTTGATGAGGAAGAAGACCAAATAATATTTATATGTATTATAATTTAAAAAGGAATTATATTTGGATTAAGAATCTTAATTAAAATAGAATCTAAATTGATACAATTATAATTTAATTTTAATTGGTGGATATACTTATCAAATTTAAAATGGGTAATATTGTAAAACTTTGTCAAAAAATTCCATGATTTAGAAGTGGATTAATTGCAAGATATGGCGGATAGAAAAAAAATCAACCTTTTATCTATCTATATATAAGTTTCACAGTTATATCCTTTTGACCATTAAATAAGTTAAAATTAATATTTTAATAAAAGTAAATTAACATAAAATAAGACTAATGATTTAAAGAGGAGAAAATGTTCCTTAGCATACAATTGTATGTATATCATATGAACAACAATTACATTCCAATCATAAACCTGCAAAAGAAATGTTAAAAATGAGTAGTAGGAATGGCAACGGGACAATTTCGCTTAAATCCAAAACCGAACTGCATTTTTTTATCCCGGACTGAAACCACCATGGTTTTTTTTAAACAAAAAAACCGAAACTGCCCTAGGTTAATTTACGGTTAACCGAATCCGAACCGCCCCATTCCAAATATACTAATTACGGGTTAGTCGTCCCGCCCCGACTCGAAAAACCATTATTTAAAAAAAAAATTGGACAAACAAAAGTAGCATTCTTCAAATATAAGGTAGTAGCCAATTAAACAAAAGTTAAACTAATTAAACTTCAAACAAATTAATTAATTAAGTATCCATTCTTCAAAAACTACAAATAACTTTAAAAGTTCAAATCTTGACACACAATTGTTCTCTTACTACTCAGTACTCACTCATCAGTCATCCCCTTCGAGGATATCTTTATACATGGCATGTGCTCCTTTTTATTTTTTTCTCTAATTTATTATTCCTGTTCCTTTTTAAAAGTGAATATATATATCACATATTTTTTTATAAGAATTTACTAGTTTTATCAGATTAATTATCTAGAAAAATATATATTTTTTATTGTAAAATTTAATATATTAATTATATTAATGTTATGGGAAAAAATTAACCCCTAATTTAAAACGTTATAATAAATAATAATATATTATAGACTCTTAATCTTAATTTAAATTGAAAAAAGATATGTATATGTATATATATATATATATATATGTATATTAGTTCAACCCTAGTTATCATTCCAACTTTTTTAGCAAAAAAGATAACCTATAATTTGAAGCTTTGAGATGGTCATGGGACCTTCTTACCTCAAGCAATCAAGTGGAGGAAGAGGAGGAGGAGGTCGGAGAGGCAGAGGGCGGTGCGCTGGTGGCTGGTGCCATTGGAGCTATGGAGGACCGAAGGTCGATTGAGGGAACTAGTGAAGCTGGTGCCTAGTGTTGGTGGGTTAAAATCTTAAAAAGAGATAGATGGCCGATTAGGGGGGGGGGGAGTGGCGGCTTAGATGTGGAAGGGAATAGCAATTTTTACTACAATATTAATTTACAATTAACGATTGAGAATAAGAAAAGACCTCTCAAAAAAATTCATGTTTGTCGAAATGGACCAGTAGACAATAATTGCTCTTACAAATGTGACATGGACATGTTAGGACTTCTAAAAGTCATTTTAACACTTTTTAGAGGGGAAAAGACAAATTAAACCATGAAGTTTGGGTATAGATTCAATTTCCCCTCTGATGTTTCAAAAAATGCAATGTATACCTTGAAGTTGCTACAGTGGTTCAATTGAGACCCTCGTCATACTTCCGTCCAAATAACTTGATGGAATGATGAGTTGGAAACTGATGTGGCAAAGTCCCGCCCAAGCTAATTGCTTATTCCTGCTCAATACACACCACGTGACTTTCATGTGAGAATCCAAGCTATATTAAAAAATACCTAGAGCATACAGCATTATTCCATCGGAAGAAAGAAAATGGAAGCTAATGGTCGACTGTGCTATTGTGGGAATCTCACTAGTCTTCGCACTTCGTGGATTGATTTAAATCCTGGAAGAAGATTCAGAAGTTGCAAATAATTTGGGGTAAAAACTTCAATCTTTGGTATTCTCTTTTTTGCTCCATATTAAACTATATTTCTTACTTTATTGTATAAATTTACAGACTGAAGGAGGTTATGGATTTTTCTCATGGTTTGACCTTTCATATTCTATTTTACTTTTGTTTATTAAACCCAAAGCATTGCACAAATTATTATATACAGCATATACACATATACCTATTTATATATATTTATATTCAATAACTCAAGAGTAGTATACTTACCATATTGTGGACTTTTTTTTTTCATTTTCATGATGCAAATATCGTTGCACAAAGCACATACTTTGCTTGATTAACAGTGAAGAACCCTAGGTTTTGGGAGAGGATTTTAAGCAATGGTTTTATATGATTTTAAGCATGAGTTTACTGTATTTTTACTGCTTTGATCGTATTTAGTAATGGGTTTTTAAGTCATGTGCAGGTCTTGTGGTATTTAGTTTGCCACGTCAGCTTCGATCTGACGAGTAGCAACTTTAAGGTATACATTGCATTTTTTGAAATAGCAGGAGAAAAATTGAATCTATACCCAAACTTCAAGGTTTAATTTGTCTTTTCCCCTTTTTAGAGAATTAATTTGTCTTTTCCCCCTTTTTAGAGAACAAAAATGATGGGTTTCTTCATGTTTGGTTGTAATCTGGTGGGAGGCCCAATTTATCAATGAACGTCAAGGCCCATAATCGAGAAGAATGATTGAGACCATTTTGCATAGAAAAATCATTTGCAGAATTGGACCTTATTTATAAGGCTTTTCATTCATGCCATGGAGAAAGAACGTAGCTGGATTCCAGCATGCGAAATAGAAAAAATCTTGGCCAGAAAAATTCATTTGGGCACATTCACAAAAACCAAATAACTTAAAACAAAATAATAATCATAACAGTAATAACGGTAACAAAACAACTTCTTGGAATTCACATGAATAATAAAATATCTTCCGGCCTCGTATTGGTAAAATTAAAAAATAATAAAAAAATAACACATTCATAGCGCACTTGGTTCCTTCCAGTGCACCAGCATCTTCAAAAATTCTTGCACCTGAAAAAGTTGTCCAAGTAAAATAGTGCAACAAAAACCAAAATAAATTGTAAATGAAATAGTAGACTCATATGCACATATATAGATCTAAGGATTTGCACCTCCGAAGGATCCCGGAGAGAGAAAAAGGCCTTGCTTTCTTTTGGGACTGGAGATACGAGAATTCCACAACCTCGATTCCCCTTCCGCAATACCTGTCAAGAGAATTCCACAGCATTGAGTGTGGTGGTCAAGCGTTGATTTTTTAATAGCCAGGTCCGGCCATGAGCTCTTAAAAACTATAACGGAAAGAAATAGTTCACATAATGCTAGTATTTACCTTGAATGCATCTTCATCTGTCCGATCATCTCCAATGTAAATCGGAAGCACATCTTTAATATTAGTTAGACCTGATTTTTTTTTACATACTTAAATTAATATACGCATAACAAGACAATATAGAAACTTCAAAATGTGAAACATTCGAGAAAACTTAATCTGAGATTTGGGATCTAGCTCACTCTAAAGTATTGTAGAAAATCTGGACTGTCAGTTTGCACCGGCAAGGAATCATTTAGGCAGAAACCACCCGACAAAATCTAAGCCGCCTACTACTATACTGACCATCCAGATTTCTTCGAATCTACTCTAGATGGAAGGCTGATGCAAAACATTTTTTGTACTCTAGAGTGATCAATAGGAGCCCAATTGTTAAAATTAAGTGATATGTTCACTTACCAAGTGATTCAAGCAGAAATTCAACAGCTTTCCCTTTGTCCCAATCAATCACAGGGCGGACTTCTAAAACCTATGAAGTTGGGGTAACTTATCTTAATTCATAAATGCTTAGAAGAGAAATAAGATTATATCGAGGTAAAAGGATAATAGCTAGCTAAAGTAGTACCTTCCGTCCATGAGTTAGTCGCAATTGAGGGTAATCTTTTAAGATATCATGAACACGTTGCGCAATTGTAGACCAACTCTATAGTTATTCAGCACCCAAGAGAAGAAAAAATCAGCAAAATGGTCTTTTCAACTTGTGAACCAAAATACCAAGAAAAAGAAAAAGAAAAACGTTGAGAAAATCTAGTTCATCTTCACCTTCTCTTCTACGTTACGATAGTGTACAGAAGCACAAAATTTGTGGTTTTCAACTTTTGCACCTTTGATATCCTTGGTATTCTGGACAAGGGATCTAAAAACCTGCGTAAAATGTTATTATAATTTCCATTTTAGTTGATAGAAGAAATATTGTTGTCTAATCATTTATTATTAATAAACGCAGTTTGATCAGTTCACCTCATCGATCATGGGTAAAAATCCCTTAGCAGGCTGGAATAAATTCACTTCCTTGCCCTACACATAAAAAACAGAATGGATTACAATAATATAATATGAAAAGGATTCAACAAAGAAAGTAAACAAATATGGAAGTGCAAGGGAATGTTCTTAAGAGCATGGTAATTATTGACACACCTGCTGGTTAGTAGATTTAATACAATTTGAATGGTCAGTGGACATGGAACCTTTAACCGAGAACATAATATCCATACCATGGCTACCGGCATAGTACAGTTCTGTTAGTCCTACCAACTCGTAAACCTTAAAAGAAAGAAGTATTGAAAAAAAAAAATCAATCACATTGAAGAAGAATATAGCAAATAGACAAATGAATCTAAAATCTGAAAATTCCTAAGCTCATTGACTATCATTTGGAGTAGAGACTCAAATTATACCTTATCGCGGTTTCTTCCACTAATGATTGCTGTTGGAAAATACTTTGCAGTAGATCTAACAGCGGAACGCATCTGCAAAAAATAAAGTAATCAAAATCTCTGCATTCACATGCAGGTGAACCATAAGACATATAAACATTTTAAGCAGTAGCTTGAACTTCCAAAACCATCTCCTTATCAGGTGGTCTCAAGATTGTAATTAAAGATTAATTTTGGTAAATTACACAGCTTAACCTAGTGTTAGAAACAGAACTCATAATTTGAGATGTGCTGAAAAAGAAAGCGAAAGTAGTCAAATGAGGTACGAGTAATGTTTATGAACATCAAAGAACAAATGTGTTCACTTACATTATCGGACATGAAAGCACGGTCAGGATCATCTACAATCGGAGAAAGAGTCCCGTCATAATCTAAAAATATTACTACCTTCTTATTCCTTGCACACTTTATGATGCTCTCAAAAGAGTTGAGGGCCGACGGGTAATTAACCTTTGAAAATAACAAAAATAGAAAAAGAAAAAAACTTGCAATGTTAAATTTACTATTTAAATTAAGTGAGTCTATAGATGAAAGGTAACAAATATAGAAAGAGAAATCAAGCATACCATCCAAGAGTGATAAGAACATTCCCTATCATCCGAAGCAACCTCGACATTAAAATCCTTCAATATCCTTTTACGAGGAGGTGAAGAAGATCTCATGGCGTCAAGCCAACCATTAGAACGGACATCGTCAAACGTGCCAGGTTTCTTCCTCGGAATTTTTCGCAAGCCAGACAAATACGGTGCTCCCGATTGAGAGTAAGGAAACATATTGGAATGGATCCCTAGTCTAGATTTGTTTATAGGAACGGGATCCGTAAGAACGGGGGAAGATTTCGTTGACTTTAGGTTCATTGGATGGAAGATTACTACAACGCTTTTACACAAATACACTAAAATTTATGGTATTAAACTTCCCCTTGATAATTACGAGTGAGATTTAGATATGTTGTTAGTGTGTAACCAGTTTAACCGACCCTCTTGTCGATGAAAAACCACCTCTTTAAAGTTTTCTTGTCACTGCTGCTGGGTGAGAAGTCCATCAAGCACTGTCCGCTGGAAATCTGATGACAAAAATTCCCCCATGTTACATGAGAATTTATTGAGGTTCAAGATAAAAGATTATATGAAATTTGATATTTCAATTGTATTATACCTCATCTCCAATGCTAAACTGCATTTATATCAGGTAGTCAATCATTCTCTGTTTTAATGTTTGTGATTTATATCCTCCTAAAAATCAGCAAACTGAACCCACCTTCTTGGCTGAAACAGGACATAGAGACTAAAAAAATTAGTTTCGACAATATTATAAAAATGAACCGGAAAATTGTTCAAACGAATGGAATAATTGCTGATCTCTAGGTTGTGTTCCTCAACAATAATTATAACATTTTGGACGAGCTGACGACAATGACACCAATAATTAGTTTTGAAGCAATATGATTCGGCTTCTTATTTTCCCCTACACTGTATATTATGAAAACATGCTTTGGCGTTATCATTTCCCTCCTGTATATTATGAAAACGTGATTAATCTATAAAGCCCAATGCCAATGAGGCAGTGGTGTCTTTTGTAAACCAAATACTTGAAACTTCAAAGGAAAAATTATTTTCAAGGGATTCATCAAAAGTCTGAGAAACATGAAATATTCATGACTAATTAATAATTTACCGCCCAACAAATATTAAAACCACAAAAACTACTCATTTTCGTGAAAAGAGTATAAGCAATGGCGAATGATCTATTTACATATGGTCCTAAGTAACTTTTGTTAAACTTAGCCTAACCTACACATTATGCTCACCAAATTTACAGTCCAGGGAAAATCGAGAATTAATTATAGACATGGTGATCCAAATTGTTACATTATATAATATAGAATGGATTGAATTAATTGGTGGGATATCTAGGTTACCCGTCTACATGAAATATGGTGAGCGAAATAGAGTAAATGTTGGAAGTCTTGAACACAATCTAAAAATAGTTGAAGGTGACACTATAAATAAAAAAAAAATAACAGAAAATAATTTGATTATGTTGATATATTGAGATATGAAACTACTAGAGATGTGGATCCAAAAAGGACACCTGTAGCTTCACATATAAATCTGAAACCATAAATTATAAAATGGAAAATGATGAACATAGACAAACAAACTCAATAAAGAAAACATAAAAAGACAATGAACGCATTAATCGTTCAATACTTTGCTTAGACTGTTGACATGACACCACAACCACCAAAGACTTTAGACCCTACCACCCTCGTGTGTGTGAGTGAGAGAGATAGTACAAAGCAATCAATATGCATAAAGTTATTTGTGATAGTCACTTCTTGACAAATCAAGAAACACCAATAAATAATTAGGATAAACAAATAGAAAAATATTAATCAAACTATTAATAATCTACTCACACCTACGTACATAAATATTTTTAGACAAAAATACTTTAAAATTAAGAGTACAATTTTTTTTCTAAACATAATAAATATACTAAATTTCAATCATAATTATTTAGTATACTGAAATTGATACGTGGTTGCAAATATACGAAAGTCAAATTTCCTCTAAGGGAGGAGGGGTAAAGAAATTCAAAATTGCCAGCTCCACAATTTGAGACAAAGATTAATAAGATGGCTTTTTCCTTTTATAAACAATTCTAGAAACAAAAGAAGCAAGTTAGAAAATTAGAATCCAACTGAAATTTTAGAACTAGGAAATGTTAGATGTTGGGTGAACTTTTCGGCGCTTAAAAATAGAGAATAAGTTCATTATAACTAAAAAGATTGGTTACTACGACACTAGTGGAATAAGTCAGACTTTTGAACTTTCAACCATCTTTGGATTCCCTTACTAAATAAAACCATGTGTTAGGCTTAGGAATCACAAGAAAGTAAAGATTCTATTAGGAGGCGTTATTTTCCACGAACTGAATCTGCTGACTTTCTTTTGTTTCCGTGGTAACCCAAGGAAACTTACGTACACAACAATGAAATTTCAAATATTCAATAGCTTACATCAACCAACAACACAAAATATGTTTAATTAAAAAAAGGAAATACTCTCTCAAATTTTATTTTTTTAAAAAAACATTAACTTCAATATAAGCCGCAGTAGTTAAGACACCAACAAATTTCTATGAAAAATATGGTAGATTTATACTTAATTACAAGATCCCGAAAAAGAATAGTGTATATACACGGTCAATCTCTAAAGCTGACTGGTACAAACATTTTAGGATTAAAATTATTAAAGATATAAGAGAGGTAAATTAAATATTTATATTGCAGTTTTAGTTTACTTTAGTGTATATATACATGCATGTACTAGTTGAAACTTTTGTCAAATATACTATAGACTTATGAAAAGATTTTGCAATCGCAATCTCAATTACACAATTTTTCTTTTTACCATCGGATATTTTAAAAATTCAAAGACTATTATCTTTTATTATACGGAAACATGTATACCTCGTGTGTATCGTGTATATATATATTGACAAAAAGGAACAAAACACAAGCGCATTATAATGCTAAAATTAAATTAAGGTTTGGTTTGTGGTGTAAATGAAATAAAAAGGCAAAATCAAAGTCAAAACAACAGCTGGCAACTGCAAATATATCAACAAACTATAAGCATAATTAGTTTTTTGCCAATGTCAAAAACCAAAAACTTAAAAGAAAGCTGGGGAAATTTCGTCCTCGCATCATTGTATAATAGAATTGAAGAAAATTCGCCCAAACGAAAAACAAAATTGAATCTAGAATACCTGATTCGCTGAAATTGTATAGATCAATCAACCAACTAACGACGAACCAGTGTCTTCATAAATCACAGTTTCGGACTCAATGTTCAAACCTACACCAAAGCATTTGAATTAGAGAGAGAGAGAGAGAGAGAGAGAGAGAGAGAGAGAGAGAGAAAAACACATAATTGACCGAGAAAATAAAAATTTTGACGAGAAACAAACAGAAAACGAAAGGGGGAGGAATGGAAGGGGGATATAATCTACCTCCAAAATAACGGCTGGAGCTGGTAATAAAACCCTAGAAATGGTAAAAAAATAAAGAGAGAAAGGGGGGAAGAAGGAAACGAGAAGAAACTAAATGGGCTATATATAGAGTTTGATAGCCCAAAAAAGACGTGCCCAACAAGGCAACTCAACCGCCCCTCCCCTTTTTTTCCAATCGGGAAAGCACTCAATTTTTACCATATCTTCCTTCCCCACCCTTGAACAAAAATACCTAGCTATTGATCGAATTCTTGAATAGCATGCGCAAGATTTCTCTTATTTTCAGTAAATCTATATTATGCTATTAATAATTAAAACAATATCTTATAGTTTTTATTTGTTTGGTAATGATTTGGTTAAACTAGATTAAACTCTTTGTTAATTAAATCGATTAAAAACGGATCATACACTTTACAATTTTAATTTTCAAACTTGAATTTTCCTTTACCCTATTAGAATTAAATGCTGTCAGCGATCTTTTATTTTTGCTGGTATTTTTCTTACCCTTTTAATAAAAAAATAATGAAATCGTTTATTTAAGACACGGATAGCAGCAATAAAAAAAAGAGATTGAAAAAAAAAATTAAGAATCAAATGCTAGGTCAATTAAGGAAAATGGAAGGTAACTGACACGTCTAGGTGTGACGTCAGGTGTGCGCAGGATGACGGCACCGCTCTACTATAAACCGCACCATTTGTCACGTCGTCAGAGGAGGTGGATACACGTGGCGAAGGGAGTGAGTAACCTTACGCGTGAGAAGCAGACGACATGTCTTGTGGGATCGTGTGACGCTAAAGCTGCGAATAGCTCATTTTTTTATTTTTATTTTTTTTTCTTTACGAAGTGTCTAGGTCAGCTTTTGCGCACCTCAACTAATTCTCGCTCGCGATTTTTGGCTGCCGCTGGTGAAATATTATTTTGACAATGCCAAGATTCGATCTTGAAAATTTCAAATCAACTTAAAATTATTCCAGTAACAATTTTATACCATTGAGACAAGAGGCTTTTAAGTTTTTCATTTTTGGGTCTGAAGTAACTTTTAAGTTTCCCCCCGGCCCGCCTTTTAATTCTCGTGCGTGGAATCACGTGGGCCACGATCCAAGCTGGAATCTCCACTTTTTGAGGTTTCGGTAAAAAGGTCGAATTTTATATTCTCATCCACACTTTCTACACAAACATATTTATTTGATATTAACTAGTTAGTGCTTATTTGTAATATATTAAAAGATAATTTATTGATAAATTAATTATAATTATTATTAAAACAATTTACAATATTAAAAGTATATATTATAATTTTTTAAAACAATATTATACTTTGAAAAAAAGCACAATTACTTTAATAATAGAGATACCAATTTCAAATAGTAATTTAACAATTTTTTAATCAATACATGATTATCATATTTAATCAGCCCCTGGACCACTTCAAAGAGTCACAAACCACACAATTACTAAATTTAAAAATTAGTTTAGACTAGGCCAGAAAGTTGACTAAATTGGTTTGTTCATTCAATAGAACCTTCTGAATACCTTATATATAGGGGAGGGAGGGGTGGAGGGATTTGTTCTCTATGAATATTTCCATTTTCAGCTATTTAAACGTAGGATGTTTTTATTTCTATACGCAAGATCTGACAGTTAATTTATATTATTAAATTAATTTGTATTATTTATTAAATTAATCTGTAATTATTAAAAAATTGATGAAAAAATATTAGGGCCCGTTCGGTAGCGTTTTTAGAACCCGTTTTTGTTTTTTGAGTTCAAAAACGGATAAAAAATGCGTTCGGTGGGATATTGACAAAAACGCGAAAAACGTTTTCGGAAAACGAATTCAAGTTTAAAGCATAAAACGCAAAAACGCCAAAATGACGTTTTCACCATTTTCAGTCTTGTAATCTTCATTTTCACTGTTTTCGTTCTCGGAAAATATTTTCACTATTTTCGTTCTCGGAAAATTCATTTTCTCATTTTCATTTTCTGAAAACATTCTCGGAAAACATTCTTCGAAAACGTTACCGAACGGGCCCTTATTGATTTAATTTTTACAAATATTATTTTATTAATAATTTAATACTAAAATATCAAATAATTTAATACTAGAAAAAAAAAGCAAACAATAAAGATGAAAAGTAAAAAAAATCAAGAAATGCAAATAGTCATCTTTTTGCCCCGTCTCTTCGTCTCCGGACTCGATCTCCGTTTCTAGCATGAAGCTTTGATTTTCGACAGGAGTTCGTCTCTCTTATAACATACGTTAACCCCAAAGTTCAAGAAATATCCACCACTTCAACCTCCCACAAAACCCAATCTTGTGTTGCAGTCCAAAAAGGGACATCATAAATAATAGAGTTTCTCTAAGGCAGGGTAGCCTTATGGCAAAATTTGGATTAACAGGTGCAATCGTAGTTTTTGAAGGCGACACCCTGACTGGGTAATACCCAAGCATAGTCCTTGCCAAACTCAAAGCATTCCTCGTTCCTTCTGCAAGCATAACAGAGATAATGCAACGTAACACCACCTCTACCCAATTGGTCAAAAACGTTGATGGCATACCCTCATCAGTAAACTCAAGAACGAATTGGGATCACCACAAAATAGCACACAAAGATAGCAATATGTATGGTTTCATTATTTATGGGATAATTAATGGGGTAATTGGGTATAAGAGCTCATTCTAATAATAATATAATTATAAAGGACATTTAAAAATTAAACATGTAAATTAAGGACACTGTACAAAAAAGACACTAATACCCCTTCCTTATAACATCTCACGTCTAATTATGACACTATCAGCAACTAGAAGGTGCTAAATGCATTTAGCACCTTCTGGACAGCAATCAAAAGGTGCTAAATGCACTCCAGAAAGTGCTAAATGCATTTAGCACCACCTGGACAGCAACCAGAAGGTGCTAAATGCATTTAGCACCCTTTGGACAGCAATCAAAAGGTGCTAAATGCACTTCAGAAGGTGCTAAATGCATTTAGCACTACCTATACAGCAACCAGAAGGTGGTAAATGCATTTAGTACCTTTTGGATAGTAATCAAAAGGTGCTAAATGCATTTAGCACCACCTGGACAGCAACCAGAAGGTGTTAAATGTATTTAGCACATTTTAGACAGCAATCAGAAGGTGCTAAATACGCTCCAGAAGGTGCTAAATACATTTAGCACCTTCTGAATAGCAATCAACAGGTGCTAAATGCGCTCCAGAAGGTGCTAAATGCATTTAGCACCTTCTAGACAACCTTCTGGACAGCAACCAGAAGGTGCTAAATGCATTTAACACCGTTTGAACAACAACCAAAATGTGCTAATATGATTTTAGCACCATTAAAAATCATAGAATAACAAAATTAATGAGATCAACATCCACTCTATTTATATATATAGATCGACGTAGCGATCGTAAAAAAAAAGTTACGATCAGAATTTTTTTTTTAACATCCCAGGTAGACTGTCGAAATTGGTCGATTTTGATAACAAAACGACTTCCGATCGTCTTGATTTACGCGATAATATAGTAACTTTGTCTTCTGAACAACATATTCAAAAATCAGCTAGATCCAACGGTTCAATCAAAAGTTATATCTGTTTTATGATTACCTCTGCAGAAAAAAAAAGGAGGAAGATGAGAACGGTGCTCTGATCCTCTAGGCGAAAAGATCGGAAAGTCAAGTGGTGGTGGTGGTGGAGGAGGAAGTGAGATCATTGGTCGGAGCTAGGTTAGTCTATTGATTTTAGAGAGAGAGAACAATGTATTTGATTTTAGAGAGAGAGATAAGAGAGAAGAAATGAGAATTGAAGAGAGAGAGAGAGAGAGAGAGAGAGAGAGAGATTTGTCATTTTTAACATTAACTTAAACTAATTAGGGGTATATTTGTCCATCAACATTTATCATTTTCCTTAAAATAAATTAATATTATAAAAAGTGTCCTTATTATAAAACCAAATTATGAAATTAGTACTACTTTTTTTTATTAAACATGAGTCCGTCCTTAGAGTTATAAAACATTACGAAGCGAGGCCCTATAACCCATTATCTCATAATATGGGTCCAAAGCAATTTTTGTAATTATAAATTAATTTTAATTGGTAAATATATTTATTAATTTTTAAAAAAGTAATATTGTGAAACTTTGTTCAAAATTTCTATAATTTAAGAGTGAATTAAGTACAAAATCTTGCAGATAAAAATAAAATCACCCTTAAACTTAATCTCTAATTTAGAGCCACACAACTTTTGCAATTAAATATTCGAGTCGCACTTAAGTATTGTTAGATTACTTGTCTGAATTTAAATTTGAAAAATATATTTGTTACTTTTCTAAATACAATAGATGTTAAATATATCTATTAGACTATTTAACCTTGTTTCATTTTCTGAAAGACTTTTTACGCTATAATACAATGGTTATATTTTGTTCTAACATATTGTGACACTTCAAAACCCAAATACACACTTTTTAGAGTGTAACACCGGGTAAATTTAACCATGTCTTTTGCATAAAGTTATTTATTAAAATATCAATATAGATAAAAAGATAATCTATTATTATAACTGTAGGAATATAAAATAAATTGTGACAATATATATATATATATTAAACTGAAAATAAGGTAAAAGAGCTTGCGTGATAATGTTTTTCTCAAAAAAACTAACAAATAATATTTTTTAGAAATAAGGGTCTATATATCATTATCATTCTGAGATAAGGACTTATTTATCAATTGTGTTTTAAAATAAAGGCTTTGACCGAATGCAAAATTTACTTTGTACTAAATTGTGTTTTGTGCAAACTTAACTTTGCAATAAAAAAAATTAATATAAATTTGTATTGCATGATGCGTTTATATTTTTTAACAATTATATTCTTATATTTCATTCATAAAACTTTAAAATACTGTCAAACAAATACAAATACATAGTAATATTTTAAAAAATAAATAGTGCAAACTTAATTTTGTATAACTCTGAAAAAATTATTATGTGCATTTTATTAATAAACAAGTTTTGAATATATAATTTCTTAAAATTATTCTAAAGTATTATCAATTAAACATTTATTTATAACAATATGCTAAAATACATATACTGCAAACTTGATTTTGCATGATTCCATAAAAAAAATAATTTAAAAATTTATTGCAAAGTTAACTTTGCAATTCTTTTAAAATTTAGTCAAATATAAGCTTTTAATTAAAAAAAAATATTATTCCTTAATTCTTTTGCAGAAAACTTTTTCGTTCTATATTTCAACATATCATATATTAAACAGCATTTATGGTATGTCTAGTTGAATTTGAGACGTGGAAAACAAAATTAACTTTAGAATTTTTGTAAGAAAAAACATTAATTACAAGTCAGTGACAAAGTGACATATTCAATTTGGACCCATTTTGACAAAGTGCCTTATTCAAACAGACGGAGGAAAGTGTAATAGTAAACTAAATCGACAAAGATGTTGTACCTTTAAACTATTATTTTGGTTTGGTATACCAAATAAAGCGGTTGAGAGAGTACAATTGATAATTTTTCTAGTTTTGAGTTGATACATATGCAAAATGTATACAAGTGAGTGTCGATTTGACGAAATTAAAAATATTTTTAATGTTTAAAATATTTAAGTAACCATTGTAAATGCGGGATGTACCTACCCCAATGTAAAACATTTTTCAATGTGGCAATAAATTCAATTTTGTCAATTTAATCTAATTAAAATATTATATATATATATATATTATTATTTTATATATAAATTTTTTTGTTAAGCTGAATTAATATTAGTGAATCTTTAGTTGGGGATGAAGAAAGTACCCATTTAAAATATGTAAGTGCCTATGTATTCGCTTGTGGCTCACTGACTTAAAGAGCATTATCAAGATTAGTTATTATACTAATATAAGTGGTGGGTTTAAGTCTTGTTGCTCTCCTCCCCTCTCCCTTCATCCCAGTTGAGCTTATTACCTCCTTACAAATTTGATATGCATTGCACATCACATTCGAGATTTTAATATTTCTTATATATGTTAGGGTTGGTAGGAGATTTAGATTTTATATATATGTGAGGGAGTTAAAGTTGCATAATAGTAGAATTCATGAAATCAAATTAAAAATGAATGAGATTTATAATTTATAGAGGATTCCATACAACTCACGCATTCACGTACAAGGATATAAAGGCATGGGTTTTAATTATAAGAGGTTAATATTTTTGTTAACTTCTCTTCGCATTTTAACCTATGAAATTTCTTTCTTCTACTTTTTTCCAAGGAAACCAAAAGTAATTTGACATAACAACAATCATGTACCCATAAAATTACATCTTTCATGCTGTCAATTCTAAAATATACAGTGTAATATTATTTATTCATTAAATTATAATATTTATATCAATTTCTCGAATCATATCGTGTTAATTGTGATATACTAGGTATTGCCCGTGCCGAACGGTACGGCCACATTAAAAAAAAAATTAACAGTTAAAAAATAGTGAAGATTGGGCAAAAAATACCTATTATCTAAGCAGTGTGCAATCCAAAACATATATTAAAAAAAAATGTATACACAACTTTTTCATTACTTAAATTTTAATTATATTAGCAGATGGTACCATTGGTTGTAACACTGGCTTACAAAATTAATGTGCCATTTGCCATCCCTAATCATTCACCATATAACAGCATTATATATTTTCAAATTTTAATTGTAAATATATGGTACCATTGGTAATAACATTAGTTTACAAAAGTAATATTTTTTTAAAATAAAATAAACTATTTAAATTTGTAAAAGATTAAATAAAAGCATATATTTTTTTATATTTTTAAACTAAAGGAAGAAATATGTTGGAACTGGACTTGAAACAAATAAATTGTTTAAAGAAAGAAAAGTGGGTTGCAATAGTTTTTCTTTAATTTATTTTTCTTTTGCACGTAATTTTATAATAATAATAATAATGGATCTTATTTTAAATATGCAAATTTTAATAATTTATAGTTTTTTGTTTTTAAAGTTAATGTATTTTAAATTTTGAAAAAAAGTTAATGAGAGAGAAAAGTGGGAGAGAGAGAGTAAATTGGTAGAACAAGAAAGAATAAATTTGTTGACTTCTTTAATTTGATTTCTTTTTGTAAATTAATGTGAATCGTTGATTAGATAATTTAGTGATATGATATATCTTTCCTTTATAATTAATATAGATAATTTTGTAAATTTACGTGCGTAGCCATTGATGCGTTAAGTGGGACCCATCTACGGATCCAACGCGGATACACGAGGAAAACTGTGACATGACTGTGGAAATTAGGCAAGTGGGTGAGAAACGGGTCCCAGTTCCAAGGCCAAAAGTCCAGCACACAAATGCCTTCGATGGATCTCCATGCATTTGAACGAAAACCAATCATTTGATCAATCAAAAGGCCTTGGTGACGTGCCCGCCACTCAGATGTAGACTAACTTCACCGTGGGTCCCTTGAAATTTAAAAAAAAACATTAGACCCACCACCGCCTACGAGCCAACGAGGAAACCGAATGTTGACGTGTCAGTGACACGAAATATGTATTTTACCTCGATGCTGACGCGGACTTTGACAGCCGACTTTGTGTATTTAGGGTCGGGCAAAATTTGTACTGCTTATAAAAAGGCAGTAATAAATGTACCATATTTTATTATTATTAATATCTTTTATATTTTACATTTTTTTATTATTAAAAAAATTATTACAAATATCTCACTCCATCACTCTCTAATTTAATATTTATAATTATATTAATACTATCTTGTTATTATGAGAGTATATTTATTGGTACTCGCTGAAATATTGAGTATCTCGTATTTCATCAATAATTTAAGATATGACCCATTTTTTTTAAATATATTCTTTCAATTTATGGTAAGTAAATGTGTTAATACTTTTTCGTCATTGAAAGTTTATGTTTATTGATACTCGCTCAACATTGAGTATTTAAAATTTCAACAATAACTTAAGTTACAGGTCAATTTTTAAAATATATTTGTCCAATTTATGGTGAGTCTATGTGGTAAAACTCTCCCATCATTGGGAGAGTATCTTCATTATTACTCGCTTGACATTAAGTATCTGAAACTTAAACAGATATGTGGGTATGTATTTTTTGTGTTTTTTTTAGAAGATATCTATATATATGTGCATTTTTTCCATTTTGTTTTTTGTTTTTTTCTTTCGTTTTAAAATATATTTATGTGTATGAATATATGTATGTTTTTAAGATGAAAAAGAATGAGGAGGAATAATCCATATTATTTTATTTTCGAATCTATATATATTTATGTATATATGTATGTTTTGAAGAAGATGAGGATCTAGATGAGGAGGAGGAGGAGGATGAGGAGAAGAAGAGCGTGGTGAGGGGGTAATGAAAGATTGCAATATTGTTTTGTTGTGATTAATGATTAATTAATAGTTAACATTTGGATAAAAAATTGAAATGAGAGGATGGTAGGAATAAAGTTTATTTTTATATTAATAAAATTTTTAGAGGGTGTTAGTGACAATAGAAGGGGGTGCATTTATCACCACCCCATATAATCTCCCAAGTCAAATAGTTTGTTGCATAGTTATTAAGATCCGGCCCGAATACCAACTCAATATAAATATGGGTTAGTAGGTTATCAGTCCAACCGATAAATAATCAATTGGACCAATTAAAATATATTTAGTTAAAAGTAATAACTATCATATTAAAATAAATATATTTTTTTCAATTAATATAAGAAACATAAATTATCAAAACGGAATTTATAAACTAGCTAGAGAGTTTAAAATTAAAAGATTCAAAGTTAAGCAATTAAAATAAATTAAAATTTTCATTCATATTAGTATAATAGAAACATGAATAAACTAATTTTCAGAGTTCAAGACAAAAGAAAAACCATTAACCAAATGCCTGACTTTATGCATTATTCATTTTCCATTAAATGCTCTTACTTTTGAATATCTCTTCACAATTGTATTCTGCACAGGGCCGATTGAATTGTCCCTTCGTGATTCTTTTCTCGCCATGCATCTCACTCAAATGATCTGCAGAAAAATAAGTTTCTAGTCTTATATACATCAATTATAAAACCCTAAACCTATATTAAATTAATTATTAGTTAAATAATTTTTGGAGTTTAGAATTGAAAACTTCCTTTATCTAATTGCTAACCCATCCCTGTTTCAAAAAAAAAAAATTGCTAACCCACCCCGTTTATTGCCTAATTTAGCAGGTTGGGTCTGATAACTATGGTTCGTTCTTTAGATGCCAGAGAACATGCGTGATTTTCATACACATAAATTAAATAAAAAGATTTATGACATAGCTCGGTGATTAAAATTATATTTACGATTTAAAAAAAAATGGGTTTGAACTGTAAAAACAATAGGTCTGACTTTATAAGAAAGTTCAAACAAGATGTTTGAATTAAAAAGCCTTTGAAAGAAATTTATATTGCAGGGAAAATTGTGGTTCAATTTGTATTTGTGATATTTTGGGGGTTGGTTTCGTGAGTAAGGTTCTTGGTGCTTTGGCTTCAAATGGTACTTTGTAAATTTTCGAGGCTTGATGCGGGTGTTCTAGTTTCTCTTTAGTCGGCTCTGTTCTTCGAATCTAAATTGGTGCTATCTTTCTACTTCTTTCTATATATACATTAATTTGTTGGATTTGATAGTATTTGATTCGCAACTTTGATTTGTTTGGAAAAAGTTTCAATGATTTTGCATTATTGATTTAATAAGCGGAAAATGGTTTTTCATTCGTAAGTTTGATCAAAACATGTTTGTTTTTGTTGTGTTTTTTGCTCGGTTCCAAACCTAAGAAAAAGATGAGTTTTGTTGGAAATTGGATTTTTTGGCTTGTAATCAAACTTGCAGAAAAAGTGCAAAATAGAATTTGCACTAAACAGAAGTAAAGATTGCACGCGGAAAAAGTGCAAAAACGATTTTGCACTCTTTTTGCGCCTACGCGGAAAAGGTGCAAAATCCGTTTTGCACTTGGACAGAAAAATAGGTTTCCTTATCAAACTTGGTTTCCTTGTTTATTTTGATCTCTATTACCTTGTTAATAGTCTCCATATTTACGTAGAATTGTTATTACCTTATTCTAGATTGGATGGACTCTATTATATTGTTATATATAGATAGAATCATTCAATAGATTAAGGCAATAAAAAAGAGATATTATTCTTTCTGTGGGATTTATGGGAGAGTTTATCTTGTTGTGAGAGAGATAGGTTAAAGGGCTGTTGATTTTCTTCTTCTATGAGAGCTTTGAGTGCAATAATTCTTGTGATAGATTTTGTAATCGTTTTTAAAGAATTAGTGAAATCTTCGTTTGTCAAATATTGTGTGTTCTATTATCTATCTTCTTGCTTTTTTCTCATCCATATTATCTTTAGTTATTAATATCCACTATTTGAATTACGATCCGTGGCGTGATTTATTGTTAATAATCATAACAAGTGGTATCAGAACGTGGTATTCAAGGAGGTGTGTGTTATAATGGAGAAATCTTATAGGATGGAGAAGTTTGATGGAATCATGGATTTCAGTCTATGACAGATGAGTATGAAAGACTATCTCGTAGTGCTGAACTTGAATGATGCCCTAGAAGGTCCACCAATGGTGGAACAAAAGAAGAAGGATTCGGATGATATGAAACTGGTTGAGGTTATTGATGAAAAGTGGAAAAAGATGGACAAGAAGTGCTTGTCAGAAATCCGTCTCCATCTCACGACGAAGGTTCAAGGTCATGCTTCAATCAAGGAGGCTACATCAACAAAACAGCAATGGGAGTCTTTTCAAGATTTGTTCATGGTTAAGACGATGACGAATAAGATCTATATCAAAGGTCTTATACATGATATGAGGATGGAAGAGAATACTCCGATTATGGATCATATTTCTGCTTTTGATTCATTATGCTTAAGACTCGAAGCTGTATGTGAAGAATTGAAAGATCAAGATAAAGCCTTGCAACTAATTTGGATTTTACCAAGTTCGTACAAGACGCTAATTCAGAACTTTATGAGTAGATCATCTTTCACCACCTTGGAGGTGTGTCAAGCTTTGTCTGTGGAAGAGGTGATGAGAAATAGGGATCGAATCAATACCGTTTAAGAAGGCGCGTTTGTAGCGAATGAAAAGAAAGGCTCTAACAAAGGACGGAAGACTATCTTTAAAAGAGATTGCTTTAAATGTGGTCAATCGGGCCATTGTGCTAGGGACTGCCCAAGGAAGAAGGATGACATCAGGGAAAAATCGGCTACTAACCCTGATAGAACCGCAACCATTGCGATGACTTCTTATGATAAAGAAGTCGATCTTACAGATGTTCTACTGATGCCTGTAAGCCTTACTGGTCAGGGAGGATGGTTCTTGGATTGCGGTGCCGCTATGCATGTTTGCAACAATCGTTCATTGTATAGCACATATGAAGATTGTAGCGGATTTGTCTACATGGGGATGGCTCCAGATTACTAGTTCGTGGAGTTGGTGAAGTCCGCCTGGAATTGTTTGATGACTCAGTTCAAACAATCATAAATGTCAGACATGTGCCGGAGATAAAGTGGAATATAATAAGTCTCTCTAGATTAGAATCACTTGGAATGTGGTACTCTATTCAAGGTAGAGTATTGAGCGTGTATCATGGCGACAATGTAGTCTTGAAGGCAAGTCATTGCGGGAGTTTGTATAGATTACATGAGAGAGTTGTACATAATGGTGCTCGGAAACCAAGAAGCGTATGTTCCGGTGGTGCAAACGCAACAAGGATAAGTTATGGCTTAGGTGGTGGTTCTAGACCGTTGACAACTCAAAGTTACGTGCCAGTGATGGTGTCCAATACGGACATGGTCTGATCATCAACATAGATAATCGAATGTGGCTCAATCATTAACATAGATGGTTGAGTGGCCCTTGTAAAGGGTGAGACAAAGAAGATTTCATGTGTCATCAAAGCGAAGAAGAAGAAGATAGCGGTTGGTTTTGTTACCTTCGCAAAATATGGTGATTGTTGTGTTTTTTCTCGGTTCTAAACCCAAGAAAAAGATGAGTTTTGTTGGAAATCGATTTTTTTGGCTTGTAATCAAACTTGTAGAAAAAGTGCAAAATGGAATTTGCACTAAACAGAAGTAAAGATTGCACGCGGAAAAAGTGCAAAAACGATTTTGCACTCTTTTTGCGCCTACGCGGAAAAGGTGCAAAATCCGTTTTGCACTTGGATGGAAAAAATAGGTTTCCTTATCAAACTTGGTTTCCTTGTTTATTTTGGTATCTATTACCTTGTTAATAGTCTCCATATTTACGTAGAATTGTTATTACCTTATTCTAGATTGGATGGACTCTATTATATTGTTATATATAGATAGAATCATTTAATAGATTAAGGCAATAAAAAATAGATATTCTTCTTTCTGTGGGATTTATGGGAGAGTTCATCTTGTTGTGAGAGAGAGAGGTTAAAAGGCTATTGATTTTCTTCTTCTGTGTGAGCTTTGAGTGCAATAATTCTTGTGATAGATTTTGTAATCGTTTTCAAAGAATTAGTGAAATCTTCGTTTGTCGAATATTGTGTGTTTTATTATCTATCTTCTTGCTTTTTTCTCGTCCATATTATCTCTAGTTATTAATATCCACTATTTGAATTACGATCCGTGGCGTGATTTATTGTTAATAATCAGAACAGTTTTTACTGTTTAAAGAGATTTGGATCTATCGAGTTTTGTTTGTCTTGTGTAAAGCAACCTATATCTTGGTTGTGTGATTGGAGGACTGGGTGAAAGAATTTGTTGTGCTTTGTCTTCACTAGTAACCGGTGGTTTGCATAGGACTATTTGCAAGCGCATTTGTGTTTTTATTTCCTTCTTATACTCTTTAAATCATGTAGTGAATTTAGGTGGGGAGGTTGGGAGCCTCTGTGGATTTTTCCTATCCCCCGGTTGGATAGGTTTTTACCACATAAATTGCTATGTGCTTGTGTGATTGCTTGTGGTGTTGTTGATTTTGATTAAGGCTTAATTACACGGGAACAATAATAACAAGTTTTTTTAACAACTTATCTAGAAAGTTTTCTGCAATATAATTTTTTTTCAAAGGCTTTTTAATTTAAACATGCATCTTGTTTGAACTTTCTCATAAGTCAGACCTATTGTTTTTACATGAACCATATAACTGATATGTTTTCTTCAAAAGTAATGATGATAGGTAAACTAAAATTTAGTTTCATATATAACATAATTCAATCACTATCAAAATTTATAGATAGTGATTTAATTATAAAGAAACCCATCGGAATTTAAAACTCTCCGGTTGCTAGTACTATAAGAAATTCTCTCTGTTCGTAATTATTGCAGTACATAGCTAGTAGTACAAGCCTATTCTTAACAACATTGAGAAAAAGAAAAAAAAAATAGATGTATTAATTATCAGAGCAATATTATACTTAATTTTAAAGCACAAAGTACACTCAATCATTTTATTAATTACTTTTGGTCAGCATGTGGATTTAACTTGACTATTCTTAACAACAGGTAATTTTATGTAACAACTTTTTCAACATTCTCCTGCAAAGAGTACTTCCCGTGCAAGAAACTTCTTAATTAGGTCGAAAAATCTTAATTAACGTACAATAATTGATATGCATGTATGGATAGTTAAGGGCCATTTAAGAATGTTATTTATATATATATACATATTAAAAATTAATTTACAACATAATGAACCTATGGGCGAGCAATGTCGAAAGTAGACTAACTAGGCGGTGCCCAACATTTTGGTAAAACAAATTAATAAGCGTGGCCAGCTATAATTGACCACAAAATTAATTATTTGGTTTCATAGATTTTAAGTTAGAAATCGATGTATAAAAGTCATTGATACACCAGTCACACCCAACTAATGAATTTCTTTCCCATTTTCGTCTCAATTACGTACCCTCGCATTAATCGTCAAACTAAAACATATCTACTGATTTCCAAGTCTAGTGATCAATAGTGTAGAATATATAGTTATATTTCTTTTCTTATGACAAAAATATTATCGTTTGTAAAAAGTACGTGTTAAATATTCTATAAACAAAAATCAAGTAATTCTGAGTTTATAAAGTCGTTTTGGGCCGGTATGCAAGGTGACCTGATCGATTTTTTTTATTTATAAACAATGAGAAATCGTGATGAAATAACATTATTATTTTTATTATTATTATTTCTGAATTTTTTAAAAGTGATAATCAAAATACCAAGTTGGGGTTCACATATATAAGAACATCTATCCACAACAATGGAAGAATATATATAAAGACAATTGGCTCAATTACTTTTAGAAATTTATTATTTCAGCATTAAATTTATCTCAAAAAATTTATAATATTTTAGTATTGGTTAAGTTTGTCCTCTTTTAATCCTAAAAGATATTATTAATACTAATTTTAACCTTTTTAATTTTAAAAAAGATGATATTAATAATTTTTCCGCCTCTCAAAATATTATTGGCTCTGCCCTTGCTTACCCATTGTGCGCGCATAATTAGCACTCTCATGTGTCTTTCTTTGTCAACCATTATATAATGTATGTCTCATTGTCTTGTTTACTAACGACAACTTTATTAATTTGCCTAATTCGCATTTAATTTCCTCTTAAATTCTTGAACAATGTAGCCTTATTCGTTAGTTATGGAAAAATATTGTGTTTAAGACCCTTTTGATGCGGCTTGGGATTGTACTAGTGGTGAAGTGAGAATTGGCGTGGTAATTAGGGATCATGTACTGTTTAAGTATGGCTGGGGGTAGAGTCGCGTCGGTTGAGATTGTAGAGCTAATGGCAGCCACGAGAGGCCATCACTTTTGCATATATGGGAAGCGGAATTTAGAGATTTTATCCTGAAGGGCGATAATATGGTTGTTATGAATGCAATACACTCTAATGAGGTTAGCCTAGCTCTCTTCTAACGGCATCATATATAGTAGCCGACGTGGTTCAATTGGGTCTTACATGTAATAGAGTGAGTTTTTGTTGTCAAAAGAGAGGGTAATTGTATACCTCACTCTTTAGCCAAGTATACTAGCTAGAAAGGTACTCAGCTTTGTGACCTAGTTAAACAACCCACTCTAATAGTTTGTAAGTGTTTTATCTGCTGATATATCTTATTGTCTGATAATTTTTCTAAAAAAACAAGGACTCTTCAATCATATTGATAGGCTGTTACTACTTTTTTTTTTCTTTCTTCTGAACATGATTGTGTTAATTGCTTAATTGACATGGACAAATTCATTATAATATCTACTTGTCGCCACTTTGCAACTTGCAAAATAGTCATGTGAGTAATTTGTCATTTTGATTAAATTAATCTAATGATCTTCCGCTTATAAACTGATTATAGGACTTTAAAAATAAAAAAAATAAAAAAACAGTTTTGGAGATCATTAATTTAAACGAAGGTGAGCTAGCTAGCATGGAGGCCAGGTGGTGTCTTTGATCAATAACGTTAATTTGTGGTTCCAGAATACCTTTATTCTTTAAACACCTCGTTAATTAAACAGTGTTTAAATAATTTGTTACATTCTTAATTTAAAGATAATTATTACCTATCTGCTAGATACTTAATTAGAGCTAGGCACTCTAAATAAAATGAGATTACAATGTAAATTTATGTTAAAAATATAACTATCTGAAACTAAAGTGGATGTAAATTAATTTATTTTATGTTGGATTTTTCGGAACCAACTGCAGATATTACTGGTCGGGCATACAGAATTATCTGCTTAATTATTTCATTTTAGTACTATTGTTCGTATATTATTGTTTAACGTAACGTTAAATATTTATTGGCACAAGTTGCATTATATAAACGACAGTGTTGTACTGGAGAACCATGTGGATCCATCAACTGATTTATTCCTTTTTAGTATTGTTTTGATTACCAAGCACTACAATTTAAGAATCACATGTTGCTTCAAAAAGATGATTATTAAATTTAATACTTAGCTACAAGGATAATGTAATTATTAAAATAAAATAAGGACATCCGCAAAGCCGTTAAGGTAAATAGAAATCTTGGTGTTAATTTCCTTTTATGGACAACATTTGTTTAAAAGAAAGTATCTATTAAAACCTAGTTAAGCAACACGTGAAGATGAAGATGATCAACTTTTTTTTATTATAATTGATCACATATAGGACAATTAGCTGATCATAATTAATGGTTTAAAATTTTCTATTAAATTACTCCAACATAAAAAATTAGTAATAGACCACAAATATTCAACGACCAAAAATGCAAATATACCTATATAAATACAAATGTCAATTTTTTGTTAAGTTTCTAGATATATGATCATCATGGATATAATCTTCCCTCAATTTATTTATTTTAAAAAAAATAAACCTATCTACCTTATCAAAAGTAAAAAATCGTTGTTTGGTAAAAGAAAATTACATTTAAAATAGAATCATATATGTATATATAGTTTTGGATCTGGTACAAATCAATTGAATTTTCAGTGATCAATTTTCGTCTCAAAAATATAGGAATATGAATTTAGCAACAGTCGCTAAAGGAAAGTTATTATACGCGTCTGTACAAACATAAATCTATTTACGTATATATTACGTATTTGCTAAAGTACAAAAATTTCCCCGACTCATTGATTGTCATCTGCCTGCTTATACATTGACCACCAAATGCTTGGGGACAAATATTATTAATTGATTGGTTTTTTAATTATTAAATTTAAAATCCTTAAAATTTTGTGAGCTGGAACTCACGTTGGACATGACTGGTGCCATATATTTCTTGTTTGTTGGCGTATCTTCTTTTAATTCAGAAGCCTTTTCATATCAGAAGCCTTTTTCATAGGCAACTTGTCTAGTATCACGTGAATAAGAGTGTATTTAATGTCGTGTAAATTAATTTTATCTTATAAACAACTTTTTTTTCTCTGTCGCGTATATAATGCATATGAACATGAATTAATGACAACTTAACATATTAGCATTTATACTTCAACTCATAAAAAGCTCAACATTACAATCCTTTTTGTGCTCACTTTTCATAAAGCATTCACATGGTTTCCATGATTGTGGATATACGTTTTTGTGATAATATTTCTTAGGGGTGTTGTCGGAAATCCGTAAATCGAACGAACGAACCGAACCGATCCGTTGCGATTTGAAAATTTTCGAATTGAAAAAAAAAATCAAAATCAAAAACCGAAACCGATTGATTTGGGTCGGTATGAGTTGGGGATTCGGGGTCCCTGAATTGGACCGAAAAAACCGAATCTTTAAAAAAAAAAATTTGTTAACTTAATGTAATTACTTAAGTTGTCTTACAATATGTTGAAAAAAAAAGAAAACTTTCTTACAATATTTACATTATATAAATGACCTAACCCTATGGATTATTTACATTTATAAATAATTACTTAAGCTAATTATTAAAATAAATACAAAAAAAAAATCGAATAAGACCGAACCGGACCGAAACCGAATAATTTGGGGAGGATTTGGGTTTCATAGGTACAAAAACCGAACCGAACCGAAACCGAACTATAAAGTTTGGAGTACCCTAGTTTATACCCCGACCGAAACCGAAAACACCCATAATATTTCTTCGTCTTTCATATAAGAATCTTTATATTATTAATTATAGATGATCCTACAAAAAATCAAGCTTTTCCCATAGTCAATTTACCAAATTCACGAGCTGTTTATATTAAGATTAATGCATGTATATGTAAAAAGTGAGCAAACGCAAACTCTAAATTTAAAATATAGGCGAGCACTTACTAATTGTGTATTAAATTTTTATTGTAACATTTTTTAAAGTAAGAATTCACTATTTATTTTGAGGATATTTTAAATATATATATAGAGTTAGGCTATAAATATGGATTCTCTCACCTAAATAAAAAGAAGGGATTATCATTTAGAGCAGTAAATTAATGAATATTTTATGAAAATTTGTAAAGATGGACTATATAGTAAGTAGATCACCTCTACAAAAATTTATAAAAAAATTCAACTTACAAGTAAGCATTTTGAAAAATTGATATATATGTACATTTTCGGTCGTTAATTTTTTTTATGATCATCCCACCAATTTATAGGTTGAATTTTTTTTTATGAAATTTGATAAAATTAATCTACTTATAATATAAATCATCTCTACAAAACCTAAATTGTGAATCAAATAAACGTTCCAAATGATCGCCGCTTCTTTTTGTTAAAAAGATAAAATTCGTTTTTTTAACTTAATTATATATATATTCATCCTCGATTAGAGTGCCTTTCCTAGCCATATATAATTAATTTGTAACCTCAGTCTGGATAAGGAGAGATGTTCACAAATAACCTGCCGCCAGCTTCTTGTTTTAACGTTCGAAATAAACTACCTATTTAATTATTTTTAGTTAAAAACCTGGCCCAGCCTCAACTGCAATTAATCTATATTTAATTCCTCCTCGTTAATCTCATTCACACCTGTCCAAAAAGTTTATTTATCATCAAGTTGGATTATACTCCCAAGTTCTCGTCTTACAAGTCCACTGTTTATTTTTAGAATACTTTTAAATGATGAGTCTGCTTCATAGAAAACAAAAGCTTTGTTATAAGGGGACTAATTTAGTTAATTTAACATAAACTTTTAATTGATATTAATTTAGGGACAATTCCAGCCTATCTATATAGTGTCATCAATAGTATGTTAAAATTCTGAACTTTGCCAATATTAATTATATATGTTAAAATTTGTGTATTAATTTTAAAAATATATGTGTTAAAGCAGTTAAATATGAACTCTTAATTTGTATTTATTTAACTTAATTGTTGCTTGCATAGGAAACCCCAATCTCTCTCTTGTGATTAATTAGCAGGGCAACTTAATTGCCATGGTTGCAGAGGTATCAAGCCTCGATTATTTGGAAATAAGCGGTTCAAGTGTAAGTTTAAATTAACCACTAACTAATGTATATTCAGGTTATTGTTATGTTCTTATATGGCAGAAGAGGAATTTGATTAATACTGTTCACACTATATATAGACACTCGGTATTGTCTGTGGTGAACGGCACAAAGGCATAAAAAATATTAATAATTTAAAAATATTAAGATCGAAAAAAAACAACAGTGTCTGATCATCGGTCCAAAATATATATTAAGAAAACTATATATTCAAAAAATTAAACAACAAAATAGCAAAGTTATGAATTAAATATTGTTATCCTTGAGATGGCAATAGGTTGGATTTTACTAAACTTACATAAATTATCTATCATAGTCACATATAGAGAATTAAAGATGGTTTAGGAAATGTGAACTCGAGCTACCTAATGAATATCCGTCCCGACCCGACTTAGGTGCATTTTACATTTAAATCCAAACCAATCTTCAAGGATGAAACTACACATAACCGGGGATTGTGGGGTGAATTTTTGTGTACTTTCGTATATGTATGGTCATGGTCCCCTAGACTTTGGCGTGCCTTCATATACTCTCCTCAAATGGTCAATTTTCAAATTTATTAGGAACATATTTAGAGATAAAATAAAAAGATTAGCCCCTTTAAAATTAATTTATGGTTTCGTCCCTGCCCGTCTTGTCGACTCATCAGAGTTGAGTTGGACTCTTTTGACATTCCTAACCATTCACCTGTATATACAAAAATTCAAATTTATAAAAAGAGTTATTTGTCATTGTTGTATTAAATGAAAAATTAAATTTATTTAAATGATATTTAAAAAAATGATTTACGTTATCATCAGTACAACATTATATACTAAAAAAATACCATTCTTAGACCATCTCTGCTCCAAAAGCTAAAAGTGGAAATATCTATTTTTTTCATGCCGCACCTGACAGTGTAAAAAGCTAAAAGTTAATGAAAAGGTGTAAACACAAACCAAATTTAGCAGTCAACAATTTTATATACTACACAAGGCATGATAGATCGGGGCAAGGAAAAAAGCCTTCCACTGAGGCAGAATTTTTGCACTCCCACGGCACATCAATATTGTTACTATGTTGTTTGTCGTGTGAATGCATTAATATTATTGTGGTGGTGTTTTGGGTCTATTGAGTGCATTAATATTATTACTATGTTGTTTGTGGTACATATGAAGAAGGTGTGAGGGAGGAGGAGGTTGATGGAGATGGAGATATGTGAGGGTATGCGAAGCTAAACGTGAAGCATAAAAATTGGAATATCAACAAGACACCACTACCACGACTCATGATGTGTTGTGAGACAGTGTCCATTTGCACGACACATCATGTGTCAGCCAAAAATTTCATTTCTCTTCCGACACATGATGTGTCGTGGGAGCTATTTTTACCTTTTTTCCACTGCTTTTTGACCTTCGTTGATAAGCTAAATACCCACTTTTAATTATGCTACACTATTATACTAGCCATTAGAGATGGTCTTAGTAACATCATTTAGAAAAGTAATTAATATATATATATATATTTAACTATCTAAGTTTGTAAAATATTAAACAAATAATTTTGTTTTTTCAATTTTAAACTAGCAAAGAATTAGACCACAACTTGGTTTGGCATCCATTTAAACTGAAATTAAATTGATCTGAATGCAAGTTAAATGGAAAAAAAGTGGGTTACATTAGCTTTTTATAAATTTAAGTTTTACACATAACTTTGTAGTCATAGTAGGTCTTATTTTATAGATCTCTGAGTAGATTATAAATAAAAAACTTTTAGTAAAATATATTTTTTGTATTAAAGTTAATGTACTTTGAATTTTAAAATAAGAGAGGAAAGTGTGTGTGTGTGTGAGAGAAAGAGAGAGAGAGAGAGTAAATTGATGGAATAAGAAAGAAAAAATAGGTGACTTCTTTGATTTGATGTTTTAACACATCTAATGACCTAAAATTTATCTAGGATATTTATTATAACAAAATGTGAACCATTGATTTGATAAAATTGGTGATATAATGTTTTTGTGCCTTATAATATAATATAATATATTTCTCCTTATTTATTATATACTAGTAATGCCCATTCTTTCGGCACGAAAAAAATTTAATTAAGTTTACAAATTTTGAAAGAATTATGTATCGATGGTTAATGTCAGGTTTTTGGCAAGTTATGACAAATTCAACATCGACCCGTTTAAAAATATAATGAATCCGATCTCAATTCAAGGTTAAAAATGTGTCTTTTTTTTAGATGTACAAATCTTCATTATACCATTGCAATTTAAGACATTGCATTCACTGTAAACTCATTGACAGTCTGTACCATGATGTCCTTCACAGTCACACATTTGACATACATCAACACCCTTGCAAGCTTCAAACTCTTTAGCATCATTTCCACCTCCCATTAATTTGTATTATTCTATTGGTGGATGAAAATGATTTGTGATTGAGTTATATGATGTACGAATGTGTTGTATGTGGTGTTTATATTGCATGTGAATGAGTTATGATGCTAAAGCAAGGGGTGTATTTATATGCTTCATTTTAACGGCTAGTTGGTACAATCTACAATGGTAACTAGTGTTTCACAAGGGCATTTTAGGTACATTGTGTTAATTTTTCACTTACTTAACATGCTTGACCCGTTGACTGTGATGTTCCGTCCAAAATAGCGGCAAAAGCCAAAGAAAAAACAAAAATGGGTACCAAACTTAATTATGAAAATCAAATGGGGGACAAAATCCAAATAACCCAATTAAGTATAGTTAAAGTTTATTACAAATTAAGTAATAGACTATTTTTCTGGTTATTTATAAATATTTGTTTAGTTTATCACACAAATTAAAATTAATTAGAAGATAAATAATTGTTTAGTTTATCACATAATATGTGAGCTGTTGAATTAAAATATAAGCTCAAATTAAATCTTAGCCACCAGTTGAAAACATAAGTTAAAATTGCTGGACTGATCGTAGAGATTGGAGTGCTTCCAAAACTAGTTTAGTATTATGGTCCCTTATTTCGAGTATTCTGATGTCTTTCTAGGGTGTCCCTATATTCTCTCACGAGTCTTCTTTCAAGAATTTTTGAGGTGCCTATAATAAAACTTCTTGGAATAAGTCTCTTGGACAAGCACCGGTGTATGTTCGTAGCCCACGTGATGAAGATGATACTTTTCTTCGTATGAAAGCAACTGAGGAGTTGGCGTCTAAAAAGAAGATTATTCATGGATCTTCTCGTCATCGCACACGTCACTCTTCTAGTTCATTTAAGCACTCTGGAATCAAAGACATGTTGAAAAGAATGCTTCGAAAGATAGATTGTATTGTGTGTAATCAAGTTAAGCTTGCTCATAATCAGAAAATCCTTGGTTACCAAATCCACTACATCAGGACTCAACTGGTTTTTCTTGAGTTTCAGCATGAGTACGACGTCGAAGTAGGGACCGCTGAACCAGAACAAATGTCTGAAGAAAGTGAGGACAAAGGCGAGTCCTCCGATGCAGGTGAAGAAAGTCTCAATGAGCCCGAGAGTTCGGGATCGTAGTATAATGGGGAGGAGTGACTTGCTGCTATTTTAGAACACTGTCTATTATGTTTTACTTGACGCTTGTTTGTTATACCTTGATTATTAAAACTGCTCTTGTTTGTTACATTCCGGTTCCATGCTTAATTGTTACTATGCTTTATATTCTTGTCTTTGGCTATCCCTTACAAAAATAGGGTATATATTTATTTTGTTGAGGGGGATTTGAGTTGGAGTTTAGTTGATAATGCTTAATGTGTTGGTTTATCTTTTTAATCTCATGATTGCTTGATGCTGCCTTTCACGGTATTCTGTTAGAGCTTTAATATTTCAGGGTCTGCTTCAAGTGCATCCGCTGGAAGTTTGATATGTGTTGGCACGTCTTAAGTTTCAAGTAAAAATTTGTCTAGGCTTAAGTTTGTCTTTGTATAATTATAATTTCAATTAAGATCACGGGGTTATAGTTATCAAGTCATTAAGTCTGTATAGGATGTATTGTGTTTTGTCTCTGAATAGCCAAAGGGGGAGTTTGTAAGGTCTTTTGTTAGTTATCTAATTTCCTTCGACAAAATCACATTTTCTTTTGTAAAAATTCGTGGAGACAGAATCACTAAAATGTCGAAAACTTCAAGAGGCTCAATGTTCGTTTGAATATCCGAGGTGATGATATATGGCTTAAAAATGTTGTTACAAAACGTTAAAAGATTGTTTTATGTTGCCTTGATCAAATCTTTTATCTGCATAAAAGCTTCAGATCGATCCAGATTTATGGTGGATCGATCCGACAACAAAATTCCTCAAGTCAATTTCTTTTTCATTCGGATCGATCTAAGGTTTTGGTGGATCGATCCGGCGTGTGTCTGTGGTGGATCGATCCAAATTTTTGTGGATCGATCCGACAGTAATTTCTGGGCCAATCTTTTTATCGTAAAAATTACTTTGTTTTGGTAAGTTTCATATTTTTAAAAGGATTCTAATTTCTTTTCTTTTATAAATTAAGATCCTTTGGCCAGAAATAAGACACGCACTTTTGTATCAAAGTTCTCACTCTTCAAAGAGCAACTTTTCTCATCACACCACATATGGTTTGAATATATCTTCATGCCAATCTACTTGTTCTTTATTAAGAACAAATATCCCGTACCCGTTACTGAAGCGCGAGGCTGTCAAGAAGATCGGAGTAAGTCCGAAGCGTGTGATACGCTGTGTTCCAAATCGAGAGATTCGAGGAGAAAGATGTTGCACTAGAGGTTACTTCTAGAGTTGTTCTTGAGCGATTCAAGATGTGTACCTTTAGTCAGTCAGTGATTAATCGAGTCTATACCTCTTGTGATTTTTATACTGAAATTGTTTATTGAGGATTAGTCCTGCTTTATAGAGATACCTCGTTATATCTTGTCTTGATTATTTGATTTTCGTTTGCATACTAGACAAGATTAAACAAGCTTTTGGGATTAAAATTGGTAAACTCTTAAGTTTAAATTCTACTACGTTAATAAAATTGTTTTCCGCATATACCAGAGAACAATACACCTAAGTTAATTCACTCTGCACGCGTTCATAGTTTTTCATTAATAACATCATATTTGTTATAAGTTTATACCACCTGACATTAACTTTTATTTTATTTTCTTAATTTTTGTTTGTACTTTTTTATAATTAATTATGTTTTTTTTTCAAATAAATTGTTATTATAAATATGACTACTTGAATTTGTTGTGTCCACTGGCACATGGGTTAGGCCCAGGGTACCAATTGGGCCCGTCGGTCCCCTCACATAGTAACGATATTATCCCTAACTTAAATATTTTTAGCCACATGTATGAGGTTTTATCCTAAAATGCCTCATTACTAAGTGGTGACACTGTCCACGCAAATTACCATTCAACATTGTCCGCAAGATCGTCCACCATTGGTCAATGCCACCATTGATCGAATAGGGTGTACGTAGGCTATAACGACTCCACCATCGGCTTCTCCAAGTCTAACTCTACCACAGGTTCCACCAAGTCCAACTATCGGGATGCTATTTGTAGAGACTTATCACCTTATTTAGGCTTTACTGAGTTTTTCTTAACTCCACCGAGTCCAGCTACCAGTACTTCTCTACAAGTCCATGGATTCACCATCAACCTCTTATACCAATTATTGTGCCTACCGGCACATGAGTCTAGCCCAGGGCACCAAGCACACATAGTAACGATGTTGTCCCCAATTTAAACACTTTTGGACCACATATGTGGGGTTTTAACTTAAAAGACATCGTTACTATGTGACGACACTCCCCTTACTTATATATCCATGTTGAATTCTACATTTTTTTTCATGTGTGATTAATAGTTTGAGGTAACCATTCTTAACAAAATCATGAGAAAAAATTTGTCAATGTAATTTACAAAAGTGTATATCTTTTAAAAGTTACACTATGGTTAGAAAATATATATATATTTTTAAACGCAAGCTCTGAAAACTTTAATGAGTTGCGATGTAACTATAAATGTATATATGACATTATACCTTTCATAGATTTTTTTCTTAAATAAAGGAGTATCAAGAAATAAAGGTAAAAAAAATTAATTAACTCTCTTAAAAAAATTAATACACACAATGCAGTTAATATAAGTTAGCTATTAATTTCTTTTTGTAAAATCTAAAAATATTGATTTTATTAATTTATTATAAAAATTTATTAATTTTAATATGATGCAAGTGATAATGTTGTTAGAATGTTTCCTTTTAAAAAAAATGAGAAAATTAGTTTTTAAAAAATCTTGAAATTTTAATGCGTCGAATTACATGTGATTAATTAGATTTAAAATACGTTTTAGGTTAATTTTAATAATTTGCAGAAATATCTTAAGGAGGGAGGGAGAATTTGATTTTGACTTTAAGTAGAGAGAGATGTAATGAAAAGGAGATTTTATATTAATTTGATCCATTAGATGAAAAGATAAAAGACTTATATTAAATATATATGAGCTACCAATTGAGATGATAAGTGAAGGTTATTTTGAGCCGTCAAATTAAAATATAGAAGTTGGAATTTAATCTAAGCCACAAGTTAAACATATAAAGAGAGTTCTAGAATATTAAAACTTGCCTGATTTATTAATAGATTATCGAGAAAATTATAGTTATGGTTAACTTAAAATCGTTGTTTTGGACACTTTGAATTTTTATTTCCTTTTAATGCTTCTAATGCTTTATTTTCAATCTCTAAGAACACACTTGTGTGAAAAAAGAGTGTATTTAATCACAACTTCTTATTAAGGACAATCAATAGACATAATTAATGGACACACATTCCTCCAATGCAAATTAGGGTTTTGCTCTATCTAAAAGGGGATTAAAGATTATTTTAAAGAGTAAATAAGTATGTAGACATGCACAATGTGCGGGCCATTTGAAAAAAAACATTACATTACAATTAGTGTATATATATATAGTATACAATTGAATATTATTATAAAGTAGATTAATTCGTTAAAGTAGTTTTTATTATTATGATCGTATAATATTGACTTAAATATATGTACAAATATATAACACACATATGAATATATATGCAATCTAAAACATCAATTACAACATAATCACGAATTATATTATTATACCCAACTTGTTCTCTTAAATTTAAGACTCACTTTCAATATAATCTTATTTCAGTATATAATAGTGAAATGTAAAAGTTAATTTGGGAGAATATATATAAACCTATCTTCTTGATGTATTGTAGGACATACTAATTGATTTATTTTAAATTAACATTGAAATATAGATTGTAGGCAAAAAATGGAGAGGACATTTTCTCATATTTGTTATGATGTATGGTTAAGATGATTGGAAAAATAAAATCGCTTAAACTTAAAAAAATATTAATTGGTAAGCACATTAACTTGAAAAATTGAATGTCCTAGCTTAAAGTGAAATGTATTAAGCGATAATATAGCGCAACTCAATCTTAAAAACAAATTCATGTAAGAAAATATTGTAAAAGAAACAACGGCTTGAGAACTATCTACTCTTAGTAATCAAAATCTTCAAACTTAGTTATAACAAAATATAAATTGAATATGAGATTAAGAAAATTTCAAAACTAAAGTGCAAAACAACCAATAATGTATTGCATATGGATTACATAATCTCTTTAACAATATTTATGTCCTTGACTATCTATATAACTACATGTCTTCTTCTCCAATTACATTAATATGATATTCGACCAATAGGCTACATAAAATAGAGTAAAAGCTTGTACTGCATTAATACTTTTGCCTATTACTGTTCTAAGCTTTGATAGAGAATAACGTGAAGGACTTGCAATGCTTTGCAATATTTTGTTTGATCTTTTGGGAAAGAATGAGAATATGCCAAATCTTAGGTTAGTGGAACACAAAATGCCAATAAAATGTTTCATGAAAGATATGAGATAATTACATGAGAGGGGGGAAATAAGATCGCGTTACAAATTGATATGAGAGATTGAAATAAGATGGGGCAAAACTGGGTATTATATAATATATATACTATGAAAAGACGCCTAAGAATGTTGATAGAGTAATGAATGATTTAGCAATTATAAATATAATAAATTCACGGAAGAAGAAGAAACATGTGTTGGAAAGATAAAAAGGTGTAGATGGTATAAAAAAGAATTGCCAAAAAATAAAAATAAAAGATCTTATAATAAAGAAAATGGTGCTATTAAGCAATATGATTAATTATAATAAATATATGGGAGTTCTAGATTTATTTATTAAAATTATAGGGAATTTATTGATTGATATAAATTTAAATCAAGATATTATAAATGTCTAAGTGGTGTTTTTTTCCAAGTTGAGAGAAAGAAAAGATCAAAGCTAGGTTTATATACACACACATGATGTCTAGCTTTATATAAGAGTTATATTATAAAGAGAGATTCCACCACTTAAACAAAAAGAAGAGATCACCATTTAGAGGGTATATTGATAAATTTTGTATGAAAATTTGTAGAGATGATATATATAGTGAGTAGATCACCTCCACAAAAATTCATAGAAAAATTCAACCTAGAAGTGGGTGTTTTGAAAAATTGATATATATATATGTATGTATATTTTTAGCTATTAAATTTTTTGATGATCATATCACACACTTTTAGGTTGAATTTTTTATGAAATTTGGTGGAGGTTATCTACTTATAATATAGATCATATCTACAAAATCCTATAAAAAATTCATTTAATTACCCCTCCAAATGATTGTCCCTTTGTTTTTTTGTTAAAGAAAAGTAATCCCTCTTTATAATCTATCTCCTTGATATAATATATTAGATAATTATAATTTAATATTAGATAATATTAGGTATTATAACTAATATTATACTATAATTATAATTACCTCCTAATATATATATTAGATATTAAATTTTCTAAGATAAAAGCTATTAAACGTTACTTTGTTTTAAAGGGCATTTTGTATTTATCCCAATATTTTTGAATTGTTTTGCATTTAACCCACTTGCTTTCTATAATTAATTGTTGGCCCAAATTTTTGGAGAGTTATGATTTTATTTTTTATTTAATTATTTTAGTTATTTTTAATTCATTTATAGTTTTTCCAATGTTGTCATTTTTACCAATTTTTTCAAAAATAAATTATAATTTAAAATAATCACAAATTAGATTAAGTTAGTTATTAAAATTACAAGGTTTTGAAATTCAAATGAAGAAACTAAAATTCAAATAAAGATCGTTTCTCTGAAGTAAAAATTTAACATTTAGTCATATTATGCATGAGTGTGATGGTATGAGTAGTATTACGTAGTCATAATATGAATAAAAATATTACTGAGAAATCTATAATATGATTGTTATGGCTATAAACTATGAATTTGTTATGTTTTACAAACTACATAGCTGGAAAAAAAATTCAAAAATAACATGATGTTTTTCACACTGGATATACATGACTAAAAAAATATCAAATATTCAATGATCTGTTAATAATGGATGTCAATACAACATTACACAATAATTTTGAAAAGAAACTGTACAAAATGCTGCATTACCTGGGTCATATAATTGGATATGCTCTGATTATTAAGCACCAAGTTTTCAAAATGAGAAAAAGTAGAAGTGTGAAATAGAGGAAAACGAAGTGCATATGTAAAAGAAAATATATAACAGTAATAATATAGGTGTTTATAACAAATTAATATGGATAATAACATAAACTGTTGAATGAATGAATATGTACTATAAAAAGTGGTTACAACATTAAATGATTGTGATTTGCTTAAATCTATGATAGATGATACATACATTGTAACTAACAAAAGGAGGCAACCCTAACAACCAATAAGGACAGACATGCCATTTAAAACGATATAATAATAATAATAATAATAATAATAATAATAATAATAATAATAATAAATTGAATTAAAATTATTTAGTCATTTGGGCCAAAAACAAAAATATGGGCTATTTACTAATTACACGAATCATGTGGGTCTGAATATACAAATTGTTAAAATGCTGGGCTATATAATAATTTTCTATTGTTTTAATATATATTAAATAAAAGATGAGAAATTATTAGGTATTAAGCTGTTTTTCAGAGTGAAGAGGATATTGTAGACGCATGAAGGAGATATAGAGGGGAGGGAAAGAAAAATATTAGTGCATTTATTAGGATATTTTTTTCTAGAGTAAATGAAATAAAACTTTTTTTAGAGTGAAGAATATAAAACAGGGAGAGGGAGAGAGAGAGTTTATTCGTGCATTTAATAGGGTTATTTTTTTTTTTTTTTAGAATAATAGGGTTATTTAGAGTGAGATAAATGATGAGAGAAATAAATTATTGGTGAATTTAATAAGTGGCACATGGTTACTAATATATCAACAATTATGATAAATAATTAAAAGAAAAAATTCAAAGGGCAAATTGTGAAAAAAATAGGAAGTGACAAGTTTGTAGTCGAATCTTATATTTAAGAATTATGGTTTTTTCTAATACACTAATCATGTCGTAATACAAAAAAATGTAATATACCTTAAAAAAATATCTTACAATTTTATGTTTTAAAAGTACAATATGCCCCAACCCATACCTCATTCCCTTCGAACCACCTGATTCTTATTCACCACTTTTATGGAGAAAAAAAAATCTCATAATTTAGATCATAGACAAATGCAATAAATATTCTAAAAAGTAACATATGTATAATTTTACATTTTTAATTTCAATACATAAAAACCTATTTTGAAACATAATATTTTATTCATGATAGTTTGATGTAAATAGTAAGTATTATTTCGCTGTCGCTACTATATTGTTTTGTGAAAAATAGGTTGAAGAATTTAACCAATATTCATATATTCATATCTTTGATTGTTCATTCAAATGCAACAAAAAGTATATTATACCTTAACTCATTTTTCTTTAGATATTAATCTCTTATTTATGACGATAATAATAAAGTTAAAAAAAAAGAATTCTATTGAAAGGCAAAATATAAAAAACATTCACAACTAACAGTTATATGAACTTTCGGCAACCATCATATATTACAAACTTCTATGTAGATATTTTAAAGTGAATGGTACGTCATGCATGTAAGAATATTCAAAACTCGGAAATGAAAAAAATAATTTGGATCAAAATATCTCCATACACTGTCATCAAACCTGTAAGATGTAAGTATCAAAAATTGCAAGAAAATAAAGTAAAAATGTAAATTTAAGCTCTTCGTCTCCTTTATATGCGTATCTAAGACCATAATAGTGACCAATCGAATCATGTTGCCCAAAAAACTTCTAAAATAGACATAAAATTCATGATAATTATAAAAGAAATATAAAAACAAAAAATTCAAGAGAAGGAAAATTATGTGATATTTTTTTCTCTCATTGAGAAACTCTTTATATAGTAGAAATAATTCTAAAGAACATTTAACCATCATAAATCATGTAATTAATTTCGTAAGGCCTAATAAAATTTTACGTTACAAAATAATCAATTTTCATAAATCTATTCATAAATATACATTAAGTTTATAATTCATAACTTAATATATTTATTATATTTATTACAATTTTAAATTTTTTTGGGGGGCTTTTTGTGTTAAGCCCAATTAATTTAAATTGTTTTGCAATTAACCCATTCCAAATTAGAAATTAGTAAGTAGCCCAAATGATTGGATAATTACTAATTAATATTTTTTAATTATTTTTTTCATTTTAAAAATTATTTAGTTGATTTTCAACATTATCCTTTTGTTGACATTTAATTTTAATATTCAATAATATCCTAAATTCCATCTTCTCATAATCTAAGGGAGCAATTAAATATTCAAAAATATTTTTTTGTTGACTGGATAAACATTATTTATATTTTTTTAAAATAAATAAATAAATATCTATTCACAAATGATCTAGTTTCATTTTGAATTTCAAAAGTTTTAACACCTAACCGAATTATCTAATCTAATATGAATAGACATATTATTATTTTTTGGGAGACATATTATAATATAAATAGTTTTATTTACATGGTAGACATATTAGTTTAATACAATAAAAATATTTAAAACAAACATATTAGTGTGATACACCAAAAATATTTAAAATATGCATATTAATGTGATACGCCATAAGCAGGGATATTAGTGTGATGCACCACAAGCAGGCATATTAGTGTGATGCACCCTGACTATCCCATGAAAATGATATATGTCCATAAAATAAATTGATATTGTAAACACAAATCTACCTAAACATCGATCAACAAAAATAAAATGCAACATATGATAAAAAAAATCCCTGATGAATAACGAAATAATATGACAAAAATCTTAACCGAATAGCAAGAAATCTTTCTGAAATGTAAACGTACCTCTGACCAAAAAAGACTGTTGTAGTAAAGAAGTAAAAATATGATGTGTAGACCAATACAAATGATGAAACTGAAAAATATTTGTTTTACGTATGGCTTGAGAATAAAACACACCACCAATAAAATAGAAGGGCAAAATTTAATGATAAGGATTAATCACATAATTTGTTTAATACTGAATATGCTCCAAAATAACTACCCATTATCCTATACTTTAGGTGGTTATCATAATTTATATATTGTGACCGTAGCAGCAAAAAAAAGGAGCCATAACCGATCCAATCAACAACCAGTGCAAGAGGGTCAAATCATGCTTAAAACCCTATAATAATAATGAAATTAATTTTAAAATAAAACCGGGCCAAATGCAAAACAATTGGGATAAAAACAAAAAAAAATAGGATAAATTCTAATTTTTGAAACGGAATGGGTATTAATAAAAACAATCTCATGAAAATAGGTTAAATAATAATTTTCTATTTTTTTATACTTTGAGAAAGAGAGTAATTAGAGACTGTCTGTATATATAGAGAGAGAGAGGGAGTAATTAGAATAAAATTATAGGAGATGAATTCAGAATATACTATTATATAAAACCAAAAGCTATTTCGGTGGAACTGGACCTGTGTTAGGCTTTTTATCTTACAATTCTGCCCATGCATTCTTTAATTTCACAAAAAATTATATTATGAATGTGAGCAGTGGGTTTTAAAACTTTGCAAAGGTAAGGATTATAGAGGATCTTCAACAGCTGCGCCATTTGAATCAAGAGAGAGAGAGTATGTGGGGCTAGTTATAAAGACACATTGATAGCATGCCACGTGGCATAATGTGATTATTGTAGTTCACTTTACTGACTATATAATAAAAAATTGAATTGTATCTTGATAACCACATTCATATATAATCAGAACATAGTAAATGTAGCAATTAATGACGAGGAGAGAAATGAAAACAATTATGTCAATGAAGCAATTATGAGGAACAAATGAATTGTGAATGGAGGAATAACAAGGGACGCATGGCACATTTACATAAAAGGATAGCATTTTACTATTTATTATATTAGATTAGATTGATATATATATATATATATATATATATGCCCTTCTCTTAAGGAGCATCTTTAAGTTAAGTAACTCAAGGACCGTCCTTTTTGAGGGGGTCAACGGATGATTTTTTTCATGAAACTTGGTGGAGATTATTGATCATCTCCACCAAATTTCATAAAAAATTCAATCGGGAAGTGGGTTAATTGAAAATTTGATATATATGCGCATTTCTGGACGTTGAAATTTTAGATTTTTAGTTAACTCACTTCTTATTTGATTTTTTTGATAAAATTTTGTGGAGATGAACTACTAGTTATAGAGATCATTCTCACAAAGTTTCATGAAAAAATTCATCTGTTTACCCCTCGAAATTGACGGTTCTTAAATTAAATAACTCAAGGACGGTCGTTAAGAGAAGGGGACTGTATATATATATATATTACATATATAGATAGTACGAATAAAAATTTCTAATAGTTATTTTATTAGAATATCTCCAATCGTCATGTATAATTTTAGTTTGTGTAAAATTTTCACATTTTGTAAAGAAAATAGTGTCCAGCAGTTTTTTAAGAAACTTTGACAATTAAGATTTGTATAAAAGGGTTATGTAAAATACAAATCCAACTTACACATCCACGACATTTTTATCTCTCCTAATTTTCTACAAAAACTTTAAAATTATATAACTAAAAATCTAAGAATTAGTTTTTAATATAATTTATATATTTGAAATCTACTCATCAAGAGTTAAAAAATAAGATCCATTATGACTATGAAATTATGTATAAAAAAAATTCATACAAAATTATTGAACATTACATATATTCATTCTATTTGGGCAATTTTTATTGATCCATTTAAATTTTACACGAGTGTCATTGGAGCGCAAAATAGATATGTGTATAGTTCATGTGTAAAACTTCCTTACACATAGGATTTTACGCAAAAAATATACACAATTATTGGAGATACTCTTATGTTTTAAAATTCTAAATTTTTATTTGTACTATTTTAGTATGAAGATATTTACATTTATTTAAAATGGAAGAATATTATCTCTTGAGAAACATTTATTCAAACTATCTATATTAATTTAATACTTCAATAAAAAAGGAAACAAAATACTTACTTTTGTATAACGAATTGTTAATACCCTGGTTCCTGTCATCACTATATTGTATTTCAAAATATTTGCTATTTGGCTTTCATTTTTTCTTGAATTCTGGTGAAAAAAAAAGGATATCAAACAAATACAAATTACAACAATTTAAGTTATGAAAATATATCTACACACATAATAATATAATCATGAAATATAACATATCTTCTTATATCTTATAATAACTAATTAATATAACAAATTTTGATAGCCGAAGGAGATACACACTAATATTCTTATATTGGCTTAAGCAACGGGCACTATTTCCATCCAAATCTCTCAAATATTAATATAAAACATTATTTTGAGAATAGACTTATTTTTTTTCGACGTTACCTAGATTTTCTTTCCTTTTTCCACTTTATACTTCCATACACAAACCCGCAAGGCCATAAAAATAGAGAAATACAATATAAGAACAGAATTATAATAGCAAAGTTGTATTTTTTTTTGCCTTCTGGACTTTTATACAGTATAAACTAATTACACAGATGCAATAAGAACATGCTCTTTCTCCAAGTTATTGTAATATTGGTGACTATAATGAATATCAACTGTGGAGAGATTTTCAAACTCGTATTTGCACTTGTGAGGGCTTGAAGACAATATCTTTACTTGTGAAATGTGTGTAAAAAAAAGGGGCCGTCAAAAACTGATGAATTAGAATAAGAAGAAAATGATGGAAAGCTGGAAAAAAAAACTTAATAAGAAGATGTGTATTTACACAAATGAAGAATATGGCATTTGAACTTATATATATATATGAGAATAAACGTTAGCGGTCCAATTAGACGCAATAAAGACTATTAAAAGAGATAGAACATAATTTAAGAATAAAGAGTGAGAGAAAATTATGGAAGATATTTAACGGATGGGCAGTAACTTAATATTATAGAGCAACTAATAAGAAGGAACGGCAATTTTAAATATAAATAAATTGAGAGAGCCACGCTCATAATTAGGAGAATAAAACGGAAATGAATGAAAATCTATAACTACCACTTAAAAATAATTGAGCTACTGTTTAAATGTGATTAACGGGAGAATTAGGAAACCTATGTTTATAATTAAACAATTATATAAATAAATTTAATTGAACTGTCATTAAAATACAATTAATGAAAGACAGAAACAATTACATAAAGGCCTTGTTTGGTTCACGGAAGGGAAATCAATTCCCTTGTCTTTTTCATGGAGGTGGGAAGTTAAAGTTCTTGTCAAGTTTCTTTTTTTGTATTTGGTAAAGTATGAAAAGTATTTAGGTAAGGGTTTTGTTGTCCAAAATTTTTGTAATAAATGTTAAAAAATTACAAGGAGAAATCAATTCTCATAGATTTTGAGAGAAATGACTTTACCCCTCTCTATTAAAAAAGTGTTTTTGAAATTTACACTTACTAAATAAAGATTTTTCTTTTATGAATATTTAAATCTATAAATTAAACGAGGCCAAAGAGTAATTACTGTTACATGTCAACATTACAGTCAGATAATATTTTACTATCTATAATATTAAATTATATTATATTACTACTCGAGCTTAGTCCAATCAATAGAGCCAGTGGGCTAGGCCCACAAGGTTGATGCATGCTAAAGGTCACATAGAGCCTTTGCTTTTCTCGTTTTAAACTACTTGTGATTATGCGCGAAAGCTGGCCCGGACACCCCGTGGGAAACCAAAAAAAAAAAACTACTTGTGATTATAATGAGTCAAAATTTTGCTACACAGAGTTTCCAATAACATGGAAGTAAGACCAAAGTTGGAGACTTCATATAAGATGTTTACATCATATTCTCCTCGCAATGTACAATATATGTAACATATACATAGAAATAAGACCACAACTAATCATAGGCGGCTGACGCAAGAAAAAAATAAAATACTTGGTCTCTGTTTTCGAACATTTTTTAGATGTAATTTTTAAAAAAAAAAATCATGGTCCTTGATTTTTCAAAAGAATACGGTTTTTCAAGTTCAGCATATGTGATTTCTCGATCACATGTATGGTATTTCTTACCATTGAACTTAGATTTATCGGTCATAAATATCGTACTCATATTGTATTTATGTATCTAAATTCTCTAGACAGATGAGGAATCACACTTTTAAAAAAAAAATAATTAAAAAATTACTAGTTTACTTCATCCAAAAAAAATATCTTTAACAGAGATCAGATGCTAAAAGATCCCCAAGGCAAATGCCTAAAGGCCCTAAGGAACTCACCCAAGTTAAAATATACAAGTTTATATAAGCCCTAACTGTTTTGCAACCCTTTTGCAGGGAGCATTTCCTATAAGGATTACTATTCACGGACCTTATTTACAGATTTGCCCTTTTGGCACGCTTCCCGATGGAATTTTTTGATGAAATTTGGTGGGGAAATTCTTCATCGTGTGTAGAACATCTCCACCAAATTTCGTCAAAAAATTCAACCGGGAAGTAGGTTAACTACACGATTGAAAAATATTGGTCCAAAAATAGATATATAAAATCCAATATTTTTCAATCATGTAGTTAACCCACTTCCCGGTTGAATTTTTTGACGAAATTTGGTGGAGATGTTCTACACACGATGAAGATCATCCCCACCAAATTTCATCAAAAAATTCCATCGGGAAGCATGCCAAAAAGGCAAATCCGTAAATAAGGTCCGTGAATAGTAATCCTTATAGGAAATGCTCCCCCCTTTTGCATAATTTATGATAAACTATAAAGCTCAAACACTCTTCTAGGGCCAATCAACACTGCAGGACGCGGACCGGGGGCACGACACATGTTAGACACTTGCCAGAAGTGTCATATGAGACTTTACGATAGTAGGCGCGACAAACACTCGAGGGACGCAAGCGAGTCACGGTGAAACAGTTTAAAAATTATTTGAAATTTGAATGGTCAAAATAAAATATTATTATTGCTAAACTTATAAATTTTAAACTATTATATTTATAATGTGAATAATCAAAATTAAAACTTATTAATAGATGATCTATATATAAATAGTCCAGACTCTTCACTGATGATGGAAATAGGGATGGCAACGGGTCGGGTTCAGGGCGGGTTTGGCCAACACCAAACCCGACCTGCATCTAAAATATTCCACCCCAAACCCGATGCGGGTTTATTTTTTGGAATTCAAACTCGTTTTGCGCGTATGCCTTAAAACCCAAACCCGTCCCGCCTCGCCCCGAATTCGTAAGTTCATAAAAAAAAAATAATCTTTATGCCTTTATATCTTTATATGTTCATGCACTATTCATTGGCGCACTGCCTTTCAAATTATTTTTTTAATGAAAAGCAAAATAGTACACACACACACACATATATATATATATATTCCATCTTTATTATTCTTAAACAAACAAAAATAATCTTTATTTTATCTATTTACAAAATTCACTAACATATTTATTATCTATATATAAATATATTCCATCCAGATGAGGTTAGAGATTCTTAAAAGGCTATATATATATTTAATATTAACATATATATATATATATTTATATATATATGTATGCGGGTCGGGTCGGATTTTAAACTGTCAAAATCCTAACCCGCCCCAAATTTTTCCTTAGAAACCCAAACCCAACCCGCCCTCAAAAAAACCCGACCCTACCCCACTCCATCCGGGTTGGGTCAGGTCGTAAACCCGCCGGGTTAGGTTTTCTTGCCATCCCTAGATGGAAATGGCAATGATGAAGAGGTTTTGAAAGATCATAATGAATGAGGACTATGGACTTTTTTGTTCAGTTTTATTTAAGTGCACAATTGTTAGTTTTTATTGTTGAGTGATTTTTATTGTTTTTATATGTTTTTCTTTTCTTATCTTCTCTTGCTGAATACCAATTTATTGTTTTTATTTAATATATATATATATATATATTAATGTTGTATCTATATTTTATATTTTTAAAAATTTATGTGTCGGGTGTTTCCTGTCCTGCCGTATTCACGTTTATGCTTCATAGATGCTAAAGGACCACATACAACTAAGTTTAAGGCATGATTCAACTATAAGTTGGATATTACCTCGTAATATACACCTATCTCTATATATATAATTAGAAAATGATAACTTGCGCTCTAATGGCACATATCAAGCATAATATGACAGAAAAAAAAATCTCATGTGTGAAAATTAATACTTTATTAAATGTGTATTTTTAAAAAAATTATAAATAAATTGTTAATATGCGCTCTTAAGATACACGTTAATATGACTTTATATAGTTAACAGGGGGTAACTAACTATGTGTTGGTTGGGCTAGGCTGTAGCCATGGTCCAGCAAAAATAATTCTGGTTCCTTTTTCGGTGTGAAGCCCAAGCAAGCACCTAAAGAAAAAGAAAGCTCCTATAAACAGCCTATGGCCCATTTCACTTCCAAAATGAATCTACTACTAATGTAATACTAAGTAAACTTTTCTAAAGGATTGTTGGGTTCAGCTGGGTACTTTTCATGGCTGAACCCTAATATTCAACCTAATGTTCTTTTAAAGAGTGATTTTCCAGTATATCGCTAGAGATGGTTGCAAGGAAGTAAGGAAGTTTTATAATTATGGTTTTTCTAAGACCATCTCTGCCCCCATACTCCAATAAAGTAAATACTTATTTTTTTTTATCCCACCGCAACACAAAATATGCTAAAAATGGATGCTAAAAGGTAAATCAAAGTTAAAATTGACTACCAACTAATTAATCCATTACCCGATACATCATCTATTGGGGGCAGTAATAAAACTCTTCTACGACACATGATTTGTCGTGACGCATCAAATTTTTAGGCACGTACAATGTGTACTCAATTTAAATATATAAGAGCCTGCTTAGTTGTTATTCAATTTGAGTATATTTGGTTGTTCTCCAATTTTTGAATTTAAAAATTTTAGATAGCTTAAGTCGTGAATCCTCTAATTTGAGTGTTTTGTTGTAAAAATAAACTAATATATAAAGTCATAAACTTAAGTTAATACATAATACATTAAATAATAAAACGTAGAAATGAAGTTTCAATTACATAATTTATAACTATCATACAAGTTCATATGGAAAAAATCACATTACATTTTTTTTGATGAAATAATCAATTTACAATAAAATTATTATAAATGAGATAATTTATATAACGAAATGAGTTTTAAATAAATTAACTTTTTTTAATAAAATTTAGAGGCAATTAGGTATAAGGGCTAATTATAATAATAATATAATTATAAAAGACATTTAAAAATTAGCTATGTAAATTAAAGACACGGTACAAAAAAGACACTAATACCCCTTCCTTATAATATCGTTTCATTATGACACTAACAGCGACCAGAAGGTGCTAAATGCATTTAGCACCTCCTGGACAGCAACCAGAAGGTGCTAAATGCATTTAGCACCCCCTGAATAGCAATCAGAAGGTGTTAAATGAAATTAGCACCACAATCAGAAGGTGCTAAATGCATTTAGCATTTTCTAGACAACAACCAGAAGGTGCTAAATGCATTTAGCATCCCTTGAACATCAACCAGAAGGTGCTAAATGCATTTAGCACCCCCTGGACATCAACCAGAAGGTGCTAAATGCATTTAGCACCCCCTGAACAGCAACCATAAGGCTAACCAGAAGGTGCTAAATGCATTTAGCACCTTCTGAACAACAACCAGAAGGTGTGCAACTTGAACAACAAACTAGAAGGTGTTAAAATAATTTTAGCACCATTATAAAATAGAGAACAACAAAATTGATGAGATAAACATCCATTCAATTTATTTATATGTATATATATATATATGGATCGACGTAGGGTTCATAAAAGAAAAAAAAAAGAGTTACGATCATATTGTTTTTAAATCTCGTTGGACTGTCGAAATTAATCGATTTCGATAGCAAAACGACATCTGATCGTCTTAATTTTTTGCGCAATTATAATAACTTTGTCTTTCGAACAACATATCCAAAAATCAGCCAAATCCAACGATTCGATCAAAAGTTACATATATTTTACGATTGTAGATCTAGAAAGAAGAAGAAGAAGACGATGATGATGATGATGATGATGAGAACGGCGCTCAGATTCAGGTGGTGTTGGTGGTGGTGGAAGAGGTGAGATTATTGGTGACATAACTTCTCTTTTATCTTGTTCTTTGTTTTCTCTCTAAACTATGTGTATGTAAGAGAGAATAATATGTCTTTTGTATAATTTGAATAAATGATATAGTTGGGTATTTTTGTCCATCAACATTTATCATTTTCCTTAAAATAAATTAATATTATGAAAAGTGTCCTTATTGTAAAACCAAATTATGAAATTAGTACTAGTTCTCTTTATTAAATATAAGTTTGTTCTTAAAGTTATAAAATATTACGGAGTGAGACCTTATAACCTATTATCTCTAAAATTTAGTACGTGACCAAACAATTAAACATGATATTATATTTGCCACTGTCAAAAGTTTAAATATCATTATTTATATTAAAAAAAAATATATATATATATATGCCCACGAAAGAAATTATATCTAGAACCATAAGTTAATCAGATAAATAATGCATTTAAAATATGTGATCACACAAACTACTAAAATTCGAACTCTCTGTTCTCTTCTTTTTTATTTTCCCCTGCAACTTACCGGATCCCATCAATTTTTTACAAATAAATAAATAAATGTTCCATGGATCGCAAACCTTATGAATAAAATTATGCGGGATGTAATAATAATAACGGTGTAAAGTAACATTTGTGTACACCGCCGCATAAGCCGGCAAATAGCGGAATAATTACAACTATAAAGTCTGCACCGACAATGGTGGTGGAGTGGTGGACCCTGCCGTATTTTCATTTTTTACTCATTCAACCCTTCAATTTTACACTTATACCCCTACACTTGCTCACTCCCCCATCTCCTTTTTCAAATTTCAAACCCCAACCTCATCCTCTCCATTCCCTTATCCCCCTCCCAGATATGGAAAACGAACAACTCCCCTCTCTCCAATTCCCTTCCCCAACCCGAAACCACCATGCCACCACCTTCCGCCACCACCCTCCTCCTCCTTCTTATCCTCCCTCTTCTCCTCCTCCACACCACCACCCCCCAAAACAATGACACCGAAGCCGAATGCGAAAACCGGTGGATACACATCCGCCACCTCCCCACCCAGTTCAACATCGACCTCCTCAAAAACTGCTCCAACTACCCACTCTACGACAACTTTTGCCCTTACATATCCAACCACGGCCTCGGCCTCAAAACCCACAACCGCTCCCACTCATGGTACCGCACCGACCCCCACATGCTCGAACTCATTTTCCACCGCAGAATACTCGAGTACCCTTGCTTAACTGCCGATCCCGACACTGCTGATGCAATCTACCTCCCTTACTACGCCAGTATTGACTCTCTTCGGTACCTATACGGTCCCGATGTCAATTCTAGTTATCTCCATGGACTCGAATTGTTTCAATTTATCACTCAATTCAATTCCCCCGATATATGGGCGAAGAATAAGGGACATGACCATTTTCTGGTCATGGCCCGTACGGCTTGGGATTTTATCCAGCCTTTCAGTGATGATCCGCCGATTTGGGGAACTTCGTTCCTCGAATTGCCAGCGTTTTATAATGTCACGGCGTTGACATTGGAATCGAGAGCGTATCCGTGGCAAGAACAAGCTATACCTTATCCCACGTCGTTTCATCCTCCTAATTTGGCCCTGTTCGATTCGTGGATCAGCCGGGTTCGGAGGTCGGAACGGACAACGCTGATGCTTTTCGCCGGAGGCGGAGGAATCTCAGCGTCGCCCAATGTTCGTCGGAGCATTCTTCTCGAATGCACCAACTGTACAAGCGGATTCGGATCTACTAGCCAGAACAACCATAATTACTTGAAACTTTGCGAGTTTGTGGATTGTTCGAACGGGATCTGCGAGCACGACCCAATAAGGTTTTTTTTTTGACTTTCTTTTATCTGATATGAAAAAATTGTTACTCTTTAATGGTTGGTTGAAATAGGTTTTTTTGATAAAAGACTGAATCTGATATATTGACATACATATATAAATCTTTTCACCTTCTAGAATTATTGTTTTCTCGTTTTGTTTTATTAAGAACTTGCACTAGAACAACTGTCCAGGGATTTCTCAAACTTCCACTGGAGAAATTCTCGAACCATGCCCTCTGAAAGCGGAAATTCGGATTATTTTTAAATCACCCTTGGCAGGATTTATTTCACCATCCTACGGGAGTAAATATTGATTAATCAATCAATTACTTGTCCTTGCACAGTCGGATGAAAAGTGGGAAGTGATAAGAATTATAGCGAAAATTAATTAAATATGACCCGCACATTTATATTTTAGTTTGACAAAGAAAGTGATGAATGTTCTAGACTAGATTGGTTTAAACTTACTTTTTGATTTCTAGTATTTCTTTTGGTTGAGTAGCATTGCTCATTTCTAAACTGACGTGGTCAGGTACATGAAGCCGATGCTGCAGTCCACATTCTGCCTGCAGCCGCCGGGGGATACGCCAACGCGGCGGTCAACGTTCGACGGCATCCTCGCTGGATGCATACCGGTCTTCTTCGAGGACTTGTCTGCGAAATCTCAATACAAGTGGCACTTACCGGAAGAAGAGTACAAAGAGTTCTCTGTATTCATACCGAAAGAAGATGTTGTGTATAAAGGGTCGAGTATTTTGGACGTGTTAATGGGGATACCGAAATCTGATGTGAAGAGGATGCGAGAGAAAGTGATTGAGATAATCAGCAGAGTTACTTACAGAAAGCAGGGGAGTTCTTTGGGTTTGAGGGCTAAGAAAGACGCATTTGATATTGCAATTGAAGGGACTTTGCAGAGGATAAAGAGTAAGCTTAAAGAAGTTGCTGCAGAAATGTGATTTTGGTTTTGAATTTGCTGTACCTGTAATTCTTTTTCTTTTGTTTATTTTATTTTAGAGAAAAGAATAGATGGATTCTTTTTTGTATTCCATTGACAATAAACAGCTTTTATTATGTTGTGTTTTGTAGGGGGGGTATAATTGAATTCACTGTGGTTGCTTTTAAAGTGTAAATTTAGTGCGGGTAAAACAAGGAAAATGCGAGTTCAATTTTGCTAGATTTGCTGTGGTGGCCGTCCAAGTGATTTGCGTGTGTACTAAGGCCTCGTTTGGTTCACGAATTTTAGTACTCGGGAAAAGAAAGTCGTTCATTTCCTTTGTTTGGTAAGCACAAATTCTGGAAACACTTTCCCGAGAGAGGAGAAAGTAGGGGGTAAAACCATTCCTCCCAAAACACATGGGATTGATTTTCCCATATGATTTCAAAGCATTTATTACACAAATTTTGGACAATAATACTCTTACCTAAATATTTTTCATGGTTTACCAAACACAAGAAAGGAAATTTGACATGAAATTTACTTTCCCACCTCCATGGGAAAGATAGGGGAATTAATTTCCTTTCCGTGAACCAAACGAGTCCTAAAAGCGTCCCCTCTTCTGGCGGTAGGATTAGGTTCAATATTTTATACAATTGTGATTGCTGTTATAAAAAATTCATAAGAATTAATGAAAATGAGGTAAAAGGTAAAATGCTTTTTTGCAAAAAAATCAGCTAATGATATTTTTTTGAAATAAGGGTGAAGTTTTTATTATTTTTATAAAAATAAGGGCCTATTTATTAATTGTGTTTTAAAATAAGGTATCAACTAAAATTGTATGTTGTGCAAATTTAATTTTGAAATTAAAAAAATAATTAATACAAATTTATTTTGCGTAATGTGTTTATATTTGTTAACAATTATATTCTTATGTTTCACTTAAAAAATTCTAAAACGTTGTTAAACGAACCTAAATAAACAAGGAGTGCACACTTAACTTTAAATAATTCCGAAAAAATTATCATATGTATCTTATTAATAAAAGAGTTTTAAATATGTAATTTGTTGAAATTATTCTAAAGTGCAATTAATATTTACTTATTTATAAATAATATATGCTAAAAAACATGTAATACAACTTAATTTTATACGATTTCATAAAAAAATTAAAAATCACTTTTTCAAATAAGCCCCATTTTTCAATATCTCGATTGAATAACTCCAAGCGGTAATTTGTCCATTCATCTAATGGTGGTGTACTATTTTTTAGAGAAGAAGCGAGTCTAGAAAGATTCAATTTTAAAACTAAAAAAAGTATGATTTAAAAATGTGACATCTATGTATTGATTGATAAGTAAAGTTCACATTTTTATCACTCCACATAAATTCACATTACGTAAGTTACTTTTTAAGTCAATTGAGTACTTCTATATCTATTAAACAAAGACGACTTAAATAAAAAAAAGAAAGTGTTAAGTCCATTCCCACAATATAATTAAACTGTTAAAATATTTGGGTGGAGAGTGTGTCAAGATGCAGTCCCAATCGCAATCGGTTTGAATAAGCATGGGATAGCAGTGGATGTTTGTTTACGCGTCGATGTTTGGGCATTATGGAGTTCTAGTGTGCTTGGTGATACTACTGAGGGGGATTCGCTGAACTATTTTCATAAAGGTTTGCGCAAGTTAAAGCAGGTGGTATAAGGTTAATTGTCAATCATTTACCGGTCATTATGGCACAATAGGAATAAGCGTTTTCATGGTAAATCGGGATGGTTTCCTTTAAAAAGTAGTGAAATTTGTTATTGACTGCCATATGCCTTTTTTTGGATGCTCAATTAAAGAGAGAACCAGTAGCTCCAAGCAATGATGCTTTTTGGTTTCCTTTGAATTATCTAGCAGTGAAAGTCAACTTTAATGAGGGAGATTTCAGCAGTGGAATATGACGGGCTTGGGGCTGAATCAGAGATGCGAATGATTGATTTCTTGCGGGTCATTCAATTATTACGCTAGGCATATAGGATCCAAAAGTAGCGGAGGTGTTTGTGGCAGTGGAAACGATTAAATTAGCATTAAGGCTGGATTATTATTGAGTTAAAATTGAGGGGGATGCCTCAAATGTTATTTCGGCTCTTCAGTTTGAAGGTCTAAACTTGTCTTCCATTGGTTCTCTAGTCATTGAGGCCCGACAACTAGTCACTGAGGCCCGACAACTAGCCACTTAATTTAAAATAGAAATAGTGTCGTAGTCGCTCACTTGCTCGCCAAGTCGAGAATGAGGTAGCTCATGGGCTAGCTAGAAAAGCAAAATTTCTTGGTAATTCTGCTATTTGGGTTGGTGAAAATCCGAGTTTTATTGATGATGTATAATGATGTCGTATTTGAATGGTCTCTGGTATAAATGTTGCCTTAATGATGTCGATTACCCATATTCTCTAGAGCTTTAACCTCTGAGTGGATGGCCACTTGTCCGCTTGTAATTAGCAGCGCAAATTAATCTATTAACTTGCACTATCAATAGGTAAAGAAAAGCACATCAAAATATTTACAAAGCATGTGTGTGTGTGTGAGAGAGAGAGAGAGAGATAAATAGTTGAAATATCGAATACCACATTAAATCTTGGACATATGACATCATTGTAGATGCCTAAAAAATGGGAGTCTCCCCATAATAGAAGATAAAAGCACAGTGTATATAAAATACATGTAAAAATGATAAGAATATTGGACTAGAGATTTGTTGAAAGGTGGCCCCTTTGTTGATTTGGCCATCAATCCGATAGTATCTTCACCATGTGTGTGAATATATTTGCTCAAAATAGTATTTAAATGGTTTACAAATAAACGACCAGCTTAGTTAATTCTCACTATTTCTTTACATATAGTTAGTTATCTAGAATTTAGGATCCTTGTAATATGCCTCACCTTTTTTATTTATAGATATAGAAGTATGGTTTACAATGCACCATTATGTAAACTATAAAAGACTAAATATGATAGACTTACAATGCACCATTATGTAAACTATAAAAGACTAAATATGATAGACTTAGGCTTTACTCAAGCACTTTACAAGTGGTATTATCCTTATCCGGAATACAAATGTAACTTTTACACGTCATCACAACCATCTCGACCAATATGAACCATCTCGGCCAATGCGGACCATCTCAGCATAGCTAGGTTTTGGGGTTTTGGCATGAACCCTTTAATTGATTCTTCAATTATGTGCATAGCTTACTTGACAAGTTGAGCTCTAAGTATAACTAGACGCACAACTACGCATTTTTTTTGGGCTCCCTCAATCATAATATTAAGAGAAACTATTTTACTATTATTATTATATATGATATGATGTTTCAATTATGAACTAAAGCATTATTACTTCCCAACTTTCACAAGCCAAAATCTTAACCAAACATATATGACTCATTGGCGAAAACTCTATTAGAAGTACTTACCAAAATAGTTGTATTAAGCCTGAAATATTAAACTAAAGATATGTTACACAAATCTCCTTTTCAATCAATAGTTTTCACTTCAAATTGAGACAATGGATAGAAAATTTAACCAAGTTCACATTCTTTCCACACATTTCAAATTCCTTTCTAAAAAATATTCAAACATAACTAAATAAAAAAAAGAAAAGAACACTGTAATACATCATAAGATTTATTTCTATTAAAAATGGCAATTTAATCTAACCACCTCTAAAAATAAAGGCACATTTTCAATAAAATAAAATAAAAAACTAGAACTTATTTAAAATGTTTTAAAACCTAATTAAAACTGGATATAAAATTCAAGTAGGTTAGGGAAACGTTATAATGGGGATAATTCTAATTTCGTATTATAAATACGAGGTAACTCAAAAAAGTCTATTATTATATTGACTTTGAAATGCACAACATACTAATACACATATATAAATAACAATAAATAAACTTGATAGATATACCATTGCTCTTTAGAAATTTGAGAGGTTTTAACTTTTTATAATACGAAATTAGAACTAAAGTGACAAATATACCCCCATCTTCAACCTTTAAAGAAACTTATATATATATACTAGGTAACCCGTGCTGATGGCACTTTGGCTTAATTCGTGTAATCATTGCGTATCGAAACATGAAAAAAATAAAAAATTCTTTATCTTTACAAAATGAAATAGAAGAAAAAATTATACTGAAGATGACACTCTACCAAGCATATAAATCTGACTTTCTTGTACTATTTTAAGAACAAAACTATTTTACCGTTATTAATGAAGTATTATAAGCATCATTGTGTGTGCATGTTGGTCCTCAATTAATCAAATGCAGAATCTGCATTCAATAGAGATGAATATATTAGTTTCAAAGTAATCTTGAATCTTGAATCTTAAAACACGAAAAGCTTAAAAGAAACGATAATGAGAATCAAAATCTAATATAGACAGTTATCTACTGTACATAAATTTATAACACATAAAAATTAAAAGGAAAAAAAAATGCAACATATACACGATAATCATATACGTACGACATGTCTTCAATCTTAGTTAAGGTCAATGGTAAACCTGCCGCTCATTCTCCAACAGATTAAATGTAAAACTCTAACATAATAATAGATAACAACCCTAAAGTCAAATTTAAAGGAAATAGTATTAGTGGATTATTAAGGTATCAGTATTAGTGCGATGAATACCAAAAGTACATAAACTCAAAAGGACAATATAACAACAATTAAATATCAATAGATTTAGTATTTCACAAAGGAAATAAAAAAAGAAAATATCCTAATAATATGGCACAATACAATACAAAACATATAAATTGCTATTGAATTGTAGGCATGGTAAATAATAAGATTTTATGACTCTGCCTCTGATATTTACATTAACTTTGTAATTTCTACATGTTCTTTCGTGTAATACCTACGTGTAAAGAAAACTAAAGTAAAAATGTAGATTTCTTAGTCTTCAAGAATTTTTAGCAATGGTAATCCTTGTATAACAAATCTAAAGAAACAAACACTATAAAAGACAGGAAAAGCAATATAGATGGCTCGTAATATTTCTCACTATGCTTGGTTTCGAAACTATGAATCTTAATTTGAATAGGAAGGAGTGTCAGTACTATAGTATCATCGAAACAAAAAAAAAGCACTATATTCATCTTAAATTCATAATCCTACTTTATATTTAGTACTTATTAAGAAATAACTTATTTACAAAAATGGCATAAGAAATTTAGTTTTACAAAAACATAAAATTTAAAGAATTATAACAAAAAGAGCAATTGAAGTTGTGTAAGTATGAGTGAATACGCATGTTAATTACACACCCTTAGAATTAGAAAAAGAGCAATTGGATCTTTTTGCGTGAAAGCTCATTTATTTTGAACCCGGACTCATAATTAACAATTTTATTTATGAAACCCATAAATCAATTATGTTAGAGTGTTATAAGTTTAGAAAGAGGAAGTTAGAAATGTTAGGGTTTTTTAAGAAGAAGGTAAATAATAAAAAGGAAGAAAGTGTGGATGCAAAAAATTTGGTTACATTTAGAAACGGTTAAAAATGATATAAGACAAATGATTATTAGAATAAAAATATTTTTTAATTAAGTATTATAAATAAAGAATAAATTAAAAAAACTATTGGCACGAGATTTAAAAACTATTGGCCTGAGGGTTTAAATGATACGAATATAGTGCTGATTCCCAAGGTCAAAAAACCAGAAAAAATTGGTGATCTTCGGCCAATCTCTCTTTGCAATGTAATTGTTTGAATTATGACTAAAATGCTAGCTAATTGTTTGAAGATGGTTCTTGACTATCTTATTTCTGATGCCCAGAGCGCGTTTATCCCTGGCTATTTAATTACTAACAATGTTATGATAGCCTTTAAAATAGGGCATTACTTGAAACGGCGGACACAAGGGAAAATCAGCCTCTCATCCTTAAAGATCAATATGTCTAAGGCCTATGATAAAGTGGAGTGGAGTTTCTTGGAGGCAATGATGCGAAAAATGGGTTTTGCAGATGTGTGGATTCGGTTAGTGATGATTTTTGTTACGACAGTGCAGTATGTAGTTCGACAGGGTGGGCATGTGATTATGTCTATTCTTCCATCGCGAGGATTATGGCAGGGGGACCCAATCTCTCCTTATTTCTTTCTGATATGTGTTGGGGGCCTTTCTTCTTTATTGCATGATCGGTGTCGAAAAGGTCTGATTCATGGTTGCGGGGTTGCAAGAACAGCGCCAGACATTTCTCGCTTATTTTTTTGCAGATGATAGCTTCCTTTTCTTCAAAGCAACTAAGGCAGAATGTTTGAAAAAATATGAGGAGGCTTCGGGCCAAATAATAAATTTCTCAAAAGTCATCAATTCTTTTTAGCTCGAACACATTATCGGAGGTGAAGGAGAGTATTAGTGACTTATTGGGAGTAAATATTTGCGAAAATCATGGCAACTACCTTGGGGCGCCGTCACTTATAGGCCGAAAAAAGAATGAGGTGTTTGCTTATGTAAAAGAAAAGGCTTGGAAACGCATGTATCATTGGTGGAATACGAACCTCTCTCGAGCTGGTAAGGAAGTTCTCCTTAAGTCCGTTATTCAAGCCATTCCTGGTTACATTATGAGCGTTTTTCTACTACCTAAAAGTTTATGCGATAATCTAGAGAAGATGATGAACAGTTTTTGGTGGGGTCAAAAGAATGATGGGAACCATGGTATGAGATGGAAAAGATGGGAAAAACTTTGTTATAAAAAACCCTATGAAGGTTTAGGGTTTCGGCAAATTCAGCATTTTAATATGGTGTTATTGGCAAAGCAAGCATGGCGACTTCTAACTCATCCGGATTCTCTTTGTGGTAAAGTGTATAAAGCTCGATATTTCGCTGATTCAAACTATTTAGAAGCTGAGTTGGGTAGTAATCTAAGTGTTATTTGGAAAAGCATCATCTATTGTTAACCTTTATTAAAGTAGGGGCTCGTGTTCGTATTGGGGATGGTCAAGAAACCAAGATTTGTGGTTCACCGTGGCTCTTGAATGATTCAGACCTTTACATTCACAAGGTGCCTCAAAAAGATATAAATGATGTCACAGTGGATGCGTTGTTTGTTCCGGGCCAATTAAAGTGGGATGTCCCGCTTATAAAGGACTTGTTTGATGATACAGATTGTGAAGCAATTGTATCGGTGCCTCTTTCGCGCTCAATAAAGTTGAATATCTAGAGCTGGGCTTGGAACTCAAAGGGCTTATACACGATAAAGTCGGGGTACAATTACTTAATTTCTCGTATGCATCAAGTTTTGGGGCCTTCGATTACAAGCTGGTCATTGGTGTAGTCTCTTAATATTGCCCCAAAAATTCAAAATTTTCTCTGGTGCGCGCTGAATGATTGTCTCTTGAATAGAGCAGCACTTTGGTCAAAAAGAATGGAGGTCGAAGAATGTTGTTCGATACGTGGAGGGGCTATAGAGACATGTATTCATATTCTTGTTGCTTGCCTGGTTTTGAAATCAGTTTGGCATAAAACTTCATTGCAGGTCCTTGTTAATTTAGAGCATGGTTTTGTTTATTGGTGGAATTCGTTGTAGTGTAATTTTGAGAAGGCGGAAATTGAGTTTATTGCGGTGCTGTTGTGGAGAAATTGGGATTGCATAAACGACCTTGTATGGTCCGATAAAAGCACTTCTCCGAGCTCAATAATTCATAACGCATTGTTGGAGTTTTTGTGTATTTAAAGAAAAATAAAACCAAGACAAGGTGATTTAATGTGATGTGATGGTTGATGTGATGTTATCCCAAGTCCCACATAGGAGAGATATAAAACCTTTCATGGGTTTATATATGGAAGAATTTGCTTAAGGGCTTGAGCCCTTTGGGCATTAGACTTTTGTGCTATTGGGTGAGGACTTGGATGAATGTGGTTCACCACACGCGCGCCGACCGACCCGGCCCGGCCCGGTCTCGGTCTCGGTCTCGGTCTTGCGTAGTGTATTATCTTTTTATACAAAATACATTTAAAGAATTTTATTTATTAAATAAAAATTAAAAAATGGGACAAGGCTCAATTATTTCCCTCCGTGTTTTCTTGCACGCTCCCATGATTTCCTCCAACACGCTCCTCTACTTTCCTCCATGTTTTCTTGCGGATTTTCCGGAAAGGTGTTTGTTTGTCTCAACGCTTTCCCCTTTAAACGGATCTAAAATAGCTTTCAAAAATATACACTCGCAGAGAACAAAACGAAGAGAGATCTATCTACAAAAATATTTTCCGGCAGAAAAATTTTTAGCCTCCGGCGGTAGAAAAAAAATTCGATCCCGAGCAATTAAAAGAGTGTTATTGTCGAGCGGTTGAATAAGTGCAAATCAATCGTACAGAGGGTATCTGGGCTGTTTCATCCTGGGGACGGCGTGGCATAATCTGAACTGCTAGCACAATTCCGGGCAGAGCCGCGAAACGTCTTAAAGAGAGCGACTTAGTCCGCGACTCAACCCGGTGTACTCTCTACCTTATCTATTTTAGATTCAGCAGTACATTATTTTCCAACACGCATGTATCAATTTAGCTAAGTGGCGCTCTGCCACTGATGCGTTTTCGGTTGCTACTGTTTTACACGGTAATGCCACTGTTGCTGCTGGTTTTTTAGGTGAAATTGACGCTTCTGCTGCAATGCATTTAAGCGTAGAAAATTAACAGGCCACTACCAAGACGTGGGCTGCACCAATGGCTGGTTTCTTGAAGTGCAATGTTGACGCCATTATTTTTTTCAACCCAAATAAAATGGGCTTTGGCGGAATTATTCACAACACCGACTGTGACTTTATAGTTGCTTCTCAAGGGTCGATGGAAGGTAAATTCAGTCCCCTACTAGCCGAGGCTTTGGGTTTGCACGAAGTGCTTAGTTGGTTGAAGAACAAGAACTTGGATAGCTTGATAATAGAAGTTGATTCTTGTTTATTGTTTCATGCTTGTAATGATTCGACGTCTAATTTTTCTAGTTTGAAATTGATAGTTGATAATTGTAAGACCTTAATTTTGATCATGAATCAGTGTCATGCTAAGTTTGTTTATCGATTTGCAAACATGATCGCTCGTACTCTTGCTAGGACGTCAAATTCTATGTTTGGTCTAAAGGAGTGAGACTATTACTCTCCGTTTATTTCTGATGTAATATTTCGAGATTTAAATTAATACATTTTGTTTTCTTGGTGTCAAAAAAATAAAATAAAAAAAAAACTATAATAATCTAGTAAATAAAACTAATTAGCAACAGCGTCTGCGGGTCTGACCAGGTAATTTTTTGGATACCAGAAAATGGAGAGAGAAAAAGAGACATCTTAGGGCCCTCTCCAGATAGAGAGAGTGAAAATGAAAATGACAGAAACTTGGTAGAAAGAAAAAATGCATGATGATGATTCGTTGTCGTTAATCCCAAACATACGCCCCCCCACCGCGCACGTTAGTCACCACCAGCAGAATTAAACTGTCTCTTCTTTTTACCTCCACCTCTCCCCCTGTCCCCACTCCCCAGCAACCCCCGATTCTTTCCTCCTCTTTTTTTTATTTTACTTTTTCTCCCCTCTCTCTCTCTCTCTATATAAATATAAATATATACACAACTAATAACTATGATGATCCAAAAAGGATCACAAAATACTACCCCTTTGATGTCTTTAAGCAACTAAAAATATCCATAACCAGCATTCTCCATGGCAGATTTTTCTCTTTCATCGCCATCTTCTTTTCTCTCCCGGTACTCTCTCTCTCTCTATACCTATAAATATTTATGTGTACATGTAGAGATGTGATTTGAGGAAATGGGTATATTCTGTTTAATGTTAATTTCTTGAGCTTACGAGGTTGTAGATTTGTTTTTTCTTATTGTGATTTGCTTATCCATTACATGTGTGAATAGTATTTAGTTAAGAATTTCCTTTTCATATGATAAAATGTAGGTGAACAAAAAAATAAAAATAAATATGAATCTTAAATTTTGGCTGCATACGACGCGAGAAAATGAAAATCTCCAACCGCTAAGCTTTAGTGGGGAATTTCATTTTCCTTCTCGATCAGATTTCTCGCCATTCGCCAACCAAACAGTGTTTGCATTTGTCACTGGGTAAACAGTACTAGAGACTTTGAGGTACTGGGTAATTGATATCTGCTCTCTGTACTTTGCTTTCTAGATATCTAGGGGTGCTGTTTGGTGACCTGGATATTCATTTCCCTGTCTCGGATTAGCATAGGATTTTCTGCAATACTAGACTACCAATTCTAGGACTAGATTAGTGAAATTGTAAATTGTTTTTCACTTATCACTTTCACAACATTAAATTCTCATTTTGTTCCTTGAGTGGATATGAACTACTCCCTCCCTCCCAAATTAAGAGTCTGCTGATCTTTTCGGGATGTCTCGAGTAAGAGTAAAGTTTCATTGATTCAAGATTAATAGATGGGAGATGGAGGTGCCAAGGCTTGAACCTCCCAGAGAACCAAGCTCTGATAACAAGTTAAGAACCATCTCTCCCAAAAGCTTAAGTTTATTAGGAGAAGGAACCGCAATGAATATCATGCTTAACATCTAGCTTGGGCTTAGTTTTCTTCTTTCTTCTGTACTTCATTTTTTTGACTTGATTTGACTTTTCCCTCGCAATTTCTAATGCTTTCTACGCACAATATGTGTAGCTATTATATATTTAATGGTCTCTTAAAATGCAGGGATGGTGCTTAAAATGCAGTTTGAAAGTTTTTCACATAACATGATTACTCTCATTGATGCAAGGTTTAATCTAAGAGTTGAGAAAAATTTCAATTCTTGGGAGGACAAAATGTTGATGGGAGGAGATTGTAGTTTGAATTCCCCACAAAATTACACTGATTCTTCCAAAGAAGTTTTGAGGCAGACAATGCTCAACCAAGAGGTTATATTTCAGAAGCAGGTATATACGAACTAGTGTGTACACGATTCTACTTTTAGTAATATTAACTGCATTCAGAACCAAGATATTTGATGATATTTTATCTTGTTGGTTTTACAATAAATAACATAATAATATTATAAATGATTCACCTCTTAGCTGGCTAAATTCTTCAGTTAGTATGCCAACTCTGGTTTATGTGACCTAAAATATAAACTGTTACCTATTTAGAAAATTGATTAGTTAATTGTTGTGCCAAAGGATTGAATTGGTATGGCCACATTTGATCGGTTTACATGGAAAATAATGGAATTCCTAATTGGAAAAAATGGTAAAAAAAAATTCGTGGGAAACAAAAATATAGGGGGGGAGGTTGTTTCTTCAAATTGGTTTCACACAAGTTTCACCATGGAAATGAATTCCTTAGTAAAAATGCCAAACATCACTACAGATGGAAGGGGGATCTTGGGCATTTTCCATTGGGAACGACTGCAATCATACCAACCCTATCTATGTGGGCAAAGAATGATTTTCCTTGTAATATGTTATTTTTTTGCTGCTGATTCTTGTTCTGTCAATCAACAATATTACTGATTTATTTTGTTATCATTGAATTTTATTCAGGTCAATGAACTCCATCGATTGTATATGATTCAAAAGACCCTGATGGATGATTTTGGCTGGAGAGAATACAGTGGATCCAATTTAGGGGACGCAAGAAGACAATCTACCCTCCACCCTTTCATTAATCAGATAAGATATGAACCACAAGCAAATGGGGAAGCATTTTCCTCAGTTCCCATGGTAAAAATCAGCACAGGAAACTTTTAGAAAACATTCATAAAAGTGATTATTTAATGGTATGGGCTTGCATAGGTGTGTCTTTTAATCATAAATGGCTTGTTTAATTGTAAATGAATTCTATGGAATTGGAAAGTAAGTAAATCATGCTAAACTAAGTTGTACTTTGAAAATTGATTCTATGGGCAATAATGCAATCAAACACCACTAAAGATGGACATGGGAAATTTAGACACTTATCCATGAAAAAGAATTGTAAACACACACCTCCTGGGTCTTGTCTTTTTGTTATACATCCATTACGATAGGAGCCACAACTTGGAAAGGAAGATATTAGTCAAATGGGATGTTAGTAATAAATTCGATTGAAATGATATTAAAATTTCGGACTAGGAAGCTATCGATTCTTAAACATCCATTAGAACGCATGCAACTTGGCCCATATTTACAGGAGAGAAAAATATGGAAATACTACATTGATTCTCATCTTAGTAATTATTTTTCCTCATATTTTAGTCTACATTTCTTTCAGGCGGGCTCGACTCGCGTCATGAATAATAATTATTTACAAGAAGGCAGAGGTGTCTGCTCTAGACTTCAGCAGAGGCCTATTGATCTTCAATTTCCATCTAGTCACAATATTAAAAATGCTAGTGGGGCCCTTTTAAAGAATGGTAATAATTTGGATTCCTCAGATAAATCTATTGAGCTAATGCACCATTCCTGTGGCAATAATGTATTTTGAATCTTTTCCAGAAGAAGAGGTGAAGCTTTCATTGGGCATTGGATGGGACAGTATGCAAAAGGGTGTTCAAAGGGGAAATTTGAATGACAAGATTACTCAATTGTCCTCACAACATATTATTGACTTAGAGGAGTCCGTGGAAACAGTATCAAATGATCTAGGTTCAACCCTTAATCTGTTCTTTGCTGTTTCTAGACTTACGTAAATTTTGTTAAAGATTAACTATTACGGGTACTTCAAAAAGTTCAGAGTAGAGTAGTTCCTCCGTCTTAAATTAAGAGTCCACTATTCCTTTTTTGGGATGTCCTTTTTCCCCAACTTGGGTCCACTTTCCTTTTAAGAACATAATCAACGTACCAAAATTGCGATAGGAAACAAGTTATAAACTATAAAGTATAGTCAAAATAGAGCAATTGTGGGTACCTTATATAAGTTTGTTTCACATATTTGTTTTTAAAGGTATCACGTATTATTACCATATAAAATACTCAATGTATGTCCTAATATATAATATGTCATTTGCGATACTGCATCATCTAGAATTAGTTGTCCAGTATCCATGCAATATACTTGATATATATGGTTTGCTATCATTATTTAACAACACTTGTACCAATTGTTTCTGCAGGATTTGATGAATGCGACAATACACTTGTAAAAGACAAAGTGGTCTCTTATTGTGAACCAGTGCATTTGGACCTTAACAAAGTTCACCTTGAGGAATCCTCTATTCATTCAGATAGCCCCACGATGGCCTATCCTTCAACGGGTAGTTCCCCCGTTGCTTTTGATGGACTAATATCCGAGTTTCATGGAGGTCCTTGCTCTACTGCAATCAGTTTGAAAGAACCAAATGGTAACGATTATAGTTGTAATATATCCTCAACAAGTGCTAAAATGAACAAAGCTTGTGATAGTAAAGCATGTACTATAGATCTCGAATCCCTGTCTGGGCCCACATCTGACCACAGTGAAGATCCTTACAATTATGGTAGCAATAACGAGCATGAGAATGTAGACTTGCCTTCAAATCTTGAAAATGGAAATTATGTCCATGTGGCTATGCCAGAAGTCAACTGTGAGAAGCAGAAAGAAGATATGGTTGAAAAAGAACAGACGCATAGTGAATTGAAACACCAATGTTGTGACAAGAAGGAAGGAGAATCACCAGAAATGGAAGTTATGATCCAAAAAGCCGCTGTATCACTTATTTTTATATCCTTGGGGAGCTCAACTAGTGATCAAAACTTCATTTCCGAGGCAAAATCAAATGATAGTCAAAAAGAGGAGAAAGAGAAACCACAATGCTCTTTGGATTCTTATGAATCGATTGTGCTGAAGCTAAAAGAAAGCTGTGAAGATGAACATTGTGTTTCATCAAACGCATTTGAAGCAAATGAATTGGATAACAGAGATTGTGGGATTAAGCTGAAAAGGGGAGGAGAATGAAGGACTTTCAGAAAGATATACTTCCGGGCTTGGCTTCTCTTTCTAGACGCGAGATTTGGGAAGATGTGAAAATAATGGAGGGAGTAATCAGGTCGAGAGAGTACAAGAAACTCAGAGCCAATAGGATGGTGACAAATGGAGAGAACTGGTTTACACCTGTGAGAAGCAAGAGATCGAGGCTTAATTATGTTGGCAGAAGATATTACTAGTAAGTTTGCAATTGTTGTTGATTACTACTAACTATACTGTGAAAATATGGTGGTTTCCATTTATGAATTTGAGATCTTGCTTCTTTATTTGATTGCATATATATTTTTTTGAACTATTGATATAAAAATACATGTACCAATGACCAAATTAATAGCCTAAATGATATGTCAAAAAGTACATTGGTTATTGTGTAGGAACTTTTTAAAACACGTAATTGATACACTTTCTGACATATTATTAGGGTTATTAACTTGGTCGTGTAAGTTGGTACATATCAGTAATTCAGTACTCATTGTGTAATTGTTTAATCTACATAGAGTAAGCACTCCACCTTTAGAAGAGAAACCTTTGGATTAAGATTTCTTTAATGTTAGAAGGTGGTTTGCCGCTTAGTAAATCAAAGAGTTATTGCGATTCCTATTGCATTCTTAAAGATTTTGGCTTGGTAAACAACTCTTGGTAAGAATTTATGTTTATCATCTGCATATATAGTGTAAACAGGCTCTCTGTGGATCAGTAGGCCTGTTTGGGTGAATTATGGCAATTTTTTGTTGTTGTTCTTTCGCACTTTCATCTTGTTACATCTGTAGTGATGTGGAAAAAGGATATTAGATGGATCCTTTTAAATTGGGAAAGTTGGGGTTCAAGTCTTTTGAAGTTCTTACAATCAAGAATGTATAAAACAACAAGCTCTAATGTGCTTTGTAGGATATGTGAAATAATCTCTCTATATATATCAATTATATAGAGAGATTGTCTGGCTAAAGATCATTCTTATGTGAATCGGACTTTTAGAAAACCTTTGCTAAAAATTCAGTCAATGTATTCCACGAGAATTATGATGAATCTAAAGGAAAAGCAAGTCTCTAGAGATAGCACGAAAACGGGGGAGATAGAGACAGGCTCGAATCGGTTAAGGAGTGTTGATTGGATTGGGGAAGGTTACTCATTTGTTTAACCCACTAACATATCTTATTCAAACTTTCCTTCTTACTCTTTCACTAGAATTTTAAAAAAGAATGTGGTCATTGTTCGAGTCTGCCTTCCCTCTTAATAACATGTTTGATAATTCAACCCAAAATCATCCGAAATGTCGTAAAAAGCCCATTAGACAAATTGGAAATTTTAACGGCCCGGCGTGGGGATCATATCTTGTGAGGCTGATGGAATCAGAAAAAGAAAAAGGGCAGGAAGACAATAACGATGAAGAAGCTCGTACTGAATTCTCCAAATATCACACACTTCGTGTCTTAAATTAAAAGTTATATTTTTTTTCCAGAGGTATTAAATTGTAAGTCCAATTTCATTTCAAGTTAAAATTAATGTATCAAATGTTGAAAAATTTCTAAGAAAGGAAAATGAGAAAGTTGTATTACTTAACTGAAAAATAAAATACATTTTGAAATTATATAGCCAAGTGAAAATGTCCAAATACCGTAAGAATCCTCGATTGATTTTGATTACATCAATAATCAATTTAGGACTCGTTTAGTTGTGTAAATTATCTCATTTATAATTGTTTTACTCTAAATTAATAAATCATAAATTGTTTCATTTCAACAAAAAAATTGTGATGTGATTTTCTCTGCATGAACTTGTATGATAGTTATAAGTTATGTAATTTCAACTATATATTTGCATTTTCTTATTTAATATATTATGTATTAACTTAAGTTTATGATTTTATATACTAATTTATTTTTACAATTAAATGCTCAAATTACATAATTTACAAATTAAAGGAAAATCAAACAGGCCATCTAAAATTGGCAAAAATTTTATTTAGTTGCCCTCCTTGGATTAGTCTTATAATTGGTCAGATCGAATGGGCCACACTTGTCTCGGGATAGGAACAATGTTGTGCTAAACTAGACGGGTTTGGGTAACCCATTTTTTCCCTTCACTCCTCAAAACTGAGGAGAGAGAGAGAGAGCAAGCAACAATGCAACCTGGGTACTGATGTCACTGAAAAAAAAGAAAAAGAAATCATATTAGTTCTGAAATGAACAATTTTTTTTTCCTTTTAACGAAAATAAAACTGATATCTGATAACGATTGTGCTTATATATGTATTATAATATCAAATAAATTTTTATCTTGTATACATTTTAAAAATAACGTAAATAAATCTAATAGTATTTATTTAAGTGATTAAGAACTTTTGTTCTTTATGCTTATTAAAATTATGGATTCAAGTTATTGATTAAAAGTTTCTTTTATTATAATTTCTAAAATATAAAGGGTGATTTCGTAACTTTACAGATGTACCACGGTATCCTTTCATACTTATAATATATATATATATATATATATATATATATATATATATATGTATGTATTGTGCTTATATAAGATATATAAACAATTATGGATCTTAATGGCCCACATTGATATCCATCATCTATGGTAGATGGAGAAAGTTCAGTGGTAGCAAATTTGTCAAGGAAACATTTAGCAACTTGAATAATGATTATAACTTGAAAACACTTCTTTGTATATATGTTAATATGATCATATCGCTAATTATCACGGGGAAAGACCAAAGGATATGCATGAATCACTGAATCAGCATATTTTATATATTATTGATCATCATATACTTTAATTACTTATTGGTTTTGTGGGGCAATTATGGATTCCAGTTCTTTTGAATTTGTTGAAAAAAATCTAAGGAAAAAGGAAAAGGTAATTTTAATTTCTCAACACGGAAATTAACGTAAAGACCTTAGAATTTACAGAAATCATGTTTTATCACCAAAAACAATCATGTCTCCCTTCATTTATTTGTACTCGACTTACTCTTCCAGTTTGCCACAATGTGAACAAAAGATGGCTGAATTACAAGAAACTTCCCAACTTATTGTTTTTGTTGATTATGATCATTAGGGTTCTTTTGATTGGAAAGTCGAAACATAATTAAAATTGACAATTGCTTTTTAAGTTACAGAAGGAGCTGGGTGATTTGGTTATAAATTATTCTATACTTTTTTCTTATGTATCATGAATTTTTTTTTCATACCAACTACCCAAACTATTGGATGTTGTATTTAATATGTTTAATGAAATTCGTTTAGAATAGTGGCTCAATGGCAAAAGTTTGGGATTTTTGTATTTTTTTTCATTAGTAGTCTTTGATAGCTCCTAAAACCATTTTTTCCTTTTTGTTAATTTTCGAGAAAGAATTATCGTTTTGACTAAGCCTTCGAAAAGTTGGAGAAGTGGCGTAGTCGGTGCGTAACTCTCTCCACGTTCCTCTTCTCTGTTGAAAATTTGCTTTATACACAAAGTTATCTTAGCTTAAAATATATGAAGAGAAAAACATTTTGTATTTGCTGATAGAATTTCTTGGTCATTGAATTTTGAGAGGCATGTGTTCAAGCAGGATAGGTTAGGGGTGTATTTGGTACAGTGTCGTATTATACCATACTAAATATACTGTGTAATGTACTAAAAATTTGGTATACTAAATCTATTACTAATGCCGTACTAAAATTTTCGGTTTATCAAAAAAATTGATTTGGTCTGAGATATTACCAAAAAAATAAGCTTAAAAAAATAAAAATAGGCATTTGGTACATGCAATTTTGCAAACCAAAACAAACCCAAAATCTATAACTAAATAAAATTGACACAATTAAAAGTCAAAACATGTAATGTAGTATATATCCAACTCTTCCACCAGTGATTGCCTGGGCACAATATGCAATAGTTGGCACAATTAAAAGTTCCACACAACATCCAACAATGGCACAATTAAAGCTAAAACAGTGGGTATACAAAAACATAAGTTTAAACTAGAAGTTAAAGTTACAAGCCAAACTCTAATTTAAAGACCAAACACAAATGTTCAGCACTTCAACTAATCAATTAGATAAAGAAGCAACTGGAGGAGGCTTTGAACTTGTGGTGGGTATGGTGGTGGTGGGGTGACAGTGGGTATAATGGTTTCAGGGAAGAAAGAGGAGTGTAAAAGAGAGAGGGCAGAGTTTGTTGTGAGTTTCAAAAGTGAAAATTCTAAATTAGTGTGAAAAGTGAAACCATTTGTTAGCACAAATCTAGACTATTAATCAAAATTCTAAATGTTGTGGGGTATTGGTATTATTTTGGTAGTTAGCGTAATAGCACAATTGGTAAATGGTACAGTACAGTATATCGTTAGTAATGATTTTGAGTACCAGTGTTGTGCCAAAGTAATCCAGTATAGTACAATATTGATTGGTATTGTACCATTAACAAATTCGGTATATTTTGGCAAAAATATAGTATGGTGTGATTTGATATGGTATTAATGGTACAATTTTCCACTTCCAAGGCAGACTCTCAACTTCTTATATAACAACAATTTTACCTAAAATATTATGTCTACACAAGTCCCTGCCCGATAAATTTTTTGTTTCTGTGTTTTGCATTAGGATTTTTATTATTTCTTCAATATTTGATTCCATGAAAACAAAAGGAAAATATAACAAAAAAATATCTCACCAACTTGGTCTGATTTTCCAACTTATAAACTATAATCATATAGATTTACTTTCTTTCACCTACAAATGTCAAATTGCGGATAAGGATTTAGAATGAGAAATTATGATAAACATGATTTAGGATTTAGGTTGGCCTAGTGGTAGGCAACTTTCACCCTTATTTTAAGGTCAATGATTCAACTCATGGAAATGGGTGAGGAGTTTTTCTTTATTTATAAAATAAATGGAGAGACTTAGACCTTTAATTAAAAAAAAAATATATATATATATATATATATATATTACAGTGTTAAGTTACTCACAAATTCAATAAAAAACAAGTATGACAAAAAAAAAACAAGTATGATAGATAAAGATAATTGTCTATGCACATAAATTAACTTTATCCTTTCTTGATCGGTAAAGAAATGATAATAAAGTTGCATGTGTGCAGATAAATATATCTTTTAGGTGGTACATTTCTTACTATCATTATTAACTTCGTAGACCATGGAAAGCATAATTATAATCACAAACTTTATTTTAATGTCTAAGTTTCCATCATTTTTGTGTAAAGCTTCTTTTTTTTTTCCCCTCTCTCCTCCCAAGTGAGTTAAACAGTTTTTGAATAGGGAAAAAAAAAAGGCCTATACTTCATATCACAGTTTTGTTGGCCGGCATTAAAAATTGGAAGGGTAAGAGTGAGGATTCAATTAACATCGATATATAAATACTAGGGGTATGTATTGATTAGAAAGTAATATGTTTATTACGATTTAACTTGCTTTTGTATTTTAGCAGTAAATCCAATCTGATTTAGTTTGAATATCCAATCTAATCCAATTTAAAGTTGAATTGGATTGAAACCAATATCATTTATTTAAGTAATTTTCAAGTTTCAATAATAACCAAAATAAATCTAATAAATAACACGAAAACCAAAACAACGCAAAAAAAAAAAGAAAGTAAATCAAAAGGTAAACTTATAAGGTTTTTTTAATTATGGTATTTTATAAGTAGCAATAATAAGGTGTGATAAAGAATGTATTAATAACTTAGCATATAGTGATAACTAATTACGTTGTGACTTGTGTTATTTTTCAAAGAGATTGAATTTGATCGGTTTAAAATTGGTCTCGCCGGTGAAAACCAAACTGATCTAATATAGGTCGATTCTCTAAAAGGCAAATAAATTCAATCTGTTAGCTTCATTGAATCCAAATAAAATTGAATTGGATTGTATTGTATTGAATTAAATTAGTCAGTTTGAGCTGTTTGAATTGGATTATGTACACCCCTATTAAATACAAAAAGATATAATCACTCACCTAATGGTGTCTATAGGAAAATTTAAAAACAAAAGGTAAAAGAAAAAAAATCAAAAGAATAAAGAATAAGGAATAATTCTTTCCTTCTTTCTTTATTTTTTTAAAATATGGATCTAGTTTTTAAAAAGTCATATCATGTACAAGTGCAGATCCAATTTTAGACCAATTAGGGCTATAACGTAGCCCAATTTATTTTCCCCATAATATAATATATAAAGGTTTTAGTTCTAGTACGACTTAGCCTAAGAAAATATCCACATTAATCTACCCGGCCCCTCCAAATTAAATAAACGTAAAATTAAATAAACATGCTCTCCCATTTATTGAAAAGGAAATATCTTATAAATGGACCATGGTCTAAAAAGTTTTTCTAGCCTAGTTACTTTCTCTGTATATACATACCTATAGAACTAGCTTTATTTGAGACCTCGCTTTTTTATTTATATTGATGATTTTCTTTTTAACTATTTCAAAAAGATAAATCTTTTGCATGACTTGATGAAACAAACAACCTTACTTTCTCAATCACACAGAGATAATGTCAACACAAACAGTTGGGCTATCAACCAGATTTGACTGATTATGGTCCCAAAAATCCCTGTCGATGTTCTAGTGAAAGTAAAAATTTTCCATTTTGAAATTGCGAATTTATTTGGACATTATTTAGCTATGTACCATTTCCATCAATTGAAGGAGAAATTGACGCTTTATTTATGCCTTAATAAGTTATTATTATTATTATTATTGAAGAAATTATTAAAGCGAGTAAAAAAATAGCTTTTGCAAAGTAAATGATGCACTGAGGCTGTTAAAATATTATTTCCTTTATTATTTTCTTGTAATTTAGCTTTCCATTTATCTTTGTTTCCTTATGTATATTTTGCTTAGTTTAGGCTTTCCTTTTCTATGTCCTTCTATACTTGTATATATAGAGGTTTTATTCTTGTAAAGCTATACACTGAAATACACAAAATACATATTCTTTCTCTCTTTCTCTAGATTTATCATGGTATCAGAGGTCCGATTCTAAGCCATCTTCCTTTGTCATTCGTCCTGCCACAGCTGTAACCCCCTGCCACAGCCAACCCACTACTCCTTTTCAATCCATCCAATCACAACATCTTGCTAAACCCTTCCTACCATACCTAAATACTCCTCTCTCTCTCTCTCAAAAATCCCTCAAACCACTGGCAAATCCTCGTATCTCACCACCACTGCCTTCGTCTTGAAGAGACGAGTTCAACTCCGTCAAAATCGTCCCAAAATACCTACGGACGCGCCTTCACACGCCAGAGCGTGAGATCCATCCTATTTCGCCAAGACCACGCGCAATCCCCACTCTTTGCACACTCCCACGCGCGCGTGACCTACACGCGCCGACGCGTGTCCTTGACCAGACCACGCGCCCCAGCAGTCAACAACACGTGCCTATTACGCGCACACGCTCCTCACACGCGCCGTTAGTTTTCATGGCGACTGTCTAACGCCGTTAATTTTCAGTTTCAAACAAAAAAAACAAAAAAAAACCAACCCTGGTTCCCAAGGTTTTCCAGCGTTCCGGATTCAACCGCGGCATCCATTTTTGCCAATTTCATCTCTAAAATACCGGTTTCAGGTTTCATCTCTGTTAATTCTTCATTTTCTTTATTTCACCATGTCTTTCAACTCTGAAATTCCTATTACCATTAAACTTGATGGGAACAATTATAGTCATTGGTCATTGCTGTTTCAAAATTTTTTGAAAGGTAAAGGTCTTTGAAATTATGTTTCTGGCAAAGAAAAATGTCTTGCTGAGACTGATCCCAAGTTTGCAGAATGGGGTATTAATAATAACAAGATCTTGACTTGGATTGCCAATACCGTTATACCATCCATTAGCAGACAGCTCGGAAATGTGATACTGCACAGAAAGCTTGGGATTTTTTGGCAAACCGATATGTTCAAACTAATTTTTCCAAAAAGTACAAGCTTGGACATGATATATAGGCCCTACAACAACAAGCAGGACAATCTGTTTCTGATTTTCATTCTAGTATGTCTCTTATCTGGGATCAGTTGGAACTTATAGAACCACAGTAGACTACTGATATGCAATTGTGGGAAACCTTTCGTGAGGAGACTCAACTTGTCCAATTTTTTATGGCTTCCAGAGAAGAATTTGAACCACTACGAGCTACCATGCTCCACCGTAAACCTCTGCCTACCGTTGAAGTGGCTTTAACTGAATTAATTACTGAAAAAATCCGTCGAGGTATCTTTTCAACTCTGTCTTCAGTATTCATTGCGACCCCTCGCCCTTAGCAACAATCTTACAGACCTCCCACAAATCACCCTTACCCACGCCCTCCCCATACCTCAACATATTCCCACCAAACTTTCCCCCGGCCACCCAGAGGTTTATCACAGGTCCAATATAACTATTGCAAGGAATTTGGTCACACAATTAAGTACTGCCCCTCATATTGTTGCATCTGCCTTCTCTGCTCCTGCTGGCGTACCCACTTCTCCATGGTTCCTTGATTTTGGAGCTTCAAACCACATGACATTTGACTTTACCCACTTTGCTATTTTTAGTCCGATGCACTCATCTCTCCCGATTCATACAGCTAATGGGTCCACTATCTCTGCTAGCCACATTGGTTCCATTAATACCACCAACGGTTTGTCTGTTCCTGATGTTCTTCTTGTCCCTCAACTATCTATGTAATTTTTATCTGTTGGTCAATTATGTGGATTCTTCTAGTTTTGTTGTGCAGGACTGTTCGACGGGGACATTAATTGGGACAGACCATAGAGTTAGACGCCTATATGTGACATACATATTACAAATTCCTTCTCCCAGTGGTTCCTCCTTCACGACATTTACCCCCAATCTCTCCTCATTTATTTCCTGGCATTCTAGATTAGGTCATGTTTCATTTTCTCGTCTTCAATTTATGGTTAATAAAGGGTTGTTAGGACCAGCTATATTATACAAAGATCCCTCTTGTGTTGCTTGTAAACTGGCTAAACAACCAGCTCTTCCTTTTAATAATAGTATTACTGTTTCAGACTCTCCATTTGATCTTATACATTCTGATGTCTGGGGTAAAGTCCCGGTTACCTCTATAGGTGGGGCCTTATATTTTGTTGTGTTCATTGATGATTACTCCCGTTATACCTGGACTTATTTAGTTCGTTCTCGTTTGAATTTTTTAAAAGTTTACATTGAATTTACCACTATAATTAAAACTCAATTTTTAAAAACCATTAAAGTTTTTCGATCTGACTCCATAGGTGAATATCTATTTAAATCTTTTCTTGATTTTCTTAAATCTCAAGGGACTTCCTCAACTCTCTTGCCCCACACCCCCCAACAAAATAGGATTGTCGAACGCAAATACCGTCATCTTGTTGAAACAGCCTGGACTTTACTTGTCTCGTCCTCTGTCCCTTCCGTTTTTTGGGGTGAAGCCATCCATACATCTGCCTTCCTCATTAATCGCATTCCTTCAGTGGTTACTGGTAGTACTCTCATTTTGAACGTCTCTTTGGTACCAGACCTGATTATTCCTATCTTCGTATTTTTGGAGCCACTTGTTTTGTGCTTCTTCTAAAACGAGAACGTACAAAACTCACACCAAAAACGGCTATGTGCGTCTTCTTAGGGTATTGCGTTTAACAAAAGGACTATCATTGTTATGATCCTATCACAAAAAGACTCCGTATTTCTCGACATGTCACCTTCTAGGAAAATACCCCCATACTACACCCTGTCTAAGGATTCTGTGTCTTCCACTGAGCCCTCCCTACCGGTTGATCCATTTTTTGACTTCTCTACCACTAATTCTTCTCCTCCTCAATCCATTCATCTCTACATTCCTGATCCTGCACCATTACATACTTTTGCCACTGATTTTGTATCTGGATGTCCACCTGTTGATGACTCTACGTCCTGTCCTGACTCTATCTGTCCCATCGACGGTTCTGTGCCACAATCGACTCGTGATCATCGCCCACCAGCCAAGCTATCAGATTATCATTGTTTTCTCTTTGTCATGCTGTCTCTCCATGAACCTACCTCCTACAGCACTACTTCTTCAGATCCTCTCTGGCAACATGCCATGACTGAGGAACTTACTGCTCTCCAACAGACCAATACATGGGATCTTACCACCTTACCTACCGATCACTCTATTGTTGGTTGTAAATGGATTTATAAAATTAAAACTAAGGCTAATGATTCTGTTGATCGATACAAAGCTCGTCTGGTTGCCAATGGCTTTACTCAAGAATATGGCATTGATTATGAGAAAACTTTTGCTCCTGTCGCTCGTATGACTACTGTTCGCACTTTAATTTCAGTTGACTCTATCCGACAATGGACGATTATCAAATGGATGTCAAGAACGCATTTCTTCATAGTGATCTCTCTGAAGTGGTTTATATGCAACCTCCTCCCGGCCTTCCTCATTCCCCCAGGAAAGTATGCAAACTATGGCATGCTTTTTACTGTCTCAAACAAGCACCCCGAGCCTAGTTTGAAATTCTCTACCGCTGTCCTTGACCATGGATTCTCTTAGAGTACACATGATTCGACTATGTTCACATCTTTCTCATCACGGGGCATTGTTATTCTTCTGATATATGTTGAAGATATGATTATTACTGGGGATGATTTGGACGGTATATATCGACTCAAAACCTATATGTGTTCATGTTTCGAAATGAAAGATCTGGGTACTCTTCGCTACTTCTTAGGCATTGAGGTTGATCATTCATCTACAGGATACTTCATTTCTCAGATAAAATATGCTTATGATATTATTGACCGTGCTGGCCTAACAGATAACAAGGTTGTAGATACTCCGCTTGAAATGAATGTCAAGTTTTCTCCTTTCGATGGTACTCCTTTGGTTAATCTTACATTATACCGACAGCTCATGGGTAGTTTCAACTATCTCACCATCACCAGGCTGGATATTAGTTATGATATCCACATTGTGAGTCAGTTCATGTCTGCACCTCGCTCTGTTCACTTTGCTGTTGTTCTTCGTATCATCCGCTACATAAAAGGGACCATATACCAAGGCCTACACTTCTCGTCGGCCTCTAGTCTTACGCTACAAGGGTACTTTGATTATGACTAGACAGGTGATATTACTGATTGGCGATCTACCACCGGCTTTTGCATTTTTCTAGGTAACTCTCTTATTTCGTGGAAAAGCAAGAAGCAAACTGTTGTTGCTCGTTCCAGTGCTGAGGTTGAATATCTTGCTCTCGCCCATACTACCGCGAAAATTGTTTGGCTTCGCTGGCCCCTTCAAGATATGGGCATCTCTGTTTTGGATCCCACACCCCTCTTTTGTGACAATCGAAGTGTTATTCAAATAGCCCATAATGATGTTTTTCACGAGCACACCAAGCATATTGAAGTGGACTATCACCTTACTCGTCATCATCTCTCTCAAGGACATATTCAGTTACCACACATCCCTTCCGTTCTTCAACCGGCTGATCTCTTTACCAAATCACATGTGACTGCTCGCTTTCAATTTCTAATGTCCAAGCTCCGCATACTTTCCAAGCCATCCTGCGCTTAAGGGGGGTGTTAAAATATTATTTCCCTTATTATTTTCCTCTAATTTAGCTTTCCTTTTATCTTTGTTTCCTTATGTATATTTTCCTTAGTTTAGGCTTTCCTTTTCTATGTCCTTCTATAGTTGTATATAATGGGGTTTTATTCTTGTAAAGATATACACTGAAAATATACAAAATACATATTCTTTCTCTCTTTCTCTAGATTTATGAGAGGCAATGTATTGATCCCGTGGAAGCTATATATATATATATATTTTGCTTTGACATCATGACCATAATAAAAATAATAATTAATAATATAAATATAATTAATTTTAATGGATATTCAAAGCCAAGGAAATATGTGGTGTATGTTTTTAGTAGAAACAACCTCGAGGAGAGGGGTTGGCCTAATAGTAAATCATTTTCAAGGTTTGACTCATGAGAGTGTGATGTGGGGTTTTTCTTTGTTTGTAGGGTGGGATGTTAGATTTTTTCTTTATTTGTAGAGCTCAGGGAGACTTAAAGTTCTCTTAATTTTATTTTATTTTTTAAAAAATCATGTTTAGCAACACCGTAAATCAGGTTGAATTCAAACAAAAGTTAGGCTAATGACCTAATTCATCAACAAATTGCTGCCATAAATAATGATTTGGAATTGCTGGTATAGATTATATATTTAGCAACACCGTAAATCTTGTGTAACAATAAGGACTAATGAATATATATATATATATATATGATTATAAGATAAATATTATTCAGATAAAACTTGTATACGTACCCTTTGGCAAAACCCTTCATTTGGATCTTAATTTGTAATTGTAAATTACCGCTTTTAAGAAGTTTCATTTGAGATTAAATTGAACTTGAAAAGTTCAAATGGACAGTGAATTTTATTATGGTTTTAATTTGGAAAATGTTTTTCTTACCGAATAATCTTGCTAGTACAATACATGGTGATACCTTGCGAAAGTACAATTCATATAATACATGCCACTAATAACATTATTGAAGATTATCTAGTGTATATAGCACTATTCTTTAATTTTCTTAAAATAAGAAACATAAAATATAATACGTTCTTCCTTTTTTTTTCTCTGTTTATATAAGAAATGTATGTAATCAGAGTTGCAAGCTTGTGATACACAATTTCAAGTTACTTCTCACAGTTAAATTAAATATTCGAATTCCACACTCAAGAGCTTATGTTTGTTGAACCGTATATAACTTTCCTAGTTGATGTACATAGAAATTATTAGGAAGAAACAATTAATGTATGCACACAAAAAATGGGGACCTTGATGTATAACTTTCTATAAATTGATCTACTGCAAATTTTCCATTTGCACGTGTACTTGCACTACTGCACGTTAGTAGTATTTATTTTTTTGTTGCGGTTATTGTTGAATTATATAAAAAAATAAATTCTATTATTCAATCATAACTTGTATCAAAAAATAATTTATATGAACGTTAGACTTATCAAAACTGCTGCTACATATTTAAGTATAAATAGTTAGGCATGTCCAATAATATTGTTATAATAATTTAATGTTACATTTATATCTAATTATCTATATTAAATAGAAAAGTCAAACAAGTATTATCTATATACCATCAAAAAAATTTTCAAAAAAATATTTTAAAATTAAATTAAATAATACGTATTTGTAAATAATATATATACAACGCTATAATTAAAAAGAGAAAATGGAAAAAAGAAAGAAAAAAAGAAATTGAAGAAGTTAACGAGATAGAAAAGGGTAGGACTTGGGAGTTGGGCACAGAATATTGTCTATAGAGATTTGAAAGCAACTCAAGATATATAAAGATAGAGATAGGCACGTTATCAAGGGGTTGCACTTACGCAATTACATTAGCTATATATATATCCTTTTTTGTCCAAATAAATATATAAAAAAAGAAGAAAGCTATATATCCTTCGATACTAATTTTTGTCTAAAATATTTTTCATTTTTTGCACACAGATATCAATACTTTTATCACACTTGTTTTGAATTTATTTATTTTTTAAAAAAATTATTCATCGTAGAGATCACTATCTACCAAATTTTACAAAAAAAATATATACTTATTTACTTATAAAAATAGACTCATTTTAATTTAACGAAATCGCGGAAATTTTATAGGTGGTATTAGAAAGAGATCAATTATTCAATTTGCTTAGATAATTTTTTCAACCAACCATTATGATGACTTATAACTACTTGCCAATTGTAGACAAAAATAAAGTTTATTAATTGATATATTAATTTATACATGGAAATGAAGAAAGCAACGCTGTTACGATTTTTATTGGCAGTCTGTTTCAATGTATTTTCAAAGGAGTCAATTTTCAGACAAATCAAACACTGCAAGGAAAATATGTTCCAGCTTGCATATGCAATTTTTTCATTTCAGAACAACTACAAAATCTACCAATAAATTCAAACCTACAAGTATACCAAATTTTATGAGTATGTTAGCATATATTGAGCATTATTTTCATTTATTATAATTGACCTTTCGTGTATTCATATTTAAAAGATTGTATATTAATTCGGAGATATTCTCCTTCCGTATTTTGTATTTTTCTCAATCCAATATAAAGGGTTCTCGTCATACATAGTTAATATCAAGAATACAATACAATACTCTCAAACACGGGAATTCCTCAACATCTTCCAACATCTCTTGGTTGTGATAATAAAAGTATTATTCAAATTGCTCATAACGATATTTTTTCATGAACGAACAAAGCACACTGAAATTGATTACCATTTTATTCGTCAGTATGTCGCTCGCAATACAATTTGCCTCCTGTCTATCACTTCTGACGATCAATATGCAGGTCTATTCTCCAAAATTCATTTGCTTGGCCGTTTCCACAATCTCATTTTTAAACTTAAGATGGTTTCTCATTTACCAGCTTAAGTTTGAGGTGGGCGTTAGCATATATTGTGCATTATTTCCATTTTTTATAGTTAACCTTTTGTGTATCCATATTTAGAAGATTGTGTATTAATTCGAAGATATTCTCCTTCCATATTTTGTATTTTTTCAACCTTATATAAAGGGTTCTCATTGTATCAATACTCTTTATCTCCTCTCTTTCTCTTCAATTGTTAACAGAGGAAATAACATAAAAAATCCATTTTTTTGTATAAATGAATTGTCTAATATTATACCATTGGTTTCTATAAATTACCATCTCATGAATACATGCACAAACGTGTGTTGTTTAAATATATACATTTTAAAATAATAAAATAAAATTTTTTAATAAGTCCTTTAGTGATTAACAACTATAATGAGTTTGGATCCTATTATTATTATTATTATTAGGTGCTAATCAGTTCCAAATGCACTACCATGTCATTAAAAAAAATAAAAATTCAATCACACAATTTTTATCATTTATACATTTTTAAGATTCAAAAATTATTGTCCCTTATTATATGTACTACTTGTATCGAAAAAAATCTTTTTTTTTCTTTTTTAAAAAAAAGTTTTAAATTTAAAAGTTGAGGGTATTCCACTTATACAACCACGTTAGGAAAAAAACAATAATTGGGTTGGGTTGGGTTGGGGGGGGGGGCGTTGGGGTTCTTGAACATTTGTTCTCTTACCACTTACATAACACTCTTTACCATTTCAACAATCCGATTCTTAATATTTCCTCATTTCCATATGAAGTAGGGATCCCATTTACGATATCATTTCGCAAACATGTTTTGGTACAAACGCATGTGGACTGTTTCATTCTTCAAGGAGTTGTTCCATTTATATAAACACTGCTTCGGGAAAAATCATGTCATATATGTTCAAAATCTCGTCACTTGTATCATGCAAGATCAAATCACTCTTTTTTCTCTCTTTTTAATTGAGATTTGGGTTTTAACTCATTTAGTTGAAAGAATGTGATCACTGCTTCCCAGCCTCCACTCCTAATTTGAAGTTAATTAACTAGTCTCATGTACAATCAATAAAATTAAACTTGTGTCAATGTAGGTTTTATGTAATGTTGAAAATTTGAAATTGTTCGATGTGTCTCCGCTAATTATGCATTTTATTTAACAATAAGACAATAGGAACACCCTAGACAGAATTTAGTGCATGAGGTTCTATGTATTCAACTTACATAATCTGCATTGCATCTAAGATAAAAAAAAGTCAAATATTATAGAGGGAGAAAGAATTGTATTGATTTGATTATATTAACTGATACAGGAAAACCCTATTTATAGGAATATACAAAAGGGAAAAAATGAAACTAATTAGAACTCCTACTCAACTAAGGAAACACAACATAACAAGGAAACACAATTATATTTTAACATTCCCTCTCAAGTTGGTGTATAGATATCGAACATGCCTAACTTGCTAAGTGACTCATAAAATGCTTTGTTGGAAACTCCCTTTGTGAGGATATATGCAAGCTGCTCTTCAGTGGAGACAAAAGGAAAGCTAACAAGGTTGGCATCTACCTTCTCCTTTATAAAATGACGATCAACCTCCACATGCTTAGTACGATCATGCTGCACTAGATTTGTGATATATCAATAACTGCCTTGTTGTCACAGTACAAGTGCATAGCATTTTTAAGTTCAAAGCCCAAATCACACATCAAATTTCTTAACCACAGCAATTCACATACTCCATAATCCATTCCTCTATACCCAGTCTCAGCACTAGACCTAGCCACAACTTTCTGTTTTTTGCTCTACCACGTAACAAGATTACCTCCTACAAAGGTAAAGTACCATGATGCTGACCTTCTATCAGTGATACTCCGAGCCCAATCCGCATCCGTAAAGTCACAAACTTCGAGACAGTCGTTGTGTTTAGAAAATATCAATCCTCTGCTTGGAGATGACTTTAAGTATCTCAAAATTCTAACTACAACATCCATGTGACTCTCACTTAGATTATGCACGAACTAACTTACCACACTAACGGCATACGCAACATCTGGCCTAGTATGGATCAAATAAATTAGCCGCCTAACTAATCATTGATAGAGAGCTCGATCAGTAGGTATCTGGTCCGGATGCTCTGCTAAACAATGATTCTGTTTAATAGAAATGTCAACATGTTTGCAATCTAACATACCAGTCTCTGGCAACAAGTCAAGAATGTACTTTCTCTGGCACAGGTAAATCCCTTCACCCCCTGGCTACATCAATCCCTAAGAAATACTTAAGTTCACCCAAGTCCTTCATCTCAAACTCAGAGGCCAACTGTCTCTGCAATCTATTAATCTCAACAGTATCATCATTAGTGATCACTATATCATCAACATAAATAATCAAGGCTGTTACTTTCCCTTATTGGTGTTTGATGAATAAAGTATGGTCTGAGTTGCTTTGTTTATAACCCACCTTTTTCATGAATTGTGAAAATAGTCCAAACCATGCACGATGTGACTGTTTGAGTCCATATAGTGATTTTTCTAATTTACAAACAAAATTACTAAGAGAAGCTACCACATACTCTGGTGGAAGAGCCATGTAAACTTCCTCAGCTAATTCGCCATGAAAAAATGCGTTCTTGACATCAAACTGCCGAAGAGGCTAGTTAAAATTCGCTGCAAATGATAATAGGACTTGAACAGTATTTATTTTTGCGACATGAGCAAAGGTCTCATCATAGTCTATCCCATACGTCTGGGTAAACTCCTGGGGTACGAGTCGAGCTTTATACCGATTTATAGAACCATCCGCATTGTTTTTTATGGTAAACACCCAATAACAACCTATAGCCTTCTTGCCTTGTGGTTGAGGAACAAGTTGCCATGTTTTGTTTTTCTGTAATGCCTCCATCTCTTCTTCCATTGCCCTTCTCCACTTAGGATCATCCAAGGCATCCTGCACTTTATTAAGAACTGATATAGAAGATATTTGATTCATAAATGACTTATATGACTTTGATAATCTACCAATGGATATATAATTAGCAATAAGATACTTTGACTTTGCATGAAGGGTAGGTTCACATATTTTGGGTGGCTGACCACGGGTTGACCGACTGGGTAACACATTAGATTCGTTAGTACTAGTGGTGGGACATACCTCAAGTGAATGATATTCAGTACTAGGGAGTTGTGGATCGAGGGTAATAGTCGAAGAGATAGACTGATTTGGCGTCTGGACCTGAATTTCAACAACTTGATATGTTTGTATATCATCTTTCATCTGCGAATTTTCTTCCTCACTATGAGATAGCTCTTCACAATATGAATTCTCCCCCTGAAGAGTAGAGTTAGGTGAGGAGAAATAACACATGTATTCGAAAAAAGTAACATCCCATAGTGACATAATACTTTCGAGTATGTGGAAGATAACATTTGTACCCCTTTTGAGATCCCCATAACCGATAAACACACACTTAATAGCTCGGGCATCTAACTTGGACCTTTGATTCTTAAGGACATGAACAAAACAACACAACCAAATACACGAGCCGGTAAATTATGAGCTGAAGGCAACGGCACATGAGATGCAAGCACCTCAAGTGGAATTTTTCCCTGAAGGATACTGGATGGAAGACGATTAATAAGGTAAGTAGAAGTTGCTACAGCATCACCCCAAATGTACTTAGGCATATGAGCAGAAAAAATGAGGGCACGAGCCATATCAAGCAAGTGACGATTTTTTCTTTCAGAAAATCCATTTTGTTCTGGTGTTTGTGGACACGTTGTCTGGTGAACAATGCCATGTGTTTGAAGATATTTGCTAAAAGTGCTATTAACATATTTTTTTCCCATTATCAGACCGAAGAATTTTAATGGTGCTATTATACTATGTGTGAATGAGATTGCGAAAAGCTTGGAAGGCTGAAAAGACTTCATCTTTGATTTTAAGAAGCGCTACCTATGGCAGTCTTGTATAATCATCAATGAATAATACAAAATATCGCATACCAGAAATAGTGGACTCTCTAGAGGGTCCCCAAACATCAGAATGAATCAATTCAAAAGGAATAATACTTTTATTAGAAAAACTGGGAGAATAAGTAGCACGATGGTTCTTAGCCAAAACACATGTTTCACAATGTAAAATGGACTCATTAATATCAATAAACAAAGTAGGCATAGTTTTTTTCATAATACTAAAAGAGGGATGCCCTAAACAGCGATGCCACAACCAAACTTCATTTAACTTCTCAGAATTCGAAATCAACGCAGCGCGAGACAGTGCTCCTGGTTTTTCCCTGGCGTACATCTAATCTAAATGAAATAATCTGCCCCTCATATACCATCTTCCAATTACCTTCCTGGTTAGAAGATCCTGAAAAAGGACATACATAGGATAAAAGGTCATAGAACATTGGGATTCAGTATTCAATTGACAGACATATAATAGGTGATGAGATAAAGCAGGACACATATAAAACATGATGAAGTTTTAAAGTCAGAGTAAGACGGACTAACCCTACTCCTAACTAGGGCTGGCATCGATTCGGTTCCCGAACCGAAACTACATATACCGAACCGAACCGAAAATTTCTGTGCTATTAAAATCAAAACCGATCCCGAACCAAAATTAGTTCGGTTGCCAAATTTTCGGTTTTTAAATTTTTCGGTAATTTGGTAATAATTTTAATATTTACCGAAATCAAATGTAAAGGAGGAATTTGGTTACTCAAAATAAAATCCACAAGAACCTTAGAAAAGGCAGTGAGACTCCATTTTAAGAGCCTTAAAGTAGTATCAAACATCAACCAAATTGTTTAAACATAGAAATAAGGTATAGAAAGATAGATGGTTATCGATTGCTCAGGTGCGGTGGCTGGTGGGAGGTGGCGTGGCAGTGGAGAGAGAAAGGCAATGGTCCGGTGGGATGTGGCGTGAAGGTGGAGTGGCGGTGGAGAGAGAGAAAGGTAGTGGCCTGGCGTGAAGGTGGAGTGGCGGTGGAGAAAGAGAAATGTAGTGGCCTGTAGGAGGTGGCGTGGCGGTGGAGAGAGAGAGATAGAGAAAGGCATGTGAGGTATATATATACAAATATTTTGCAGAGGGTGTTAGAGGGGTATTGTAGTGAGAGAGGAAAAAAATGGAGATGGAGAAGTTTTTTGTATAAATAAAATAAGAAATAAATGGGAAAAGGATTCGATGGGATGCCCATTGTTTTGGCACATGGTTTCACTCTCCATTTAGTCCCCACTTATTCTTCCATTTTCAACGATAGTTTTATGATTTTTATCACAATTTTGGTATAATTGTCGGTTCGGTATAACCGAAAAATATGAGAATTAAAAACCGTTACCGTACCAAAAATATTTGATAACTGATTTTAATCGGTTCGATTTGGATCGATTTTTTTTACTTCAGTTCGGTATTTTTTGGCTCGGTTATCGGTTTTTTAGTTTAAAATGCCAGCCCTACTCCTAACACAGGAAATGCTTCACCATTTGCATTAGTAACATAAGATACTAGTGGGGGAGACAATTCAGTAAAATATGATTTATCATAAGTCATATGATCAGATGCACCAGAATCAATAATCTAAATATTAGAGTTAACAAAGTGAGAAACCTTTAAAGTAATACCAATTTTACCTCGACCAGTAATAAATGCCGTGGGAGTAGCCCCTCCTGATGCATGATGGTCCTGTCCAGTTATTCCACAAAAATCTAGTTCCTAAACCAATTGAACGGTAGCTGCAGTTCCTTTAGCACGATAACCCTACTTTTGAGGTTTAAGATGTGGATTCAACTTTCAACATGTTTCTCGAACGTGCCCTACACCATCGCAATAGGTACATTTTGGACGGTTAGAGCCTGGACTAGGTAGATGAAGAAAAATTGACCCCTGCTATTGATGGGAAGGAGCTGGTGGCTTGGATTGAATAGCGAGGCTATAAACTTCAACAGGTGCCTATTGGAGACTATTGTGTTGGGACTCATCCTTACAGATGTATGTAAAAGCCGTAGTCAGGCTAGGAGGTTTGGGCATTCTGAGAAATTCCCTTTAGCACTGTTATGCTTAGCATCAAGTCTTCTTAAGAATGTATGAACCCGCTCAAGTTCCTTTTCGCGTTGGTACCACGTAATGTCCTAGGGATTCTTGATTTTATAAGGGCGTTTCTGATCAATTTCTGCCTATACGTTCTTTAATTTAGTGAAAAACACTGACACTGGTTGTCCATTCTGTCGCATTCCAGCAGCTTTGTACATTAATTCATGAACTTAGATAAAGTCAAACTCATTGGTGTAGAGATCCCCTAACGTCTTCCATATGGCTTCAGCAGTTTCACACTCCTCTACCATCTGCAACACATCGTCAGTCATTATTTTGAACAATACCGACATCACATACCCATCATCATCCTTCCTATTTAATAAAAGCCTCAGTATTTTCTTCACTGGGAGCCTTGATTGTTCCCGTTACATGCCCCATCTTATGTATCCCACAGAGAAAAACTGACAAGATTTTCTTCCAAGTGCGAAAATTGGTACCATTGAGCTTGGTACCTCCAAAGGATCCTCCTTCCGAATTTCCGAAATCTGAGATTCACTTACATCACCCATAATAATACGCAACGGGATTACTGCTTAACTATCTCAAAGGTTTGGGAGCAATCTGTATAAAAACAGGAGTTTTTATGACTAAACTATAAAAAGTCGATTTTTTTGGACTAAATTATAAATTACATAAACAAATGGGGTCAAATTATAAATAAGGGTAAATTATGGGGTCAAATTATAAATTACCAAAACTTCTGGGGTCAAATTATAATTACTGAAACTTCTGAGCTGACATCGTTAGATTTGAGGGTAACGGAGATAACGCCGTTAATTTTAACGGCAACGGAGTTAACACCATTAACTTTAATGGAACTGTGGCAGCGCGTGACGAAGGATGCGAAACTTCCAGACGCCGTGAGATATCCTTTGAAGCTGTTTTTTTGGCTATGTGATTGTCTAGTCAAGACGACGAGATTAGTATAAAAAATTTTGGGTTTCGACTTCTATAACTGCAGATTTGAATAATTAAAAAATCGCTAATTGTTGAGGCGCGTGCAATCGCGTAGAAGCTCCAATCGGGATGATTCGAACACCGGATTGATCGTTTTGTGGAAGAGAAGCTACTGGTCTAATTTGATAGCTTTTGAAGGTCGGTAGTGGATGAACGAAGTAATTAAAAATTGCGAGTTAAAGAGAATAAGGACGAGATGAAAACGATCGTTTTTTTTTCTTTAACGACGAAGTCAATCTCTATGAACCCTAACAACGAGGATTAACCCTCTAATACCAAGTCAAATATTACAGAAGGATAAAGAATTGTATTGATTTGATTATATTAACTGATACTGAAAGACCCTATTTATAGGGATATACAAAAGGGAAAAAAGGAAACTGATTAAAACTCCTACTCAACTAAGGAAACATAACATAACAAGGAAACACAATTATATTTTAACAAAAAACATGTGGCAAGACACTGTGTCACGGGCCGAGAGATTTTGACCCTGTGTGGCGTGTAAACCCCCAAGTTGAAGGGCCGACAAACCTAACTCGAATGGAAACTCACAGCGAAATACATAATAAAGGTTTCAAATATCAAGTGTTGGCACGTACCTGAACACATATTGATCATATTAGTATTGCAGAATAGCACTGCATCGTATTATCATTTGGTGTTAGGCCCTATTACATTGGAGAAAATATTAGCTCGTGACATTCTCCCCCGCTTAGATCCGTAACCACCCCGTTGTGGGTTATGACAGTGCAGCACCCACTGAGTACTCACATTATCCTCCAAGGGGGTATTATTAGCCCACGTGTTACTTCTGTCACTTCACTTGCATAATGCTTTCTTACTTGCCGACATAGTCACATCATTACCTTTCACCATTGATCAATATGCTCTGCGATACATAAACACCTAAAAGTCACCATTTTAATTCACCGCACTAAAGTTGTTACCACGCATTCCATAAAATCGCCTTGGTATGCCTACACGTTACGAACAAGAAAATCCCCACATTACTCGGGCTCTGAGCAGTTATCCCCACAACTCCCAGAAGCCATTGCGTCTTGAAAGTCCGTCCCACTCAGCATGCACAAGGTTGGCTCTGATACCATTTATCAATAAGATGTTTAAATATGGGATCAATAGTGGATTTGACTGTGAACTCCTTGGGTCGAATTTTGCCAATTGCAAAAAAAATATGGTCATTAGGGTGTGCTCTTATACAAGCAGGGATTAGTCGAAGTGCGCAAAAGGTGGTCCAAACACTCTGTGACTTAAACCAAGAAAAAAAGGAGACGAAAAAAGTACTATTTATTTTTAACTTGAATTGGCCATCTTTTTTCTTCCTTTTAATTATTTTGAAGTTAATATTTTGTTAAGAATGCATTTGAAGTGACAAACTTATTTTGTAGATAATTCTTAAAAAATGCAAAATAATTAATAAATAATCTTGGCATTGACTTAAATAAAGTGATGTAATTAGTGATAGGCTCCATATTATCACATCAATGCTCCACGAAAGTTAGTGGGTGATACTATTGACAAATAAATTATATTTATTGTTAGATTAATACTCCCTCTATCCCAATTTAATTGTCACACTTTGAAAAACTAAAAATTAAGGAGACATAATAATTACTCCAAAAGAAAAATATTTATTTCCAAAAATGCCCTTTACTTTTCTCCTAATAAAAAAAAGGTGGCGGGATCCACAATAAAGAAAGTGGTGGGAGCTTAAAGGATAATATTGAAAATAATAAAAAGTGTTGTAATTAATGACCTACTAAATATAGAAAGTGGACAATTATTTTGGGACGTCCAAAAATGGAATAGTGGTCAATTAAATTGGGACGGAGAGAGTAACAACTTTAAAAGCATGCAATACAATTTCTCAAAAATGTACTATACTCTTAACACAACTAGATAGTTGTTTTGGCAATATGAGTAGCCAAGTTAATCTATAAATACACTTGTCATTAACTTTAATAAATGTGTGCACTAATTACCCCCCCCCCCCCCCCCCAAAATACTCTATAGCACTCCAACATTGGCTCGGCCATATAGAACTGAGTACGTACACATTACCTCGGTCCTATATGGCCGAGTCGGTATATTTTTTTTTGTTCCCAATAATAACTTGGTCCTATAAAACTGATGTAATACGCACATACTCGATGCAATAGGATCTAGTAAAAGAGATAGAGTGTTACCGAATAAAGTGGTGTGTGTGATTAACGCCCACCTAAATAAAGTGATATAACTAGTGTTGTCTCAATCACATATATTACTTCAGTGCCAACTATATTTGTGAAATAACTTTCCAATAAATCTAGATGGATTTAATATTGTGAATCACATAAATGACTCATGTACTTTTCTACCTAGCCAACTCTAGTTCAAGCATTCTCCTCAAAGAACCCACCCCGAATCTACCAATGCATCCTTTTGTATTAAAAATAAAAATAAAAATTAATTTTTTTAAAATATTCGTCATGACAAGGGGTAATCTGGGATTCGAATAAAAGATTTGTTCAAGAATGTCACTAAAGTACTTCAGGAAGCGCGCGAAACCAGAGAAGGCAAGCCGAGAAAAAGAAAACAATATAAATAAGATATAAGACAAGCCAAATATTCGTCGCGATACCCCTTTCTCTTCATTCTACTTCTATTTTATTTTTTCCACGACAATTCTATTTTTCATATTTTTATCACAACTTGAATTCAAAATAAAGAAATATTTTATGACAAATGTTTAAATAATGCAAAAAATATTTTAAAGTTGTAGTAAACCAAATTTAATTTTTTAGTCCACTTTAATTTTGTAAGAAATTGTGCAACAATAAATGTACATAATAATATGTTTAATATGCGTATGTAGAGTATAATCTTTTTTGAAGTACTATTTTAACGAATAATGTATTAATACGTGTACATAACAAATTTTATGTTTATAATTACTATTTTTCATGAAAACATGTTGTCATGTATGTATATATATATTTATATATTTTAATACATATTTTGAGTGAATAATATAAAGAGATTTTTTGAATTACCCCCATCTAATCTAATTATATAGATAGTAAAATACTATCTTTTCCTAAGAATTTGACACATGGCGTTCATTATTGTTCTCATTATTGCTGAATTCCCTTAAAATTAGCTATAAACAGTTAATTCTATAAATGTGGAGTTTTAATTTCTGTGATTAATTACTCAGCATTTGCTAGCCGTTTTTTAATCTAATTTGGTCTTTAATTCCATAAATATGGAGTCTTTATTTTTGCTAGAAATTAGGTAGAAGGGCTTATTATACATTGATTTTTACCAAAAATCCAATTGAATAATAGCCATTTTTTAATCTAATATTACTTTAATTTTATGTATTACTCTGACTGCAAAGTTCATATTGCAGTGAAATATGGACTGCAATATGAACTTTGTACTAAAAATATCGACTGCAAAGTTCACATTGCAGTGAAATATGGACTGCAAAGTTCATATTGCAGTGAAATATAGACTGCAAAATTCATATTGCAGTCTATATTTTAATGCATATTGGTATTTTTTAATTTATTTTAAGGGTTGGGATGTCATTTTATAATGAAAAAAAAGCACATGTCATATTATCAATAAAATAAAAAATAGGCCCTTTATTTAAAAAAAAAAATATTCCTTGTCTTTAGTGTGAAAATCTTTCTCTAATATGCCTTTTTTTTTAATTGCCCCTTATTTTTGTGGTTAATTACTCAGCATTTGTTAGCCATTTTTTAATCTAATTTACTTTATTTCTATGAGTAATACGTAAATGTGAAGGCAACTCTTCTTCTTCTTCTTCTTCTTCTTCTTTTTCTTCTTCTTCTTCTTCTTCTTCTTATTTTGGCTAATTCATAGGCTCTACTTCTTCGCTATCTTAATTTAATACACAATTTACATAATATATATGTATATATACATATATATTCATTTCTATATATAATATATAATTCCATGGGTCAATCCATGCTCATATATATATAATACTTTCATTTTTATTTATCCAATTAGATATAATTAGATATCTAGTAAAACTTAATTCTAATTATTTCTCTTTATAATTATTACCTCATTGCTCCTGTTTTTTCCGTTTTTCAAAATAACTCTCTCATTAATTTTAATTATTTCGTTTTATAATTATTACCTTATTAGTTGTTCTTATTGTCATCATTTAAATAATTCTCTCATTAATTCTAATAATTTTTGTTTATTTTTAAATAACTCTCTCGTTAATTCTAAATATTTTCGTTTATAATTATTACTTTACTAGTTGCTTCTATAATTATTTCTGTTTCCCCCTATTTTCTCTCATATTAATCGAAAAATTCTATTTTTTAAATGGGTGTAATTAATATTGTGCATATTATTACTCCTTATTTTTCCTTATTTTTTTAATAACTCTCCCAATTCTAATAATTATTGTGCATCTAATTATTTATGTTTATAATTATTACCTAATTAGTTGCTCCTATAATTATTTCCATTTTTTCCTATTTTATCCCTTGTGAATCCGAAAATCCCAATTTTTGACATGGGGTTTAATTAATAATTATTACTCCTCGAGATGGAATTACAGCAAGCAACATGTAGAAAATAAACCATAGCCTTAAACTGAAAGCATGTTTCCTCTTTTCTTCTTAATGTAATTAAATCACTACTAATACCATATTAAAATAAACATTTATATAGTTTTGCTTATTAATTCCAATTCCCAACCTGTTTCTTAATACCAAGAGTCCTTTTTTTTATTTCTCAAGGTATTGCCATTCATTAATATCATCTTAATATAAATTTTATTAGCATTTAAGTTTATCATGGAGTCTTCAGTAACGTTTTTTGAAGAAAATGAAAAGTTTCTTCAAATTAAATATGAGTTGAATGGATTTCTATATATATATAGCTGAGATGAATGCTGCAAAATCATTAATGCTCCTTCTTCTTTTATCGATTCACTATTTTTGTTTTTGCGTTTTCCAGGCTCCTTGTATAAAAAGAGGTTAATCGATGGTTGAAAAATGAAATTGTTTTCCCTTTTGTTTTGAACAAAAAAATAGTTCCATTATAACTAAATGGTTTGTTTAGTTCTATAATTTGATTGGAATCCTATAAATGTCTTAATTTTTCTTTTTTTCTTTTTGCATTAATTATATTTGTGATACTATTTTTATTATTTAGTTGTATTCTTCTATTGCAGGGATGGAGTGATTGTTAGATTGTAGGATGCTATCATGTTTCTTTTTAACGTTAGGTTGAGACTTATATTTTAGCATTTTTTTAGATTTTTAGTTACTTTGATGCTTGATCTATATTTTAATTTCATCCCTTATTCTCTCTTGCTTACCCTAGTGTTGCTTGATACTGTTTGCTGATTTCTAGAAGTTATATGCAATTTCTTTTTTTTTCTTTTTGTCTATATATATATAATTGTAGACGTATCTCTTTATATATATATACATGTTTATTATATGAGTACATGTATAATAATAGAATTTGTTGAAAGCTCAAGATAATAGAGAGTGGAATTGAGACTTTAATAGAGTATGTCTCTTAACTTATGGGTATCCTATATTATTTATTCTTTACATATTGAATTTGTCTTTTGGAATTTACATTTATTTTTGTATTTTCGTATTTTATCAATTTTTGTTTAAATTGATTTTTTTTAGATTGCATAATTTTTGGTGTACACATTACAGGAAAATATGCACTCTAAATTAACACACATTCAATCGCATGTTGTCTTTCCACTTACTTTGCTAATTAAACATATCGACTCAAATGTATATTTTGTATGAATAAGGGCTAGAACATTAATATATGCATATTCCTGTAACTAATACATATTTTCTATATTATAAATAGCATCGTGTATAGCATAAGTTGTATGCTAGTTATTAATATAAAACTCAAGATACTCCTATTTTGGGATATTTAAAAATAGAATAGTGGATAATTAAATTGAGACGGAAGGAATACTAAATATAATGAGTGGATAATTATTTTGAGATAGTTATAAATAAATAGTGAACCATTAAATTGGGACGGATGGAGTAAAATATAAGATTGAATTTTACAGAATGTTATTTGTTGTATTATCGATCCTCTTCGTATTATCGAGGAGAGATTTTGCGTTTCCCTTCTCTCGTGCAGATCGATCCTCACAGTCTCTACTCTCTCTCTCTCTCTCCTCTAAAATTATCCAAACTTTCTCTCTCTCTAAAACTATTCTTTCAGTTCTTCCTATAAATACCCCCGTCTTCTTCTCTTTTCCCTCCACTGCCCCCCCTTCTCTCTCTACACTGTTGAGAAGTAGGGATTTGTATATATACATACACAAGGATATACATAATAAAGAGATAGACTGATCTTCACGTTCTCTCTCTAAAATCAACAATGTCAGCTTGCCGTGACGATGATCTTCGTATTCAAGTCATCAAATCAAAAATCCGTGTTGTCCCTAACTTCCCTAAACCAGGTATATCGTATATATATACACGCACATTCAATCTCTATCTAGGGAAGTTCAATATACATTTATGTTCTCAATTGTCCGTAATTCCTGAATTTCATTTTCTTAATAATGGATTAAATTAATTAATAACAGGAATTATGTTCCAAGACATCACTACTCTGTTGCTCGATCCAAAGGCATTTAAAGACACCGTTGATTCTTTCGTCGAACGATACAAAGGGAAAAACATTTCAGTGGTTGCTGGTATATGCAATAATTAATTCTCCTTTATATATATCAATAGAATAGATTTGATTGATTATATGTTTATTTGTTTAGGCCACCTTTTTTTTATTTGTTATGGATATGGCTATAGTATAAGTAGGGGTGGGGTCCTTGTTTAGAAGAAAGTAGGTATGGAGAGATTTATATTTTATTTATCAGTATGTTATTGTCACTGTGATTGCATCAATTTTTCTCGGTGGCTTTTGAATATTTTTCTAGGACATCATTGTGCAGGTTACTGGGATCCAACTCCTCTAGAGAAGTGAAAACCACTCTACAATATAGTAGTAGTAAAGTAATAGTAATCTAGATCAGTGGCTTAAAAAATAAATGGCTTGGCTCGGATTTATCAAGAAGAAAATTTGTGTCTAGCAAGGACTCGTTTTAAATAGAAACTAATGCTATAATCATTTCCTTGTTTTAAGCGAATGGTTCAGGTTTCTTCGACTGTGAGTTACATGTGAGTACCGTGGGTTGATTTTGAGTTTGACTATAAGGATTGTTTAGTGGGGTGCGTCATTGATTGCTTTGTGTGAAGATTATGAGCGGCTCACAGAAGTCTCTGGGCATCCAATTTTGGGTGGATTGATGGTGGTGGTTGGTGATGAATGACCACCTTGTTGAAAGAATATGGATTACGGACCCACTTGAGTGATCATGGGTGGGCCATTTTTTTTTTTTTTGGCTCTATTATAGGATTATATTGTGGAATGTGGATTTCAACATTTATAAACTTTTGGACGGGAGTTGATTATGTGCGTCAATTTTGGGCTGTTTATGTACAATGTACTTTCTAAATTTCTGTTTTAGGATTGGTTCTGATCGCCATATTATCTATCTGACTATTAATTATTGCTTGTAAGATTATTGTAGAGGTCCAGAGTCCACTACGTTCACTGGGTCTTATTTGTCCCTTTTACTGTGATAGTTGTATACTGTACATTTTTTTTTTCTTGTACGTTCTGTCTTGAAACTTCGATCCAAGTTTTTGGGTGGTTCTATGCTACTTTTTTTAGCAGTAACATATATAAAACGAATTTAGATTGTCATAGTTTGGTGTTGTAAAATCATCAAGATCACGTTAGCCTATTGATGGCAGTGGAATCCAATTAAGTCAATATCTTCAAAAAGGACCACTTTGTTTGTTTGAATTCACCGTCAATGGATGGCTCAGAGCCTCAGACGGCCCCAAACCCCACTTATAACACGCAATATTCCTATCAAAAAAACATGCAATTTAAGAGATTGATTCTTGGAAAATTGCTGCAATTTGACCCTACAATTCATTGTGGTAGTCAGGGAAATTAGTCTTCAATTCAACTTTTACTTAAAGTTATGTTTTCCCAATCTCAAAGATGTTTTGATGGCCGATATTTAGTCTCTCAGATGTACCGTATTCTGAACAGTAAACTACCATTACCCGAATCTTATCGATCTACATTCAGGATGATCTTATCTGATAGCATAGAAGCACATCCACTATGTTTTGGCTCAATATTTTTTTTTTTGTCTTTGAATTTGAAATGATCAAATCTACCATAGTATGAGAAGGTTATGTGTAGTATGTTAGCCATGCCCTGGTCAATTCTAATGTTCTTTATCAAAATTCTTAACATTTCTTGACAGTCATGTTCAGATGTTTGTTTCACTTGCTTTAAAAAAAGTTACTGTGAATTATCTCTATTTATAATCCTCAACTGTTGTTCATGATTTACACTTTTCGATTTGGTATCTCGAGTGCTTCTACATGCTTGTATACTTGTGAGTGAGAGAGAGGAGAGACCAGTGCAGAATAAATGTGCGTTTGCTAAATATGCCCTTGTTTCTTAATTAAACAAACTTATCGAGAAGTTTTATCTTCCCCTGTTTGTAGCCAGTTGTGGGCACTTATTAGTATCCCTGTCATCAATTTCAGCACTTAGTTTTGTACTGAAAACTTTTTATTCGATGATCTACATAATGTACTCAACAAAGTTTTGTTAATTACAATTTCAACTTTTTGTATAAATCCATGATTACGCTTGGGTGTGCGTGCATACCGGAACAATTATATCTTGTCAGATACTGAGTTATTAATGTAATTATGAGCAAACTAGTGTGTTGGGTGTGATCAATGATCTTCTGAGATTTCAGGAGTTTTTTTTTTAGTTTATTTAGTTTAAAAGGTCTGCACCAATGCTGATACAGGTATACATAATTAGTCCTTTTCATTGGCTATAGTACTGTTCTATTTTCATTGACATGGGTTTAATTTAGTTCTGATACTCCAAGCTATTAGAATACATGGAGAGACTGTCTTGGGGTGGAAGTGCTGCAGACCACACAATCAATGTATAATTGTGGGGAATGATAAAAGAATTGTGAAATGACGAAATTACCTTGAAATAAAAAAGCATGCAAAATCTTGCTAGTGGGGGCATTGGGGCACGTGCCATTCTTTGAGCATCTGCCCAGGCTTCCTATGATTGAATAGGTTCATCTGCTGCAGAATTATCCCATAAATTGGCAGATAGAGGAGCAAACTATAAAATGAAAGGCTTTTTTGACTTTCCTCTGTTGAGACTATACAGGGGCGTGTTGAGAATATAAATCCACATCCGAAAAATAGATCCTCCCAAAATAATATTAATTCTGGAAATTTTCTTGGACTTAGGAGTTTAATTTACTTACGTTAAGCCTGTATAAATTAATATTACATTCAGAGTTTATATTTTATTTCTTTCCTTTAGTCTTACTTCCTAGCATTATTTTGAGTCCCTGATTGTTTTAGAGTTTTGAGAATGGATGGAAATGAATAATCTACTCTAAAATTAGATTTACAGTTTCCAGTCTTAATCAAATGTCAATTGGGCCTACTTGTATTTTAGCATGAAGGGCTCTAGTAGGTTGGGATTATTTAATGTTTTATGGTTGGTCTATATTGTGGCGAAGACTTGATCTTATTGTCTGGATTTTTATTTATAAGCATATATTTTAGGAAAAGATTTCTTCAACAGGATTTTAAAGTCAGCATAGTTTTATAGCTACTCAGATGGTTTTCAGCTATATCCTTTATTTTATCATCGGTTAGTTTGGATAAATGGGCCCAAAGAACCCTTATTCAAATGTCAGCAGACTTTGATAACTTTGTATCAATCAAGCTTGTCAATCAAGCCTATGCTAGCCTTCTGTTATCACATTCTTATTTATTTTCTTTTCCCACAAATAGGATTTGTTATATTACCTAACACGCGTTCCCATTGGTCTTTTCTTGTAGAGTTAAGTTTCCCTGCGTATTGCAAATCTGAATTTAGCATCTTTCCAGGATTGCTACTATATTCTATGTTTGTTGTGTAAATAAGGAGATGTTACTCGTTATCAATTGGAATACAAAATAAATCTTGCCATATGATGCAGGGGCATCGGTGTCAAATAAAGTTTGGTAGCAATATTTATCCTTTGTTTGGTTTAAGTGCTATTTGTTTTTCATGATCTAGGAACTTTCAATCAAATAAAAAGTTGGTAATAAATGTTTCAAAACCCTTTGCACGTCGTACCCCATAAAATAAAATGTTACCTATTTGATATAAGACTTGACAAAATTGTATGCTAATAGTAGTGTTCTTTGTTTTTGCCAGGGATAGAGGCTCGGGGTTTTATATTTGGCCCTCCCATTGCATTGGCAATAGGTGCCAAATTTGTCCCCTTGAGAAAACCAAGGAAGTTGCCTGGTACATTTCATCCTACCATCATGATTCCTTTCTTCGAGTGGTAACCTATGAAGCATAGACGCGACACGCAATTTTTCCAAAATTTAGAACACGACACGTAGGGGGGACACGTTCTTAATTAATTAATTAATTATATATATATGCAATAAACATTATAAATATTTAAGAATGCAATCAAATGAAAATAGATTGCATTAATAACCCAAATACTCAAAACATGATCACTAAATTGTACCATAATTAAAGCATCAAAAAATTGATATTTGTTATGTCTGTTTTATTATTAAGTTGTATTATTATTATTTTCACCCTATATATTTTTAGTTATTTATAATTTCACCCCTTTTTACGTGTCCTTCACCTGTCCCAGCGTGTCTTTCATGTGTCGGGGTCAAAAAATAATAATAAACTATGGGACACTCTCCGAGACGCGTGTCTTTCACGTGTCGGTGCATGTCGGACCTTCCAACACATGTTGGGCAGGACACACGGCCTCCGAGAGAGTGTCCATGCATCATAGGTGGTAACCCATGCTGCATGGAAATGGATTAGGGAATTTGATGGAATGTGATACATTGAAATGACAAATCTAAACGTAATAGAGTTTTGATCCAGAAAACAATATACATTATATTACATGTGTATTTTACAATAATATTAAAGGACAATTTTGATATTAATACTTGCTTTTTTTCAAAATTAGAGGGGGGGGGGGGGGGAATCACCTCCTTTCTCTCTTCACCAAATCTGCCCCAGTTGCCAAACGTTGTTGAAACCCTGTACATACTCCTTTGGTGGTATATATATATAGTATTTATGTGTGTGCCTTGCTTTTGTTAATTTCCTTTTCAAATTTCATTTAAAATGTCGCAAGATTCTTAGAGCGTCTCCAATGGTATAAAAAGAATTGGATAATCAAATGAACTTTTGATTTTTCATTTAGTCCATTGTTAAACATTGAGAATGCTATTTTCAACAGTGATAACTTTTCCTCAATAACCAAAATTTTGGGGACCATTACCTTGATCGGACAATAGTTAGGTACTTTGAGTTTTTCACCAAAAATGGGAGGAAAATCATGTAAATTTGTAAGAATTATCTTATCTTTTGTATTGGCCAGTAGAAATAATGGGTTCCACCATTTTGATTATTCGAAAAGGATTTTAGTTTTGATTATTGAGGAGGTGAATTTAATTATTGGATAAAGGATTGCTAAATTTTGATTAGGCCATTGAGGTGGTTTTTGATTCTTTCGAAGCAATATTGCAATAATATTGCCAATAAGTTGTTGCTTAAAATTTTGATTATACCATTAGAGATGCTCCTATATTCATATAGGTAATTAACTAAATCTTTCAATATATTTAAACTGCCTATATAGAATTTGACTAATTGTAATCTTTAACTGCAGGTGAAGTTATATCTGAAGAGTATGTTTTAGAATATGGAAGAGATTGTCTTCAGATGCATACTGGAGCAGTTGAACCAGGTGAACGAGCTTTGGTGGTTGACGATCTTATTGCTACCGGAGGCACCCTTGGTGCCGCCATAAATTTACTTGGTACTGTTTTTCTCTCTCTTTGTTACATGTTAATGAGTTTATGCTTGTGGAGCTTTTATTTTATTTGAAACTAGAAATGTTAAACATGCCTCTGTGTGTGATTCCAGTCACATGGGATATAATATAATTACTGAATTTGAGAGTTGGATGGGAAAAAAAGGTTTTCAGTAATTAATTAAATTACCAAGTGTCCTTTATTATTTGATTTCTTGATTGTGTCAAAATCACAATCAAACATATTATATTATTTTGTTTTTTGATCATAATCAATTTACCGTATCTCACATTCTCACCCATTTCTAAATTGAATTTCTTGATGAAATTTTGTAGAGATGATCTACTCATTATAGAGATCGTCTTTACCATATTTCATGAAAAAATTTATCTGTTTAGCTGTCAAACTAGACCCCATTGTAGGAAATTGAACCGAAAGGGTAACGGAGAGTAGCCAAGTCAAACTTAATCTATCCTTGAAACATGTGAAAGTAAAACTGGATGCTTAATTTAGGACGGAGGGAGTACGAACCTAAATTTTCATGTTGCTACAAAACATTATATGGATTCCTCAAGTTTCTTGAGCTGGTAAAAAAGAAAAAGAAAAAAGGTTTCTTGAGTCAACATGCGTCTTTGTGAGAGATATATTCTTCTATTTTACGTTTTTCCCTTTATGCAAGTGATATGCCATATATTTGACTTAAAAACATTGTTTGCTAGAACGTGTTGGAGCTGAAGTTGTTGAATGTGCGTGTGTGATTGAACTACCAGATTTAAAGGTACACTTATCTCCCTTCCTGCTTGTTAAAGTAATCCTATTTTCTCCTCACAATTGACATGTAAATGTAAGTCGAGGGTATCTTTGATTGTAAAGTTGGAAACCGATTGGAAAAACAATTAATTTCCTTATCCACTGCTCAAAGAATAGGATTCCATAGAAAACTTTAAGGTAATAAAACATCTTACTAAATCACGCACCCTAAATCTTCATTACGGAAATCTCAAAGAAGCACAAAAGCCTTTATGCATTGAACTTGTCAACCATTTTCTTCTCCAGAAAGTACCATATCTATGACTGGGATATATAGCTGTATTCTTTAGGATCCTTTTAATGTTTTGCCGTGGGGGGTGAAAAGACTGCCCATTTTCATTATTTATTGTTTGTTTGTTTGTTTCTTTAATTTTGGATTATAGGGACGCGACAGACTGAAGGGGAAGCCATTGTATGTTCTTGTGGAGTCTCATTAGTGGCGGAAGATGATGCGATTTATGTTGCTGTGCTTGACAAAATTGTACATTAGAGGGCTAATATTTGGCTATAATGCCTCATTTGAATCTCTCTTCTTTTTATTCCCCCCTCCATCTCCATTTTTATGGGTAGTGAATTTTGATGAACATTAGTAGTTCATGCTTGATGTCCCCCTTTTATTTTCTTTCTCTTTTTGCTTAGGAAATTGAATTTCAGCAAACATTATTCATCAAATTTATATAACCCCCCCAACCCAAAAGCTAGGGTTTCTTTTCAGCCTGAGGCTTCTTGAAAACCACTCACATAGTGGCTTTTAGATTAAGAGTCCATTCGAAGCACGATTGACCAGACTGTGAAGGAGCTTATACTGGTGTACACAAGTTGGCTTAGTTTATCCTTGTAGTCTGAGCTAAAACAACAAATGTGATGCGTGTTGTGCTTGCACTTAGCATCCACTTGACAAGCTGCTGATGACTTGAACCAAACAAAGACCCCTTTCTGCCATGCCATAATTCAATATTTCCAGTGGCCCATGAAACTCCTTAAACATGTCAATATAGATTGGGTGGCTTGGGCTCGAGCCCATAAAAGAAAAACCTTTTTTTTCCTTGTACGACTTGTTTTTTCTTTTTGAAAACATAAGAATGGTACCTTAATAATGGTTTATCTAAATGTTCGTACTCTTTAAGTAAATAAACTTTATTTCCGAGTGGTCAAGCACCCCATTCAAACTTAGAAATATAAAGTTCGAATCTCATCAGCTGTAAATACAACATATATCTTTCACTCTAATATTAGTGTGGCTCAAATGCTCGAGAAAGAGTCTTACTGTATTTTGTTGGTGACTTGGTGTACTTTTTGTACTCGTAAAAGGGAGGTTTCAAGTTTAATCTTCATGAATACGGTAATCGAGCCTTCATTAGAGGTGGCTGTCCGAGTGATTGTGTTTATTGAAAAGCCCCTTACCACTCCTAGGGTATGATAGATTTGATAGATTTATCGCTTGTACAAAAAAAAGGTTGAAAATAGAAAATAGAAAGTCTTTTTTTTATACTATGTAGTAAACCCTTGTACTCAATTGATGCAATAAAACAACTGTGACACATCATCCACTTTTTATTACAAAGTATCCATTAAAGTATAACAATAACAAGACTCCACAAGAGCGAGGGTTAAAACTCGTGTCACAATATAGTTGGGCTTCTTATTCCTTCCTCCAACCATTGTTCCAAATGAACTAAAAAGAAAGTCCAATAGTTTCAGTTGTGGTATAATAAGCTCATGAGCTTGGTTTTACTTCACCATCAAGAAACGAAAGAAGATTTTCGTCTTTAAGTTTCACCTAGACATAGCACACTAGAGCGAAGTAATGTCAAACCAAAATACCTAATATACCTACCCACCCTATTTGTTCCATGATCTTTGGGTCTACTAGAGCTACTAATTTTGATCAATTAGCCAAGATTTTGATAGGATACTCGTAGGAATTGTAGTACTTACATGGCAAAAGACATTTTTATTTTTATTTTATTTTTAAAAAAGAAAAGAAATATAAATTAGAAAAATGATAGATTTGGGTTGCAAAGTATCCATCAAAGGAAGTTGGCATAGAAATAAAACCCACCTACCAAGTAACTAGAACCCCTACTTGTCGTTTATTTAGATAAGCAAAATTAGGATCCAATGGTGCACCAAAACAAATATGCCGTTATATAGAAGATTGAGTGGGTCCACTAGAGAGTTGTTCTTAATTAATCATATCCCTAAACCTCCATCATACAACAAGAATAAAATTGACATAAGATATATTCAATTCAATTCAATTCATCATCTATATTTCAAGCCTTGGAATGTTTTTGCTCTCCCTTGCTAAAAATTACTGTACGAAAAGCATTTGGTTGCTCATAACTTGAACCCACCTGAAATCCTTTTTTAATTGCTTCCCAATTAAGCAATTAACACTTCGTTTTGTGGACAACCTTTTGCTTATTTAGCATTATTAATTCGCGGATGTTATTTTTTTCTTCCATCTTTCAATTTTCTGCTACTTAATATAGTGATTGATCCTTACAATATATAATTCATAATTTCATACCCCAACCGACTCCTCATCGAGTATATATAGTTCACAGGAGTACTATTGTAGTTTTGCTTCATAGCTTTGCACATTAACATTTCAGTTTGTAGAACAAATCAAATTATACAGGTGCCACATCAAGTTTGACTGGATCATTCACTCGCTTGAAATTCATTTACAAAATAGGTTATGCCCATTTTGTTGTGCCCGCATATGACCACTGTGGAGTTGGGTTCCTTCCTGTCTTTGTCTAACTGACTAGGCCTACGAGTCAACACACATAGTAATAATATTATCCCTAACTTAAATATTTTTAAGCGAGGTTTTCTCCCAAAAAACTTGTTACTATGTGGTGATATCCTACATTTTCCCAATGTACGTAAGATATCCATGGTTTGAACAGCTTCCCAATGTAGTTAAAAGTTACTTTAAGCTTGTTAAGTTATTAAAATGAATTAGAATTCAACTCGATTACATAGTACATGTTGACCAAACTACATTATTTCAATACTGGTTAGTCGAATTGTAGGAAAATATTGGATACAATTGTCGAAACAATAATTTTATAACATACTAAAACAATAATTGTTAAATGACAAAACCAAAAATTTAGATCACTTAATGGCTACTCATAATTATCTAACCACCTCAACGCAAGAAATTCGGCACATGCGTGTAAATTTCAAAGGGTAGCCATATTGCTTTAGTAATATTCTCTTTACCAGAGTACGGTATTGCTTTTAAAAATTATACTATATACTTTTAGAATTGTATATTATTGTAGGACGATAATGCAACTCAATCCAAATCTCCCAGCCAAATTCATCATAGATATAGAAAGTCAAATTTTGACTGCAGTCATTAAGTAACAGCCATGTGTACCTTATTGTGTACTTCGATCTCTAATAATTTGTAATTATGCTATTTTTTATTTTTATTTTTGTTCCTTACGTTTTTAACTTTTCTTTCATATAAAATTGCCAATAAGGTAAAAGGTCCACCTAAGTGTGAATGAGATGTCACACTCAATAAACCATAGTTTTGTTGCCATCAACCAAATAAGTAGAAGCAATCACGTGTTTTACTTTGTCCCTTTCAAATAAATTGAGGTTTTCTTGATTTTTTTTAAAATATATTTTTTGTTTGGCAGGAAAAGTATTTGTGGGAAATGAGTCAATACTTATTCTACAATAATAATAATGTAATATATACCGAAAGTTTTTATAACAAATTATAATGTTAATGCACAAATATTTTCGATTCTGTAATAATTTTCTTTTGAACTACAATTCAAAACACCAAAACAAACCGATATTTAAAAAAAGAGAAATGGGGAGGGGTTTCTCGCAAATTCAATCCTCTAAAAGATTCTCTTTGAAAGGCAACACAAACAAACAATGAGCAATAACATTGTCTTCTCGATCTACTAAACCAATTCAAACAAAAGAAATCCAACAAAACCAAATATATATATATATATATATAATGTCTTCAATGACAGAACCCAATTCCCCAAGCTAACGCGGACGAGCTACTGAGCTGATCTACTATCTACAAGCACTACATTCATTTTCATGAAGCCGTAATTATATCTTCCAAAAAATCAAAATTTTAAAGTGGAACTTAATTACTTCTTCATGTATAATTACTCGATCTTCTGAATTTTCCTTATTTTATTTTTATATATGTATATTATTTGTGGGCATTTTGAAATGGGTCAATACTTATTCTACAATAAAAATGTTATTTATTTTATTTTTTATAGAAAATTATAATGGTAATGCACACAGCTTTTCGATTTCAAAATAATTAAATACGGAGATTTTCATAATCAATATTGAAGCCCTATTAACATGATTCCGAAATTCAAATTTAAATTCGAACTTAATTACTCTTCCTGTGATATTTGTCCGATTGCCTCTCAAATAAGAGTTTCGAATAATTTAAGAAAAAGAGACATATAATGCAGAAGCAAAACAAGTCAACTGAATATTTTCCTTACCTTAATCCAGATAATAATCAAGCATTGCTTGATTCTCTTAGTTTCCCGGCATTTAGACATGTTAAATGGTTCTATATCAAAAGTACTATTTTTTTTTTATTAAAGTCAAATTTCTAAACCATAGCATATTGAAAACTTAAATAATAATCATATCAGTAAAACTGTAAATGTATCGGAAAGAACATTAATTACTATGCGGGTCTATTTAAAATATTGACTAATACATTTTTTAACACATTGTTTAACTTATTAATTTGTTCATTTAAATTTCTACACATATTTTCAGCAATAAAAATTTTAATTCCTAAATTTTGACCAAAGTTGACTGGCAAATTCAAGAAGACTTCTATATATGCAAGGATTTGCTTAATCGATTCTCATATTTTGGGATGATGTTATCATTCTCATTGGCCAGTATATTGTAATTTCTCTATCTCAAACTAAATAATTCATGTTTAATTATTATATATCTTTTTGTTAATACAATAACTTTAACATATTCAAATGATACGAAATTAGCTTACTTTCTTATTCTTATTATCAAACTTGTAGTCTTATTTCATCTTTGATACTTTATTTTGACGTAATTAATGATAAGAAAATGTAATTTAATTTTTTGTCATTATCATGTATTTTAAAAAGAAAATATTACTATCGATTTAAATTATTTTTAATAAAAAATAAAACTTTTAATTAGAAATGAATGAATTATTCATTGATGTACTATCATCTTCAATTTTAACATCCATTGCTCTGTCCTTCTCTTTCTCCCTTCGCTTTCACGGCCATCATGAATCATGATGGCAACTAAGAAAAATGCATCTTTATTTTGAATTTTGTTATTCCAATTTTGAATTAAAGAACAAAATTCAAAATAAAAGAACGTATATTATAATGACTATTTTTATATGAACATAAAAACTGACATATATATTAATGTGGCAATTATTCATCGGTTATGATGCTCTTTTAATTAATAGCGATAAATTTTTTTTAACCAATACATAACTATCATATTTAATGTCAGATATTAATATCTATTTAAAATTATTGTATTACTATTAGTCGTAGTTATTGACAATAAAATTTTTCAAAAAATGTAAAACAAGTATTTCTGAAAATACGCGAAATAGTCAGTGACATCATATTAGAGTAATAACCACACCCTTAAAAAATAAGCAACTTTTTTTATGCACCTGGGGTTCAACCTATCTCTTTAATCAAGAGAATATTTATTTTTACCTTGAGTTAGGTAAGAGAAATAAGCCGAAATTGGTACTATATAATAGATATATACTAGGTCGAAAGAAAAAAAATTGCAAAAAGGAAAAATATATATGTGTATATATGAAAATTTTCAAGTAAGGATCTTAACTTAATGACCTTATTTACAGATTGGACTATTTGGCACGCTTTCCAATAAAAAAAATTTATGTATGAAGAATTTCTCTACCAAATTTCATCAACCGAGAAGTGGGTAAATTCCAGGATTAAAAAATATTGGATATATATATATATATATATCTATTTTTAAACCAATATTTTTTAATCTTATAGTTAACCCACTTTTCGGTTGAATTTTTTGATGAAATTTGGTAGAGATTTTTTACACATGATGAAGAATACTCCCACCAAATTTCATTAAAAAATTCGTGAGGGAAGCATGTTAAATGGCCTGATCCGTAAATATGATTTTTAAGTTAAGATCTTTACTGAGATGCACCCTATGTATATATATTCAAATAAATCAAAACCTATTCATCTCACTCGAATTGTAGACTAAAACATATAAATCAAAATTTATATTTATAAACCGTCTCTTGCCCCCAAATAAAATTGACATTCCTAAATTAATGAGTAAAAGATACATTGTAGTATTAATTTAATTACGGTGTACTTTGACAAAAATCATTCTTATTTCGGAGGTGATAATTTCAATTTATATTTTTTTGGTCTATGCTAAGAGTATCTAGGTTAGCTTTTACGCACTTTGACTAATTCCTTTCGCGGAAGGTGCTAACCGCTAGCTACCAGAGATTCTACAATTGCCGGAACTCGACATGGGTATTGGCGGATCCAAGATTTGGAATTGGGGGGGGGGGGGGGGGGGGGGGGGGCAAAACACAACATAAAAAATATGACAAGAAGTTTCAAAAAAATATATTTTAATTAAGAAGTTCTTTACATATATTTTTGTAATACAAAAGGCATGCGTTTTACATGAATCTACAATAAGTACAAAAGTAAATAGAAAATCTTGATTTAACTATTAAACTTAGGCATCATCAGTTGCGCTCGACGATTCTTCATCCCACAAAATTCATCTATGATTGTATCAATATCGAAGTATCTAGAAATTTATTTCTCAATATATATGATCAAGTAATTTGCAAGATAACCATATTGCACAACCACTTAAATTTATTATATATTTATAATATAAATAATAATGGGTATAACTATTAACACTCCATAAAAAAAATTAACACTCTAAAATAATTTTTAGAGATAAAAAAAATTACAAAAAAATAAAAAATGCATAATTTTATTTAAAAAGTGCCAACAACAATATTTATAAAAAAAATACTAAAACTAATGGAGGTTTGAAATATCTTCGGGGGACCCCCGGTCCCCCCTTCCGTCCGCCACTGGACATGGGGAGCTCCCAGTCAAACCCGATTTTCTAAACCTAAGACGATTAGCTACTAAGCAACTCTCTTGTATTACAAGGAACATGAGTACAACATGACACGAGACATGCGACACATAATTTTAAAAAATAGATGACACAGCATTAATATATATTATGAATTTAATAATTTTTAAACTATTATATATATATATATATATATATAGATATACATAAATATATAATTATATATATGATAATATTTATTTATTACTTAAACTATTTAATTCATCTATTAAATTTTTTTTAATTCTGACCTTTCACATTCATTTAATTAATGTGCAAACTCTTTTTCTATGGAGGTGAATATCTAATTTAATATGAAAATTATTTATCGAATGAAAAAGTAGTTCATAATAATATTCTTTTTTCAAAACTCAACAAGCGTTTACGGTGATTCTGCCTAGTTAGCTTTATATATAGTAATATATTAATCAATTCAAGATTTAGTATTAATAACTTTTAATTTTGACTCTTTAAATTTTAAATAATTAATCACTTTAAAAGTTAAATAACTATAAAATTTTACAAAATGTGTCCCTCGCGTGTTTGTGTCTGACACCGCCACTGCACCCCCAAGAAGAGTGTATGTACTTTCTAGTTCAACTTCCTTCCTCCGTTTCTAATGGTAGAAGAATTGAAAAGTACAAACAACTCTAAATAAGTGAGTGGAATAGCTTAATTAATAAGGCATGGGATGGAAGAAGTTCCACATTCGAATTTCATTTAGTATGAGAAGAACTTTATTATTGTAGTAAAAGAAAAGGCTTAACCTTTCTCTTTTGGAGAAAAAATAAATAAATACCAAATCTATTCCCATTAACAATTCAATTAATAACTTTTTCTGCTGTTACTATTTTCCATTTTCGATTTAACGTTATACTTGCTCTGTAGTTACACATATCTGGTCATGGTCATTACAAATATCAAACCGGTTGATTACTAGTAAATAATGCAAGCGGTTTAATTTGCAAAAAAAAAAAAAAAAAACTGATATTATAAATGAAAATTTTGATTAGTTTTTGTTTTCACACCTAATCCAAACAAACTTTTTGTCATTTCTGATACTAACCCAGAAGTACAAAATATTTTATCCATCTCTAAAGCAAGAAGGCACAAAATCTGTAAAATTACAAAATTATTTTTTTGGAATATTAGAAAATGGAGTTTGTTTGAAAAAAAAAATTGCAAAAAAATTAGGAAATAATATTTTTATTAATTTATTGCATATTTTTGACGAAACTCCAAAAAGAGTGCAACTTTAATTTTACAATAAATTTTTGAATTGTAATATTTTATAGTATCGTGCAAAATTAAATTTGCACTACATGTTTTTTAGTTTATTATTATCTCTAAGTGCTTAATTGACTTAGCTTTAGTATTGTTTTAATAAGTTACAATTTAAACCCCTATATTAATAAAATATACATGACAGTTATTTTGGATTATACAAAGTTAAATTTGCACTTTTTATTTTCTAATACATTATTATGTATCGTAGTTTATTTGATGTTATTTTAAAGTTACCTTAGTAACACATAAAAATATAATATTTAAAAAATAGAAACACATCATGTAAAAATATTTGCATTAAATTTTTTAGATTGTAAAGTTAAGTTCGACGAAACACAATTTTAATTAAAGTCATTGTTTTAAAACACAATTGATAAACAATCTCTTATTTCAAAAAATAAATTAAAAAAAAAACCTTTATTTTAAAAAAAATATTATTCTCTAGATTTTTTGCAAAAAATATTGTTACACAACCTTTTGCCCCATTTCTAATTATTTTTTACACTTAAAAAATTATGAGAAAAAATAAAAAATGCTACTTATATAAGTACTTAAATGCTTGACTTTACCTAAAAAAGTAAATAATACATGTTATTAACCTTAACCAAATACCACGTGACATGCTCATTTTTTAAGAAAATTTATATATAATAGGAAAAAATTAATCATTTAGTAAGTTATTAAAATTAACAAAATAGCTATTTCTAATGGCTATTTTTTCTCAATAATCAAATTTGTAAGATCCATTAGATTGATTGGTTACAAATTAATCAATTTGAATTTTATTTCAAAAAAAAGGAGAGAAAGATGATTTAAATTTAAAAAAATTCTCTTTTACCCGGTAGAATTGATGAGACCCTCATTTTAGTTATTATATAGAAAGTTATTAACTTTGATTATAAAGAGAGTAAATTTGATTATTGGTTAAAAAGTTGCTAACATTTGATTATACTATTAGAGTAATATTTTTAGCCAACATTGTTAAAATTAATTATAATGTTATTTTGATTATACCATTGGAGATGCTCTAAGGCCTCTTTTAGTTCATAAAAGGAAAATCAATTATCTTGTCTTTCTCATGAAAGTAGAAAACTAAAGTTCCAGTAAAATTTTTCTTTCTTATGTTTGGTAAAGCATGGAATGTATTTAGGTAGAAGTATTATTTTCCAAATATTTTGTAATAAATACTAAAAAGTTATAAAAAAAAATCAATCTCATAGTTTTCAAGAGAAAAGACTTTACCTCCTATGTTTTCGCAATTTATGCTAAGTAAACAAAAAAAAGACCTTCCTCCCCTAAATCTTCACATATGTGAACCAAACGAAATCCAAGTGCTGTGCACTACTTCCGATAAATATAAGTATTTTGAAATATTCTTCACCATACAAGTTTAAGCAATAATATTTCTTCTACCAAAACTGAAGGCCCTCGCTAAACATCATTAATCACCATTTTTTACACCTCAACTTAATGAAAAAACGATATACACTCCCAAATAATCCCATGAAATATTATTTTCGAGGTAAAATATCGAAATCGAAAATCATTAACAAAAAGAAAATAATTTAAGTTAGAATTTTACATGAGTGAAAATTACGAACAACAAATTGATGAGTGTATAAAGGGACCCACTTGTCTCTGTCTGTACATTTAAAAAAAAAATCTCCCAGATAAAAGAAATAAACCGGTGAAAATAAGATTTACCAAAACCCCAATTTTCTAAAATCACAATTCAAAATTTTAACCGCAAGGAGATTAACCCTAAAAAAAAGAAGGATTTAAACAAGAAAACTGAGATTCGATGGATAGATGCAAAAGGTATTTTTACAATTTATAGATAATAAGAAAGCAAGGCAATACCGCACGTGGATCAAACACAAGCATCTCCCCATTTTCCCCACTCACCGAGTCAAATCCAACCCGGCCCTCTAACAACGACTCGAACCCGACCCGTTTGCAGACCCGACCAGCCACGACCCGGCAAACTAGCATGGCCCTCCGGCCCCTCCCTCCGCCGGCGTTCTCGTGCGCCGCACCACTCCCGGAAAACGTGCATATAGCTGACCCCTTCCCGGCGCGTATATTCAACGCGCCTCCGGCATCGTACGCGCCTCCGCCAGTCGGACCCAAACAGTGGAATCCCATCACCTCGTTCCCATCCGCAACGCATCGCGCGTGGTCCTCAAATCCGCCGCCGTAGGTGCTGGCGTGTGACCTCACTGTCTCCCGGTACTCCTCGAACCGGGTAACGGTCCGGCCCAAATTCTGAACCTTAAAAACCATATCAACCTGACCCGAGAAGGCCTTGGGGGACCAGCTGGTGTGGAAGATTATCTCGACGACGTTCCTGGAGGGGTGGCCCTCCGGCAGCTCGGCAAGGGCCGGGAGGAGAGGGTCCGGAGCGCGTGAGAGGCGCGTAGAAGCGCGTGAGAGGGGTGTGGTGATCGGGTGGGCGGAATTGTGATCGGAATCGGGTTTTCTTGAAGTGGGTTCAGATTTGTTTCTTTTGTGTTTTTTGGGTTTGGTGGTATTATCGACGACTACGTCTTTGAGGCTTTGAACGCTCTTTCTGCAACTGGAAGAGGTGGAGACAAGGGGATGGTATTTCTGTTTCATTTGGTGGCGATTAACGACGTCGTCTAATGCCCTCGATTTGCACTTCAACGATTTCACCCACCCGGTCGCCATTGCCGACGACAAAGAAAGAAAGAAAGAAAGAAAGAAATGAACTTTGTTTCTCTCACTAGAAAGTGTGTTATATTTCTTTGTTTCTTCTCTCTCTCTCTCACACACACACACTCACTATATTTATGTTTCTGTAGGGATATTGTTTTTTGGGGGTGCTAGGAATTGAGAACAGAATTAAATGAGGAAGGGAAGGGAGGGGGCGTGGGAAAAGGGAAGGATATTAAATGAGGAGGGTCCAAGGTGTGAAATTACATAAATACCCCTATGAAGGTTTGGGACGCGGTCGGAGATTATTTATACGCCTGCTGCTTTGCTTGTTCGTTAATGGGAGGGAGGGAGGGAGGGAGGGAGAGATAGAAACTGGTCGTAACAAAAGAAAACAAAAACTAAATTTTTTTATATCAATTGGAGTTGGGTGAGGGAGGAGCGGAGGGGAGATATCTAAATTTAGGAGTATTGATGGAGTACAAAAATTCATCAACTGGGTTCTGCGGAAGGCCAGTAGAGGTGATCTTGTGTTACGTGGGCCTACCCGTTTATGTGTAGGCTATTTGGGTTTTTATCGGTATATTATCGACTTGTTTGTTTGTTTGTTCCATAATTTCACTATTCTCATATCCTCAATTTTATTTTTTCAAAATAATAATTTTATATTGTAACTTTAATTCTAAGAATTTTTTTTTTCTTTCTTTTTTACGGATAACTTGAATTCTAAAAAATATTCTACTTTTCACATATTTTATCAACTCTTTGTAGTTAGTAAGGCACCCACGTGACAATAGCAAATTAATTTTTTTTTTACTATTTTTAATTGAAAACAAGCATATTTTACATTCTTATTATTATGCAGCATAGAGTGAATTTCTAAACATGCTTAAATATCTATAATACAAATGATGCAACCCATGTTCACATCAATATATGTACATATACATACCATTTGAAATATTGTACAAAAATAATTTATCATTTAACCTTTTTTTTCAGAGAAATGTTATCAACAATCAATCCGATAATAGAGGCAAATTAAAGTAGATTGAAATAACATAGTTCCAAGATTCTACTCTCAAAAATATTCAAAGCATGGCGTGCTAGAACATGCGTCACTTGGTTATAATTCATGAACACATAAACAAAAGAAAATAAATAATCTTTAGACAGATATAAAATATCTCGTGAAAATTACCATTAATGAGATTAATAACATTTAATCACATCCAAAAAATCTATACGTATAATTTGTTTTGTTTGATGTTTATAATAATAATAATAATAATAATAATAATAGGGCATCAAAATTCTCTACTCGGAAAATTCCGCATATAAAAATTCAATCCCGTAAGAATTTGAAAATTAATAAAATCCTTCCTAACCTATCCTATTCATATAAGCTACCAACTCTTTAATCTTTCTTTTGAAGCCTCTTAAATTTTTTGAATTCCTAAACTAACGTACTAGAATAGGTGGTTATATGACACATTTTCACAATAAATTAATATTTAAATAATTAAAAGTGTGAATATTTATATAAAACATTTTAATTTAAATCTCCCCCATGTCCTCTATTTCTGCCCTCCACCTCAAAACACTTGAACTGTATTATAAAAACAGAATTTGGGGTATTAAATTTTCTTCTATCATTTTCTGTTTGTCCATTTCATTGCGTTAATTAACCGCAAATTAAGGTTTGCTTTAATTTGATCAATTTGCTGGGTGAAGATTAAATTATTAGTTTAATAGTAAGTCATATCAAAACTAATCATAGACTATCCATCTGTCACATGGTTGTTGGAAGTTGAAAGTTAAGACTTAAGACTTATGAGTAGTTTTATTTGAGACGTGTTTGTAATATTAAGTATATATTTATATTATAAAATATTAACTTTGATCAAAATTTTTATTTAAAAATTATAAGAATTTAATGATTAAAAATATATTTATTATAATATACATTTGTTTTACGGTATTGGATGAGTTTTATACACACATCAAGATATCATATAAAAGTTAAAACACTCACACTAATATTATACACACCACAAACTCTCACAAACTAATAATTTTGTCTATACTAAAAATGCTATAACTTAAAATTCAAAATTCAAAATTTAATAAAAATTTAATTTTTAAAATCAACTAATCAATATCAATTAATCAAGATCCATCATGACTATAAAATTATGTAAAAAAAAATTAAGAAAAATTATTGAGTAACATTTAAGAATCCATACATTGTTGGATTATTTTTACATTTTCCGTTATAGTTTATTTTATTAAAAAATTATATTGTCGAGATCAAAATAAGATAAAAAAAATATGATTAATGGATTGAACATACATTTCGGTTGATGTTTGTCGAAATAAACTAATGATATTTGTCTATTTATATTTAGAACACGTTACTCTTTTTTATCATATTATTTCACCGTACCAGATGGCACGGGTATACCCTAGTATATACATAAAATTTCGGATAAGGTCGTTCCTTTTACGATACGTTTGCGTTATAAAAATACACTCTCAAGTATTTTATGACACAAAAGTGTCGTAAAATGGAGTAATCCGTACCTTACCAGAAATGATATATATATATATATATATATATATTAGCTAAGTTATTATGGTATAATTAAAATAATAATTTTGGCTAAAAATACTACTTTAAATAGTATGGTATAATTAAATGTTAGCAATATTTTAACAAATAACCAAATCTACTCTATTATTAATCAAAGTTAACAATCTTTTTCAATAACCAAAATGATAGACTAATTAATTCTAGAGGCAATTAGGTATAAGGGCTCATTATAATAATAATATAATTATAAAGGACATTTAAAAATTAGCTATGTAAATTAAGGATACTATACAAAAAAGACACCAATACCCCTTCCTTATAATATCGTCTCATTATAACACCAACAGCAACCAGAAGGTGCTAAATGCATTTAGCACCCCCTGCACAGCAACCAAAGGGTGCTAAATGAATTTAGCACTACAACCAAAAAGTACCAGAAGGTGCTAAATACATTTAGCACCCTCTGGACAGCAACCAGAAGGTGCTAAATGCGTTTAGCACCCTCTAGACAGCAACCAGAAGGTGCTAAATGCGTTTAGCACCCCCTGGACAGCAACCAGAGGGTGCTAAATGCATTTAGCACCACAACCAGAAGGTGCTAAATGCATTTAGCACCCGCTGGACAGCAATCAGAGGGTGCTAAATGCATTTAGCATCAGCTGGACAGCAACCAGAGCATTTAGCACCCCCTGGACAGCAACTAGAGGGTGCATCAGCTGGACAGCAACCAGAGGGTGCTAAATGCATTTAGCACCCCCTAGACAGTAACTAGAGGGTGCATCAGCTGGACAGCAACCAGAGGGTGCTAAATGCATTTAGCACCCCCTGGACAGCAACTAGAGGGTGCTAAATGCATTTAGCACCACAACCAGAAGGTGCTAAATGCATTTAGCGCCACAACCAAAAGGTACTAAATGCATTTAGCACCCTCTAGAGAGCAACCAGAAGGTGCTAAATGCATTTAGCACCCTCTGGACAGCAACCAGAAGGTGCTAAATACAATAAGCACTACAACCAGAAAGTGCTAAATGTATTTAGCACCATCTGGACAGTAACCAAAGGGTGCTACATGCATTTAGCACCATCTAGACAACAACCAGAAGGTGCTAAATGCATTTAGCACCTTCTGAACAACAACCATAAGATAACATCACTTGAACAACAAATCAAAAGGTGCTAAAATAATTTTAGAACCATTACAAAATAGAGACCAACAAAATTGATGAGATCAACATCCACTCAATTTATTTATATGTATATAGATATGGATTGACGTAGGGTTCGTAAAAAAATAATAATAAAAAAAGAGTTACAATCATATTTTTTTTCAAATCCCACTGGGCTGTCAAAATTGATCGATTTCGATAGCAAAACGACTTCTGATCGTCTTAATTTTTCGCGCAATGATTGTAACTTTGTCTTCCGAACAACATATCCAAAAATTAGCCAAATCCAACGGTTTGATCAAAAGTTATATATGTTTTACTATTGTAGATCTAAAAAAAAGAATAAGAAGAAGAAGAAGAAGAAGAAGATGATGATGATGATGATGATGATGATGATGATGATGATGAGAACGATGATCCTCTCGGAGATACGACCGGAGAGTAAGGTGGTGGTGGTGGTGGTGGTGGTGGTGAGACAACTTCTCTTTTCTCTTATTTTCTGTTTTCTCTCTCTAAACTATGTGTATGTAAGAGAAAATAATATGTTTTTTGTATAATTAGAATAAATGATATAGTAGGGTAGTTTTGTCCATCAACATTTATCATTTTCCTTAAAATAAATTAATATTATGAAAAGTGTCCTTATTGTAAAACCAAATTATGAAATTAGTACTACTTCTCTTTATTAAACATGAATCCGTCCTTAGAGTTACAACACATTACGGAGCGAGACCTTATAACCCATTATCTCTTAATTCTATTGGGTAAAAGAAAATCTTTTCAAATTTAAATCATCTTTCCATCTTTTTTTTTGAAACACAATTCAAATTGATTAATTTGCATCCAATCAATATAATGGACTCTACAAATTTGGTTATTGAGAAAAAATAGCCATGAGGGAGGCGTACATTATTAACTTTAACAATTTACTAAATAGATTATCAAAAGCCATTTTGATTATTCAATTTTAGTTATTCTATTGGAGATGCTCTTAGCACTTAAATATTTTGAAGCTCTAGAATTATTTTTGGTATTACTTTACATATATATTGACATTTTTAATATTTGAAGGACGCTTTTTAGAATTCTTGAGCACTCTTTTGGTGTTGTTGATTTAGTTTGAGTTTTTAATCTTTTTAGAAATTTTAAATTGATGATTGCAATCGTAAAATTCAAATATTTTCTTTTTTTTATCAACTGTATATGTGAATTTTTCATTAAGTATTTAACAAGTATAAAAAATTGAATCAAACAAGCACTAATTAAATAACCTTCATTTAGATGACTTCAAAATGCATATCCTAATCTAATAATATTACTTTAAAACTAGTATGAACTCCAATTTTTTTATTATGAATCAAAGGTCCCTAAACACAAAATTGTTAGGGTCTATTTAATAGTAACATAGAAAAGGAAAATAAAAACAATTGATTTTTGTGGAATATAATTAGAGACATGTGGTGAGATATCTTCTTACTTTGTGACTTTTTTCATGGAGAAATTCTTTGTTGGTTCAAGAAGAAAAAAACTTTATAAAAAATTATAAATGATGGCGGACATGTAGTCATAAAATGAGCATGAAATAGGGAATGCATCTGATCACATGCCCTCAACTTATTTTCCAAATTCTTATCAAATCAAGTGTTTTTATTTTCCTTTTCTATGTCGTTATCAAACGGAGTCTTATTTTCATTATTTCATCTTGCTTAAATATATATCATGTTGTTCAGTCTCGACCGACAAAATCGCACTAATTAATGTGTGCACTGTGCATGACATTCTAAATAAATTATTTAAACACACTTGTATTTGTTCAATGGATAGACCTCTTAATAGCATGTTTTGAAAATTAGTTAGAGCCTGGTTGGTTGTCTTTCAATTTATAAATTATATTTTAAAATTGTTTAATTTGTGAATTATATAATTTAAGCATTTAGCTGCAAAAACGAATTAGTATATAAAATCATAAACTTAAATTAATATCTAAGACATGAAATAAGAAAATGCATTTCTACCATGACATTCCAAATAAAAATTTGCTTATGAATCTGGCTTAAATCTAAACAATTTTAATATCGTATATACTCTACGAATTAATCACTTAATTAAATTAAGACTATCCGGAAAACTTTATTTTGAAACCATCATTTTAACTGTCATGTGAATATTAAACCGCAATGTCAACTTCAAAAGCCTACTTTGCAATTAATTGAAGGGGGAAGAAATTTATTTGCAATGAAGTTGCATAAATGGCTGGTTGGTAGAAACTTGATCAAGTCATGTCATTTTTGCAATAAATTTGGACTAGTCTTATTCTTGTCCTTTAATAACTGCTGTTTCTTGCAAATAAAGCAAACTATTTCTTGTTCGGTCTTTAATTTCTTGGTAAGGTTGAATATCAGTTGAAAAATTAAAACCACATGGCATTTTCTCTCTTTTCCAGCAACTTTTTATAAATTTTATGACGTGGGTAGATTTTGTAAAAAAGTGTCATCTTTACGTAAGAGTCATACCAGTTATATATTTTTTATATGGTTCTAATTTTATCAGATGATGTCCCAGAGTTACTATAATGTGGATAGTTGTTGGTTAAAAGAACTCCTTAATCCAAAATTAACATACTCGGAATTTTTAAGCTAGAGCTTTCTTTTTAGCAAAATAATAATAAGTCAAGGAGTAAAACGAGTTTTTTTAAAGAAATAATTACAATGTGATACACAGATTCTTCCCTTATTAACCGTCACCAATAGAGTTTAAACATGCATGTTCCTAACAAAATTTCTCCGTCACTTTTTGAAATTTGTGTGTTTTAATTTGTGCAAATATCGTGTTCATGTTTTCTTTTCTTTTTAAAAATAAAAAACAATATTTCTTGGTCATGTATTATTACATGTGTTATGTCACGTAAAAGCACCGTCCCAAAATAAATTCCTCGACCCTAAATTTTGGTCAGAAAGATGAAAAAGACTTGTTTACACAATCATTAGAGCTGCCTAAGGCTGTGGTCAGCAATGCACCTTTCAAAAATGTTTTCACTATAAGTGGGTAATTTAAAGGGAAAATTACCCTTCTTTTAAAACTTCAAAAGATTTCGAATTACGGCATGCCCATATATAAAGAACTGTATTCTATCTCTCTCTCTCTCTAGAGAGGAGAGAGAGAAGGGGGAATCTTTTTATAGGAGTTTGAAGTGGAGCTACAGGTGGGGAGAATAGAAGAATTGAAAGAGAATGGAAGCTGCATGCTGGCAAATTAAGAACTACTATTTGTGTATTACTATATCTACTAGTAAAATGACAGCTTCTCTTCCCTTGCCATTTTTTTTTTCTTGGGGCCGGGTTGGGGGGGGGGGGGGGGGGGGTGTTGTTTCTTATAAGAAAAGTATATAAAATATAATACATACATACATATATATATATATATATATAGAGAGAGAGAGAGAGAGAAAGAGAGATTATTCTTGTCTTGCACAGTACTAATTAAATTAAATTAGATTAAATTAAGAGTAGAAGATGGTAGAAAGTCAGTATTCATAAAGTTTGGCGTTTTATTGGGACAACGGCCTTTAGTTTCACTTGAAGGCGACATTAACATTAAAATATTCATTAGCCTACCAGTGCCTAACTCTAGCATTTTATTTTTTTTATTTCTGTACCAAACATTAAAACACCCAACCAAGCAACGAATGGAACACTAATTAAAATAAAAAAAGGAAATTGCTTTTTTTCCCTACAATTTTTACTATTTATTTTTATCAACTGCATTATATAAATTGTATACTTTGTTATATTTTGTGATCATACAACCTATGTAATGTATGTCAGTAAAAATAAATAGTAAGAATAACCGATAAATATAACATTATCGATAATAAATTGTTAATATGTGTTGGTGGCTTAATTTTTATTACTTTACTTCTTTCTCTTTTAGATAGAAACACAATATATATGATCACCTAATTAATAGCATTGCGTGACAGTATTTTGTAAGAGTTTTTTTTTTTTTTTTAAATCGAAAGCCAGGAAGGATATTTTACTTTTTCATAATACGTAGAGTGTTTCCTTCGCAACTTGTTTTAATCATTAAGATAAAATTCATTATTTCTCTATTGAAAAGATCACTATTTCTTTTGAATAGTCACTTATATTCTTATTATAATTTTTTCTTTTTTTACTTCCATAAATAGTTGCTAGGTCTTACCACCCACGGCCACCTCCAATCGCCCATTGCTAGAGCGTTTAAGAAGTCACTAGAATTCGGATTTCGGCAGTAGGCGGCCGTGAATCTCTACTGTAACACAAGTTTTAAACTTGCATAACTAAATTATTGATAGCTACAATAACAATGCAAAATAATAGGGATTAATTTTAATTGTGCAATTAAAGTGGGCAGTGTGTTGGTTTGTGGGGACTTTTGGGTGGAAGGGGAAGGGGGAGGCATTTGTGACAGCCTTCGGCCTCACGCCTGTAGTAGAATCCATGGGAGTCCAAAGAAAAATATTTGTGTGTTAAAATGTGACTTGGCGTGCTTTCATTTCGATCCCCCATATTTTCACCTTTTTGGCCTTTCTTTAATTAATGTCATATTTCTTATATTACTTTTTATAATTAGTAATATTACTGCTTAGGGTTTCCAAGTCCGACCCCACAAAATTGTGCTCTTTTCAAACATGACTTTGGTAGGCCTTAACTTTTGGTTGGGGAAATTCAAATCTGATCTTGGTAAAATTAATCTTGGCTTATATTTATATATATATATCTTATCATTTTCTTTCTTTTTCATATATACAAGTGGCCTTTTGGCTATGCTAAAAGTGTGTGCAGTGTCTCATTATCAGTTATGCGTGGAACTTTTGCAAATTTCAAATAGAAGAATTTAGGGGTTGGTCTTATCTTTGAGGGAATTACTTCAATTGCAAATGAACTTGTCGGGCTCCTTTCAATATATTTAAATTATATATAAGGGCAGTTAACTTATTTAATTTTGATCTCACAAATTTAGAAATTCTTATAATTTACTTTAGTATAACAAAAAACCTCTACAATTTAAGTTGGTTCAAATTAAAGGACACGCAATTTCACTGATAGTACCCGTGTAAAAATATTATTTATTCTGAAAAATATTTTCAATCTTAAATACACAATTTTTTATCTCTTATATATTTTAAAGATTCAAAAATTGAGCCCTTATTTTATACGGAGTATATATGTGTGTGAGAGAGAGATAATCAAGCTGTTTCCAGCATTTAATGAGATAGATCGGAATTCAGGTGATCAAATGAATTCAGCTGTATATATTATGTAGTCTTGATTTGAAGTTAAAATATACCGGATCTTAATTTAAACCTAATAAATTAAAATTTTCAAAGATCTTTTATCGATTAAAATGATTGTTTACATTTGTAAGTTGTGACTCCAGGTTAAATTACAATAAATTGCCATCTTACATGAATGGATGATTTCATTAAAAAATAATCACTATTAATTAACTATTTGTTCTCTTTTGGGTTAAATAGATACCTATTTACTAATTAACACGGTGATTCCTTGTCATCTCGATGCTATTTCGAATTGTTATTTTAACATCTGAATTCTTTTAGAATTATAAAAATCCAACTGAATGAGATGATCTAATATTTAATTATTCGATCAGCATCCAAATAATTAGGTTATTCAAGTGTTGATTTTAAATAATTAATTTGTTCAATTTTAAATTCGATAAATGTAGGCTTACCAGCCAATCAATGGACACCCTTAATTACTATCTCACGAAAAATGAGAAACAGCCCCAGTGGGATTTAATACCTAGAACTTTTTTAATAGTTGTGGTCAACTGCAAGTAATGCTCGTCTTTTGTTTTCTTTTCTTTTTAGAAAAATATTTTTCTTATTTATAAATCTTATCATATATTTTTATTGAGTGAGTTAAATGGTTATATTCTGATTATATTTTGTGAAAATACAACTCATGTAATACATAATGCAGATAAGAATAAGGGGTAAATTTTATAAGTAAGTGTAACTTTGCTCTTCTTTTTAAAGATTTAATGCTCTTGTCCAGTGCCATTTCTAGTGATCTTATTCAGTGTTATATTTAGTATTCTTTTGATAAATAATGTTTTAAAGAGAAAAGGAATCAAGAAAAAAGCACAAGGTAATTTGAAATGTAAATTGTTACTTACTCTTAGGACAAAAAAAATCTGACTTAAATTGAGAGTATTATTTTTTTTAGTATATCTTAAATTAACAGTTGCATTTCTCTTTTGAACACAATTACTTTTTCAAATCTAAAGAAACAAACGGAGTATTTTATAACTTCAGTCTTTTTATGTTAGATATCCAAATCACTTGTTTGCCAATTAAATAGTATAGTTACGTTCTTATGCTGGAAAAAAAGTTAATTTCCACGAGTCCTATTCATTATACATACTTTTTTAAAAAATTAAATAGATTTTTTATACAATTTAATAATTTGACATACAAAATAAGTTGAAAAATTAAAAATGATCTTTCTACTCCAATATATGAATGCTAATTAAAGGATATCTATATAGTGTATAATATGATGGGACAATTTGGCTAGGTGTAAAGCAAAAAACTTTTTATGTTATAATGAAATTTCAGATAATTCACATACATACAAAATAGCGATTTTAGTCATTTGAAATTATAAATAATTTTTTTTATTGATTTAAAGATAAATATTATTTATAATAGAATAGAACCCGCAACTTCAAATTAAACACTTGTACATAGTCACTCAATCAAACTCCATCACAAAATTATTACTACCTAGGACCCAAGAACCACCCACTAATACTTTAAGAAAATAAAATATAAATTTATTATTTCAAAGAATCAATAAACTAAAAAAAATTCTTTTTCATTTTTTTCGCGGTTTTGATATAATGTGATATTCGAATAGACATGTGGTTCAGTTTGAGAAAAAGTAAAGGGGTGATCAAGAATTCCAACGAATAATATATTTCACTCTTAGGATGTGTTTGATAATAACGTGAAAAATAATAAAAATAATTACTGGTTTTTTTGAAAATTTAAAAATAAGTTGGAGTATGTAGTAAGATATCTTTTTGTTTTTTTGACTTTTTTCATGGAAAAAATTTCTACAAAAAATAATAGAAGATATCTACTCATAAAAATAACTATGAGATAGAGAATATCTCATCACATGTCTCAATTTATTTTTTAACTTCTCACAGAAATCAAGTGTTTTTCTTTTTATTTTTCAACGTTGTTATCAAACTGCACCTTAAATAGACAAGTTATTCGTCAACTCAACTAAGCCCACCATTTTCTAATAATAAAAAAAAGGGGGAAGGTTTAAGTCTTTTCCTTTTATTACGATAATAACGGAAAAAATTCTCGCCCAAAATGAAACTCGAACTCAAGATATCTCCAAAATCCGCGTGGGTTCTTAGCAGTGTTTTAAAAATCGGGATTTTTTTCTGATAAATCGGCCAAAAATCTAAAATCGGGAGTTATCCGATTGGATTTCCTTGAATCGGTTCTCAAAAATAGGGTGAAAATAGGGAAAAATTGGCAAAAATCAGAGTAATTGGGGAGCTATTGACAATTAGAAAACAAAACTTCATAAAATGACCTCGTTTAGGAGGGCTAGCTTTTTTCTTTCTTTCTTTCTTTCTTTCCTTTACACTTTATACATATTACATAACTAAAAAAGCCCTAACTCACAAATCAGTAAACCACACACACGGCTATTCCTCTCATCTATATCCTCTCGTTCTTCGACTAACGAGTCTTCTTTCTTTCTCACTCCGGCTCTCTCTTCGACAGTCTTCTCAATCTCTTGCCAGCGACGGCAGTCCTCTCTTTCTCCTCTCACCCCGGCGACGGTGACCTTCATCTCTCTATCCTCTCACGCTGTCGACGGAGACGGCCATCTCTCTATTACACTCTCGCCTCAGCTGAACAGGACCAACCCTCTCTCTCTCCTCTATGTGTGACTATGTAGTGTCAAAGTGATTCTCTTGTATTTATTAGTATAAAATTATAAATATGTGATTAAATCATTGTATTTCTTGTATTCTTTGTTCATTAATTATTTAATTTATTGTATTTGTGTGCAACTGTGCGTCAACATTTGTGTGCATCAAAATTTGTTCATTAATTCATTGTATTTGTGATTAAATATTTGGTTAAATACTTAAGTGTAAATATGTTCAAGTGTTCATTAAAAATCTATTCTTGGTATAAAATAAACAAATATTTACACTTAATAAATCTATTCATTAATTCATTGTATTTGTGATTAAATATTTGGTTAAGTTTAAACTTTAAATCTGTTCATTAAAATCTGTTTTTGGTAAAATAAAAATATGTTCATTATTACTTTGTACTTTGTATTTGACTATTTGTGTAAAATTGTTAAAAATACAATGAATACGTCATCAGTTGCTTCTAATTCCACGACGGTCGCATTTAATTCCTCAACGGCCGAGGCCACTGCTAGTTTGAAACTCATTAATTCCACTAATATCGGTTAGGATTATGCAATACAGCTAATTTCGGGCAATACAACTTTGGTTATGTGTAAATTATGTGGGAAAGAAATGGGAGGACGCATATATAGAATTAAACATCATATTGCTCATATTAGTGAAAACGTAACTAAGTGTTCAAAATCGACTAAAGATGACAGAGAGAAGTGTTTGAAAGATATACATGAAGCAAAAACAAATAAGATAAACATGCAAAAGGAAACATGAAGAGGAAGTAAGGGAAGAGGTAAATATTCTTGATAAAGTGGAGAGTGAAGAACAGCAGGGGTCAAGGAAAAACCGCATTTCTTTAGGCCAATAGATAGATTTGTGTCCGCTATAGATCATAAAGCATCTATGGGCAAAAGGAAAATATGCGGAAATCGGTTATTAGTGAGATACTCTTTAAAGAAAGAACACATAGCATGCATCAACATTTAGCAAGGTGGGTGTATGAGTCCGATATTGCTTTTAATGCTATTAACAATGATAGTTTTAAGAGATTTTATGAAGCTGTTGGTCAATTTAGGCCGGGTTACCAACCTCCAAGTCAATACCAATTGAAAGAGCCATTGCTAAAGGAATAGATTGAGAGAACGAAAAAATCTCTCAAGAAACAAGAAGAATAGTGGAAAGTGAACGGTTGTTCAATTATAACCGATGCTTGGAACGATAGAAAGAGAGAGAGTATTATGAATTTATGTGTGAATTGTAAAGAATGCACTACTTTTTTTCTTCAAGAGAATACTCGGAGTCATCACACAAGAGGCAGTATATTTTTGAATATGTTGATAAATTCATTGAAGAAATTAGGCCACAATATGTTATCAAATGGTGACCAACAATGCTACAAATAATATGACTGCATCCGACTTACTAAAAGCAAAAAGGTCATCAATATTTTGGATTTCTTGTGTCACTCACACATTGAACCTCATGCTTGAAGGAATTGGTAAGCAACCGAGGTTCAAAGGAGTGATTAAAAAGGCAAAGAATTTAACTATCTTTGTTTATGCACATCACAAAACTTTGTCACTTATGAGAAAGTTTACAAGAAAAAAAGGATATTCTTAGGCCGTGAGTTACTAGATTTGCCACTTATTTTCTTACTTTACAAAGTATAATGAAAAAGAAAGAAAAGTTAAGGTTAATGTTTACTAGTGATGAATGGGGTAGTTGCAAATGGTCGAAAAGTGCAAAGGGGAAAGTGGCGAGTGCTACCATCTTAAGTATGACATTTTGGAATGGGATTTCTTTATACTTGAAGGTTTTTGCTCCTTTAGTCAAAGTTATTGGCCTTGCCGATAGGGATAAAAAACCAACAATGGGATTTATATACGGGGAGTTAAAACAAACAAGAGAAGATATTAAAGAAGCATTCAATAATGTAGAGGCCAACTACTACCCCATCCTATAAATTATGGATACAAAATCCGAAGGTCGGCTTGATAGTTCATTGCATTTGGCGGCTTACTTATTGAATCCGTACTACTTTTTCAAAGATAAATGTTGACCTAAAGGTCTTAATCTTATTTTGATAATAACAATAAATCAATCATGTGTAATTTAACATGTTTCTTGATATAAGTTTATAGTTTATTTATTTGAAAAATCAAGAATAACATGATTGCTCAAATGAAGCATGACAAGGATTATCGAAATATTATCCAATCAAGTCAACAATGCATTGGACAAGACAAGGAAGATTAACCTCATCACAATGCAATTCATGAAGATCAAGATCAAAGATCATATGCAAAAAGTTTCATGGCAAGAGGTTCAAATGGAAATCAAATTGAAGAAACAAATTGAAGCATTCAAAGACTCTACTATTCGGTAATTAAGTAAGTGCTTAGGATTAATGTAAAGTTTCGTAATTGATTATTTATATAGCTCAAATATGAACATGCATCATTCATAGATCAATTGATAAAGTTTGAATTGAATTTCCTTTGAAAATATCATTCTTACAAAAATCGATTTTTAAATAAATTTATATTAAATTCAAATGATCATATTTTGAGTTTTCCTGAAAATAGGTGTTTTAGGAACTTATTTTTGAAGTCCCAAAAATATTAGAATTGATTTTGGAACTTATATGCAAAAGTGCAAAAATTGAAATTTTTTTCCTTTTGGCCTGATGGACAGTAGGGTCCACCAGTCGACTGATGACTTGTGCTCAGTCGACTAAGGCCCACTCAGTCGACTAATAAGTCTTACTAAGTCGACTGATGGCCCAGAATATAGCCGTTGGACTTTTAATTTTTTATCATTTTTAGTATTAAACCTCACAAATGGCTATATCACTTTTGGGACTATATATATACTATCTAAGATACATTTTGGTAAGCTTGAACACATTTACAAACTCATCTTTCATCTATTCAAAGTCAAGCTTTTGTATTGATCATAATTATTCATCTTTGAGCTATATCTAATTGATCAATCAAGATAACTCTAGTGTAAGCTTCAAATTGTATATATTACACACTTAAGAGAGTTATTGCTAATTGGTATGAATCACTAACCAATTAGTATTCATTTGTCAAAGGTAAATCTCATAAGTTAACAAAAAGGTAAATTCTTGTTTAGTGATTACGAGAGGTAAATCTCACAAGTTAGCAAGAGATATTCTTGTGAGAGTATTGTGGTAGAGCAATGCTTATGAGACTATGTGAGAATGATACACTTGTAGAGGTATATTTTTCACCGGAAAGAAAAACGGTTTTAGTGGAATTTCTCAGAGGACTAACCGAGCACGGATGTATGGTTTAAGAAACCGAACCATGTAGACAAAATGTCTTGATCTTCAATTGGTTTAATCTCTCTAACTCGAGCTATTTATTTTATTGCTATATTATTGCTTGCGATTGAGATTGCTTGGTTGAATTGCTTGAATTCCTTGATATATTTGTTTAGCTTAATTGTTTTGCTCAAACATTTTTCGAAAAGTTTTTAATTCCAACGAACAATAGGAACATACAAAATGATCAAGTTGTCATGGATGGATTTTTACTTTGTGTTGAGACTTTTTATCGAGATAATTATGATATACAAAGTAAAGTTATCAATGTTGAGATTGGGAAAAGATGGTGCTTTCGGGAAGCAATTGGCCGCAATGGGATGTACCAAGAACGATGACAATTTTTATTCGGGTACATATATTATTCACGTTACTTTTTACTTTTTAATTATTAATTTTTTATTATATATTGTATAGTTGTTAATTGGTATTGAGTATTTTTCTTTTATAAATAATTGGATGGTAGATTGTCTACGGGAATGGAGTACCTAACTGAAATCCATGGCCTTAAAGATCCTCTCATTGATTACTAGTTCATCCGATTACGAAAGAAATTGGAGTACTTTTGAAGGCGTACGTAGCATATTAATAATTTTCTTTCCTTTATTTATATTAGTTAACTTTATTACTAAATTAGTAGCATACTAATAGTTATCTTCTCCTTTTTCCATTTTTATTTTATATAGATACATACCAAAAAAATAAATAGACTAAATTCAACAAGGTTGAACAATCTAGTTTATGTTCAATTTAATTCCAAGCTTCTCAACAAAAAGAAAAGGGCAAAGGAGAAAGACATAGATGTATTACTAGCAAGCGATGCTAGTAAAGCCCAAGGGTGGATTGTTGAAGGCGAGGATAAAGAAAAAGGCGAGGGTGGTTTCAAGACTTACTTAGGAAGTAATTGGAGAAGGAAATGGGGTGGATAGTGTTTTGGAGCCTAGAAGGAGTGGTTGAAATGCCGAAGTAAGAGAACTTCATGAAAATGATTTCGTGTCGGATGGGGAGTCGGAAGATGAGGGAAATGGGGAGTATGATTTTGAGACCGATGGAAATAGAGAAAGGAGAAGGATGTGGAGAAGAAGAATAAAACTAATTTCGTTTCGTTTGATTACTTTTGAACGTGCTTAATTTAGTTTGAACTTGTTACTTGTGCTTTATATTGCTCTTTAAGATTTATTTGTTTACTTTTGAACGTGCTTTATTTAATTTGAATTTTGAACTTGTTAGTTGCTACTTGTGCTTTGTGTTGCTCAACATATTATTTGTGGCCTTGTGAGTATAGACTTGTTTTTTTTTAATGGGAAATTGATGTTATTTTGGAAATTATTTGTGGAAATGGAAATGTTATTTTATTACTTAATTCCCGATTGTCCAAATTATGAGTTTTGCCGATTAATTTTCGATTTCTCCAAAAATTCCCAATCCCCACCTTGCCGATCTAGGTCCGGTTTACGGTTTTTAGAACATTGGTTCTTGGTAACTATATAATTTGTTAATTTCCAATTAAAAAAAAATTACATATATTTGGGTGCAATTCAATGACCTTATAAAAGGGGCTTCGATAATATTTATCTTTACACAACTTTCCAGCCACGGCATCATTAATGCGTTTAATGGGGTAGCAATTCAATAAGAGACCTCCCCGACTTTGTCTAATAAATGCTTGGCATATTTTATTCTACTTAACCGTATAGCTTCAATTAATTAAGATATCATGTATGTTGCTTTCCGTAATTTAGGGTGTGAATGATTACAGAAAGTTTGAAATTGGTTCCAATGCAAATTATTCAAATTTTGGTCTTAATAGAATTTGTTGTTAAAGCATCCACGAGGTCCTATTTATATTTGTTAAACTAATATTTGCCAAGTTTGATATTCAAGTGAGACGAAAAGAGAATAAATACCACAATCTCACAAATAAGGGACAATAGCCGTCGAACTAAAGTCCTCTGACACATACATGGGTAGTGCCATAACTACTAAGCATTTGTAATTCAATGAAATTCTCTGATTTTACAAATTTCAATTAAATTCTGTGCTTATGCATCTTAATACAGTTCAGTGACAGATTTTATTCCATTTGTCTCTTCCTAGGAACTTACTTGATAAAATGAAGTGGTTTAATTTAGTTTGTTTAATGTCCAAATTCTCTTATACAGTGGCATATTATTATAGATGTACTGAGAAGCTCTTTAGAAAGGTACAACCTGAGCTTACGTTTTCATAAAGACCTCCAAATAGTTTTACTCAAAGATATGAAATAATTGTAAATGAATGAAGAAGTTAATCAAATGAAATGATTAATGAGCATGATGATGTCCATCTTCTCCATATCTAAAGGCCCTAATGGGTTGGGATTTGCCTGTAATGATAACCAACTTGATTTTTTAAGTGATAACGTTGTGCAAATTTTGCCAGGTTTGCAATGGGCACGATCCAATGTTTCAGACATTAAAAAGTCGAAATAATTATTGCTATCATGTGTTTCTCTCTTATGGTCAACAAATTATTGCTCTCTGTTTTTGATAAAAACCTATTAATGCCCATAACTTTTAAAATTATTTACTTAATTGTTGGTGTCCAATGTTCCCAATAACTATTTTACGTTTAAATATTTTACTTCAACATTATGAATAAATTAAATTTATTTTTTATATACCAATTGTTAACTATAATTATTCTTGAAAATTCTATTTATTTATAAGAATTATGAGCAATAAAAAGATTTCCTAGTATTACACATACATAAATGGAAAGCCCAAATTTGGCATGTCATTTAAAAATAGAAACATCAACAATTCTTCTTATTTTTGTTTGAAACACAACAATCTGCATCCTATATACTATAAAAATTACATTATTTTATCTTAGCTCCAATTCCAATGGATTTTAGCAGGTGAGACATGCTAAGAAAGTAACTAAACCAAAGCAAAGGATACGTATAAAATGCATGACACGCAAACTTAACAAAAACAAAAGACGCGAAAGAGTACAGAAATATTTTTGTTATGTCAAAACTCAATGATAAGTTTAATCTAGGGTAGCATTATTACCGATACAATGTACAACTTTGGAAGCATATAGCTCAACGTTTAAAAGTAATGCTATGCTCTAATGAAGAGAGAATTACTTTGGTAACAATGCCACCTTAATCAAAAGAGAATCATGTGAGCATTTGTGCGAGAATTGCTGACATCTAACTTATATTTGTTTCTACAATGGGATTGGAACATTACCTACAAACTTCTCGCGCCAGCAGATGTCGGAAAGATAAAATTATCAAGTCCCAATTGGAATATCACAACTCCAATAAAATTATACAATATAAAATTTTCATATTTTCATTCTTTAATGGTGTTTCATTTCATATATGATAGGGAAAAATAGATTAATTTTGTGCCAATTTACCTTACAAGAATTTTTCACAGAAAACAAGACGCGGGTTAAGCGATTTCTGAATTCAGTGGAAAAAAATTAGGCTATGAAGATTAATTATTTGAAAAACTGGTACAAGCAAACTAGGTTGCATGTGAAAAAATATGAAATCTTCAGCATTTTGAAGAGAAAAAAAAAAACAGTACAGTAAAACCCTTATATTATGATAAATTATGTAGAAAAAAATAAATAAATTCAAATAACTCCGAAAGATAGAACCCATCAAATTACAATTCCTTCCAAGAAGCAATTAGGGACATAATGAAAACCAAAGCTTTTGCAGATCCATTCATATATGCGTATATATATATATATAAATGTTACAAAAAATAAGGAACCCTATAAAATTAACCTCCCCCCACACCCAAAAAAAAAAAGGTTAAATTCGTGCCAGTCTTTTAACCTAGTAGCAATTGATTCTGATTTCACTTCTGATATATACACAAAAGTATACCCGAATATAATTTTAAGACGAGGCCAAAATCATCTATAAGATAGCAAGACAAAGGAAATTAAAAGATACACGCAGGATCACCTTTCCTGACCCTATTCCTCCCACCACTCCCCAAAGCTGCAGTATTATTAAGACTAATTATGAACTTTAGACATTATAATTCTACAAAAAGAAATAGGAGATTATGATAATGAGTAAACTGCCGATAAATCCAAGGCGCCGATTAAAACTGAAAGAAGGGATCAAAAGTTTTGAATGTTACTGCCAATTATATATACATATACGTATATGCATGCATACATATAGATTTAAGGCCTTTATGATACAAGTTCATTTTCCAGCAATTTTGTACCTTAAATTTACTTCAACTTGTGATTTGACAATCTTTGGTTAGTCCATAGAGGGTTGGTTCTGCATGTAGAAAGACAACAAACAAGAAGAAAGGCAAATCTTACAAACTACAAGCAACTTGGCAAATAATAATAGAGATGGTACTTAACTACAGAGCTAAGGTGCAGGTCAGAGACTGATAAACATGCTGAAAGCAGAAAATATCCTCGCCAGGTTGCTCAATAAGTAATATAATGCCTAATTGACGTATATTGAAGTAATTTATCCTAGCTTTTTGTTTCAACTTGCTGCACAATGTATATATGTATATGTACACGCATCGCTAATGAAGGTAGTTCCTGAGGGGGGATTTGTTGAGAATTTAAACATCCATCAATTTGTGAGCCGGACGAACCTCTCCACCAGTTACCTAGAGGTTTATGGTCAGAGAGTTTAACAAGTGTCAATAGCAAGTGGGTTCTTCTTGTGTAATAGCCAGGTGCAGGTCACTTAGTGAATCAATTGAAATATATATATATATTGGGTCACATTCATGTTATTTTAGTTTGGTCATATTCATATTGTATCATCAGTTCATGTTAAGACTTATCAGGCTTACAACTTTGGTGCATATAATGATAACTTTAGGCATCCTACTACCCAAACTTGATTCATTTATACTCTTAGAATAATCAAGTTCTTGGCCGTGTATTTGTAGGCTATAGCTTAACTGGGTGACCCATTTTAATCATGTCTAGTGGATAAACCCATTTATGATCCAAATTCTTTATGGTTCACCCAAACCAGCTAACTTCTTAGTCACTTTTGTGTTCAGTAACCGCGTTGTTAGAAAAATTTCCATTAGGCAAACAGAACCAACATTGACCTCGGCATCACCCAATAGATTCCTCAAAGGGCGGCCAGAAAAGCTCTTGTGGCCTACATTCATTGACACCTAATAGTTACATGACCTACTGAATCAAGGATTCCACAAAAACTCTTGTCCCAAGAAAACCATATAATACTCTCTCGGTAGAATGCAAAGCTAAACAAAGCAACAAGCTCATGTATCTCTCTTTCAAAGCATAATCACTATAATAACATTTCCACCATGCAGACATAAACTACTAAACCATCGTCTAAAATCATCCTCCATGACCGCATGCCATAAAGATGAATCAACTTAACCGTATGCCAACAGATTGAGCATCATTGCAAAAATAGTGTATTGCTACAGACTACAATGCAGAGGTGGAGATATATCACAAAGTACAACATACATAGTATAGTACTGCATGTACTGTGCACAATATATTTTCATGTATTTATGACAAATACCACGTTTGAATTAACTTTGATTGGAACGTCATAGAATGGTCCATATTGCTTGAAATGGTCAGGACCGAGAAAAATATAAAGAGATGAAAAAATCCAATCTACCACCCGTTCCTCTTGTTCCCCTAATCCCAAATTGACTTCCTCTCCTCCAAGAAGATCAAGAAAGACAAGAATTCCAAAAACTCAAATCATCTCCAAAATCTTCACGAAATAAATAAATTCCAGGATGATACCGAATTTGAAAATCACAAAAAGGCTAGTGAAGCAAAGGATGCATTGTGCCTGATTAAGACTCAATGTCAGAATATGAAAGAATGGTCTCCCCTACACGATTTTCTCAAAACTGAATGTGTCTCCCACGTCAAAGAGGTATATCTCACAAGAGAGTCCATTCCATAGGATATAAACTTCAACAGACTTCTAAAAGATCAACATGCTACCCTTTCAGAACAACCCCCCAACCCCAAAAAAAAAAAAAAAAAAAAAAAACTCTTTCTGCTTGTACCACGTTTCTCCTGTACCGCGGCAAAATACACCATATTTGCTCCTAATAATTACCAAGTCAAGAATATCCCTAAATTTTTCCTTCATTTTAGCCTCTCATGGGTATTCTAAAGATCACAAATATATGTATATACATATATTGGAATGCTACTCAACACTGTTTGAATTTAAAGTAAGACTACCCAACATCATCTATAAACTAGTAACAAAACTCAGGTCTGAAATCGTTGATCTTCACCTAATGATGTTTCCTTGGAATTAAGTAAATGTAATCCCAATTCACACAAGCATTCCCGCATCCCATTATCACAGAATTCCGAAAAGAATCTTAACTAGTCTCGCTTCAGAACTTTTCAAAATTCCTAACGCATTGGCATTGAGACACCATTTGGCCTATGCAACTTAATCCCATGCATTCAAACACAACTTTCTTAATCTAATTTTCCTCAAACGGCCTTTCTAACAACTTCGATCCTCCTTTTTAACTTCTTCCATTGACAGCTCATCACTTGTATCAAACTTTTGAAAAACTTAAATATCTACTCTCTTCCTAATTTTGTCATCACCTGGTTTCCCTTCTCGCATTCACTATCCTACGAAAAAGTTTTAGAATAACTATTCCATTTCTTAATTCAGCCTCAGTTTTCCTTTCCTTTTCCAACTTCTTTTCCTCCATTATAAAACCTTTACAACTTACTCTTAAGTTCACATTTATCCTTCCTTGATTCCTCCCTCAACTGTGCATTAATTCTTCATCATCCAACAATCCCATTCATGATAGCACTCTTCTCTATATCACATTCCCAGATAATTTCATATTCCATAGTTGTCAAAATCATATGATGAATTCTACATACAATACAACTCGCGAATCACTTTCACAATTTTATCAAATTGATTGTAAATCACAATAAATTCAGTCCCCACGAATTCTATTTTCTCCGTGTACTTTTATCAACTTTTCCTATTGAAAGTATATTTAGATTTTAAAATTGTGGTCAATGTATTTCAACAATCTTAGTCTCGTTACCTCTTCATTTATATCTATTCATGATATTTATTATAAATTTATAACTTTATGGATAATGTTATATAAGTTGAGTTGGATATTGGGATCATAATAAGGATCCAATCTAACATCTTTCATTTTTCACAAAGATAAGTGTCTTTTCACAAAGAAGAGTAGTCCTACGCCTCGTACACCTTGAGACGCAACGCCTCAAAGCGTACGCCTCTTCCCAGAAAGGCACAAGCCTCGGTTTTGGGATGTTTTCAAAGGGTTTAGGAGCACTCTCCTCACGCCTCGCCTCAAGGCCCGCCTTCAAGCATATGCCTTGCGCACTGTTTAAAACATTGGGATGTTTAACATACCTATACATTATTTACCAATTTTTTGAGTTTTTTATTGAATCTTATTATTAGATTCACAATTCGATAACCCCAAAATTTCGGCTATATATTCACCTTTCCCAATTTGCACATAAATTCAAAGCCTACACACGCATTCACCCTACAATTCTACATAACTCAAAAATCTTTCTTGAAACCCTTTATCTCACAATCTTCTTAGTTCTTACCAACACCTTGTCTTGCATTAGGAAAAATCTATTTCCACCCTCCCAAAAAAAAAAAAAAACTATCAATCCTTGAAAACACCAAAACTTCTCCCATATTTAAATATTTTTTTATTTTTTTGATAAGAAACCAAGAATTTTTTTGCATATCTCTGAATAGTTAAGAATGTATTCTTGGTCTGCAAAATTTAGTTCAAGCACATTCCCATTTTATTATATAGTATATAATAGACAGTATATAATGAGTCCTTGACATATCTTCTCCATACTTTCTAAAGTTATATCAGGTATCAATGTCATGGCTTATCCATATCCAAACATGTTTTTAGGTCATATCTATCTATTCATTGTTCAAGAATTCCTCTTCTAAGCCGTTCATGCCATCCATAAATCCTATGTCTTATCTAAAATGTTTTTTGCTTGGCCAACTAACACAATAAAACAAGTTTTACTATAAAGGAACAAATCACGAATAATAGGCAACAGCAAATATATTGACATTACAGAAAAATAAGGTCAATGCAACTGATTTACAAGTATGAATGTATTAGTTTAACACATGAAAATATTGCAACAAGAAGTACTAAATGTGTCCTCAAGGAATCAAGCAGAAGAGGCAAAGATAATGAAAAACTGTGGACAAGCAGGAAATGCCACACAAAGCTGACACAACCTGATTATAAATAAAATCCAAAAAGAAAAATAAAAAGAATAGTGATTAACCTATTCCTAAAGTTCCATCCACTCAAAAGGTTTCCATCTTTATGACAGACTTCCCTTCAAATATTCATTTTTAATCTTCCACGTGACTTTACAAATCACTTTATAGCGACTAGCCATGCAAAGAGACCTGCTTTTGAACTGTGATCACTTCTTTACAAATCACTTTATAAAGGTTTAGAACTAGACAAACATGGTGAATTTCACCAAGGGAAAAATAGCACTTACAAGGGAATTCTACCCATCATGGACTTTTAATCCAAGGAACCACAAAGGCACAAAGCAAACAAAACCTGTGTTCAAGATCATAAAAGAAGGCACGCCATAGAACTCTGTACCGTCGAGAATTCTTCTAAAGGACAAATTCCAAGAATATTTGTAATTAAAAGACGAAGAAACCAAATTACAAACAGAAGCATAAAAATGTTTTGCACTAAGTTCTAAGAAAAAATTATTTTCAAGATGGCTACAAAAAAAATACTCTAAAAAATTGTTTGGGGGAAGGGTAAATCAAGGCAAGGGCATTGCAAGCTAAAGCACTTGTTGACGGTCATTCTTCGAGTATTGCCATTTGATTTGATCAGAATCTCCTCTCTCTCTCTCTCTGTCTAAGGAAGACAACAGTGTAAACTCGTTAAAATAGTCCTCTAGAATAGGGAAGAACCCAACAACAAAGGGTCAACTTTCCAAATAAATCCATTTCAAATTAATTTTTGATTCATTTCTCGGCAAGTACATGTAAGCCTTTCTTCTAAATATGCGTCCTCCCGGCCCCCCTTGCTGCCCATGGGTCACGGGGGAGCGGGGGAAAAAATCATGAAGCCATTAAGAATAACTATAACAAGATTGCTAAATTTTCCTTAATCCCCTTTTCGGAAAGATGGAATCATCTGCAAATTGTAGATCTGATAACCTTACTTTCTCTACCAATTTCAAATCCTTCAATTTAACCAACCTCTTCTGCCATTTCCGTCAACTTACTAAATGCAACCACAATTAAAATAAAATGGAAGGGTGATAAAGGATCATCTCAAGCCCTTAGAGCATCAAATTTTACCTTCAGTTACCAGTTATCACCACAATAAGCATAGCCAATTACATGCATTCTCTTATCCTTTTTCTCCATCTTTCGCCAAAATCTTTCCTTTTCCATTATGAACTCTAAAAAGTCCCTATAAGCATGGTCTTAATCCTTTTCAAAATCAAAAATCCAACCCTTTCCTCCTATCTGAAACTAACCTCCGCCACTTCATTAGCCACAACCATTAAGTTAAAACATTCCCATACATAGCAAACGGTCCTTGACCCTCCTTAAAATCACATCGTTTCTAACCTAATATCACCAAAAACTTCCTTATTTTACTGTTTATTTTTATTTTCACCCCTCAATACAGTCTCACCCTTTGCCTCTTCCGGAACCCACTATTCCCTAAAGTTTCTTTTAAAATCGTGATCTCTATCCACATGTTTTCAAACCTAAGAGTGGGTCACATTTGAAACTCCCTCCCTCATTACTATTACTATCTTCATCCACACTACTTATATCTTGAAAATATGGAAGCTAACATGTGTCCAATTTGAAGAGACTTCCATTATACCATTTAAGGTTCAATTTACAAAGATTACAAAACGAAAATATATAAAAATGTGAATATATATACTTGTTCAAATAACATTATCTATAAACGTGGACAGTGTCACAGGTGCAAGTAATTAACACACTCCCCTGAAGCCCAACCCCCCCCCCCCAAAAAAAAAAAGAACCAAACACACGGAAAAAAATAGCCAATTAAAGTAGTTGCTTAATAATGCAGGGGTCAGCAATAAGCATGAAAAACCAAATTAGAGATGAAACGTGATGGGTGGACATAAAATCTGTACCTCAAATAATTTGATAACAGTAAGTAATGGATCTCCCCCCAAATTCTCAACTGCAACATCTGAGAACAATAAAAAAATAAAGACCCCATTCCCACTTTTCAACCTGCTACCCTTATTGCACCCATGTCATCAATCTTTGAGCTCTTATGCTGCAACATTGTAGTGGGTGAGAACATTACTTCAGTTGCCGGGGAAAAATAACATAGAGGGATGTATATATAGCAGCATGTTCATATATCAATCCATATGCTAATAGATATCAAAACAATCCAAAAAGAAGTAGTGAGAAAATGAATTTGATGTCTCCATGTTACCTTACTTTTCTTGTGTCTATTAATGTCATTAAGATCTTCATCTCCGTCGTGCTTCCTTTTCTGAGAGCATATAAAAAGATTATTTTCATTAATCCGTGTTGATTGAATGCTGAAAGGTTTAATCATAATTCATAAGAAAGCAAGTGTCTGCTATTGAATTTAGATCCAACACTAAAACAGACATTTTTCAAATAAATCTTAATGAAAGACGAGAAACCTTCCTATCAACTCAATGATTTTATCTTGATTCTATTATAAGTAACCGTGAAGCAATTTTTTGGCAACTAAAAGAGGAACATTGATGGATTTCAGTCCATAATGAGGTCCTGCGCGTTGAATTGACAGAGAACAGAATCAAGTGCACCGTACCTGAATTCAATAGAGAAGTAGTGAATCAACTGATCTAGTCAATTGAATTACAGCAAGTTCAACCTCAAAGGAAATCCGCCTTTACCTCTATCTCTTTCTTTCCTTTTCTTTGTTTTCTTGTAAGTTGACCACTTTCAAGGGTTTTCCGGGTCAGAACAAAGCACATACAACACCCCTGTCATCCCTTTCTATTGAATTTGAAGTTTATAGGTCCACTCTCAAGAGACAAAGAAACTAAAGTTTCTTTCTTCAAATATATTAACAATTTCTTCACGTGTTATTTTAAAGAGTAATTATTTTCCTCTTTTTCTTTGGTTGGGGATGGCCGGGGAGGTGTACTAAGCAAATGAGAAGAGCGTGGGATCATTGATACCATGTTGGTCATAATACAAAAAAAGTTTACAAGTGTAATTATTGTGGGCTTGAAAGATGTGTAGGAGATATTAGGGGAAAAAACATCTTCTGGAGGTCCTCTTTTGAATAAGAAACAGAATAAGTTGACTAAAACAAAATGACACGATGACTAGGATGAGAAATCCTAGCAAAAGGGACCGCCAAGCAAAAAAAATTAAGCTGAAGAACACCCAAATAAACGGTACAAATTGTTTAAGAACTCGACCAATATCCAAAATTACTCTTCCGTAGTTTGTCCGCGTGCATGCAAAATACCGGTTTGTTAGCCACATATCTATATTACAAGGTTTTTCCAACCCATCAACTCTCCAAAGTTTCCACATCTAATGGCCCTTATTGATCTATAATAGTCATAATGTTTTAGGCTCTTGGATTATTACACTCAAATTGAAATTTCTCATCACACCCACACCCGAAACATACAACATGCTCCCATTTACTCATCCACCTTTTATTTTTCCCTTCAACGGAGACAAAAAAATGGATATCTAGACATCAATATTCATACTTATAACGTAAGCATTCTATCAATTTCCCTCATACACCTAATGTAAGGAGCCAAATATCCCACACCGGTGGTGTAATGGGGAGGTCATTGGTATATATGTGGATTCAATGAGTCTAAATTACAACTTGGGCTAGCCCTTTTAGGGGAGAACCCGGGTGGTTACATCTAATCTTCTTCCAAATCCCCTTCTACTACATGATGTCCTGGTCTTGCAACTATCCTTTCGCCCCCCCCACCCCCACAATTTTTTATTGCTTTTTCTAACTTCAATGTGTAGCATAAGCACATCCAAGAAAGATCCTGCTAAAACCAACATATATTGCTACTTCATTCTCACTTTTACATCTCCATCGTATAAAGCCAGCAGGGAATTCAACTTCCCTGAAGCTGTCACATTCCATCCCCATTTTGTCCCCAAGAGCTTCTTCTTTAACAAGGAAATTAAGGGTCTGATTTTAAACCACTGTTGGCAAGGATAGAGTAGTTCCTAATCATTGAGCCAGTTATTAATTTATTTATTTTTTATTAAAATTTATATCCTAGTAGCACATGCACTATGTGCACAGAAATACCGATTCAAATAAAGCTTCGCTGGCTTGAAGAGAGGGCAACTCAATCTGAGATTCTAAAAATTTGAGAAAAAGTTCGTTGGATGTCCATCAATGAACCAAGTACTGAGTCTCTATAGCAGCTGACAGGCTTACTAGGTTCAAAATGATGATCATGATCATCCCCTAGAGATATTCCTTCGATAAGATGGGATTCCTACATCTATTAAAAAAAATTTGATACAGATTAAATAATATAACCTTTCTCTTGTTGTTCATACAATTCTACAACCACCACAAACGAGTGGACACAACAAAGGGTTCAATACCACGTCCATGTGAATAGAACCCATGACCTCCTTGTTACGAGGACAAGGAGGATGCCAACTACAACACGAGGTCATTGGCGGTTCCTACGTCCATAATAGTTAACCCAACCCACCCCCCAACAAGCAGTCTTCTACCTTTGACTCCAACCAGTGTAATCATTGTTCCTTCCAATGTTTTAAAATACGAGAGGCGTATTCGAGGCGTTTTGTTCGAATGAGGCGAGGCGTACGCCTCAAGGCGAAACGAGGCGTAAGCCTCAGTTTTTTTTTTTTTTTTTTTTAAATATAAAAAATTATAAAATAATAAACCAACACAAAGTTCAACAATAATAATTAATACTACTAAAAGTTCAACAAAAAAACCTAAAATAAAAATATCAAAGTCATCCCATGATTCATCATCAAACCCCTCAAAACAAGTGTCTTCAAATAAAAAGTTATGAAAAGTACAAAATAAGTAACTTCCCCTAATCGAATTGAAATATTGAATCATTCGTGTCCAATAGTTTTAATAAAAATTGCATAGTATTCATAAATTGTGTAATAGCATAAATAATTCAGATAATGAATAGCGTAGTAATAAAAAAAATTAAGAATAATAATATAATATTATACTCAAGAATTTTAATAAAAATCTAAATATAGATATTCACTGTTTTTTTAATTTAAATATTCACTATTTTTTGTAATATAAATATTCACAGTTTTTTAATTTACTTAGGCATTGTATAAATACATTAACTAGAGGCATTAAATTAAATAAATACTAAATAAATTCATTAAATTAAATAAATACTAAATTAATTATAAAATAAGCATTATATCAAGCAAGTCAGTCAAAGAAAAAGGAACCAGTCAAAGGAAAAAATCTGCCACCGACTGAGAAGAACGGGAGAAAAATGGGAATGGGAGAAGAACGGGAACGGGAGTAAAAGAGATCGAGCAAACCTTAATCTGCCACCACCGACTCCACCTACTACAACCCACTACCACCGAGAGCGAAGAGCAGCAGCGGCGTAGAGAGAATGGGATGGAGTTCGTCGTTTTTTGGGAGGGAGGGTTTTATCTCGTTTAGGGTTTGACTCTTACGCCTCTTGCGAGTCAACTTGTAACCGAGTTGACTCGTCCGCCTCAATGAAATAACTCGTAAGTATCTGAAATATCACCTGACTTGTTCGCCTCGACTCACTACCCATCCGCCTCGCCTCGACTCGCGAGTCAACTCGTACGAGTCGAGCGTTTTTTAAAACATTGGTTCCTTCTCCAGTAAGAACACTTTGAATTCACAACCTCCACAAAGGTTCCTCTCATAAGAGAATTTTAAACCAACAGAATGAAGTTTTTGCCATATAATTTCTGAAGAAAGATGCATCAGTAATCTTCCCCGAGGCTTCTACCAAAACTTGCATAACCAACGAGCACCAATAGAATCAATTGTAAAGGTAGAAGTTTAGAATAATCGGCGTGCTGCCCTTCTAACCTCTTCATCCAAACCAATCAAAATTACATTTCATATAGGTTAAGCACCCTTGGCAAATGTCTGAATCTCCCTGGATTTCTACAATCCTCCAATACTTGGTCGGCAGCCCAACTTTTCTCTGCAGCAAACTCTTTTGCTTGGATATCACAAATTCATAATCTCCATGCATGCTTACAGCATCTATGATCCCTGTCCGATTTCCTTCCCAAATTTTTTCCCTTGACCCTTTGACTTTCCTGTCTTCTTTTGTTTTCATTTTTCTAGATATTATGATAGGTGAATAAAATACAAGTATATAATTTATGCTTAGAGTTAATGGAATCATCCAAACTCACATCTCCTGCCCATAAGATAAGCACATCCCCAATTAGATAGAATGATCATGTCTTCTATTAGTTTATATTGCAATATGTTTAATGTGTTATGTCTTCACATTTAGAAACTACTTAATACTATTATCATCAATACAACTCTTTGTAGTGGTGGTAAGCAAAACTAGGACTCCGATTCACAATTTAAAAGATATTGCATTTAAAAGGGGAATCACAGTAAATGCCACAGTAACAACCAAATATAAAGAATTTTATGCACCCCTAGAAGCTGTATATGTAATTTACAAAGCAAACAACTGCAATAGAATAATGATAATGAACCTTTTCGTGGTGTTTCTTTGAGGGATCAGCACCAGAATCATGATGGCCGCTTTTATCCTTCTTTTTGTCTTTTTCCTTATCCTTACTCCGTTCTTTATGCCGGTGTTTGTGCTTCTTATGCTCTTTATCCTTCTCCCTGTCTTTGTCCTTACGCTTTCTATGTTTTTTCTCCTTGTCTTTATTCTCACTTTTTGACTTACCAGCTATGGTCGGAATCCCCTTCTCTGACTATAAAACACCAAAGAGATACAAATGGATCAGTAACTCCTCCACATCAGGCAGAATACACAGTGAAACAAACATACAAAATACACAGCAGAGGACCCTACTTGAATCTAGCAATGAAAAATGCTACACTAACAAAATGTGCACAAATAAATGAATAATTGTAAACAAGATGAGGTGTCACCTCATGATTGGATGAAGAGTGGGTCCCACATGAATGTCAAGGACTCTATTTACACTCTTCCTTCAATTATGGAGTGACAACTCATTTTGGGCACGCTTTTTGAGCACATTTTAATTGAACCTAGCATTATTCTCTAGGAATATAATGCACAGAGTGACCAGCTGTATGAAAGTAACTAAAACCAATGGAAGTTAAAGCAGTATTATTCTTACAGAAGGCAGGTCAACAGGGGCAGTCTCCCTTAATTGAAAGGCTTCTCTGAGGACGTCTAGGTCAAAAGGCTGTATGCGTGCATTTGTCTCCCTCAAAGAAGATGTATTATTCTGAATGAGCTGGTCCAATTGCATACCTTCCCCTTTCCTTATTTCTGTGTCCCCCACAACATTATGAAGGTAGTGCGTATCAGAAATTGACAAAGGAAGTGATTTCTTGCAGAAGAAGTCATGGTGAGGCAACAATTTGTAGTGGTTGATAAGATCCACAGCACCAGTAAGTTCTCTTGGCCCTAATATAATAATGCTCAAGTTAATCAAAATTCTGAAACTGTAATGAACTGATGAACAGAAAATGTTTTACCAGAGTAGCATATATCAGTCATGCAAGCATATGTTTCAATGGCTTGGCCAAAACACCATGAGGTGCACATAACAGACAATACAAATTAACTGGAAGTGCTTTCCCTACGAATTTTCAATTTAGCCGCACTCCGCTTTTGCAACATCACTGCAAATTAGTCACTTAAGTTGGGTCCCATCCATGTAAAATATCCCTTGTAGTTTACTGCAATATGTATTTATCTAAATTTCGCAACATCACCACGTCTCCAATTTTCTATTTCTTTTGGCGATTTGTTGTTTCCCTATACAGATTTTTAGAATTTTGTTGATGGGAATTTGTGACCTAAAGGATCTGGCATGAGCTTCAAAATGGTTCAGAAATTTGTTCAATTGTAAGGTTATAATCTTAAGAGTTTTCCTGAAAGGATCGTTGAAGCGTTGAAGCCAGATATGTTCATGATTGGTTATATGTTATTATCTTTAGTTCAGATCCAATTCAAGTGTGGCGGCAGCTGTAGATTCTGGTAGTTAGGTTTCTGCTTTTGTCATATTCTGTTCTTTACATTTGGGCTTTCGAGGCCGCATCTTTGTTAGCCTGATTTTGGCATTTATTGATTGTTGCCTGAGGGTTTTGATTAAGCTTTGATGTAATTTATCTTGGTTTTGGTTAAAAAAAAAAGTTCAAATTTTACCCAAATAATAATAATCTATATTATAAGGAAGGGAGTCAAAGGTAACTTTAACCATATTAATTCTACCCTATCAATGGCTTGGATTTATTTGTAATGGTGTAAATAAAATCTTGACCATTAAATGTAGTTTCATACTCACATAAAAACATCACAACACACTAATCTAAAATATATGCACAAAAGATATTTTTTAAACAATCAAAAGGAAAAATAGTAATTATGAATTTAAATTAAAATTTTGAAATCCGAAAACATCAACTCTCTCTCTCTCTCTCCTCTCTGAACATTACTTCCCCCCATTTACTTCCTCTTTCTCTTACTAAATTTCCATCCACATTTAAATTACTTCTTTTGACTCTCTCCCATGGTGAAACCAATCACCAAAATATTTGGTGTTCACAAGTAAGCCAGAAATCCATCATTACGCCTGTGCCAGCGTCGATGCTCAACCATTGTCATCATGCTTGAGCCCCCACCTCCTCTGCGCCTATGTTTCTGGCACAAAAAGAAACACTCCTCTCTCAATCACAACCTTTAATTTGTGGATTTGTGTTTGTCATTTATTGAGGGGTTGCGAGAGCTCTTGGGTGGATACAAATAGGGAGAAGGGGTGAATGGGTGGTTGGCTTGGTAGATCTGGGGAAGTTTTGAAAAAAAAAATCTTTTTCATGTGTTATTTTGGGCCTTTTAGCTGTTGATTAGTGTATAAAAATAGGTGTGCCTCGCTCCTGGTTTATGCGTGAGAGCACGTTGGATTTTAGAGAGACTTGATTGTGGCCACCTACTCCCAGTTTTTGAGTTAAAATATCATTTTTTTTTCCTTTTGTCTCTTTTCTTTCCCTATCTTACTTTTTTACCATTTGATAAAAAAAAAATCAGTACATTGATTAATGTTTATACCCTGACAAGTGAGCAAAGATTTCTAATTTTAAATGCCCAAAAATGGGGGAAACATTTAATTTAATGATTGGTTGGTACATTAAATAACTGTTTTTCACATTGATAATTTGTGCACAAACATATTGTTGATTAACTGCTTTTCACATTTTCAGCTCCCAGATATTTGTCGAGTTTGTATCATATGAGAAAAATTCATGTATTTCACATACATTTCACTTTGTGTAAATTTCATTTGAACAGTTGACAATCAAGTAACAGTTCTGCCTTGACATTCAGCTTTTATTCGTGTTAGTGTGCCGTCCCAGGCAATACCTACTAATAATAATAATGAAACTGCTCCAAGCATAACATTTGACTTTCCTATCCCTTCACACTAAGCACCGCCATCAAAATAATTTCATGTTGAATTCATTCCCGGTAAAGATTAAAGCTGACCGAATACAAAAGGGTGATTTTAAATGCACCCACTTAATTAATCTCTTCACCCCAATTCTAAATTTTAAATTTAATTATTTTAACCTAAAATGCCCTATTTGCAATTTGTAAACTCACCCCACTAGTTTCATCCTTTTATTTTTCTTCCATTCTCTTTCTTTCAACATTCCTTCAAGAGATTGTTCCGTCTTTCTTTCTTTTAATTTTCTCGACTTTCCCTTCTCGACTACTTACTAAATCTCAGTGCCCGGTCAATTGAATAGATCATGGTTCTTTTTTTAACAAGAAAAACTCATTTTAAATTGGATCCAATGAGACTAAAAAAATTATTCCCAAAAAAAATGAAACAGATCCGGGAATTAATGGGCACACTAAAATCGAGTTCAAACTTCATTTTTTTCCATTGAATTGAAACATTATATTGCTAGTTTGTGTAGGAATATTGGAGAGTGTTGGAGGTAAATCCACAATTGCGCTCCTCTCCGTGATGAATCCGGAGGGTATATCCGGTGTGCAGGTTATCTAATGCCATGGCGCTCTAATGGTCGTTGGGTACAAGGAAATAAAGTCGCGCCTTCGCTAACAGCTATAGCTTTTGGCGCAATGGTAAGCGCTTGATCCTCACAATTGGTATCAGAGAGGTCACGGGTTCGATACCTGGGGCGCGCCATTGTGGGGGGGATTGTTGGAGGTAAATCCACAATTGCGCTCCTCTCCGTGGTGAATCCGGAGGGTATATCCGGTGTGCAGGTTATCTAATGCCATGGCGCTCTAATGGTCGTTGGGTACAAGGAAATAAAGTTGCGCCTTCGCTAACAGCTATAGCTTTTGGCGCAATGGTAAGCGCTTGATCCTCACAGAGAGAAATCGAGAATCAATTAAACTCTATAATTTCCACATGTATAAATATGCATGTTCTTAGCATAATTGATCGAATCAAGAGAAAGATGGAAAAATTCCAACTGTTGATTTATGTAAACATCGACATTCTACACATATCCGTATATGCATACAAATGTCCCTTTGATTTTGTTCATTTGGATGAATGTCTTTCGTTTAATTTATTTTTTTTCACATAATGATGAAATTATTCGTCACCAAATGTTCCTCATCTATAGATATAGGTTTTAATAAACTCACCCCACTTGAGGGGTGAGTTGAATGTTTTTTATCAAAACTAGTGGGGTGAGAAGCAAGTTCTCTCAAATTGGGGTGAAAAGAATAACTTTGTGGGTGCATTTAAAATCACCCATACAAAAGGGAGCCTGAAATCCTGAATCACAAAGTTGATTCAACGATTCTGGTGTCTACACGAATGCAAATGCTGTAATGGGAAACAAAATTTAAGCCCAACAAAACATTATTTTAAGCCTAATTTCTCAGTTAATTACTTAATCAAAAGCAAAACACGGGTCCACAATAAATTACAAATCTGCAATCAACCATATTGAATTCACACAGAAGATTAATAGATTTTCTAGAGCATGAATCTGGAAAACAGTATGGTAACCAGATAAAATTAAAAAGGTCTTACCTCTACCAAACTTTTTGCTTTCAGGCTCCATCGATCAGTGTCTCTGTCTGATGAAAAGGTACACCATTATCACCTGAGATTCTATTGACAAATAAGGAAAGAAGGAGAAAGGTTAAGTAACAAGTTAATTTCAAAACACGTGAGTTTGGTCACTGCATACTTTAATGATGAAACAGACATCAAGATATATACGAAAAATAACGTTGTTTGATAAACACCGGGAACTAAAGAATTGAAGACACCTCTGGAAACACTATCAATACAGGTATGACACCATGCATGCAGCACTATCCACATTTATATAGAAACACTCATGAATAAGACATGCATGGTACATATGACCATGCGTACAGCACTATCCACTTTTCTCAAGAATTATTCGCTCCTACAGCAATATCCACGTTCATAGAGAATTACTCATGTGTATGGTATTCTCCACAGCACTATCCACTTTGGTCCTCTACAAGTGGAAACTATCCATATCACAAATGGCAGGACCACCGTGTTTATAGATAATTAACTGTGAGTCTGTGATAATGGAACTATGTATTTAATATTAAACTTATTGATATATAAACAATCAATTGTCCATCCATGTTCCTTCTTCTTCTTCTTTTCTGTCCGCCTCCTTTTCTTCTCTTTCCCCGTCCCCTTCCCCTTCCCCTTCATTGGTTTCCACTGCACAGGCTTATGTTTAAAATTTACCAGGCTTATGTTTAAAATTTACACCCAATATATTCTTCCTTCTTAATTTATATGCATACTTCCATGGAAAGTCCTTAGATATATTTAGAACAACTGAAAGGATAATTATGCCAGGATGAACGAATTTACTAAGGCTGCAAAGACCAAACTGCGAGGAATAAAGCCAGTGAACAGAATTACCTTACAGAATTAGAAAAAAATAACAATTATACAAGCACCAGTAAGTGATACATAAATCGTAATAAGTAGAGAACAATGTAACACAGCACCAAAAAAAAAATAACGCATATTTACAAATATTCCACAAATAAGTAGACAAAATAATCCAATTGCAAATCATGCTAACATGCGTAACAAAAATCACCAAGTACAATTACTTGAGAACAGGATCGCGAAACATGTTAACATACCTCTGTATAAAACGAGGGATCGCGGAAATTTCGAACTTGAGAGGATCAGAAACCCTAACAATGGAGGCCTGCTTATGTCAACCCAAACAAAAACCCTAGCCGGGATTAGAATTGCGATGGAGGAATTCAATCAAATATATTGCCTGATACGAAACCCTAGCTATGGAGATTTGAGTTTGAGAAGCAAAGAGATATGAGAGGCGATGGAGGGTTCACAGGCAGAGAGACGGTGGCGAGAGAGATGATTTGGTACTTCTGTCAAAGGGGACGAGCGTTTTACTTTTTAACTCCTGTAGTTCAGTTCGTGGAAAGCGACGTCGTTTGTTTGTCAACGGGGATATAAGAAGTCCACAAGTTGAACACTCTTTATTTCATCAGCCCTTTTATTTTATCGAATACTAGATAATAGATATCTACATTTATAGAGAAGTCAAAAAAGTAAACTAAATTTTTTGCCTAAAATAATTTTTTTATCTTTTTTTTTTAAATAAGTTTGCATACATGTAAACATATTAAAAGTATTTATGAAATTAATACAGTGCACAAAGTGCAGTGTATAAGTAACTGGTTAAAATAATTTGAATATTGTGACTTTTCAAAAAAAATTGCTAGTGAATTTCACTATTAATTGTATCGGAAATATATACAGTCATGTAGAGTTTTCTTGCAAACTAGTGTAGTTTTTAAACTTGTTTTAGCAAATAGGGTTGTTTCAATCTTATTTAGCTAAATATGGTGGTTTGATCCGGGAATCACTTGCATCACTTATTGGACCACTTTGTCTTCTATGAAGGGATCACTTATAATTACAAGTTTATAGCGTAATCTTTTTTAAATTAATTTTTTCTACCCTTAATGTTTTAAGGATAAGAATTTCATCTGACCAATTTATGTCGTCTATATCTATGTTTCTATTATCTTCTGTATTAAAATTATCAGAGGCAGCCTTGGCCCAAGGCTACAGCCCAGAGCCCACAGCTGAGGGGGACACACAAATTTTATTTTAAGCCTTTGTACATATGTGTATAAAAAAAAAAAACCAGAAAGGTTGCCACATGTAGAGCCAATCAATCCAATTACTCAAATCTCAAATATAGGGAATCAATAAATATAGGGAATCAAAACAGACTCTTGGCCACAAAGGGAAGGAAAAACCCTTCGACCTTCTCAATTCATAACGTAACGGCAACTCAAGCAAATTTTTATTTTTTTTATTCTCCTCTTCTCCACCAAGCACCAGCTAGACCAGTGCCTTTCTTTGAAGGTAATTTTTTTTTAAAGATACATCACACATATGGACTATCTATCTATCTCTCTCACACACACACACAGACTCTGTTGAACCCCATTTTGATTCATTTAAAATTTATGTACATATGTTCTTTGGGTTATTGACTGGTTGATGTTTCATTATTTATGCTCCCTTTTAATTAACTTGAACCCCCTTTGTGATTCACTTGTTCAGATTTTGTTCGCATGCATAACTTTTTAGTTTTTATCCTCTTTTCATTTGTTTTGAGTGGTACTTGGGATTTTGGTAAAAAGAAGGAAAAGTTACTTGCGTGTATTTTGGGTTCTTGATTGATTGTTGTTCTTCATTACTTATGTTTAGTTTTAATTGAGGAATGACTTATGCAACTTTAAATAATTCGTATATATTTTTGAAATACAATAATTATTTTTTGTATATAATTATTTTAGCTCATCAACACTTGTATTTATTGTTTTTTATTGTGTTGTGTTTATTATAAAAATTAAAAAATGTTTCTTAAGAAACAACTTATTTAGAGTTTTGTCCCATTGAGTTTTCCCTAAACAAGGTTTTAATGAGGCCCTAAAGTGTTCTTCCTTATATTTTGTAAATTCTTATAATTTCAATAAAATTAATTAGTTGACAATTTATTTATTTTTTTTGTTTAATTTGTATAAAGTGGCACACTTGAGAAAATTTGCCCTGGGCCTTAAAAAACCCAAGAACGGCTCTGAAAATTATTTGATGGGTCTCCTGCTAGTGAACCACTATATGGTTCACTTGGTAGATGGGTCTAAATGTTTCACTCCAGCTTTATCCGTTTAAACACTAATGGAGCTGTGAAGCTATTAACGGTCTCCACGGGAAGTCTATTAAATCTAAGGTTTATAGTCTATAATCTGTAATATTCCAGTTTATATCGTATACAATATCTCTAATAAAATTTAGAATATTGTTTTCTACTAACGAGTCTAATTCTTAATCTCTGTAGTTGGATAACTTTCTATAAGCACATAAGTTATACGTACCAGCTGTCTCTATAAATCTGAGACGTCTAATTCCTCCGTTTTCTCGAAGAAATTCTGCAGTTTCTGCAAGTCTTCTTTTTTGTACAAACTTTAATTTTTCTAAATTTCTTTGAAATATGTGTCTAAGATCGTGTATATCTCCAATAACGTCTATTTGAGCATTATATCTTCATTGAGGGAGTTTTTTTTAGGATTATTAACTTCCTCTCCATCTAGATTTTTTTGCTAAAGATTTAATATGTCTGTCTGTAATGATTTTTAAATCTGGGAGTTTCATTACTTCTCTAAATACCCACTTGCAAACGTGGTGTCTATAAGAAAAAATCCCTCCTGGTCTACAGTTCGCACAAGTCTTTGTTCGTCTCGATTAATTAGACCCCACCTTAGTATAGGCTGGATACTTTTAACGTCTATTTGGTTTACGAAATTCTCGAAATCTCTGTCAATGATGCTTATAAATTATTAATAAAACAAGTGCAAAGGTATTTCTTATATTTAAAATTTTAGCTAGCTATAAGTATTCACAAATAAGTTTAAACAGTAATATACCTCAATAAAAAGTATGGTCCACCTTGCTTCCGATCGCCTTTCTTGCATTCTTCTTCCGTTTGAGATATGTTCTATCTCATTTGCGTTTGTTCTCGCTGTTCATCCACCTTAAGGATTGGTCGTCTGTTTTCTGCCTACAGCTCAACGCCTAACGTACCCTTACTAGCGGCTCAGGGCTACGGCACCTACCTGCAACAACACAAAACCTGCAACTTACTAATCTTGTATGAATAAGAGAGAAGGTTCTTACTGGGAACCCGTGTAAAGATAGGTCTACTTGTTGGAAGTAATTAAGAAGTACTAAAGATCTATGGATGTTGTACTGAAGATGAAATTATATTTTAATTCAAAAAATAATACTATTACAAACTACTTGCTTTCTATTTAACTAACTAAAGGAAGCTCTATTCACTCATGCTCTGAAAAATAAACTAGTCTAAGATACAATGAAAAAACTCGTCATTTCAATTGAAAACTAATTCTCATTTTATAAAGGAAATATAGACTATAACCTATTATCGGCTGCTAAAAGCTGTCCAGTTTACTAAACAAAAGTATAGAACGTGCCCCACAGCTTTAAACGCCTTTCGGCAAGTAGTGAGTGGAGGGGGCTCATTTTTTCTGCTAACACAAACGAATAAGCAATTACCTACAATAATACACATCGGGTGCTGCTTTTATGGGGCCCATCGTCGTGTGTTTATATAGTAATTTAACAGTCTTTACAAATAAAAACAATAATAAAATTATAATTTATTCGACAGGTTTGATCTCTAATAATTACAAGTCTTGTTTTGTCATTGTTTACATTTCTTGGTAGGATGACGTATTTTTTATCATCTTCTGCGTCACTGGGCTTCTTTAGTTTGGACGGTGATGTAGTCGTTTGGGCTGGATGCCTTGCTGATAATGCCTTACTAGTTTGTTTGGGCTGAGCTTTTGAGAGTGCCCTAGTATTCTTCTATGTTGGCGATATTGGAGATTGTTGCTGAGATCATTACCTCAATGTCGTTAGTCTGTTTGCTTGGATGATCATGTCTTCTTCTTGACACACTATGTACCATTTTTCTTCATTTAAAAGTTCCTCCATAATCTTTAGAATTCCTAAGGACTTGTTAACTTTTAAGGTTGTGGTATTCTGTCTATCTTCAATGGGCTTAAGTTCGGCTGAAATGAGTCATTTTACCTCTATAAATGGTTCTTCTACAAACCTGATCAGTTAAAATCCTCCAATCTCATAGTTGAACCCAACTTCAGGCCCAATAGAATAACTTCTTATGAAGATAGGAATAGATTCCTTGATTGTCTTAATGTAATTAGCTACATTTTCATCAAAACAGTTTGCGTCTGTAGTCTCTTGTACGAAAATCTGTCCAATAAGTACTTAGCTGGCAAAGAGTTCAACTGGGATGTATATATTTTCCTAAATATTTATCTGATGCATCTTTTCACAAAATCCTTTGATAAATGAAGCATCTCCTGGAACTTGTTTGTGGAAGAGATAATTACCCATTTATTTTAGGGTTTTTAAAATGTCTAAGTCTAAGTTCATTGTTTTTTCATTACCTATTTCACGTTCCTTTCTAAAAGGGGTAAGTAGATTGATGAATAATCTTATTTTTCATAAACAATATCATTTTTCTTATTTTCCTTAAGTAGAGCCATCTGAGCGGTGGCTCTAGCATATGTTGCATTTTGGGGTCTAGAAGCTTCTATCAAGTTCCTGGGATGAGCTAAATTTATTTGAAAGATAGCAAGCCATTGTGTCCTCATGAATCTAGCTGTAGTAACCAAATTTTGTCTGAACTCTATTTTTAGATTGTTAGAATTATTCCACTATAGAGCGTCTATAAGGGTGAGAGTCTCTTTAGTAAATTATATCCTAAATTTAACTAAGTATAGGAATCTATAGTCTGGTCTATAATCGGGGAAGAACATTCATCTAATAATCTTGTTATGTCTACAAATTTCTTCGTTTCTTTTTTTCTTGAAGGAATAAGCACACCATCTAAATTCTCCAGAATATGTCTTAGTGGCTTCAGCTTGTTTCCTCCGCCAGTCTGCATTTAGGGGTGGTATGCGATTTCTAGATACTTAGCAACCTCCACCTGATCAACGAATCTGATCTTTCTGCTGGAGCCTCCTCCTGTCTCCATTGGTCTTGTCTGATTATCTATAGAAATCATAAAACATACTATTATATTTTCGGCAAACATTGGTTCCCTGTAAATTATATTAGGAACTGTATTCTTTTTTCCTTTATATGAAGTATGCTAAAATCATAATCACTAAGAGATTATTGCCATCTAATTAGTCTATTATTTTTTGATCTATTTATATTTAGGTCTCTAAATCCTACTACATAACTAGAGTATGTATACACCGTAAAGTGTTTAGGTCTTAAAAATAGCATATTTTTCTATTGCCTTTACGATATCGAGAACTTATTTCTCATGAGTTGTATATCTTGTTTCGGGATCAGTAAATGTCCCTGAGTCGTATTTACACAACTTTTTTTTAGTCTTTTTTTAGTCTGGTAGTCTAAAGCATAGTAGATCCCGCCCCATTGTTTGTCCGAAGCGTCTGTTTCTACTATAAATATGTCATCTGCATTTGGCATCTCAAGTCTAGGGATTTTTTTACTTCTTCTTTTAATTTAATCATTATCTTTACATCGTCTTTTTGTCCAATTAAATGGATTTGTCTTTTCTGTTCCTTTTAGCTTAGCGGTAAGACTTTTTCTTTTTCCAGCTAAGTTTTTAAGGCAGTATGTAACACAATTAAGCAATCCAAGAAAGCTTTGTAATTGTTCTCTATCGTTAATTCTATCTGGAAAGTCTAAGTTCTTTCTAGTAATATGGTTTAAAAGATATATCTTTCCATGTCTTATATGGACTCATATAAAATCTATTTATTCTTAAAATAGAAGCATATTCTTATGAGAGACAATAATGCCATGATTATCGAATTCAGCTATTATTATTCTGAAATGTTCTATATGTTCTTTTTTTGTATGATTTGCAATTAGTGCATCATCAATGTATACTAAGCAAAATTCTAAGTATTTCTTAAAAATGCCATATATATTCTTCATTGGAAGACTTGGGGTGCATTTTCATATCCAAATGACATTACTAACCACTCATACTTCCCTTGTGGTACACTAAAAGCTGTTCACGATGGGGTGGTTGGATGCATTTTGATTTACCAGAACCCGGACTTGTAATAAAATTTGCTAAATATTTTTTTTATTTTTGATAAGACTAATAAGATTATTCTTAAATGGTATTTTATACGAGTCGAACTCACAATTTTTGGTGAGAGCTCTATAGTCTAATACCATTCGTTTATTTTCTCGTTTATTTTCTAATTCATTTTCAACATAAAATGCAAGGCTATCATGTATATCAATGCTTTCTTGAATCATTATAGCCTTAAGTATATTGTATATATCTGTTTGAAATTCTTCCCTATCTCTTTAAGAATATCATTTCTTATATGTGCCTCTATTTACAGTTGCGTCTGAGTTTATGGGTATGATTTGGCAATATGCCTTATTTTTTTCCTATTTTTCTATAAGATTTTCTCCAGTTGATCTTATCTTTCTCGACTTCTAAGGATCTATAATCTATCTTTTTTCTCTTTTTTATTTTTTGGATCGCCAAGAATTGTTGTCTAGTCTGGTTAACAATTTCTTGTTGGATCAATGTTACATGTTTATAATATTTTTTGTCTGAACAAGTGCATTTGTGTTTAAGAGGGGCACTAATTTCCTCTATTTCACCGCACTTAGCTGTGGAACTCTGGGGGGACCCATGAATGTTTAATTTACATGAGGTCAAATGCTCTATCTCAGGATAGGAACATGGTCTGTGTATCAAATTTGCTAGTATGAGAAAATTATATTTTATCATTATATTGAGAAAATGGTTGATACTTGTTAAGGAAATCATTTATTATTAAAAGATTTCATGTGAATTTACAAATTGGATCCATGACATAAAAGTCATGTGTAAATTCATGTTTCCCTATCTGGAAGCGAATAAGAATATTTTGTAATGAAAGTTCAAAATAATCTCCATTAGCAACTCATCCTGGGATAAGTTATTTAACGGGATTATAGTATTCATCTAGAAATGCATTTGCCTTACAAATACTGGTTGTACACCCGATATTAATCACTTAAGTCTTATGTTAGGTGAATGTTAAGCAACGCTCTCTCCCCATTTGAGCAAAGTTTATATGAGTGCATTCACCCCTCATTAAGCAGGCCTTATTTGAAAAACACTTTAGTACTCCATTAACTAATGTTATACGAATTTTTACTAACAAACTTTCCTCATTCGAGCCGAGTGTATGTGATTGCACTCACCTCTCATTAGGCAAACCTTGGGGGGTGTTTGTGATAAATAAAGGGGTGTAAGCAACACCGCCTTATTAAATTCGTTAAATATCATATGTAATATAATTTATCTCATGATTTGAGTCAGAATAAAATCCCTCAAATATGTCTAATTTGAGATAGATTTTTTTCTAAATTGAGGTGAGCATAAGTTCAATAATAAAGATTTAATACAAGTTAAAGTGGTTAAAGTTCACATAAATTTAATATTTTTATCCAATTCGACCTAATTTAAAAATAACAACAATTTTTGGAAATACCTTTATAGTATTTTATAACTACAATGCAACGGTGTGGGTTAGAGTTTAGCATTGAGTTATAGCTCATGCATATTAAAAGGAGCCATATCAGGTTTTTCAAAACAAAACCTCCACCGGTTGGGTCGGATTGTTTCTCACCGAGCGCTTATATTAAATTTTGGTATAAATAATCAATGGTTTAAGATATCTCCATAACGACTCGGGTTTGTAACAATTTTTTTTTGTATAAGTTCTAGAACAAAAATCCTATACGATTTTAAATTGATATTGTTGTAGGCACATACATGCCTAGTTAAAATTAGATTAATTAGGACAACTATAATCTTTATTTATTTTTTTAGATTAACCCGTTTGACCATTTTGACTGGATTTCAATATGATAAATTTTGATTAAACAAAATTATAATATCATAAAATTACAATGTGGTCGACAGGCCATATTCAGGTTTTCAAAACAAAATCTTTATATATTGGCTCGAACTATTTATAACAAATGTCTCATGCATATTGAATTTCACTATAAATTTCATATGAGCTATGATCTTCGTAATAAATAAGGAAACCTTAATAGGTAATTATATATGGATTATAAACAGATATTATAAGTCTTATAGTATCTTATGACTACAACACTATCGGATAGATCCATTTCGAGCACTGAGTTTGAGCTTTGCATGATGAAAATAATCGAGTTCGTGTTTTTCAAAACAATAACTGTACATATTGGGTATGTTTCTTCAAACATGTACTTATATTAAATTTTGATATAAAATATTCTTTGGCTTGCGATATCTTCATTACAAATCAAATTCAATACAGGATTTTAAAGATTCTCACTAATAAATTTCAGTTGAAATAAGGTTTTTAGGACATGAGGTTGAATATGGGTTCCACAACCTATATCCAAAACGAGCTTGCATTGGATTCAGGTTTACATAATTTAATATGCTTGATATAATCCGATTTAATAAGTATAACATTTTTCTTTAAATACATTTATAATAAGCTTGACAATTTGTTTCACGCTTTATAATACTAAATGTAATTGACAAAAAAATATGGGTATGGATGAAACCTTCACGGGTGGTTAAAAATTTGTCATAAACATTATAAACCTTCATGAGTTCGATCTATGTATATTGAAAACAAATGGATAAGGTTAAGCTGTTTTTTAACATGTTACTTACAACGAAATTTGGTATAAATATTCAAAGGTTTACGATATTTCGTTAATGAATTGAATTTGGGGCGGGTTCTTAGAAACTCAGCACGTGTTTAAGTTGGTAGTACCATCGTCACGAGTATATCTAGTCTATTAATAAATCACAAAATTTATTTCAAAAAAAGATAAGTAGTGGCTATGATTTATTCCCAGCTATTTATCTTTTCATCTAACGCCATATAGGTGTTGTAGCACTCTGGTGATTTAAAACATAATTATGGTCACTTATATCTCATTATATTTATCCAAATTTTATTTTTATAGTATCAATTTCCATAATATCACATAGAGATAATAAGTTGTAGGGCCTCGCTTCGTAATGTTTTATAACTCTAAGGACAGACTCATGTTTAATAAAGGAAAATAGTACTAATTTCATAATTTGGTTTTACAATAAGGACACTTTTCATAATACTAATTTATTTTAAAGAAAATTATAAATGTTGATGGACAAATATACCCTTAATATAGATGAATTTACATACTGAAGCCCCATATCTCATATGACGCCCAAGAAGGATAAAGCACCTCCACCGTCGTCGAAGCCCGCCAAATCTAGGGGAGGGAAGCAAAAGATGAAAAAATGGAGCAAAGGGAAGCAAAAAGAGAAGGTGAACAACATGGTGCTTTTCGACAAGGCTACATATGACAAGCTTCTTTCCGAAGCACCAAAATCCATTCATTCAACAAATCTCATCATCTTTTTCTTCTTCTGGTTGTTGTACAGGTTGTGCTAAATGCATTTACCACCTTATGGTTATGGTGCTAAATGAATTTAGCACATTTTGGTTGCTGTCCAGGTGGTGCTAAATGAATTTAGCACATTTTGGTTACTGTCCGGAAGGTGCTAAATGCATGTAGCACCATGTCCCTCACTACTTGTGATAAAAACAATTATATGATTATCAATCCATTCTCACCGTCTACTATTCAATTTTCATTGGATGAGAGAAAGAGCAGGTGGCCTCTAAGTTGTAGGCGTAAGGTTTTTTCCTATTCCCGTAATAATAATGCTCATTTGTGTTATTACTTAAATAAGAAATGGGCATTAGTGTATTTTTTGTGCAGTGTCCTTAAATTACACTACTAATTTATAAGTGTCATTTATAATTATGTTATTATTGGAATAGACCCTTATACCCAATTGCCTCTATCACATCACCACATCATGTTTTAAGGATATCCAACTTTTAATTTATTTCCATATTTATCAATTAACTATTTAGTAATAAATCACAATGACTTTTTATATATATTCAAAATTTTATCTGATAAAAAATAAACTATATTAATGATGGAAAAATATTAAATACGATCAATTATAAATTTTGAATATTTAAGAAATATTAACTATTAGTAAACAAAATAAAATTTTGTTAGTATTTTTTATACACTAGACCTAAAAAAATGCCAAATATAATATCAAATGCACCATAATTAATTTATCGAATTCTTATCAATATGAACTTAGATATTTAGAAGAATTATATTGTTTATTTCTTATTTTAAAAATTATTAGATTACCTGGTTTGACTTGAATTTCACATAATTATAATGTGTTTGGTGGATCAAAGCAGGACGTATTATATTTAAGCTTATGCATGTAGTAAAAGGTCTGCCGGTTTCAAACTTTCTTTTTAAGATAAAACATGTACTAACTAGGTCGAATATTCTGAATTTTATCTGCCAAAAAGAAACTATATTAATGATGAACGAATATTAAATATGAGCAACTGTAAATTAAGAATATCTAAATTTCCTAGTTTTCAAATATATATATATATATTAAATATTAGTAAAAAAATCTTTTAGTTATTTTTACACTAATCCTAAAGGAACCCAAATATAATATCAAATGCATCAAAAATATTTTTTTCATTTCTAATATAGATGGACTTAGATTAATTATGAGAATTATAATGTTTATTTCATATTTTAAAAATTATTAAATTATTTAGTCTAACTTGAGTATCATATAATTACAATGCATTCGGTGGATCAGGACGAGACGGGATATATTATGTTTAAGCTTATGCGTATGGTAAATGGTGAGCAGTTTCAATCTTTTTTTAAGGCAAAACATATACTGAATATTTTTTAAAATGATCGTATTTCCTAAGTTGATTTTAGGGTTTTATAATTTTAGATTTAATAAGCGAAAATAAAACCCTAAGTCTAATCAATTTTAATACTGTCAAAACTTGTGTTGTGTTTTATAGCAATTATATAAATCAATCAATCACATGAAAGCAATCCACAACACAAAGAAATAACGAGGTATCCCTATTTGTATATGACTAATCAACAATACTTCACTATGATCAAAACGGATTTTCAAACTCAATGAGTTATAATAATTGATTCCCCATAATTTATGCAACAATCCTGACAATCCCTTGAACTTATAATTAGTAGAAAAATATTTTCTTCAATTAATTTTGTTGTTACTAAAATATGTTTCAATAACTTTAAAAAAATTATAATGTGTACCAAAATTATTTTTCCGATTCTTATATAGGTTGACTTAAATTAATTAGAAGAACCGTGATATTTTTTTTAAAAAAAATTATTAGATTGATTCATTTAATATGTGCAGCGCCGAATATAGTACATTTTCCTTTTAAAATCTTTATAGTAACCTATAATACTATCAGGGTGGGGGCGGGCGGGTTTGATTTCGGATTCAAATGTACTAGTAAGGGAGCCAATTCGGGTTTTTCAATTTAAAACTTGCACAGGCCGAGGTGGGTCTAAATCGAACTTGTATTTTGGCGGGTCAAGTTTGAGTTTGGCCAAATCTGAGCCATCTATAACTAGAATATTCCTTAATTAGTTGGATTTTGGACAAATTATTTTAAGACCAAGCCATATCTAAGTTGCACGCTAAAAATCGGTCACAAGTTTGGGTTGAGTTCAAATTCACTTAAATTGAATTAATTTGACCCAACTATAATATAATATTTTTTTATAAATACTTTATAATATCATATAATTACAACGCATTATGGGGTCAAAGTCGTGCAACTTGAGTTTGGGCTTGTATATATAGAAACAATTCGAGCTTAGATTTTCAAAACAAAAAATATACTAACTAGGTCGAGTTCTTTGGAAGCATTCGGTCCGTCAGATTGAATTTTTTTATGACCTAAATTATTTTCCTAACGATTCAAATTTATAACGAGTATTGGGTATTCATTTCATAACAAAAATTTAATAAAACATATTTAGTTAATTGATTCGGGGTAAATCCCAAATACGAGTAAACTACCCTAATGGCCCATAAACTATTGTTATCGTCCAATTTGGTCCTTAAACAAAATTTTACCTCATTTAAATACTTAAAATATTGATTGAGTTCCAAATTCGCCATTCTGTCCAATTTAGCTATTAACTTCGACGAAATTTCTTTCCCCTATATTTTTAGAATGGTAAAATGGTCATATTAACAGCCGAAACCTAACTATCTTGCTCTTAAACACAATGATACTCCCATTCTTTTTTTTCGGTGGGAAGAACCCCAAACAATCCCAAATTCCTTGACAAAGCGTCAAAGGAACCTTAATTATCCTCACAGTCAACTAAATCCGATGCCAATTCACCTCAAAGATCCAGACAATTACCCCAATTACTAAGAACACCAAAATGAAGACCAAAATTCGGTAAACAATAAAAAAAGAATCGTTGTAAGTGGAACTAATAATATAGGCAACAAACGAGTAGACATTTATAAAAACTGGTACGATGACAAAGAAATAAAGCGAAATGTAGATAAGCTGTTTGGTGTAATGCTCGAGCAAAAAAGAGAACGAACAGAACAAAAGGGCACTTGAAGCAAGGATAATGACGAGGGTCCGCACCAAACACTTCACTAAATCGGAAGAGGAAAATGAATAGTTAAAGGCGTAATCAGGGAAAATGTTGAACTGGGTCGAGTAATTAGGGAAAATCTTGAAATGGGTGAAGGTATTTTTGACATAAGAATCGAAGGAGTAGGAATATGTGAAGGAAGAGAGGGGGGAGAAATTAGGGTTTTTGTGAAGAGAGAGAAAATACCGAAAGAGAAAGTGGAGATGAGGAGGAGGAGGAGAAGGAGGAGGAAGATGAGGAAGAATGGGAGGTCTCTGATGGCTTTGTGGGATGAGGTGTAAAATATTTAGAGGAACTGGGTGAAGTCGAGTTTGGAGGTAGTGGTGGTGTAGGTGTAGGTGGGGTTCGTCGATTGGGGAAGGGCAGGGTTTATAGAGGAGGGGATGAGTGGGGGAAGATGAGGTATCGAAGGAAATGGGGGTTTTGGTGGTTTATTTTGTATTGCTAATTGAAAGAGGGTAGTTGGGGTGGGGGGTTTAGAGGAGAAGAAAAGAAACGGTATAAGTATGGTAATAAAGAAGGTGAAGCAGACACGCAGAGGGTTGTGTATGGGGTTTGTTTTACTATTTTGCCCGAAAAAGAAATTTTGTCAAAGTTAACAGTTAAATTAGATGGAAAGGTTAATTTAAAACTCAATCAATAATTTAAATACTTAAATAAATTAAAATTTTATTTAAAAATTAAATAAGTCAATATCAATAATTTATGAGTCATTAGGCAACTAAAGGTTAGTCTTAAAATTTTAGAGTAAACAGCTCATTTGGCCACTAAACTTTCAGTTTTATACCATGTTGCCCACTTAACTTTAAAATGAACTATTGTAACCATCAAACTTTTCAATGAGTACCATATTGACCATTCCGTCCGACTGAGGCGTTAAAAGTGACGGAATTAAGCCATGTGCCTAGCACATGATTAAGGGCAAAATGGTCATTTTACAATAACTTATGGACATGAATGGTGGAGAGAGAGAAAGAGGATAGATCAAAGTTGAAGAAGAGGCAGAGGAAGTGGCACCGGGAGGGGGGTCGGTGAGGAGGAACTTCAACTCCTGCATTCGGAGGCTGAGCCAAGCTGCTTGTGCCATTTTTCGAAGAAAGGTGATTTGGTGGTTTTGAAAATTTTGATTTGAAAGAGAAGAGTGAGATTCGAAATATGGGGGGAGGGGTTACAGGAAATAATGATAAAGAGGAGTTAGAGAGATGGAAGAAGGATAGACAGAGAGAGAAAGTGCCCAATGTTCGACCATTAAGCCATTAAAATAATCTTCATTAAATACCCCCTTCACCGCTCATTGACTTACCTCCCTAAACACTAGAAATTGAGACAGAGGTATGATAGACAGAGAGAGAACGTGCTTAATCTCTGACCGCCATAAATGGAGATTGCATTGACGGTGCTGGCCTCGCACAACGGTGGTGATGAATCCTCGATCCACGCACCCATCGTCAATCCGACCGACGCTTCTACCTCTTCGTATTCGTCTCCTCGTCGTGGTAGTTTGAATGATAATAATAAGAGCAAAGTAAATGTTAATAATAATGTTTCCAATTCAAGCAAGTATGATGATGTTGATGATAATGAGGAGAATATGTGCCGGATCTGCCGAAATCTCTGATGATGCCTAGAATCCTCTCTGGTACCCCGATTTTGCCCTCCTTTAATGTTTTTTTTATTGTAAAATGACCATTTTGTCCTTAAATAAAGTCATGTGCTAGGCACATGGCTTAATTCAGTCACTTTTAACACCTTATTTAAACGGAATGGACAATATAATATTTGCTGAAAAGTTTAATAATTAAAGCCATTTGTTTTAAAATTAAATGAGTAAAATGGCACAAAACAAAAAATTTAATGGCCAAATAGATTGTTTGCTCAAAATTTTATTGCTTGTCTGGTCGCTAATATATCGTTGCACGTGCAGACTGTCCTACCTACCGTAACGGTTCCATTCAACCGTACCCTCAAATCTTTCCGTTTTAATCCAACCTAATCTAATCATGGACTCAAAACCACCGCCACCGCCACCGCCACCGTCCCTCCGCCGTCTAATAAACCTTGACACAGCCCTCTCCCTCCACCTCTACAACCTCACGCAACCAATCGTCCCCCGCTCCCTCCTCAAAACCCTAGAAATCTCCGGCGATGGTCGCCTCATCTTCCCCATCCTCCTCTCCCTCATCCTCTCCCCTCTCTTCAACACCTTCCTCTTCGACCTCCTCGTCGGCAGCATCCTCGACCTCCTCTTCGTCGGCCTCATCAAACACCTCGTCCGCCGCCCTCGCCCCGTTTACAACAAGCATATGTCCCTCACTTTCTCCGTCGACCACTGGTCCTTCCCCAGTGGTCACTCCTCTAGGGTCTGCTTTGTCGCCTCGTTCGTTTACCTTTCCTCGGCGGTGGTTGAGACTATTTTAGTTGAACTGAGATCCTCGGGGGTTGAATATGTTGAAACATTGGTTGATTTGTTCGGATCTGACGAGGTTAGGGCGGTGGATTATGTTGTTTACATTGTTTGTTTGTGGGCAGTGTTGACCTCGATTTCTAGGATTTTACTTGGAAGGCATTTCGTGTTTGATGTTGTTGCTGGGGGTTGTTTGGGCGTGGCTGAGGCGCTGGTCGTGTTTCGCTACGTCAATTATGAGACTTTAAGTTCGGTTTTGAGTTGAGAACTGTGAGTATCTCTTGCTAATTTTGTGGTTACTGTGCAATTCACCTTGTAATGTTATACATGTTATTGGAAATTGCCGCCATTCTTGCAAGAATACACAATATTATCAATTCCCTGTTGCCATTTTGTAATGTATTTCACCAAGCTCAATTATTGCTCAAGTAGTCAAGTTGCTGCCTTAGTGCGTTCTATATTCAAGCAGTTATGTTGATTGTGCGATTTGCTTATGCTGATCAATGTTAGGATAATTAGTGCTGCAAGTGAAGCTACTTAATGGAAAATACTGGATATTAACAAATACATTTACGAGGGAGTGGTTTTATGCCAAGTTTGTTAAAAACTTTCTGATGATTGTAGGGTTTCACTTGACAGTATCAATAAGACAATAACTACTTAGCGTGTTTGTGTAATTTTTTTAAGTACTACTAACATTTTGCATACCATACTTATTGCTGCAAATAATTATCTTAGATGCCTGGCCTTTTTGCTTGGACATTATTCGAACAATGCCAGCATTCTCCAATGATTAACTTTCACAACCCCACCATGCCAAAGACTAATCATCCTGCCTCATATTTAATTAGCATGGATATCAATCAAAATGACCTGTGTTCCTCCTCCAATTTTTCTCACGATCAATGACCAAATAATCACCATAGATTGGTTGCCAATGCCCAGTTAACATGGGACATTTCTCTGCAGCATGTGCACTGTATATAGATTTATTATTAGGATTGGAAGGTCAATGGAATTTATCATCACAATTGGAGAAGGGTATAGAGATCTAGATCCAAATATGAAACCTTTTTGTGTTCGCAAACCTACAATCTGAAAATTTTACATGATCGAGATCATGTAAAAAAACTACTTGCACAAACCAAAAAGATATAAAAGCTCTCCACCCAGAGGACACGTTGACTGTGATACAGATTATCACCGCCCAGCGTCAACTCTATGGTTGGAAAGAAATAGGGCTTTTGAAAATAAGGAGATGGATGGGGTGGATGTTAACTGGGGCATGGGTACCCTTTGGACCCCACTTAGTATTTATGATATACATATGATCGGGAATTTTCCTATGCGGACCGGTCCGTACGGACCGGTCCGTATAGGAAATGCACTCTACATATGATTATGATATATTTTGGATATATTTGAACGAATGTGTATACTTGACACCACTTAAATTTAGAAAAAATAGTTAATGGTGGGGTCAAATTATAAAAACTAAAATAAAATATGTAGGCCAAATATATTTTCCATCAAAGATGCTATTCACCTCAAGATAAAAATGTTAAAAAATTGTGTCCCAAATGCATTTTGAGTGATGAAAATGCATTTACACTTACTATTGGGTTAGTACTTAGTAGCATTGCTCATCCATCATTTCTTTCGATTGATAATTTAGTCACTACAGTTAATGTGTGATTGGTCATACATTTATTAAATGACCCCACTCGCCAAAGTTTCTGGCTACGCCATGTAGGGTACTCTATAAAGTTCTTTCTTCTATTTGGCCAGCTTCTTTCAAGATTTTTTGTGGACACAAATGTCATGTACTCTGTTCACAATCTTTTTTCTTTAACTGTGAATAGCTACTGGAGCACTTATCTAATCTTCTATGTTGATTTGCAATGGCGTAGCTTGTGTTTATTCATATACTGGTGGTGGTCTGGAGTGGCTTCAATCTAAGGAAGCATTTTTTTGTGGAAGAGACATTCTTGCCGCGTCTTTATGGTGAATGAATGTGTAGACTCCAGGATAAAGATTGGTTTACCTGGCGTGGTTTGTAAGTTAGATATTGAGCAAGTTCATTAGGTAGGGTGGCAATTGGCAAGAGCAAGTAAGACTAGGTTGGAGCAAGCCAACAAATGTTAGCCAACTCTTACTGGAGAGGAAGTTTCAGGTCACACATCTTGTGTACATTGGAAACTCATCCAAGATTTGCCAAATAAGAAGTGATTGGGAGTAGCTTGATACGTTGTCTAAAATGTTTTTGCCGAGGCAGTAGGTGGTGGCTGCCTAGATGGTGAATAGGCAGTTTGGTGTGTTTTTTCACACTTTTTTTTCCAAATCTTTTTGTTTGGGTTTTTTGGAGACAATGTTCTAAAAGGCGTTGGGCGGACCTAGGGTAGCCATTGAGCACCTATGCGGGGAGTCGGGGACTAGTCGTCTAGGCTAGGCAGCAGATATTTTTTGTTTATATTTTAAAAATTTAATATTACAAGATTCGAACTTTACCTTGATAAAAGGACATTAAGAGTTGTTAAGCAAATATTTCTCACAATTAAAATATAAGAACGAGAATATTTAAAACAAAAAGGAGTGAAAAACTCCCTTAGTCCTGCTGAATCGCCATCCCGACACATTACACAGCCGCCTAGCTAGGCTAGGCAGCTGACCAGCACCTAGGCGGGGATTTTTAGAACAATGGTTGGAGAAAAATACCTTTTTAAGAAATGTTTGATTTCTTGGCAGTGTTATATTAAATTAAAAAACACTTTATTCTAAGAGCTCTACTGCCCTCCCGCCAAGTGCCTTTTTTAACACTTAGTTGAGGAGATGGATTGCCTTTGCATTTTAATAGTCAGATCTTTTGTTTTTTATGAATGGGATGATGGTTGGTTCTTTCCAAATTTGTGAGGGCCTGAGACAAGGAATATGAATCTCCTTTTCGTCTATCTTTGTTGGACAAGGCTGTTTCGCAAAGGTTTATTCAGGGATTTGGCGCATCTCATGTTGTTCAATTGGACGAAAAACAACATTATTTGTCAATGAAAAACCCCCCCTCCCCCGCCCGAGGGGGGGGGGTGATTACCCTTGCAAAGAGAACCTTGTTTAGTTTACCAACGTGTTTCGTGTTATTCTTTATTATTCAGGTGAGAGAGAATTTCTTTGTACTGTTTGGGGGAGGAGAGGAAATCCCATCTAGTTAATTGGGATGTTGCGGATTCTTCAATGACTCCAAGGTTTGCATGGAAGACTTAAGATGATATTTTTCTCTTGAGAGGCAGCTATGGAGGCGATTTTAGTGAGTAACAAAAATGAGGCATAGGACTAAAAGTATATTTGAATTTGGTGCTTTATGTGTGAAGAGTAGAGAAAGCGTGAACCACCTTCTTTCCATTGTAATGTGGCTAGCGTGCTAGCTAGGGAGTTTGGCCTTTGGTTTGACGGTAATATGTTAGGTTATGCCTTGCATATGATGCGATCTTGTTCACTGTTGGCACAACGAATGTCGATATATTTGGACTAAAATATCACTTGCAATTTCTGGAGCATATGGGAGATGTATTTTTTCTTTCAAAGATGAGGATAGGCCACTTCCCATTTTCGTAGGACCTTCTTCACTAGAAATAATGGTATCCTGCCTCGATAAAAACCAAATTGTGTTTTTGCTATGGTATCTCAACCCTTGCTCCACCAGCTATAGATTGGCCGAATGACATCGGTCTCTTTCATGCGAGAAAGCTCCTAGGCCTTATTCTGAGTTGAACAATTTCTTTTGTTAACTATTTTCTTGGTTGAAATTCAACCATGAGGTTCAAATTAAACATTTTCTGGATTTTTTTGGACATCGTAGCTTTCAGGTACGTAGTTGCTTTTGCTTACTTTTTGTGTACAAAATATTGTGGTGATAAAAATGAGGTAAGATAGAAAATTGGCTAGTTGTGATGAGCATTATTTTAATGCAAATATGCATGGACTTCAGTTTCTTAATTGTAGACAGCTGAAATATTTTTGGGCAGTGCAGCTTTTCCTAATAATTTCTCTAGAAATAAAATCTCATAGTCAATGGCGTGTTATCCCCTTGGTGTGAAGTTCGCAAGGTTACAATGCAAATGCATTTAGTATTTGATTTTGTGATAGACAATACCCCCTTTGTCTCAAATTATGAGTACCACCTTCTGTTTCAAATTAAAGTCCCCCCTTTCCTGTTTGTAATATGATAAACTAGATATTGCCCATGCACATGGCACGGACGGACAGTGAAACTCCTTTTTTTTTTCTTTCCCTATTGGTGAACCAATTTTAATTTTAAAGTTTAAACATATGAATTATGTCAAATGTGTGAAAGCTACATCCGCTGTTATGCAGCTTCTTTCCGATCAGAAAAAAAAATGTGTGAAAGCTTGATGGATGAAAAAAATAATGATTCTTGTAGAGAATTTAATTTAAAGTTACAAAATAAAATTTGATATATAAAAACCATAAAATTCGATAGTTTTCTATGAATTTTTTGTAGATAATTTTATATTTACAATGGGTCTTGTTCTATAAATCTCGATAAGTCAAGATAAAATTTGATATATAAAAACCATAAAATTCGATAGTTTTCTATGAATTTTTTGTACATAATTTTATATTCACAATTGATCTTGTTTTATAGACCTTGATAAGTCAAGATAAAATTTGATATATAGAAAACCATAAAATTAGATAGTTTTCTTTGATTTTTTTGTACATAATTTTACAGTCACAATAGATTTTTTTTTATAGATCTTGATAAGTTGTTGATCTCAAATATGTAAATTTTATTAAATTACTATAATTATATTCAAAGTTGTGGTATTTTTAGTCTTTCTAAAAGTTTGATGAGAGAGGAAGATAGTGTAAAGAGGTAGATTAATAAGTATCTGCGTGTATGTTTTGGTGTAAGTTTTGATGGAACATTTTAAAATTTAATCTAATGGCTCTGTGAAACCTTGTTCATTAGATTATATTACTTTTAAGATTGTTGTGTGTTGAAAAAACCTTTCCTTATAATATAGATATAACCAATCTAGCAATGGTAAACAAGTCATATTCTTGATTATTGATTATGTTAAAATTAGTGTTTTTCTTCCTAAGTACAAAAGTCAAATAGGGACTCTTAATTTAAGACATAGGTAGTATTTCTCATACTTTACACTTGTTTACGCATTATAGTACTCATTTGCACCTGCCTTTGTATTTACATAAGTCTTTTTTCAGAAGTCCATCCTTTTCTTCTTCACCATAATTGTTCACACAGAAACGTGAAGTCTCTCATGCATAAATACATAGTTACATACATACAGACATACATAAATATATATATATATATATGAATTTTTCATCGGCAGAGAATTAATAGAATGAAATGCAGAATTCTTATTGGTGTACTGTCTGCAGAATGCCAGAACTGTTCACCTTCACTAGATACTTGGTAATTAGATTCAAGGAGCGTAGGCAGAAACATATCCCCTTGAACGTATGATGTTGCTGTCTTATTGTGCTTTCTATACACAAACACCTTACCTTGAATGTTGGTTAAATTATTGCTGATGCTATTGGTAATGCAATTCTACTTTTTCATAAATCAGGCCCTGCACTGAGGTTTGTGCTACGTGCTTGCTTCCACAAATATATTGGCTATAGGGCCACACTAGTTATAATTTGTAATAAAGTTTGCTTTATTGAATTAGTGATAAGCTTTTCAGAGAAGGTATATTTTGATTGATTGATAGATTGATCGATATATATGTTCAGTTTGGCCAAGTTAAATTGACTTTATTTCCTTGGTTTGGTAATAATTGTTCTCACTTTCAAGCATGTCATACTCATAAGCATACGCATTATGAATTTGATGAGCAAACACACCAATAAAGGTTACCTCTTTCATGAATTGAGTTTGAAATGTGGGGTGTTGCATCTTCTTGTGTTTTAGAGTCCTAAAAAGGATCTCAATTCTCTCGTCTGTGATTTCTGGCTCAATGGAAAGCCTAAAATTTCTTTTAGTTTGGGCCCCTACAACACCACACACACATACATATACAGACGGTCTCTGAAATGAGTTCCCTTCTTATAGGATGTTTACTAATCTCCCATTTGGATGGGATAAATATGTGAAGTTTTTGATTAAACTTTTTGGCAGAGATGATGTCCTCGGAGACCATCTCCAACATATTTTATCAAAAAATTCAATTTAAAATCTGGTGTAATACCAAATTGATATGTTCATCTGCATTTTGGTCCGTTGAAACTTTTGATGACCATCTCACCCACTGTTTTGAAATCCCCCTCCAGGCACTAGGTGGGCTAGGTGGGGGACTAAGCAAGCTGAGGAGGTTCTTTTACTCATTTCTTTTTCAAAACAATAATCTTCTTTATATTTGAATTATGGGAAATTTTTGATTGGAGAACTCTTACCTTTCGGACAAGTAAAGTTTGAATTATTGTAGTATATACTTGAATAAATAAAATATGGCAGCCCTCTCCCATATTTCCCCCCAGCGTTTTTTGGAACATCACACACTAAGTGGTTTTAATTTTTAGATAAAATTTGTCAGAGATGATCTATTCAATATGGAACCACATGGTACGGCACTCAAATGTACATATCACCGGCAAACATACGTGGATCTACTACATATATATATACATACATGCAATCCGGTTCAGGTGCACGCTAAGTTTGCGCCCCGTTCGGTACAGACCGGTTCTTTTGGCCCAAATTTCGTCAAAAAATTCATCGTCTCCACCAAATTTTATCAAAAAATTCGACTGAAAAATGGGTCAAAAGGGGAAGTGGTTACCATCGGTGCGCAAACTTGGTGTGCACCTGAACGATCCCCTATATACACGTGCATGTGTGTATATACTATTATTGTGTATACGTATGAGTCTATATCTAGTGATTGTTTACTAATCAAAGAGACGCTTTCACATAGTTTGAATCCTGTGTATGTTTACTGTGCAGTTTCATTACTAGAGAGCCCTACCTTACAGAGAGCCTTAGAATGGTCCTCCTGTCCCTAATTCAAAGTTAATGATGGAGCTTTCTTTGATAAGTTAGAGCCACTAGTTCATTGGGTCAGTCAGAGACCCAACCAAAAGGACATTGAGGATTTATTTTTGTGGTCTATACTTTTTAAGCACCGTCTCTATTTATGGCTCTGGTCCCCATATCCCTCAACTTGATTGTAGAGATGAATTCTAGTTGTCTGATGATAATGGCATGCAGTTTTTGTTCTCTCTATGGGTAGTTCTTTTGTGGGACACCTTGTTTGTGCCTTTTCATCTTCTTCACTTTTTCTCTGTCATTTGGTGAACCTAGGTCTAGGGTTAGGGCTCCACTAAGTAGCTTGAAGTTAAATGATGGGGGGGACATTGTAACTGGTGCAAGAACTTGGCCCCTCTGTGATTTGCTAATCTGGGTTTTACTCCCTTGTGGGCTACTTTGTTTGCCACATGCACATCTATAATACATGGTAGATGCATAGAAATGGTAATCTTGACTTTTCAAGTTTATTAGCCCTAGTGTAGCCGACATATGTATTATTATCTATTTATATCAACATTATATGTGTACGGCTAGTCTCTCTTATACAGACGGTCGTTACGTGAATTAGATTTTTAGTGACAATTTTTAATTGTAAAATATATCTCTAAATGTATTAGGGACAAAAAGTTGTCAACATTAGGACGGTCCGTCCTATAGATGCGCGCTCCCTCTCTCTCTATATAATATCATAATTTATGTTAAAAAGTACTATTAAAAATTCAGTCCGTCCTATAGACGCGCGCTCCCTCTCTCTCTCTCTCTCTATATATATATATATATAATATCATAATTTATGTTAAAAAGTACTATTAAAAATTCAAAAAATATTTTAAATATCAGCAACAATTTTTTTTATTACTTATACATTTTTAAGATTTAAAAACTATTACCCTTTATTATATATATATAGGGTACCTTTAAAGATGGTCGTCCTCTCTTAGAAAAGGATCATTCAGTTTGGTAAATTGATCCAATTTTATTTTTAATAAAATTTAGTGAAAATAATATACGTAATTATTCAATCATCGATAGAAATTCCTGAAAAATAATGTGCAAATGATCTATATCTCCAAACTAAGATAATTTGTATGTTATAGTGCACAAAGTTCTTATGCCAGTGATTATGTTACTTTAAAGTAATTTTTAAATGTTATTTTTGGTATTATATTTATATATGTGTGATCAACGACGGATCAAGGATTCTTAAGAGGGGTAGGCTTTATAAAGGGAAACGTCAAAACTTAATTGAATGGGTGAACTATTAAGAATTATATCTTCGTCAAATACTAATCCCAAAAAGAGAATGGGATAGAAGGTTAGGGGGAAAAAAACCAAGAGGGGGAGAGGGTGGATTGAAAAAGAATTAAAGTTAGATAAACATTTGAATTTACAACCTCTCACTTAAAATAAGAATCATTTACCTCTTGAACTATAAGATCATAATTTAAGTTTAGCATTTTCGTGAGTAAAGAATTAATATTTTATATTAGGACTGCGCTAAATCTATATCAATATTTTAATTAATAATGAAAAAAAAAAATTTAAGGTGAGCTGTAGTCCACATCGGCCGTGCCTTAAATTTGCTTGTGTATGTGATATGATAAATTTATCTAAAAAGCCGCTTGAAACATCATGTAAATTATTGTACTAAACTAGCTTAAAAAAACACAATTATAAATTAATGTTTAAATTTACATTTTGTTTGGTTCAAGTTTTTATGTATTTTATATCGGTCAACTAGTACAAAGATTGTAATACAATTGCATTTTTTTTATCTGATACATATATAGCGATAGAAAGGAAAAATTAGGTATGTTCCAGAAAAATAAATTGATTAATATCTATTTTTTTTCTAACTATATCAAAACTAAATCAAACCAGTAAAATCAAAACTGTGTAAACCCAAATTACCCGTTGTAATCAAATTTACATAGCTAAATAAATGTAAGAAGTATTGTTGTTGTAGCCAGAGGTTAAATCTAATATTATATTGTATAATTATTTTATGGATTTGTTGTATTAAATTATGAAACTTCAGATCAGATCATGCTGCAAGCAAGATATAGGAAGTAGCCGTAGACACAACACTGTATCATATATACATGAAACATTTTTTTTATCTTACCATTTATGTGTATAGAAAATATCTTTATATTGATTTTGTACAAGGGATTTGACTCTTTTCTGTTGTATATTCGGTTCAATTTCTCTTGATAGAATTTAGTTTGAAAGTTAAGAAAAAGAATGTTTTCATAAAAATTTAGTAGAAATGATTAATATAATAAGTAGAATATATTTATAAATTTTTATCAAAAAATTTAAATTAAAATTGAGTAAAATAATTATTTAAAATTTCAATAGAAAAAATAAATACATGTACATTAAATTCTGGCTTTATTTTCTTAAATGAAAAATATTTTACGTTATCTGTGGATCTACTTACTTTTTTTTTTACGCAAACAAAGAGGATTTATTCATTCAAATCTTCATCAATTACATCCGAAATAAATGAGGGACAAACAACCTCAAAGATCCTCTGACTAGACACAGAATTTGCAGCTCGAGCTAAGCTATGGGCTACCAAATTCGCTGATCGTCTAACAAACTCTATGCGACACTGATTTATGGCCTTACAAATGGCTCTACAATCATCAATAAGAATTCCCAAACTTGAATGAAAACTATCCTCACTATTTATCGCATTGGCTAATATTTGGGAATCGGTTTCCACAATGATAGAGTGATACGTTGCATCCTTTAGCCAAGATAAGACCTCGCGAAGACCGATAGCCTCTGCTAAAATTGGAGAAAACATACCATGCTTGGAACCTTGTAAGGCAGCCACAAAAGATCCATTCGAGTCCCTCACAATGCTCCCGAAACCCATCTTTTTATCCCCACTAAATAGCGCTACATCGACATTGCATTTCCAACTACCGTCATGAGGCTTCGACCATTTACTCTGCTGCACAACTGCTGTTACTGCTGTTGGATTATCGGTTGCTGCATCAATATTATTAACGGACTGCCATTCGACTTGGCAAAGTGAAACTTTGTTAAGCACACAACTCACCGGCTTAGCGTGACCTTGCCAACGAGCAGCATTCCGGTTACCCCAAATTCCCCACAGAATGCAAGCATACCTCTCCATAACTGGGCGCACTTGTAGAAATCTGTTCGTGTTCCACCATTTAAGTAATAATTCTGCTGGGCCAGGCACTGCTGTGAGCTGGGCTTTGGTCCAAACTGATTGGGCTAGAGGGCAGCCAATAAGGGCATGGTCGATCGTTTCTTCAGCGTGGTTACACAGTGAACAGGTTGATTCTGAAATTATTCGGCGCGTCATTAAATTCACGTTAGTCGGCAAGCACCCATTTAGCATTCTCCAAAGAAAATTACGGACCTTTGAAGGAATTTTCAGCATCCAAATAAACCTCCAATCCGTAACCGTAGGCGCCATAACTTGCATATTTAAAACACAAAGAAGATTATACCCCGACTTTACATTGTATCTGCCTTTAGAGTCCCAAGCCCAACACCACGAGTCCTCTTTAGGAGTTTTCGGCAAAGGAATAGCAAGAATTTCCTCTTGATCACGAGGCTCAAACACATCCCGAATAATTTCTTCGTCCCACTCTTCAAACCCCGATTTTAATAAAGCATCAACCGTCACGGCAACTAAGTCATCATTCACTGGAGTTTCAATAAAAGGATTATGGGAGTTGGCTAACCACGGATCGCCCCAAATTTTCGTATTCAAACCATTACCCACTCGCTTTCTACACCCCTCTTGAACTACATCTTTACTCGAAAGAATATTTCGCCAAATATAGCTGGGGTTATCACCCAGCTTAGCTTTTAAGAAGTCTGATGTAGGATAGTATCGAGCTTTAAAATTTTTTTTCACAAAGAGAAGTGGGACAAGAAAGTAAACGCCACGCTTGCTTCGCCAACATAGCTCTATTAAAATTAAGATTTTTTCTAAAACCCAGGCCCCATGAATTTTCTTTTGACACATTTTATCCCAACATCTCCACCTCATATTATTAGAGCCATTGATCTTTTTCCCCCACCAATAACTATTCATCATACGCTCTAACTTATCACAGAGATTCACCGGGAGAAGGAAAACACTCATAATATAATTAGGAATAGCCTGAATTACCGATTTAAGGAGCACTTCCTTCCCTGCTCGAGAGAGATTCTTGTTTCGCCACCTAAACATACGACGCCAAGCTTTCTCCTTCACATAAGCAAATACCTCATTTTTATTCCTCCCTATTAATGATGGCGCACCGAAGTATTTGCTATGATTATTGGTCACTTGCACCCCTAATAGATTACATATACCCTGCTGAATATTATCATTCGTGTTGGAGCTAAATAAAATTAAGGATTTTGAAAAATTAATTTTTTGCCCCGAGGCTGCTTCATACAACGTCAAACAATTCATAACTGATGCACACTCAGATAGCGAAGCTTTAAAAAATAAAAAGCTATCATCAGCGAAAAAGAGATGAGATACCTCGGGTGCCGTCCTAGCAACACGACAACCATGGATTAGACCTTTGCGAACCCTATCATACAGAATTGAAGAAAGGCCCTCAGCACAAATAAGAAACAGATATGGCGAAATAAGGTCCCCCTGACGTAAGCCTCTTGAAGGAAGGATTGGTCCTATCTCATTACCCTCATGTCGAACCACATAACGAACCGAGGATACAAACATCATAATCAGCTTTATCCACGTACTACAAAAACCCAGCTTAGACATCATCATTTCCAAGAAACCCCATTCAACCCTATCGTACGCCTTGGACATGTCTATCTTAAGAGATGCCACACCTTCATTTCCTTTCATTTTCCTCTTAATGTAATGCCCAACCTCAAATGCAATCATAACATTATCTGTGATAAGACGCCCTGGGATAAAAGCGCTTTGCGAGTCTGATATAATCGAATTAAGCACTAACTTCAATCTATTCGCAAGCATTTTAGTAATAATCTTCACAATAACATTACATAATTAAATAGGTCTCAAATCAGTAATTTTATCTGGTTTCTTTACTTTAGGAATAAGAACAATTACCGCATCATTAAGACCTTCGGGCAACCTACACTCGTTCAGGCATTCCAAGCACACCTGCGTAACTTCTTCCCCTACATCTCCCCAGTATGCTTGGTAGAAACCTGGATTAAACCCGTCCGGACCCGGGCTTTTATCTGGGTGCATTGAGTTTACCGCATCTTCAACCTCCTTCGCCGTGAACGCTCTAGATAAAAAAGAATTATGACGTTCAAAAATTTTCCCGTTAACTGTACTTAACACTGCCGCTGCATCACTGCCTCTTGTTTGGAATAAATCAGGAAAATATCCCAATATAAGCTCTTGTAACCCCCTATCCCACACACACTTGTTACCCTGTGCGTCTAACAGGTAAGTGAAAGAATTCTTCTTTTTTCGGAATGAAGCATAAGAATGAAACGTTCGCGAATTAACATCACCCTCTCGTAACCAGAAAACTTTGGATCGTTGCTTCCAATATATTGCTTGCTGGCGAAATAGCCGATTAAGATTTTCTTTTTATGCCAAAACCGCTTGCTGCGCTGCCAAATCATTCTCTATTGAGAGCGTGTGAATTTTATTCCTGCTATGATTAATGTTCGAACGAAATCTCCGTCGGATCGTTTCACCCCACTGCTGTAGTGATTTTCCACAACGACCTAACCGAGTTTGGATATTCATTACTTCCTGTTTACCCCAACTTTCAACAACAATATCATGACACTCTTGCTCCAACCTCCAACTATTTTCAAAGCGGAAAACCCGTTTACGAGTTATACATTCAGCCTTTAAACGCAAGATGAGGACAGCGTGATATGAGTATAAAGCTGGAACATTTATAACTTCAGCATTAGGATAAAAAGAATTCCAATTTCGAGTTAAAACCCGATCAAGCCTTTCTTCAGTAAAATTAATGGACCCCTACCTTTCTCCCACGTATATTGATGCCCTGTCATTCCAATGTCAGTAAAATCACAGTCTTCTACCGTCCCCCAAAAATCATTGATAAGACGGACTGGGTGAGGCAATCTACCTCTTTTTTCTGATTGAGCCAGCAGGTCATTAAAGTCGCCAACGCAACACCAAGGAATGGTCGATTTAGTGGATAAATCCCGTAGTAAATTCCAAGAGTGTTGCCGCCGTTGCCTTTCTGGAAAACCATAATAACCCGTTAACCGCCATTGACTCGTATCTGGTAATAAAATCTTAACATCAATAAAATTCACCGAGTAACCAATTAAATTCACTGTATCTCTATCGCGCCATAAAAGAGCCAGACCCTTCCATTATTTATTCCAGGTACGAAACACAGACCCTGAAAATTTATTTGTTCCCGAACACGTTCCACTTTATCCCTCGCCACTTTTACTTCCATAAAAAAAATAAAATCGGGCATAAATTTGGACACAAGGTCCAACAATTCACGAACCGTCTTGGAATTGCCCAGTCCTCGACAGTTCCAGCTCAACGTCGTCATAATGCCCGGTGAGCCTCGACATCGAAGCCCGCCTGAACAGAGTTTTTTTGCCACTGCCCAAATAAATTATCAGTTGTGTTAACTTGCGCTATCTCCAAGCCCATTTGCACTATTGGCCCACTCTATTGTCTTCTTTTCTTGGCTTCAGACATTATTAATAAATCGGGCCCCTCATTAAGGCCCAATTCCATCCAATCCTCCTCGTGTAAGTTAACTTTACTTACATTTGAAATCGAGAGCCCATTTCCCGTATTTAAGCCTGCCGCCGCACCATTACTTTCCTTATTAGATCTATTTACTTGATTATTTTCAGTTCCTTTAAATAAGGGATTTGCATGGGAATGGAATTTCCCCTCTTTATCTATTCCGCTGTTCTGCTCTATCACCACCCCCTATTCACAGAATTTGAAGGCACTGAGGTAACTGCGCGATTTTGTTGCAGCATTTTCGGAACAAAATTGTCAATACTGCCCCTTCGAAAGTCCGAGTTGCCGGTACTCCCGCTGGCCATCGACCGACCACCCTGAGACGAAACATTACCCCACTGATGGCCTGGTGTACTGAATTGCCTACGTGCTGGAGCTCGGAGACACGGACCAATTAAACGAGTGACATTCTTGTTCGGAAATTCGTACAACTTCACACAAAATTTCTCTGTATGTCCAATTATACCACAAAAGAAACAAAAATTGGGAAGCTTTTCATATTTAAAATTAAGCCACGATTCCCCCCGAATTCTCTTCTTAATCTTCATCATACGCTTAAGAGATTTACTAACATCAATCTTCACCCTAATACGTATATACGCTATCCATATGCCGTCAAATTTTTTTGGATCTGAATAAACAAACTGGCCAATGAAATTACCAATCTTTTGTGCAGCCCTCTCTGACATGAAACCTACGGGAAGGTCATAAACCTGAACCTAAATATCCACCTGTTGAAGCACTATTTCTTGCGGGTTAACATCTTCTCTTAACTGCTCGAACACGAACAACTGTTGATCAAAAGTCCATGGACCATCTTTAAGTACTCTATCAAGGTCCAGTTCATGAGAAAATTGAATTAGAAATAAGTTTGGCCCCAACTCCTTAATACACACATCCATTACTGGGTTCCAAACCGACAGCATAAGACCTTTAATCGCCATGAAATTTATAGTATGCTTCGTGACCAATTTTTCAACGATACACCATTTCGGCGCTTGGTTTAATTCTTCATTTGGGATGTCATTGAGATATAGATCCAAACCATCACTTACACCAAGATTCAAATAAGCATACAAATCTTCAATACTTTGGGATGATTCCCCCATTGCCAACGTTAAAAACTGGTTATGAAAACCCTACCCTCACCAAAGAAAGAAAAGAAATAAGGAAGTAAGAAAAACTTCTAGCCTGTCAGATGACCAGGAAAATCTCCATACCTCTAATAAGGAGGAAAAAAAGTCATTTCTTATTTTAAAAAAGTTCTTTCTTACTTTCTTATATCTAGTATTACAGGGTGTCTGGACCAGCTTTTGTGCATTTCGATTAATTTATGTTCGCAAAATAATAATTAGTTGCTGATCACTAAATACTTTTATAACTACCGAGATTCGATTTGAAAAACTCCTTAATGAAATCCAATGCTGATCTTTTTTTTTGGCCATGCCTCCGGATATCTGCACATTCGGTCCGACTAATCCCCGGTCCTCATAGGCTACCATTGTACAAGGTGACTAAAACCCATGACGGACGCATTGGCATTAAATATCGACCCGTTCTCCATAAATGATGTTGGCCCCAAATTATTAGTGTTGCCATGATTCAAATTTGAAATCGACTACTAGGAGCCTTTAGTCTCAGGCCGAAACCTCTTTAATGGACATGGTGTCCTTGGATTGTGGTCTTCAAAACACTGACACTTGGCTACCCACTTTTGCTGCTGCTCGCCTAGTAATTATACCACCAACTATCATTGGTCAAACTTTGTGATTATACCTTATTTTGGACAGCTTTGATCCATTTTTTATAGGTCGGTGCTCATTGCACATTATATTATTTTATTTTGTTTGTTTAATATAATAATAAAAAAATGTTGTTAAGACACATAAAAATATTTTTTAATATTTAACATTAATTCATCTTTTAAGAATCGAGTATATTAGTATTAAAAATTAAAAGAATATTTTAAATCACATAGTTAAATAATCAGATCAAATGATTGGTGTGATAAATGCAACAAATTAACATAGTCAAAAATATATAAAGGAGGTTGGCATCGTATGAAGATATGGATTAATTATCCTATGTGGAATAGAGTTAGGAGCTCTGTTTTGCCTTGTTATTGATATAACTAAGTGGCTATTACAAACTCACAAAGATCTCTCTAACTAATCTATCCTCACAATATTACAATGAGAGTATGTATATGACTACACAAATTCTAGCCTATCTGTACTTAGAGCTTGACTGTGTGTTCGATATCTCTTTTTGTTGTTCTTGGTTGTTCAGCAATAATTATTTCTTGTTGAGTTAATTCTTCAGTTGCTTGATCGTTGGGAGAAGTAAATGCTTCTTCTATATATATGATTGGGAAAAAACGTGTGGTCAGAGCTCCCAGAGGAGATCTGGAGCCATATTTCGATCATCACCAACTTTAACTTTACTTCTCCATGAATTCCGGTACATTAAATGCAGTTGGTGCTCATTTAATGAAAGTGAAAGAAGTTTTGTGTGTTTTTCAGAGTAGATAGCAGTCACCCATGCCACTGCCAACCACTTTAGTAGAATGATTAGGCGATGGGGAGCTCCAGAACTCGCCAAAAGAACTATGGAGCTCGAACTCGGCAATTTCCTGTATTTAATTAGCTCTAAAGCGGGAGTTCAACTCATAAGGGATTTTACGCTTTTTATGGTGACCAAACAGGGCTCCTTCGAACTCCTCGCTGGGGCGGACCTAATTGCTAACATGGACGGCCACGTGTCAACTCGTGTTTGGTAGGGCATATTGTATTACTAATTTGTACCATTAGAGTATGTATAATTGACTCGGCCTTTAAGGATCGAGCATATGTGTAAATATTCGGTCCTTAAGAGTCAAGCTAATATATTTTTTTAACTAGTTATGGCTCTTCTTCTAAGTACTGAATATGTACACATATACTCGATTTTTAGCGCAGAGTAGATAGGATCAAATATTAGAGAATGTTTTAGTGTATGTCAATGGCACACTTTAATAATATTAAATATGTATATATTATTTTAATTTAATATTAAAATATATTTTAATGTGTAATTAGTGACGTGATAAGCCTAAAATGAATAATGCCAAGCTGTCAATGGGTCGGATTATATTTTTTGGGTAGTCAAAATTCGAATACCTTATACTTAATTAGGCGGATGATAAATGTACCTCCTTTTGTTGTCACAAACACCATTGATACCTTACACCCCTCCCTTTTAAAAATTTTATCACAAACACCCCATTCTACTACCCTTTAGATTAAGAACCATAATTAAAGTAATACTCTCCCATCATAAGAGTATCTTAATTGTTACTCGCTCGACAATTGAGCATTTGAAATTTAAACAGATCTATGGTGTTTTTTTAGAAGATATATATATATATATATATATATATGTGTGTGTGTGTATTTTTCGTTTGTTTTTTTCTTTCATTTTAAAATATACATATATATATATGTGTGTGTATGTATATATGTATGTTTTCAATATATATATGTATATATTTTGAAGAAGAAGAGGAAAGAGGAGGATGAGGAGGAAGAATAATCCATATTCTTTTATTTTCGAATCTATATATATTTATGCATATATGTATGTTTTGAAGAAGAGGAGGAGGAGGAGAAAAAGAAGAGGGTGCTGAGGGGGTGATGGTATTGTTTTGTTGTAATTAATGATTAATTAATTAAGTCAGTTAGTAATTAATCTTTATATAAAAAGGTGAAATGAGAAGATGGTAAAAATAAAATTTAATTTAATATTAATAAACTTTTCAAAAAGTGCTAGTGACAATAAATAAGGGTGCATTTATTATCCCCTTAATTAACAAGAAAATATTCTACGTTGCTGCAGTCCTGGGCCAACGTTCTTGCACAACATTAGCATCATCACTCGTGGATGCTTCTCGAATGAATCGGTGCCGTTCAAGTTGAGTTTACCGTTGATATGAATTCGTACTCGACTTTTTCTTTTCGTTTTTTCTGTTTTTAATTTTTCATTTGAACTGATACTCGACTCATTTATAGTTTTAGACAATTTCATGGGAAGTTTTCTAAGGATGCATTTGATTATAAATATAAAATTTGTATATGAAAAAAATAAATTTTAGCCAATTCAATTGCATAAAAAATGTCAATTAAATGTATTTGATTGCGTTAATTTTTTAGTTGAAAAATATTATACTTTTTTATTATTGTTCCTATTTTTTAATGTAGAAAAAATTATTGGTCTTATTTTTTTTACATAATTCTATAGTCATGATTGATCTTATTTAATTGATCTTAATTAGTAGATTTTAAATATTAAATTTTGAATTTTTTATTGTAAATTATGACATTTTTAATGTAGACAATGAGTAAAATTTTGTCTTGAAATTTGTCCACAATTGCCTAGAATTGAAAAACATGCGCCCCCCCCCAACCCAAAAGAAAATATTTTCAAGGTTTCGGTAGAAAATGAGGTAATGATTGCCAAATGATGGAATTTGACAATCAAACACTCCAAAAATGGCAACTTAGGTGAAAAAACCTATTTTTCATATAAGATTATGGCAATCAAACACACCTTAAGTGCTTATTTTTCTTTCCATGAAATATAAAAATCACCTCTCCCAAAGTTTTCTATAACTTTATGTAAAAAGATTTCCAAAGATTCAAAGCTAACTTTTTTTTTTAATGAAAAATGTTGAAGGTTTTGTCTCTCCCTCTTTAATGAGATATTTATGTCTCCTCTTTTTTTTTTCAATTAATCCAATAAATACTTATCTTTTATGTTTTTGTTTTGAGCAATACTATATTTATCGGGTATTTTTATTACTTATTTTTACTGGCATGTATTATATGAGTTGTTGCTTCACAAAATATAAATGTACAACCTATATAATATACCTTTTTTTTTTGACACAAAGAAGACAAATATATTAGATCAAATCAATTGCAAGAACATCCAAAATAAACCGGGGGGGGGGGGGGGGGGTAGGAACAAGCTCCCAAAATCCAGGATCAGGTGTAGAAGCAGATGCTCTTATAAGGCAGTAAGCAACCTGATTCACTGAACGGTACACAAAATGAAAAGAAACATAACCTATCTCATCATAAATAGTAAGAATAAATAGTAAAATTCGTAAATAAGAAAAACCATGAATTTCTTTACTATGAATTTCTTTATGTAAACATTTTTAAGAAATTATTTTTTCTTTAATTTAAACCATTCAAAGCAGCCCCACGTTTAATCGGATTTGTAAGAGTCTTCATCATAATCGAAGTGGCAGGCCTTATAAAATTTAAGTAAAATTACGCATACTAATTGAATGATTACAAGTATGTGATTTATTTGAAATTTTATTTGCTTGATAAATACAACACACATAGCTAATCCATCGATAGAGTTGATAAATATGAATATGAGAAAAAGTTATGAATGAGTATAAAACTATTTAATCTTACACCGGTTTAACTTGAACATTGCCCTATATATATATCCCCCCTTTAGAGGATCTCTTCTTCGAGAAAAAGATGAGGATTTATTTTGAATGATAAATAGATAAATATTTTAAAATTTTAGTAAGTGATTTTTATAATGAGTAGTAGATCGTCTCTAAAAAAATTAATAAAAAACTTTAACCCTATGTTTGGATGAAGTAATTTTACTTTTCAATTGTAAATGATAGAACTTAAAATTCCATCCTTTGAAATTTTTTCAATTGTAATTTCTCATGTTTCGATGTATTGTATGTAAATTTTTTTTTAAAAAAAATGAATTACAATATCAATTGTTTTAAGTCAGAATTTGGAGAATGACGCTTCAAATCACGGAATTTTAAGTCAACATTTTTAAAATGTAAAATATAACAAATTTACCACCATAAAATTTTAAATTCTTCGCTAAATCCCAACTTCTGTTCAAATCTCAAATTATTATTGTTCATCTAAACATAGGGTAACTGTTTAAACTGCACATACATATCAATATTTCATCAAAATATGCTTTAAAATTAAATTCTCCGACAAACTTTTTGGGGTATGATATAGTTAGGCTCAGGATAAAGATAATTTTATCAAATTTTATTAAAATGAAGAAATTCTATTTATCCCAGAAAATGAATGACGCGTCTCCCCCTTCTTTGTTGTTGTTAGAGAAGGCTGGCATATATATATATATATAGATAGAGAGGGGCTGTATATATCAGACCAACAACAACAGAAAAAAAGATTGTACATATCTAATGTTATTTTCGGTTGCCTTGAAGTTGGGTATATATTGTAAGCAAGAGGTTCCAAACACTTGGTGAATGTGTACATATTATTTACTACTGGATCACTTTTTATTTTATGTTATTTTTTATTTTTAACTATTAATAATGATATATTTATTAAATTAAATGATTAAATTTAGATTTAATATGTCGAAAAGTATAATGGGTCATGTTTTAAATGAACTTGCATAATAACTAATGCTATTTTTGATACATCATTAAACTTTTAACGTAGATCATGTATATGTATACTCTTAGGCTCCGTTTAGCGCGATGAATAAAAATACTAGATCCCGGTGTTTTAGGGGATAAGCCATCGAGTTGAGTTAATTTATCCGGTTCTTTATCTTATCTAAAGTTACCACAAACATGGGTTAAGAATATTTAATCATATTTATCTTTCTAATCCGGCATGCCAAACATAACTTTAGGCTGCGTTTGACGTGCATGATAAGAGAGTATGATAGGATAACTCTATTATATCCTATATTTGGTGTTCGTTAAGCTTGGATATCGGAACATATTATTTATCCCGATAAAGTTTTTCATCCCATCAAGAGAGGAATTAACGAATCCCACTTAAAAGTTGGGATTGTTTTATCCTATCCGAATGAGATTAAATAATCATATTTGACCCTCTAATTTAACGCATCAAATACACCCTTAAAATATTTATATTTAAACCGTACCCGAGTGCCAAAAAACTATTAAAGATATATACAAATATTCATATCCAGATGTCTTGATATCTTGCAAGTGCAGCCAGGTTTCTTTTTATGACTGCCATCAATAACATGGGCAGAGAGACTCAGAGAAGAAAGGATCAAAGAAAAGAGAGAGAGGGAGAGTGGTGACATAATATTGAAAGTGATATTTTGGAAGAGAAAAACAGAGAGATGAAGATTGATCACTGCTAGAATCCTCTGCTCTGTGCCCACTTTACCCCACAAGTTTGTGTTTGTTGCAGAGTAAAAGAAAAAAAAAGCTTAGCCCCAGGTGTTTCTCTCTTTACATTGGGAGTCTATTTTTGTTGCTTCTCCCCCTTTTTTTAATATAAAAAAGGAAGGTATTTTTTTTACTACTATTAATAAGAAACCGCTCTCATCTCAGGTGAAATTCAAATTCGAGATTTTTCAGATTCTAGTGAACGCTTTTACGACTAACTCACTCGCTCCTTATGCCCCTTTTTTGTTTTAAGTTTGGTTTCTTCTATCCCAAGTACATTTTTTTTAACATATCTTGCACATGCAATGTATATATGATTTACAGAATATAATTTAAATTAATTTTTTAATAAAAATAATAAATGGTCATGTAGTTAAGTATGAAATTGCTAAGTGGTGAGTGTTCGAATCCCTTTACAAGTAAATTTTTTATAAAGAAAAGAAGGTTGCAAGAATAAAATATGCAACACACAAATAAGATGTAGTTTTATTGGTCGTTGAAATGCCTCTTGTCTTTAGATAATAGCATATACTATATCACATTTACATGCAATACATATGCTATTCGTATGTATTTTTAAGGAGTAATATTTAACAAAAGAGAAAGATTGTCTAATGGTTGGGAATCATGTTATCTTGTTAAAGGTTGGCGGTTAATTTAGTTCCAATTGGTAAAAAACTGCAGGGGTAAAATAGAAATTACAAAAGTTTGAAACAATTTCGGGCAGTTGAATTGAGGCTTGCATTTATAATATATAATAAATATATATACACACACAGAGTCGTTCTAAAAGACGATTCTTTTAAGAAAAGAATTGACTTTTCATTTTGAAATGGTAAATGGTTATGTATTTTGATGAAATTTGGTGAAAAATTATCTTCATGATAAACAGTAAGATCATTTACGCTAGATTTTATAAAAAAAATCAATTGAGAAATGACCATTAAAAACTTTCCATTTAGGCCTCCTTCGGTTCTTGAATTTAAGGATTTAGGAAAGGAAAGTCATATTGTAAGCACAAATTTCGAAAATACTTCTGTGACGTGACAAAGAGGAAAGTAGGGGGGAAATCATTCCACTTGTTCATGGAAGGGAAATCAATTCCCTTATCTTTCCCATGGGAGTGGGAAACTAAAGTTCATGTAAATTTTCCTTTTATGAGTTTGGTAAAGCATGTAAAGTATTCAGTAAATACCATTTGTTTTTTTCTTCTAGTATTTGGTTGGTACAAAAAATGAAAGTAAAATTATATCAATATTTCAATAATACCCGTGTATTTTAAAATAAGAACAACATTATAAAAATTTGGCAGTAGCATATTCAGGCAGGGGTATTGTTATTCAAAACTTTTGTAATAAATGCCGAAAAATCAGAAAGGAAAATCAATCCCATGAGATTTGAGTGGAATGATTTCCCCTTATTTTCCTCTATGTCAGGAAAGTATTTTCGGAGTTTGTGCTTATCAAACAAAAAAACGTAATGACTTTTTTAAATTCTTAAATCCGCGAAATAAAACGAGGCCTTAGACCTTATGGGATTGATTTTTTCTTATGATTTTCTAGCAATTATTATAAAAAATTTTGACAACAATACCCCACCTAAATATGCTATTGCCAAATTTTTATAAGGCTGTTTTTATTTTAAAATATAAGGGTATTATTGAAATATTGATATATTTTTACTTTCCTTTCCTATAGTAACCAAACACTGGAAGGGAAATCAATTGTTATTTCTTGAATACTTTTCATACTTTACCAAACACAAAAAATGAAACTTGAAAAGAACTTTAGTTTTTCACCTCCATGAAAAAAACAAAAGAATTAATTTTTCTTCTGTGAACCAAGCGAGGCCTTATGTTAATTGTATTCCAACTTTTTTCCTTTTTTTTTTTAACGTAATAAGTAAATTTGCTAGAGAAAAAGTATGGAGTTTTACTAATTCCTTCATTTCCAAAGTAGCTATTAATTACTCCTACAATAAAATCTCTATCCAGTGATAATGTAATTGTATTCCTACTTTTTCCCTTTTTCTTAATGTAATAAGTAAATTTGCTGGAGAAAACAACCATGGAGTTTTACTAATTCCTTCATTTCCAAAGTATAGCTATTACTACTACAGTAAAATCTCTTTATAGTGATAATTTTTATCTAGTACTAAAAAAATAATCTGTCCCAACTTGGGTCAATAATATATATATACACATAACCTCTACATTGTAATATAATGCATATTTTTTTTTAATCTCGTCTTAAGGAATTTCGCCTATAGTAATAATATTACAATAAAATTTAAGATGAAGTAAGATATTTCTTTAAAGTTGTCTAGGACAGTGATTTGTTTTGAAGAGTTGCTACCACATCTTTGAGCTTGCGTTTAAATAGTAACTCCGTCAGCATGTACACTTTGTTGTTAAAGCCAAAATGTTTCTGGTTTCTTGGCGTGAAATTTTTGTACTATCATCCTTAGGATTATTTCCTCCTCCTTGCCTACTAGACCCCCAAGCGCACTTAATACGTGTGTACGCTCTCTTTTAATTGCACATGAATATATAAATTGAGATGAAAAGTTTATATGAATAAAAAGTTAGTCAAATGGTAATGTATTATTTTTTAACCCGAAGCTTGCAGGAGTAGAAAAATCACCAAAACTTAATGTGATAACCAAATTTGATGGGTTGTATTTCATAATAGTATGGATAACTCTATTCATGTTTAAAACAAAATAGATAACTCTATTAAGTTATAACCTCCCTATAGTAATAAAATTGGTTTGGTCCCAATATTATTAGTAGAGGTTTTACTGTACTAATATCCATATCATTGAGATTATCACCATTAAAATTTATTTAAGACCATTTATTCTCTTAAAAAGGAGAATCCGTTTTTTATTTAAAAGAAGGACATCCTTTAGAGGGATGCTCTAGCTATATATATTTTTGATACAAAAGGTAGGTAGGTTCGAGAGGACGGGAAATGGGGCTTGATCAAATAAGAGAGTAATCACTCTTTCAACCAATTGAGTTAAAATATGCCTAAAATATTCAATAAAGGGAGGAGAAGGCGGTTCAAACTTGAGTAACTTGTATGGAGTCACAAACCTTCAATTAGCTAGATAGATTGAAGCATGGATATATTATAAGTGAAATCAACCGATCAACTAGGACAAAATTCATACACATGGGATGCTAGTATAGTTGAAAAAGTGATGGATTTTCCCACCTCATACCCATGTTCGAGTTACAAAAACCCTGTTCCCTACTATGTGTATGATTTTGTAAGCGTTAACTTCAAGATGGTGCAATTGATAAATTTTGATTTTATAATTGTCCTAACACAAGATATATTTAAGTTACTTTGTATAAAGCTCCTTCTATAAAGTTTCGACCTCTTCAAAATTTTCTATTAAATAAAATTACAAATATAATGATTTTAAATATAAATATCTAACATAAAAATTGATATATTTAATGTGATCGTTATGTATTGGTTAAAAAATTCTTATCACAATTTATTATAACTAATAAGTAACTGACACAATGAAATACTAGTTTTTTATGTCCGGGTATGCTAAATGGCCAAATTTAGCATACCCAGTCCTCTAGCGGAGAAACTTGTATGTTAAATAGTTAGCTTGTATGGTATAGAACCACTAAACTTACCATATTCTCAATTTTTAGTCATACGGCTCTGCTTTATTCTTATGAACCATACGAGTGTGAGACACTCATATGAAAATTAAAAACAAAAAAAATACGGGGGTGGGAGCCTCGTATGGTAATTTCTTTATTTATTCCTCAATTAGTGTGCCAAGACAACCACCCATATGAGGGTAGTAGCCTCATATGGTGATTATTTTATTTTTATTTTTAAAAAAACCTATACAATTGACAAAGCCTCGTATAGGTATATTTTTTTAAAAAAGAAAAAATCCATACGAGTGTAGCACGCTTGTATTAGTATATTTTTGCCATTTTCACTATGTGAAGGTTTAAAACTTAGTAACCAATCAGTAATTTTGGCTTAATTTTTGCCATTTCCACTATGGATGCTCTTGTATCCATGTCTAAGTACTCAAAATTCATTTTTAGTCTTGGATACCCAAAAAAGAAATACTTACCTCTTAGTTTAGACATAAAATAACTTTTGATGGAAATACATATGAAGAAATGTGGTGTATCTATTAATAAATCAGGTCAGTCCTAATATGATATGACTCTCCTAACTTATGTTCTCACCTGGTGGCTTAGATTTAATTTGAGCGTTTGTCCTTTAATCTGATGGCTCATATTTATCTCTTAATTAATTTATCTCGTAACTAATTTCAATGGTGATAAACCAAAAAAGTATCTTTTAATTTGTTTGTGATAAATTTTAACTCTACTTTAATCTCTTTTCTACTTCTAAATCAAACATAAAATTCATACGTACTTTTGGATCTCACCATCTATATATATATAACGATATTAAAAAGTGGCAAACATTATATGTATTAAAAAAGTGGAATAGTCTAGATGTAACGTAATTGATTATTATAATTTTATCATAATGAATTGTATATAATTTTACGTAATGGGTATGTCAAATATTTTTATATAATTTAGACTACATTAAGTATAAATAAAAAGATGGATATAAGTTGTTTAAATTTTTGATATTCAATCACTATCTTAATTTTAAAATGGGAATGTGCACAATGCTCTATAGCATATTTTTAATTTTATCATAATGTAATTGATTATTAATTTTATGTGATATACAAACATTGATTATTAAATTTCACAATTTTTTTATACTAGTCCTCTTATTTAAAAAAAATAAAATAAAAATTCCAACATCATTTTAATAATTATTTTTCAAACTGCATTAGTTTATTCAAAATAACATTATTAATATAAATTTAATTTCATGTACAAAAATGTTCACTTGCTAGAAATTCTCTTACATTAAAATTCTTATCAGTTGAATCATATCAAAATTAATACATTCAAATAAAAATTGAATAACTTAAATTAAAATTAGAATATAGTTTTGATTTTGTTACTGAAATGACTTCTTTAATTATATTTTTCCGTACCTTTATTTGATCATTGGGCATTTATGAGTAGTTTTTACTATCAATATCAATTATTTATTAATATTTTAATATTTAGTTATATTAATTTCAATGGAAATTTCAATTGCTCAAAATTATTTATACTTTCTTAAAATTATTTATATTTTCTTATTATAAATGGAATTTTCTAAATATAGGAATTTTAATTTTTGTACCTCTTTATTTCTAAAAGACAAATAGAAAGGGCATCATGTCGTATATACATTTAAGTAATGATATTTTCAATATCAGTTTGTTTGAAAGAAAATATAATTAATTGTGAGAAAGGATACAAAAACAATAATAAATAAGTTAATGGTCGGTGATAAAGGCATATCTAATATTATATATATATATATATATTTTTTTTTTTCAAAATAGAGTAATAAAATTTTATTTTCTCCGAAAATTAATTTTAATTTTTAAATATTAAGTTAATCTAAGGGCGTGTTTGGTGCACCGGATAAGGAGGTAGGATATGATAGGGTAAATGTCGGATAGGATAAGAGTCGGAATTAGTTGAATAGAAATTATGTGATATAGGATAAGAAATGAATTAGTCGAATAAGGATTAAGCGGGATTGAATATGATAAGGATTAGTCGGATAAAGATTTAATAAACTTTGCATTTTATGGAATCTTGGATTACAAGTTTAGATATTATATAACATTACTCGCTTTTGTTTTAAAAATACATGTAATTTTAATTGTTGTGCACAAATTTTATTTTATTTTTTGCTAATGTGATTAGCTTATTTATAAATAAGTTTCGTAAAAAACTATTTCAGGAGAAAAGTTATATATTACATACAATATTTACGAATTAGGTATTAAGAACAGTTTCAAATTCTGATGTAAATTTTATTTTTTTATAAAATTAAAGTTTCTTATAAATTTCTTCATTTAATAAAAGAAAAATAAAAATACCATATTATACGAGAAATAAATTTTATTAGTTGAATTATTGTGAATTTTGGTGGTCAAAAATTTTCATTAATCAATTTGATTATCTAAATGGAATAAAGAAAAAGGCCCGAATAAATTAAAAATTTATTTTTATATTTACTTTGTTATCCAGCAACCACGAGATAAAATAATACCACTTATAAGGATGATATAGTTTTATCTGGTTATAATGGAATAAAAGTATAATTAATCCTGAGTGCAATCCCGTCCCGTACGTGTTGCATCAAACGCAGGAAAGGATCTCTTGCATCAAACATAAAATATGATTTGTTTATCTTATCCTTTCCGACAACAAATACCGGATATGATTAATTACTCCAATTATATCTCTAATTCCATGCGACAAACACACCCTAAATGTAAAACATATTAATTTAAACTTACGCAATTGTTCTCTTGGCATACAGCATACTCATCTCCTATATGTGATCATTAATTTTTGAATTTTAATTATCCAATAAGTACTAATGGACATATATAAATGGACCATGTCGGAATTAACGTTATTTATAACAAGGCAATAGTCGAGTTTACGGTTTTAACAAATTCGATATATCTAAAAATATGATTACATGAAACTAAATTTGATTAAAAATATATTTATTTATTTTAAAAAAAGTTAAAACATACCCTGTTTATTATACTATACGTATAAACCTCAACTCACTTTGCCCCTCCTCACATGTTTGTAATTTTATTATATCATAAAAGTATTTTAAAAAAATGTTATATTACAATAGAGTAGAGTCAAATGGACAAAATTCATGTGAACTCAAACTTAAACCATTTGAACTCATACTTTTCTTGATTATTAAAGAAAAAAGAAAGTTTGCCTATATTGGAATTTTAGTCGAAAACCATCAAATCAAATCATTTTTGATCCCTAATTATAATGGAAGTACAATTAGACATGCTTAATTTATTTTACCACTATTTGAATAATAGGCATAAAATTATATTTTTAAATTTAGAGTATACTAATCCTTTTTGAGAACAATGTTAAAATTAATTTGTTTGAGAAATGGCAAAGTTTGAATAAAAATTCTTAATATGAGATAAAAAAATATTAAAATTAGGAGTAGTTATAGATATAAAAAAGTAACAATAAATATGATTTTAGATAGTGTCATCAATTACATATAGGCACAATTAAATTGTGTCGTCGGCACGGGCATTAAATAGTGTATATATCTATCAAGAGCTAAAATTTTTGAAAAAAATAAAAAATGGGAAAAGAAAACTAAGCCATTTTGAATAGGGGTGTTTTCGGTTTCAATTAGGGTAGAAAGTAAGGTACCCTAAATTCAAACCAAATGCAAAAATTCGGTTTCAATTCGCTTCGATTTCAGTTTCTAAATATTTTATACCCAAACTCGAACCAAACTTCGGTTCGGTTTTTACATATATTTTTTTATTTAAATTTTCTAAATGAATTTAACATAATAATGGAATACTAATAGTAATGTAAGATTGATTGAAGTTTAAATTATAGTCAGATTTTCTAGAAATAAGAAACAAACATATATAAAACATGTTATTTATTTTATTTGTCAATTGATAAGAATAAAACACAATAAATAAAATGATGACTTACTTTACCATCATGTATATTATTAAAAAAAAATCTTAATATCATGTAGTTAATTCGATAATAAGGGCACACATTAATGATTTTTTTTAAGAGGATCATTACATGCAATTAATAAGAAACATATTTTTATAAAAGTCCATCTTTTTTATATCATAGCATACTTAAAATGTACTCCTAGAGTATATATTAACATGTTTTAATTTTTTGTACATAATTCGATTCGGTTTAATTTTGGACTAACTAGCCCCGAACCTAAACCAAACTATTTAGTTTTGGTTTTTTTCCGATTAGAAATTTTGCGAGTTGATTCGATCCGTTAAGTCAATTTTCAGATCGATCTTAACACCCATAATTTTAACGACGGACTAGGAAGAATGAAATATAGTACGTACATAGCATGGGCAGGCAGACCAAAGACACGTACATATTCTGGTGGTAGGGACATATAATTTGAAATGATAGAGGAAACATAAAAGATATAATAAAAATGGTTTCATAAATAGAAAACATGAAGAGTGGGGGATATGTAGGAGTGGGGTGTGCTGAGTTGTTTCCCAACTGGAAGGTAAGTGAGTAATCATTTTCCTACATTTTTCTAGGGGTTGGTTGTTAGGTAGGGTGGGGTGGGTTATAGATGAGTAGAAAATTTTTGCAAGTGAAAAATAGTCAGTTGTTAAACTTAACATTTTTGGAAAGAAATCTCTCATGCATGAGAATTTTTTTTAAATAGGATAGTTTTTAATTTTATTTGAGTGGATATAGTACTTTCTAATTTATTCGGTTAAAAGTGAGAACAATAAATATTTTTAAAACTAAAAACGTATGAAGAACTCACATTTTTTTTTTTAAAAAATTCAATGTAAAAATATGAGAATAAGTCACGTTTTTACACTTAAAAACATGATTTGGTCTCACGTTTTTACACTTAAAAATATGATTTAGTTTCACATTTTTATTTTATATAATTTAATTTGTTTGTTTTATTATTATTGAAGTATGATTTGTATTTTAATTTTTTTTTTCTTTTTATAGTTCTCATATGTTCTGCATTTTTTAAAATATTTGATTTTTTTTCTCTCTCATGTTGTTATTAATTTAATTATTTTTACACATATAGTTTCATTTGTGTAAAAATAAAAAAAATATAGAAATTTGAATTAAATATTCTTGAATGAAATTGTTCAATAGACAAAACCACTAATTTTATATAAACAAATTCATTAAACATTTTTCAATAATTAAAATTAAACAAAACCATAAAAAAATACATGAAGTATGTTTGGTGATTATATTTTGTTGTGTTTTTTTTTTTTAATTATATTGTGTCTTGTGTTTTGCGTGTAATTTTGTTGTCTTATGTTTTTGTTTTACTCTTCGTCTATTTTGAGTTCATTCGACAGATATAAATGATTCTTCTTGTGATGCATAGGAAGAATAAGTTTATGTTCATTTTAAATTCCAATTATATGTAATGGGCTTATCTGAATGTTTTATTTCTTCTTGTATTTTTATATGGTTTTGTTTAATTTTAAAATAAAATCTTTAACCCCATTCAACCAAATAAATTCAAAAGTATCATATCCACTCAAATAAAATTGAAAACTGTCATATTTAAAATAAAATCTCCTCATGCACTATATGCTTCTTTCTTTTTGGTTTTCCTTTTTGGTAATCGGAGTACTTAAATATCACAATCAACAATGCATTTCTCTATTTTTTTTATTTCACTTTGGGTAGTATAATTTTTTTTTTATCATTCACCTTTCAAATGTTTTCATTTTAGATAACCGTTAATTATATGTTTGAATTTTATAAACAGAATTAGTCCTTCTATATGGATATATCCTTTTTTTTTTGTGTGTGACAATTAAGACTGAAGTTATTAGCTTTTTTTTTTTTGTGGGTGGGGCGGGGGATCAAGTACTAGTCTCGTTACCTTTTGAATTATTTCTTTGTCGATCAGCTATAATTAAGATAATTCGGATTATTTGAACTGTTTTAATTTTTAATAATATATACTGTAAGTGCTTGTAAAATAATTAAGGATATATATTTACGGGTCCTTGTCATGATTTTAGGGTTGTATAATAAGACACCTAAGCTACCCATTTAACAACTTATTAAGAATGAGTCAAAGGAATCTGAGAATTGAAGGCTAATCAAGTCTCAATTACAAGCAACAAGGAACAAAACTTTTTGCATACTTGTCTAGTTGTCTTGTCATTTCCTTTACATAAATTTAATCAAGAATTTGGACCGACCTTAAATAAATCGAAACATGTTCACACGCTAATTGTAATTGGCATACGATGATATTATTCGAGGCTGAATCCCTTGACTTATGGACTGACTTAATAATAGTTCCAAATGATTGTATAGAGTGCTTTTTTTCCCCTAATAAATAAATTTAGTTAATGTACTTTAATCTGAAACATCATTTGAAGTATTAAATTAATTCGCATTTTTCTTCTTCTTTAATTGGAGATGAATCAGACTCGTGCACTTTGTAAGACATTATTTGAATTATTAAATAATTACCCTATTTTTTTACTCTTATTTAAATTCACCTATAAGCAAAAAGAGTTTGTAATTTAGAAATTATCTTAAATTCTACAAGCTGGCAAAACTTTAACTTAAAAACTGTAGCGAATGATCATGTAAGATTGCAATAGTACACCAATATTATATTTGGAAAGACTCAATGACCACGAACACAATCTTATTTAGAAATTGCAAATTAGTTATAAATAAATTAAAAAAATAAAATATAATAAAAAGTCATGTTCTTAAAGGATTTAAAACTGCCTAACTTTATACATCTAATTACTAACAAAGTTGGAAACTCACTACGGTTCAATTACAAAACTCCGTTTTCCTTCCCCTCATCTCATGATCAAATAAGAAATGCATCTATGTATTAATTGTATAAATTTTTTTTTGTTAAACCTTTTGGAGTCAAATATATAATTGTACTTAGGGTGGGTGGGTGCGGAGGCTGGGATTTCAATACATAACCTTTTTACATGAAAGAAATATTATTTTACCATTTGACTAAACACAATCATTTGTTATTAACGTATTTTAAAAGTCTATAAAATATTAAGTATAATATTACATACGCATCACAAACTCCCTTTTCTGTATACCTATATATTTACATAAATGCCCTTTATATAACTCTTCCTCATTTGTTCTTCGATGGGTTACTAGAATTTAATTATAGTAAGTATTGGTAGTTTGTTTATATTTTAAAAAATATATATGTATTTTTTAATTTGAAACATCGTAAAAAATTAATAATAAATTTTTAATCTGGTACACATAAATTATTATTTTTGCCAGTATTATTTCTTTGTTTTGCCTGTTCTTGATTCAGTCATCACTTGCTGTCATCATTATATATTTATGTACACGAGCAACAAATTAAATGCACAATAAAGCTCATTGTATTTATTCAGAAAAATTGTAGGGTACCACCACCCTTTGAATTTCTTTTTTTTGATAATGACATCCAATCCCTCTGCCCTACTACGTCCTAAAAGTATTTAACTAAAGCCGAAAATGTTTTAATTTTCTAATAGAATAAATGTGGCAATTCTAGTTAAATAAATGTTGCAAAGTGGGTAGGGGAGTGTAATTTCCCCGCATTTTGCTACAATTCGAACTATGGGATCTTGTTTCCTTTCGCTTTTCTTCCAGTAATCGAGCAACATATATATTTATATATTGATTGTATTAAAAATAAAATAAAAAGAATTAATGATATAAAATAAAGGAAACATGTACCGCACCCACTTTTTGGAAATTTCAAGAGCATCCACAACATTTTATCCTGCTTTATGTATTTTGCGGGTACCAATTATTTATATTATGAAAAGTTTTATTTATACGATGATAAGAAAAAAAGTCAAATTAAACTTTATTTTTTATCTAATCCATATAATAAACGAAATTTTAACCTTATAAATATTATAAGATAGAGTAATCTTACTTATCCTACAATTATATATTATTGCGGATGCTTTAAGGATTAAGCAAGAAAAGGTGAACATATATATGTGCTTTGATGAAAAAGGGGAAGGAGAGGGGGAGATTGGACTCAAGACCTAGTATGCGCAAGGAATTTACAATTGAAGTTAGATAAAATAAATAACCAATCAACGAACCACATGCGACATTCGTGATCTTGTATTATTATTATTTTCATTTTTTCCTTTTTTTGCTAGTGGAAGGATATATCATATATGCATATATAAGAACAATGCAACGTAACTAAAAAAATCCAAAAGTATAATTTAAAAGTAAGTAGAAATACATCTCAATCACTCATCAGTTTTTTTTCTGCTTCTAAATTTCAGTTAAATTTGTAACTCAAATTCATTTAAATTCCAACTTTTAGCGATTTTTTGAGCTCCACCGCAGTACTCTAGATAGAACTGATTGACTTAGAAAAATTGCAACCTTTTCAAATTTCAATTTCTCAAAATGGAACACAATAGTAAAAACAATTGTGCGAGAGTTGACATATTGCCTTACTTTTTCTCCTTTTTCATCATATAAAAGTATAAAACTATTTGAGCAGCGAGAAAGAAAATTTTCAAAAAAAATAAATACATATGGCAAACATTTACTCTTAAAAATAATTGCAATATATAAAATATCTAATTAAATTATTCATTTCATCTCCTAGCTAGCTTCTCATAAAAGAAGTAATTAATTTATTCAATCAATTTTCAACTTCGCTATGACCGGGAGCCATAGTATTTTCTATCATGATATTCCTGACCACTTAATCAATTTTAAATTATAATACCTAGTGTATTAATTATTAAATACTTAAAATTTATAATTATACATAGTATTCAAGGCTGGTCCTACGATTTGAAGGGCCATGTGCGGAAATTTAAAATGGGAACATTTTTAATTTAATAATGTAAATAATTATATCAAAAGAATTTATATCACTTTTTTTAAAGATTAAAAAATGTAACATCAAAAAAAAATATTTAATATAATAAACTCAAAAGAAAGATTAGAGAAAAAAAATTCTAAGAAAAAGAAAAAGAAATAATGGGTCTTCAACAATAGTTGGGGAGAGAGAGAGAGTGGGAAAGGCGTAAGGGGTCACTCAGTAGTAGATTAGTGTGAAATGTTATTACTATAATGGAAAAAAAATAGTCATAGAAATAAAAACTTGACTAATTTAGAACTTCACATCTTATATTAATTGCGCCAATTAACTTTAAATTTAGACCATTTCATTATCAACAAATAAAAATCGATGCTAAAACTTATACTTCTAATTTTATAAAAAATGTTGTTCGCTATTTAAATCTTAATCCATGTAAAATTGTCCACCTCTGCACAGCTTTAAGGTCCCCCTCAGAGCATGCACAGTGGGTAGGGTAAAATGATAAATTTACCCTACCCAAGCCCACAGCGGAAGAATTTGTAGAGTGGAATTTAAGCAGGTACGGTAGAGAATGAATAAATTTACCTTATGACTAAATTTTACTAATATGAGTGTGGTTCATTTATATGACCTTTTTTTTAACCCATACGAATGAGTTTCATTCATATGTATTTTTTTGTTATTTTTTTACCCTATTCACTGTGTTCCGCTCTAAAATTTAACTAAGTGAATGCTAAATTTATCCAACTCCGCTATAGATGCTCTCATAGTATTATACACATATTAAATGTATGAGGGGATTTTTTTTTGGGGGGGGGGGGGGGGGGGGGCAGAGAAAGGGGTTGTGGTGACAGGCCTTCTCTCCTTACATGACCATGTGGATCCCCACTACCACCCTTAAATAAATAAATAAACAAAAATAATAAAACCATAAAAACAATTAATAAAGATTCACCTTCTCTTTTTAATATCTAAGTATCTTATTGAATTCATAAAACAAACATTATACGCATGTCAATCAGTGCAACTAAGCTTTCGAAAAGAATTTATATATATTATTATTTTTTTGACAATCTATACATAATATATTAGACAAGACACTAACTTGTAAAGATTGGAATTAAAAAAGCGCGCACACACAGAAGAGATAACATTGTGCGTGTGATTTTTAAAGTGAGATTTGGTGTTCCTTAGGAAGACAATTAGAAGAAGTTTGGGCCTTTAAGATGGAATTCTTTTGCTTTTAGAAGAGACTTGTGATTGGGACTAAGTTGAGCTTTTAAGTGGGCCCACATAGAATAGGGTATTTACATACCCACCCCTCCTTTGATGAAAAATCACATGGGTAAGAGTAGTACAGATAATTTTGGTCTCTCTAATGGCTAACACCATTATTTGTGGGAGTGAGGGTTTTATGATGTGTGATCTTTGTCCTAGACTATGTGGTGCATGTTAGGAAAAGTTCTATATATGGCACCACAAATTCAAAATATGTTTCACAGTTTGGACTAGTTTAGGGCTTGTTTGGTAGCTCTCTTTTTTTTTTTTTCTAGATAAGTTTTTAAAAATGTGGTGTTTGGTTGAATGTTTTGAGTTAAAGTTGGTTTTTTGAAAAATGAATTTGGTTTTGTTTGATTTTTTTTCAAACAAAGAAAAAAATGCATAAAAAATTTCAAAAAATAGTCACAATGGATCTTATTTTATAGATCTCGATGAGTAGGTTTCAAATATATATTTTTTATTATTTTTGAATTTTTGGATTTAAAGTTATGGCGTTTTAAAAGTTTTTTTAGAGAGAGAAAGTAAAGTTAAAGTTTTTTTGGGAAGTGTAAAAGTAGAGATGTTTGTGAGTTGAGTTTTTAAAATTTGTAGAAAAAAAAATAAAAATTAGAGAGCTTTCTTCTCACCAAATTTTTGAAAAAATCTTTCAACTCACCCCCTAGGGGATTGAGTTTATTAAAGGTAATATCTTAGAACATTTAGGACGAATTTTGCCGTTACTTTTCACAAAAATCAATTGTTAGAATTCATTAGATTATGAGTGGAATTTACAAATTAATTCTAAGATAAATGTGAAAACTTACGACTATTTATTATTTATACATGTTTTTTTTCATTCTTATTTGTTTTTTTGAATAACTTTTATCAAAACAAATAAAATAATGGAAAATTTACTTATTTTAAAGTGAGAGACAAAATCATATTCTTCAATCTTCTTCCAATTAGTTTCGCTGCAGTGGGATAAAGAATTCAATTTCGCTGCATGGGATGAAAGAATAAGAGAAAAAGGGGATAAAGAATAAGAAAAGAATGGGTTTTATTACGTTCATAACAGCGGCAATCAAGAGAAAAAGTTATTTTATGTAAAAAATTTTAATGTAAAAATTTTAGGTGGGGTGAGAAGCTTTGTGTTATCATGGTAGATTTTTAAAATGATAGTGTTACGTATTTATTATTTATACGTTAAATGTAATAATTTTACTTTTCATAAATAGTTTCTACTAAATTAATAAATGGCTCTTTTGACCTTACCTCACTATATTTCTAATGTAAGTGAATTTAGAGTTACTTATGTTTTCATTATTATTAGGTTTTTTCTTTGTGTGCAGTATAATATCAAATACTACTTTTTTAAAACGGGGGATAGAATATAATTTTCCTAACGTAATCTTTTGACTTAAACTCTGATTTTGTGTAATTTTATGAGATTTCTCGCATGGAGATTTTTTTTTAATTAGCTATTATAAAAAAAACATGCCACAAATATGAATTCACATGTAAAATGGGGGAGGGAACAAAGTCAAAAAGTCTATTAATTAATAAAGACAGTATCTTCTATTCTTGATTTGAATTATCGCTCGATCTAATTAGATGTTAAAAATAGATTAGTGCTTGATTTTTATCGAATCCTAACTATTGCCATTCTGGTCATTTTGTCTATTTTCTTTCCAATTATATTTGTTAACAAATTAAATGGAAGTTCTGCATGGTCACTGGTATTTATCGAAGTACAAGGGCCTTATCTGTCATTTTATTTTATATATTAAAGAATAAAGGATCTGTTAGAAATTTCTCCTCGGATTAAAGGAGACTTTAATGCATGCCCCTCATTTATTATCGCTATTTAAATCTTAGCACACAAAATTTACGTTACTCCCTTAATTTTTTGTCCCAGATACTCCTTTTAATTTAAACAAGTCAATCGTTAGGCACCAAATTTCTCTCAGTTAATGACAAGAATGCCCCTCTTCTACAGATAATAGTTTGTGTTAATATTAACACCCATGAAGTACTCATCAAGCCCACTTTCATTTTCTATGAGCTTTATTAGCTCTCCCGTCTATAGTAAATATTAAACACATCCAAATATTTTAGTATGTATATAAAATTACCAACTTATTCTTCTCGCAACAAAAAATAATATAAAATAAATCTATGACCATTAGCATAAAAAAACGTTTAAATACCACTAAATTAAATGTCATTACATCTTTTTTAATGCATATAATTATTAAATATTTTATTACACACTCGTAGAATATCGCTAGACTAATATAAAACAAAAAACAGTCTCACTTAGAAATATTGATTTGGTTTTGTTTGTGTTCTTAGAGAGATATTGATGTTTCGGTCAGTGAGAAAATTACATAGAAAATGAAAGAGGAATAATAAACTTACCGATTATTTATGCCGGATTTATAGGTGAGTTGTATATTTTTTGAATGTATAGTTTATTAATGCACCCGATATAATTATCCTGTAAATGAAACCAGTTAAAACATCATTTTCCAAAATAAAAACGATTTTTTTCTTTCCAAGTGTGACTTTCTTCTCTAAAAAATACTGGTCTTTTGGTTGGTGAGAAATTCATGTGGAAGTTAATTGATTTTCCCTTTTGTTTTTCAGCTTTTTTAGGCTACTTATTTTACCAAAGCAATTACCTCTTTAGATAGAATATAATATTACTTTTAAAAATTGTACTATACATTTTTAAAGTTTTATATTGCTTTAAGAATAAGTATAATTATTTTGACAATATTATTCACTTTTTCCAAACTAAAATATAAAACATTCTCACCATTTAAAAAGGAAGAGAGGAACGAGTCGGAACTTTCAAGGTCGAGTCCCATAAAATACATAATCACTAGTGACCAGTAGTTTGCATTGTCAACAAATGATAATTAGTCAACTATATAAAAACTGACTTGAACATCCTTTAAAGATATACATTCAAACCAAGAAATAAATAATACTTAGACTAGCTAGCTAGGGACCATTGGAACCTTATATATCTATACTCTAGAAAATGATATTTAAGAGAGAGTGTGTTTAATGAGGCTAGGTAGCTAGCAAATTATTTCTTTGGGAAATAAGTTCGTGAAATATTGAACGTCAATAATTTGAGGAACGCCTTCGTCAAAAACAAGGGAATGGAACGCCTTCGTCCAAAAAGGGAAACATGAATTTATTGCACCACATGGCTATAATGTGAGAGCTTTTTGAAACTTTTCATAACAACTATGTGCCTTAACCCCTTATTGGTATCAACTGTCACCTCCTATCGGTCTAGACATTAAGTTGGATCCCAACCATTTAGTTAAACGAAAGAGGAAAAAGTTTCGATCAATAGAACACAAACATATTTTTTTCCGTCTTTAGTTAAGGGTGATATTATTAATAAAATAATTATTAAAACAACGCTTAATTTTTAAAATATATGATACAACTCTTAAATATAGTATTTTGTTAATGCAAAAAGATAATTATTTTTATAATATAAATAACTCGAATTAATAATTTCATTTAGTTTTTGCGTCTTTAAATAATAGTCCAACTTTATTTTCGAGAAATAATAAAAAATATGTTGTATCGACCAATCTTACGTTGAAATTAAGTTTATCTTTAAAAAAAAATGAATTCAATGAGACACACTCTCAGTTTGAAACACAGATAATAATATCCCAAATTGATAATAAAAAAAATCAATAAGCAACCAAAAAAAATTAAAAGATCCATAACGAGGAAAAGGGCATTATACTTGTAATTCATAACGGTTACCATTTAATATTTCAAATTTTCAAACCCCTATGAGAAAATTAAGGAAAAAGAGGTTTAATTCAATTGATTTAGGCAAATATATATTTGGTTCGATCAAATTAAATATATTTTTTTTGAGAACAGTCGAAGATAATAGTTATGCTAGCTTTTACTATGTTGTGCGACAAATGACGCAAAACAATTAGCAAAAGATTCAAACCAATTAAGTATTTCAGTTAATTATTTCTGTGATATATCTCATTAAATATATATATATATAGGAGTTCTAAATCTCCCAATTAACAATAAATAATAAAAACCAAACTCAGAACTTCTCTAGATAAAATTCAAACTTAAAATTTCTCATAAATTTGAGTAAGAATCTCGCAACTAGACTGACTGACTTAATTTTATTTTCTTTTATGTAAAGCGAAAGTAACTCAATCTCCAAAAAGTATAAATACGTTCAACACATGAATAACATAATATAATCCAATTTGTACTTTAGGTGTCAAAGTTTATACCAAAATAGACTTTGACGTCCAAAGTTTTTGGAAATTGAGATTTGGCCTCCATTTCCATCAATATCGTCACTTTCCTTCCTTTGACCGTTAGGTTAATCCAAAAAATAAGAGGAAAATACTCAAAATATCATTAGTACTCTCAAAACCAACAAATCCCTCGTAAATTATAATGACATACAGACGCTCACACATTTAGACCATCTGCATTAGTATTGTAAAAAAATAAATTTATTTATTTTGGAGGTGCAACAATGAAACTATATTCTTAAAAAGAGAAGAAAAATGATAAATATAAAACTAAATCTGGTATCAAACAAACATTCACCATAACCGATATATATTGTATCAGCACAATGTGCATCAGCTTTAATTTAATTTTTTTAAATATCATAGTCGACCCAATCAAAAATTAATAATAGATTGTCTAAAACATATTTGTTTATGTTAAAAATAAATTTAAGACTTACTTTGAAATGAGTGGCCTAAAATTTTGACATATGTCCAATTTAAAATATTTTAATGTAAAAAAATATATTTTACGTGAGCATTATAAATTAATTTTTGTTTAAAAATAAATTATGTCATAAAGACTGATATTTTTAAGGCATCCAAAAATTTGTGTATGCTTACATATATATGAGGGTGTGTATGTGATTATACATTTATGAGTTGGGTTTTTAAAATATGGTGTTTGGTAGAATTTAGAAGTACGTTAAAAAGTGGATTTGATTTTTTTTTCTAATTTTTTTTCAACCAACTAAAAATCTCATAAATAAATTTCAAAAAATAGTTACAATGGATCTTATTTTATAGATCTCGATGATTATGTTTTAAATATATATTTTTTATTTAATTTTAATTTTTGAATTTAAAATTATGGTGTTTTAAAAGTTTTTTTAAAAAGAGAAAGTAAAGTGAAATAAATTTTAGAAAGTGTAAAAGTAGAGTTGATTTTGAGTTGAGTTTTAAAATTTGGAAGGAAAAAAAAAACATGGACCAAACAGGCCCTTATTGATTTTATAGCGGTGAGGGTATTTTGGGTATATTACCCTCTTATCTAGTTGACCAAATGGTCAAAGGAAGGAAATCGAGGATTTTGACGGAAATGAGTACCAAAGCCTATTTTTTAAAACTTTAGGAGCCAAAGTTAGTTTTAGCATAAATTTTAGGAGACCCAAACTAATAATTTCACAGAGATGGTACAATTGGCATTGCTTTGAAGTTTGAACTGAAAAAATAAAAAAAACTTTTTGTGATTGTCCTTCGTTGCTTTGAACACACAACTTCGCACATTGGTCAAAAAAGAGGTTATAGGTAAGCTAGAGTTGGATGCCATCACAAAGCGTAGGAATGACACAAGTGAGTGAAAAGATTGAGGTTGAGATTGTCCTTTGGGTGACTTAAAAGGTCTCTCCAATTACATAATTATCCCAATTTCTAATTCACGTACATATTTTGTAAAATCTACCTTTAAGTCTATTAGAGCATGCACATGATAAATGGTTAAATTTATCCTATCTCACATTACAGCAGTTGAATTTAGACGCATAAAATTTGGTTGGTAGAATAAAGAATGAATGAATTTATCATTATTTTAAATTTTACCTTATACAAATGTTAGTCACTCGTATGAACTATGTAAGTAAACCTTACTCGTATTGACTGAAAAAAATATTCCATACGAATAAACTTCACTCATATCGATTGAAAAAAATACCCATACGAATAAGTCTTACTCGTATGAGAATTTCTCTTTTTTTTAAAAAATAAAAAATAAAATAAAATACCTCATACGAGTAAATCTCACTTGTATGGGAATTTCCTTTTTCTTTTTTTTTTTTAAAAAAGCAAAACCCCATACGATTAAGCCTCACTCGTATGTGGATTTTCTCTTTTCCGCTACCCTTTCCGCTGTGGCCTGAGATGGAAGTTAGTAAATCAAAAGGTAAATTTTTCTTAAATTTTAGTCTACCCATTGTGGATGCTCTAATATAAGAGTAATGTTACACTAATTTATAAATTTTATCACTTATTTTATCAGATATATTAAATGAGTTATACTTTCACAAAATATAATAAATGTACAACTCATTTAATACACCCGGTAAAATAAGTGTTAAAATTTGTAAATAAGAATATCATTTTTCATTATATAAAGTTTGAAGGTGCTTTAATATATAATTATGAAGTTTTATTAAGTTTTCAATTCTTCGATTTTATTTTGCGGGCTTTTATTTTATTATTATTTTTTTTATATAAAGTTAGCAACATATTTTGAACTTTTATTAAAAAGTATTTTGGCTCTCCACCATTGCGCTATGTATTAACATTTTAACTATTTGACTTTAAATTAATTATATTTGAATAGCAGACGCATTATGTGTGTAAAAAATTATAACTTATCAAAAATGTATAAAAAAAAATATTTGAAAAAATGGACGATAGTAATTTGATTAGATAGTTACATCCTGTTTATGCAAGCTTACATATATAACTGAGAAGAATTCGTCTCACGCACCTCAAACAATTGCAACCCATTCGTTTTAAGAGCTAGTCCATGCAACGGGTTTTTTTTTTTTTTTTTTAAATTAAGGGAGGTCTAAGTCTTTCCCTTAATCCTACAAATAAAGAAAAACCCTCCCCTCCCACCCCATGAGTCGAACCCTTGACCTCAAGGCAAGGGTGGAAGTTGCCTACAACTGGGTCAACCCCTCTCGTCTAGTCCATGCAACGATTAGTTAATGACTTTTTTGTGCTTTATGAAAGTTGATATGTCAAGCAATAAAATAAAATAACGTAGAAAAACGGGGAATGTAGAGAGAGAATTGGGAATTATTTGTGAAATTTTAGTTCAAAAATTTTTATTTTTATTTTTTTTAATATATGTATTAAATATGTAATATTCATATAATTAATGTTGAGAAGTAATATTTGTACGTAGTGCCATTACTAATCATATAATTATACTTTTCTGCATCACATGGAAGAATACTATTAAAAGCTATTATTAATCGGTAGATACACTAACCTTTTTATTTTAATACTTTTATATTTAGGCAAAAATTGCAGATGGACAAAACAAAAAAGTTGTGAAAGACCCACACAAACAACAAAAGAAAAATAATAGGGTATATAAATCATGAGTTGTAGTGACTCACATCCATATCAACACTGTAAAAAATATCTTTGGCATAATTATAAGTGAATTTAATGAACTGAAAATAATTTAAATTAAATATTGTGCAAGATACATTATAAGAATTTATTCTAAGAAATAGTAAAATCAGAATATGCATTAAACAATATACAGATATTTATACAAATATTTATTTAATTTTATTCATAATATTTTTAATATGTTACTTTAAAATACATGTTGACATTTTTAATAAAAATGTTATGAGATCAATGTATAAGCGTTAAAAATAAAACTACACCTTCGAGTTATGGTGGTCCAAGTTGGTCAACAAGTCATAGTAATAATAAACTTAAAGAATCATCATTACACAGTCAATGCCATTGAAAACCCCTCCCAGTACCACTCATATTCCCCACTTAATTAGCGTACAAATATATTTAGAATAAATACCAAAGGAGTCTGAAAATTGTCCTAAAATTTATAATGGTGACATTATTATTTATAATTTTATATCAATAAAATGATGTATAATTTTAAAATTATATGATATAATTTCTTAAAATAATATTATATTTTTATAAATAAAATATTATTTTAGTAATATAACTACCATGATCTAAATATTTAATTTAAACTATATATTAACTGAATATGGGAAAGAAAAATTGATAAATGATCGAGATTCATTCAACTAAATTTTGAGATTTTTGTTAGAATCATTGCTCATAATAGTATTTTGATTATTTATATCAAAATGATTACTGTACTATTTAAATATTGAAGATTAAGATTTAAGCTTAAGTGATTTGTGCATGGTTATAGTTTTCGTGTTCGGATTTGAAATTCAACTTTGCTCACTTCTCCATCGTGGAATCATTTGGTTTTATCCATCACTTGCATAATAAAAATATTGATGATTTTTGTTTACATATTTCAATTAATTTTAAACATATTATTTGGGCTATTAGACTATTTATCAATGATTGAGTATATATAAAAAGAATTAGGATCCAATCCATCAATTTAAAAAGTTTTAAGACATGTTTCACAAATTTTATTTGTTGATATTGTGACTAGTATTTTTCAGATTCACACATAATAATAAATAGGTAATACATCTATATAATTACTAAAGATGTTATTAATCACTATGTGTGTGTCATAAAAAATGCTAAACACAAAAAAAATTCATAAAACATCAATCTACAAACACATTTGGCATTTTGGTTAAAGCGGTATAAGTAGGGGTGGAACTTGGATCATTACATTGTTAGTGCTAAGTATTTTTCCTAGGTGGTGGTTGCTGTTGGTGGTGGTTTTTATTTTATTTTATTTTTTAATTTTCGTTGTTGTTGTTGTTGTTGTTGTTGTTGTTGTTGTTGTTGTTGTTGTTGTTGTTGTTGTTGTTGTGTTTAATATTTCTCACATGCATGTATCATTACTCTTTGTGATAATTCAAGCTTTATAATAATTTTAGAGGGAGTCAAGATCGATACTCAAAGAAATGAAGTAGACAATATACTACATTAGTTAATAAGGGTGTCATCTTGCCAATAAAAATAAATATGAAAATGGAGAACGTTTTATCTTCCAAAGTTTGTTTCAATGGCGTAATCAAAATTAAGTACAATCCTACCATTAGTTATTGTCAACTGGTAGCTCAAATTTAATTTGAATTTTTATGTTTTAATTTGACGGCTCATATATAACATTCATTTATCTTTTCAACTGATGGCTTAGATTTAATTTTAGCCTTTAATGTTTTAATCCGATGGCTCATATTTATCTCTTAATTAATTTATCTCCTAACCAATTTCACTAGTGATAAAACACAAACAAAATATTTATTAAACATGCATTTATCTCTTAATACGTACTTTTAGATCTCTCCATCTGCGTTTAAATTCGTTTATATTTCTCCATATGAATACAATTTATTTATGTAACATGTAAAAACCTATTTATAATAAATTTTTTTTCTCTATTGATATTTATTAAACAATAGTTGATGTAATATTGTATAATGATTATAAAATGGGTACGTGTATAGTCTATATATATATAGCATTATTAAAAAGTGGCAAACATTATATGTAGCAATATTAAAAAATTGAAATAGTTTATATGTAAGGTAATTGATTATTATAATTTTATCATAATGAATTGTATATAATTTTACGTAATGGACATGTCTAATATTTTTACGTAATTTAGACCACTGGAAGTATAACTAAAAATATGGGTATGTGTTGTTCATATTTTTGATATTCAAACACTGCCTTAATTTTAAAATGGGTATGTGTACAACGATTTATAGCATATTTTTAATCTTTTCTTAGTGTAATTGATTATTAATTTTACGTGATATAAAAACACTGATTATTAAATTTCTCAATTTTTTATACTAATCTTCTTATTAAAAAAATTAAAATTCTAACATCATTTTAATAATTATTTTTCAAATTGCATAAGTTTATTCAAAATAACATTATTAATATAAATTTAATTTCATGTACACAAATGTTCACTTGCCGAAAATTCTCTTACATTAAAATTCTTATCACTTGAATCATACCAAAAATAATAAATTCAAATAAAAATTGAATAGCTTAAATTAAAATTAAAATCCAGTTTTGATTTTTTTACTGAATTGACTTCTTTAATTATATTTTTTCGTATCTTTATTTGATTATTAGGTATGTATGAGTAGTTTTTACTATCAATATCAATTATTTATTAATATTTTAATATTTAGTTATGTTAAATTCAATGAAAGTTTCTATTTCTCAAAATTATTTATAATTTCTTAAAATTATTTATATTTTTCTTATTATAAATGGTAGAAATTAATTTTCTAAACGTAGGAATTTTAATTTTTAACACCTCTTTATTTCTAAAAGACAAATAGAAAAGGTATCATGTCCTATATACATTTAAGTAATGATAGTCGAGTTTTCAATTTTACCAAATTTAAACTCGATATATCTAAAAATATGATTATATGAAATTAAAATTGACAAAAAGTATATTTATTTTTAAAAAATAAATTAAAACATACCTTGTTTACTATATTATAGGTATAAAGATCAACTCACTTTTTCACTCATCACAGAGGCAAAGCTACAAAGGGGTGGGGTGCAGGTGCCCCCCGGTTGGCTTTGATATTTTTTTACTATATAGTGGATATTTTTTGAAAATATATATGTATATAAAGGCTTATGTGTAGAAAAATAAACTTGATGTAACTGTAAGGGGCAAAACTTTAAGACTCATTTGAAAATTTTTAAATTTCACAAATTAAATAAAGCAAATCCCTGTCCCCACAATTTTATTATCACTACCATATAGCTGCTTGCCTGCTTCTCTATTTTTCATCTCGCTCACTCGCTTCTCTTTATTTCACTCATACAAATATACAACCATGCTACCACAACCATATCACTCCACCGCTCAACCTCCACGACCACGCGTGTGACCCATTATATTTTTAGGTATATTTTTTGGATATACTTTTCAAATTTATGGATTATTTTATTCCTTCATTAATTACATAATATTAGTTTTGTTTTTTTTATTAATTTCCTAATATCAAGTGCATTTCTTGAACATTTGATTAATTGTTGAATATTTGGTGATTTATCTTTAAACCCCTAATTGTTGAATTTTATTTATATTATTGATTAATTGCATAATTATTAATTATCTAATATTAAGAGTATTTATTGAACTATTGATTAATTGTTGAATAGTTGGTGATTTAGGTTTAAACAGATAATTGTTGAATTTTATTTATATTGTTGATTAATTGCATAGTTATTAATTACATAATATTAAGTATATTTTTTGAACTATTGATTAATTAATTAATATTTAGTGATTTAGGTCTAAATTTGTAATTGTTGAATATTAGTTATTTACTTATTGTTATTTACTAATTTATTTTGTTTTAATGAAAACAGTATTAATGGATAAATTTTATATAGTATTAAAATTTTATGACTTTAAATATGATTTAGTGTGCTTTAAATTTTGCCCCTGGTTGACTCAATTCCTGTATTCTCCATTGCCTCCTTGCATGTTATAATTATATTGTATCACAAAGGTATTTAAAGAAAAATGCACAAAATTTATGTGAACTCGAATTTAAAATATTTGAACTCAAACTTTTCTTGATCTTAAAAAAAATGAGATAGTTCACTTTATGTTGATATTTGCTTAGTCGAAATCATGCCATTTTCGATCCCCAATTGTAACGGAAGTGCATTTAGACAAACTTAATTTATTTTACCACTATTTGAATAATAGGCATACAATCATATTTTTAAATTTTGGTTATGATTAAAAATTAAAATTAATGCCGTAGTGAAAAATTTAATTCTTCTTACTCTCAAATTTAGATTATACTAATACTTTTTGAGAACAACGTTAAAATTAATTTATTTGAAAAATAGCAAAGATGGAATAAGAATTCCTAATATGAGATAAAAAATATTAAAATTACGAGTAATTATAGATATAAAAAAAGTAATAATAAATATGATTTTAGGTAGTGTCATTAATTACATATAGGCATAATCAAATCGTGCCGTAAGCACGGGCATTAGCTAGTGTAAATATATTTAAAGACGTAGTTCGTACATGGTATTAAAAATCTTATTAATGGTCAAGTTCTAAAAAAAACATTTCTAATAGCGTTGTCAATAAAATTGATATTGATATTATTCATCATTTTTAGTGAAAAATAATAAAAAAATGAATATTGTTTGATAGACCTTAGCGAATATTTTTCAACACTATATTTTTTTTAAAAAATAAAAAATAAAAAGTTAAAATATTTTAAAGTTTTTAAAAAATATTTAAAATAAAAATAAAAATAATGACTTGATATCTAGATTGTCTAAGAGACTCTTTAGATGTAAAGGATTAGAGTATCTCCAATGCAACCATTAATTGAGAAAAATTGAGATGCCATATAAGATGGATAGAAATTTTTTTAAAAAGATGTTTTCCAATGCAACTATCAAGAATAACCATCAAGCTTATGTGGCAAAAATGAGGCATTGTGAGAGCATCTCCAATGCCAAAATAGATTTGACACTTTTTAACTATGGATATATAAGCATGTCTTTCCTATGTAGCATAAAAATGTCTCTTGATGGATAAGTCTTATAAAAACATCTTTAATAGAAGTGCCTAAGAGAATGTCTATTAATAAATTCATAAAAAAATAAATTAATAATTTTATATGTAAAATGAGTCTTGTTTGAAAGGTCTTGATTTATACTTTTTTAATATATAATTTTTATTAATAAATAAATTATAAAATTACAATTAAAATATTTGAAAGCTTAAAAAGGAAAACTATATAGACAAAAATGATGATGTGGTATTAAGACATTGTCTAGGAGACCCACTAAAAGTAAATGGCCATCCTTATAATGTCTATTTTCATTTTTGCCACATCATATTCATGGTTATTATAGATGATTGCATTGGAGTGCATTTTTTTTATCTTATTGTCCATCAATTCTATGTGTCATTTTATTTTCACCCAATTCATGATTGCATTTGAGATGCTCTGAAGGTAACCTTCTACTTTTAGAGAGTGTCTTAAATGTCACATCATCATTTATATCTACCTATTTTTATTTTATAAGTTTTTAAATATTTTAACTTTTATTTTTAAAAAAATATATTTTTGAAAAGTATGAATCAAGATCGATCAAACAAAATTCATATTACAAATAGAATTATTAATTTTATTTTCATAAATTTCCTAATTGAAAATCTTTCGAATAGTTGGAGTGGAAACAGTTTTTGTAAAACTTGTTCATAAGTAATTCTTTTTGTGCCACATAAAAAATAAAAAATTATGTTTACATGCCTCTGTTTTGAAGCTCTTCAACATATTTTTATATTGGAGATGCTCTTACCATCGCAATATCTTTACTTATTTTTGCTACGTTAGCTTCAAACTTATTATTTATGTTTGCCTTTTTTTTTTAAAATCATTATCTATATTATTGTATTTTTCTCTTATTCATAAATTGGAGATGCCCTAATCAATCGATAGTAAGCAGTATAAAAGAATAAAAACAAAATTAAACTTATTTGAAATTTATCACATTTCTCTCTCTCTTTCTATAGTCGTGTACTCTCTCACTAAATCGCCACAATCTCTCACTTTCAGAGCTCTCACACAGAAAGGTCTCTCTCCATTCTTCTTTCAACCCACAAAACCAACCCTAATATTTATGTACTTGAATTTAATTTTGTGTTTTGTTGCAGTAATTCGTCAATGAGGATTTGACTTGATCGGATATTGAGTCGGTGGATCGGAACAATGCGAGTAAAGGAAATGCATCCGCTGTGTTGTATATCGCTTGAGAGTGCGGGGATCGGGGACCAGTCGCCGGAGGTGGTGACGCTGTTGAGGACCGGTTCGGCGAGGCCGGCGGAGATCCTTCCTGGTGGATCTGATGGCAATGCCGGTGGAAGTACGTCGGCGGGATCTGACGCCAGTTTCGCCGGAGTTCTCTACAAGTGGACGAATTACGGCAAAGGATGGAGATCCAGGTGGTTCGTTTTGCGGAACGGCGTTCTGTCGTACTCCAAGGTTTTCCGGCCTGCCGGAGACGACGACGTCAGGCTCATCGGCGACATCTCCGGCCGACTCTGTCGCCTGGACAGTTCGAGGAAGCACCAGAAGAAAGGCGGCATCGTTCATCTCAAGGTAATTTAATTAGGAGTTTGTTTGTATGTTTGTTTTAAAGAGAGAAAGTGTGTATGTTTTAGAGAGAGAGAAAAGAGAGAGAAATTATACTATGCGAGATCCTTGTGAATTATTTATTTATTTATTTTTTTCAATCGGAAATTAAAAGTAGTTTTGTAGTTGTTGTTTTGCTTTTGGCGGTAGTGGAACAAAAACTTTCCGGTATTGGCAAGCGCAGTGAATCAACAAAATTACTCCGATTTGTTACCATTTCCTGCTTTTCTCTCTGCCACAAAATAGTTTAGATATCTGAGTTCCACCTTGCAAATCCAATTAACCGCTGGGTTTCTCCATCTCTGATTCCCCTCTCTCTCTACATATATATATATATATATATATATCTATCTCTCACTTGGAGCGCTTTTTATTTATTTATTTATTTTAACTCGTTGTTAGTCTATAGTGGGTCACATCAGCAGGTGAGGTTGAGGTGGGAGTTGGGGCCACGATAATAGGGGGCCTAGGTTTTGTAGGGCATTTGGCTTTGGTCACATCGTGGTTTGTCGTCAGATTTCTGATTATCATGTTACTCTGAACTCTGGTAATCATCATCTTACACCTTCGTTTTTCTTCCCTAAATTTCCTCCCCCCCTCTCTCTCTCCTTCACGCTCCACTTTCCGATCTCGTGCTTGCTTCAGCCCCCCCCTGCCAGTCTCACCACTAATACCTTATTTCTCGTAAAAATAGCAACACAATGCGCTGTCACACTGCTCATCTGCATATATATGTATATATACACACAGTAAGTGATTCTCATGTAGTCTATTTCAAAGAAGCTATCATCGATTCTTTGTAAAACCGTTACTAATTCTTTATGTTCTTTGTATATTTTTAAGATTCTTAAATTATTACTCCTTACTGTAGTGGATCTATATTGCGAGAACAATTGTCTGTTTTGCAGACTACATTGAGAAGTTGATAGTGTGTTTTTAATGTTATATATTGCTTTAGCAAAAATCATAATTGCCTAATTATTAAAAAATGTTTTAATCCTCAACAGTACATATTTTATATTATATATATATATATATATTTATTTTTAAAAAAACCCATATCCCCTTTACCCCTTATTAAATAGAAGATAGATAACTGCTTGTTTTGACATTGTTATTATTTTTACATCTTGGGACCAGGCGCTGAGTGGAAAATGGGAATGGGTTTAATTTTGAACCCCTGGTGGTGTTGCCAGTTGCCACTCCAATTCTATGGGCTATTAATTTCTCTTTTAAGAAATGCTAGGGATACTTTATTTTTTTTATAATAGTTGTATATATAATTTTTACAAGTTGGTGTGTCATCTTTTAAATGAAGGTTGTATAAAAATTAAGCATGAAAAATGGTAAAAAAAAAACAATGTATTTTTGTGAGGAGTTGGAAATAAATTGAGGGATGTGCTCTTGTTTTTCTGCTTCTTCCATGGAAATTTTTTCTTTGAGTGATTGTGAAGAAATATTTTCGATAAAACATAAAATAGGATGTAGGACACAAACTCAAAAAAATAAAAATGACGATGAAATGGAGAACATCTCATTATATCCTAAACTTATTTTATATATTCTTGCTCAATTAACTATTTTTCCTATAATTTTTTTATATTATTGTCAAATGGATGCTATACTCTTGTATCAAAAAAAAATGTATATGCTATCCTCTTGCATTTAGTTAATAGAAATTAAACTGAAACATGTGCAGATCTCATCATTTCGAGAGAGTAGGTCCGACAATAAGAGGTTTTATATATTTACTGCTACAAAGACTCTTCACCTGAGGACTAATTCCAATAAAGAAAGGGTGGCTTGGATCAATGCTTTGGTCTCTAGTAGAAGTCTTTTTCCGCTAAGACCATTGAATGACGATCTCTCCCTTGTGCCGGCTGATTTGTCCTTGTCCACTGAAAGGCTTAAAAATCGATTGCTTGAAGAGGGGATCAGTGAGATACTTGTGAAGGATTGTGAGCAGATAATGCTAAAAGAGTTCTCGGAAATACATGGACAGTTAAAAGTTCTTTGTGAAGAGCGTTCCAATTTGCTTGACACATTAAGGCAGTTAGAGGTAACTTTTTGTTTAATAGTTAGAGTAATTAATTTTATTAACCATAAACGGTAAAAAATATATTGTAATAACATTCAACAATGGTGGTGCATGGGCCCCTCTTGGCGGGGTTATCAAGTCTACATGCCATTGTTACATTTTGAGGATGCATTACATTTTATTTGCTATTTTTCGGTTCTCTTTAGTTGCATGAATTGCCTAATTTATGCATTACTTCATTCGAAATTTTAAATGGAAAATAATTCATGGATTAAATAATTTAAAATGGCTTAAATTGTAAATCACAGGACAACTGACAACCGAATATTAATATTAATATTAATATTATTTATTATTATTTGTTATTTATTTTTATAGGCCATAGATGGGAGTTGGATGGTACAAAATTTTCCCTTAATTTCCAAGAGGTTTATACTATTACACTTCCTTGCCTTTGCTTTGACAAATAAAGGCTTGAAGTTGGATAGAACTAATTATTTCTTAAAGTTAATTAAGGAGGTCACCTTGAATCCATTTTTTTGGAAAATATTGTTTAGCACTAGTATTTTTCCTTTTTCTCAAAGGGCGGCTCCACCTTTGATTGTTCGAATCTTGTTTTCTAGTAAATTATACTAAGGCCATCTCCAATAGCTTTTTTCTGCAAGTTCATTTCTATCTTATGTGTCATGGACTCATGGGTACTTTTAGGATATTTCTATGTCTATTTGACAATATAATTGTGTTGATAGAAAAGTCTAAAATAAAGTTTATCCAACATTGCCATCTTTGTCTTACTTTTCTATTGTACTTGGCATAGTATTATAAAAAATGTAATTTATTTGACTGGGTATTGTGTTGTGGGCTTTATGTAATTGTTTCAATGTAGAATAGAAAATTTCTAATGATCATTTCTACTAGTAGAAATGGTGATATGAATTTTCCATATAACTGAATTACCATGTCACGTGGAAATGTCTATCGAAACTCCCATTGGAAAGTGTTTTTACTGTTTTGCATTCCTATTATAGAAATTTGTATTGGTAGAAATGACCACTGGAGATGTGGTTGGGGTAGCCATGTAGGCAAGACAATATTTTGTCACGTTGTGTTGAGATTAGTATAGTCCTGTAAGATAATGTAGCATCACTTCTTTCCCTTTGGAGGCTGGATCCTCGCTCAAAGCCTGGAGTCTCGATCTATTTAGTGTTCCTCTTGTCCTTGGGATGCATTGTACTTGAACAAACATTCAATTTTGCTGTCCATATTAGTAGCCCCTTATATATATTGTTTTTCTTCCCGCTCATTGAACTCAAGACCTTCACTGACCCTTCTTATAAACTAGGCGTCATCATTGCATTTGGTGCATATTGGTTTTATGCGGAACTGCTTAGTTCATGGTATTGAAGTTGTCAGGCTGTCTAAATAGCAGTTCAACTACCTAGCAAATTTTTTTGTATTTGAAATTTTTTCTTTAAAATTAAATATTTTGCTAAAATAAAGGAGCGGGAATATCTTAATATTGAGCAGACATTCATTGGAAGTGTAGGTAGAAGCAGAAAATCTATTAAGTCCTTAAAAAGACGATTTATTTTGGGTGCTTGTAAAAAAAAAAATTTTTGCTAATTGTTTGGGTGCTTGAGTTGCACCTTCATTTGTATTATATAATTCATATTTGTTTCAGCTTTCAAGATATGTTTGCAAATCAACGTTAAGCTTGCATGTGCAGGCCGCCAACACAGAAGCTGAAGCGTCTGGAGTCCAAGATGGTGAATATCAATTGACAAAGCATGAATATTCAAATCTAGGACGTGGAAAATATAGTGGTATGCAATGACATCTATATGTATATTATAATTTCTGTACACTGTAAAAATTGACAATAGTTTGTGTTACAACCATGGCATATTGGGTGTGAAATAAAACATGAGGTGGCGTATTGGGTATTAACGTAAACATGAGGCGTTAGTCATAAATGTTTTATTTAGTGTTATTTTAGTATGTCTTGGCAGTTATATGTCTGTATATATTTATCATGCTATTCTTGTTTTCTGATATTCAAAAGTATCTCGATAAGTCGTATGCACATGGGTAGGTTGGCTAACCACATTTTTTATTTTGTTAGGAGATTGTTTCCAGGCCTTTATGTGCTGCGTTTAATAAGTTCATATAGATATTATTGCTTATTCTGCTCTTGGATTCTACTATTCAAGCCTCAACCAACCACCAACCCCAATAGCCTTATTAACTGTCTGCAGACTCTCTACTGTCGGTCTTTTATTGTTTTTATTCGTGGTTCCAATTATTCCCACGTAATACACCACCTACAAACCCTTAAATATTCCCCAGTCTTTCAGCATTCTTAGAACTCTTCTATCTGTCTCACATACTATTACAAGCACACACTACATATTGTTCAGCTAGGATATTGTTCCATAAAATTGGGTTCAGCTACTTGATTCTTATTTTGTCATTCAGCTTTTTAGGCCATGCCCATGATAAATTACGTGATAAGCTATCTTTCCTCGATCAATCCCCAATAACGTAACTAACATTTATCAGAGAGTAACCATTTCTGGAACATTAAACGCCCCAAATATGGTTATATCCCTATTTAAGGCATTTTCCAGCAGTTGGTGCCAAGAGTTCATATTTAATTATAACAATTGCCAAATACCTATTGAAAAGCAGACAAAGACTTCGGAGTGCTTTTACATGTAATATATTGACAACAGTCGTTCGCGTAGTAATTTATTTTTTTCAATTCGATCCATATCGGAAACTTTTTGTTGTTCCTTGGTAATACAGAATGCAGCACAACAGAATCATCTGATGATGTTGAGAAACACGAGCTTGGGGAAGTGTCTGATGAAGAGGAAACCTACTTTTTTGACACAGCAGAGTGCTTTTCTGAATCAACTAATAGTTGTGGGTCTGTAACTTCAAGTCACATGGACAAACGTTTGGGACTGGAATGTCAAATGGGTTACTCACAAATTGAAAGGAGAAAGAAGCTTCCAGATCCAATTGAGAAAGAGAAAGGGGTCAGTCTCTGGTCTATGATCAAAGACAACGTTGGAAAGGATCTTACTCGAGTTTGTCTCCCAGTATATTTTAATGAACCAATATCATCTCTCCAAAAATGCTTTGAGGACTTGGAGTACTCTCATCTTTTAGATCAGGCATATGAGCATGGAAAAGCGGTACAAACTAATTTATATACTACCTTGTTATGACTTGCTGTAACTTAGAGTATATGCATCTGTGTCTGTTTACTTAATATAAATATTCTTCGTGCTTTCTGTATCTTTTTGTTAGTATTGTTTGCCATTTGAACGATTACTGCAGGATATTGCAAAATATAATGATATGTGTATGAAAATCAGCATTTATCTTCTAAAGATTAGATTTCTATCTTCTGTTTCTGGATTTGTGAATATAATTAAATTATTTGTCTTTATATTTTGACTGGGTGATGGGGGTGTTATGACTTATATATGAGACTCAAATCCTTACCAATTAACTCTAGGGTGGGGTATAAAGAACTTAGGATTGAGCCATCCCTTGTTACTTGTAATAAAATAATTTTTTTCCTTTCTTAGTTTGGTATAGTAAGACTTAAAATTAAAATTCTCAGCATGTATCAACCATCAGAGACTTTCCTTGGCCCAAAAAAACAAAAAAAAAAAACACAACCATTTTACTTTTCTTGTTTAGAGGTTTATATCAATGGCATTTGCTACATAGTTTTCTATGAGAGCTTTGTTGGGATGATTACTATGGTTGACATAATTTCCTGTAGACATACAATTTTTTTTTTATTATTTGTTACTATTTGACATTTTTAATTAATAGGATCCTTTTTTATGCTTCTAGGGAAACAGTCTCCTAAGAGCTTTGTATGTAGCTGCATTTGCAGTTTCTGGGTATGCTTCATCTGAAGGTCGGCACTGTAAACCCTTCAATCCATTGTTAGGGGAAACATATGAAGCTGACTATCCTGAGAAAGGAGTTCGCTTCTTCTCTGAGAAGGTCTGTACCTACACCAAAATGCACTAGTGATTTGTATAACAACAGCAATCGATACGTCTGTAGCCTTTCCCCTTTAATTAATATTCCTTTATTAACCTGATGGCTGCTTTTTATGTTAACTGTTCTATTTATTTACATAGGAAACCTAGAGCATAAGTTCAGGCATGAATATTCCATTACAATTTCACACAAAATACTCAAACTCTTAGAAGGATTTCGAATCGGTCATGATTGGACCTTTTTTCGAATTACCCTACAAAATCTATTTAAAAGTTTAATACATGGTAATATGGTATATATAGCAATTTTACATTTTTATGAGTTCCATTTGGTTTGTTCTTTGGATCGTTTTTGGAATCCTGAATTCCCACTTAGTCAAGATTCCAACAATTGGTTGGAATTTTGGAAAGGGATCCATGACTCCTGGGAAAGGATAATTCCTTTCATCTACTCCTATATTCAATGAGGAAAACGAAGAGGATTGTTGGGAATCATTTCCTATTTTTTTGTTTTTGACAAAATTATCTCTACTTTTATCAAATAACCATACATTTTCTTTTGCATTATAATAAGTAATATTTAATAATATATTATAACATAGTACCTAATTTTAACTAAATTATTTTATTATTATTTCCAAGTTATTTTCAATACGTAGAAAGAGGAGTTCCGGTCTTAAACAAACATCGGAGGTATCTCAAATGCCCTCACAGGAGCTTTCCTGGAAACTAAAAGCTAGTTCCTTTTGTAAAACTCTAACTAAAATGAACCCTTTGAGTAAACCTTTTATCATGCTACAATTGCCGAAGCAGCCAAATGTGTGTGTTTAACATCCCCTGCACACTCAATAATTGTTCTGGTACCAATAAACCATTTTAAGCTTGGTTTTATATTTTTCGTTTCTCGAAACAGGTTTGCCACCACCCAACCCTCATTGCCTGCCACTGTGAAGGTAAAGGATGGAAATTCTGGGGCGACAGTAACCTTAGAACAAAATTTTGGGGGAGGTCAATTCAACTTGACCCTGTTGGAACCATTAACTTACAGTTTGATGATGGTGAGATTTTTCAGTGGAGCAAGGTACGATGCCACACGACTATGTTTGTGCTTTCTAAAGATTTATAATTTTTGTGTTGAACAATTTCTTATCTTTTTTTATATGATGAACATATATTAAACATCCTTAACTTTGTGCTGTCCTCAGGTCACAACAACCATTTATAATCTTATCCTAGGTAAAGTATACTGCGACCACCATGGGATTATGAATATATGTGGTAATCACCAGTATTCTTGCAAACTCAGGTTCAAAGAACAGTCGATTCTTGAACGTAACCCTCACCAGGTAAATGAGGATACCTTGCTTTTAGTTTTCTTACTAATTGCTTTATTTGAAGAATTCATACCCCCAATGTCTTTCCATGTTAACCTTTGCGCCATTATTACTATCAAGGTTTTCAAAATGTGTAGTGAATTTGTCGTTTTGGAAAAGTATTATATCATGAGATTGGTCTAGTGGCTTGTTCATCACTAGATTGTTGTGGGGGATCGATTCATTTAGCGGGAGGTCCCGTGTTCGAATCCCCCTATGTACAAATTTCCTTGGGCCAATGGCAGGCACAGTTCGACTATTAATTTAAACAAAAAAGAAAAGAAAAGTATTATATGATGTGATACGCATTGATCTTTGTGACTAAAACAAAAAAAGAAAAGTATTATATGATGTGATACGCACTGATCTTTGTGACTATTATCTGAGTTAGGTATATGCATACAACAATATATAAACGTCTAAATTAAAACACAAGATATAACAATGCAAATTCCATGCAAGATTAACTAACTCTTGCTGTCTTCAACATCCCCCCATGATAGATAGATGTTTCCATCTATCTTCTACCCCATAGAAGTATTTTATTCTTATATATGCTCGAAATGAATGTCATTGTCTTCCTTTCTTTCCTATCTTAAAACACACTTATTATTAAATCATTCAAAGTAAATTCTATAGTATCTATATTAAACATCTTTAAAGAACCCTAAATATTCATTTTCTTTGCCTTTCCTAACTGTAAAGGTTTTATGGGTGTTTAAGAGAAACTTTCGATAATAAATCTTGAGAAGGGAACCTACTTAATCTCTCAAATTTATTTTTTCTTTCACAAATTTCTATGTATCCTTTGGTGTATATATCATGTTATCTCAAGGTACAGTAGATATACTATCAGATACAGGGATATGGTCATAGTATTGTTTTAGGGTTATATAAATTGCTATGTACTAAATTCTTCTTGCCGAATGGCTCGCTTGCTGGCACTTGAATGAGGAGCAGATAACCACGAAGTGGTCTAAACTGTTGTTCTTACTGTACAGGTTCATGGATTTGTTGAAGATTTAATGGGAAAAAAGGTTGCCACGTTATTCGGAAAGTGGGATGAAAGCATGTATTATATAAACGGAGAGGTATCTACCAAGCCGAAGGACTTATCCGGAGCATCTTTATTGTGGAAAAGGAATAAGCCACCGCCTAATCTTACTCGATACAACTTAACCTCATTTGCGATCACGCTAAACGAGTTGACACCAGGACTACAGGTAGAGATGAAATATTGATGATACAAAAATTTCGTCGTGTTCTCATTTTCCTCTTATGTATATCTAATTGTCTGTTTTAGCTCTGTCTGATCCCGGGTATTTGATAACGGATTAAGGAGAAGCTTCCACCTACGGATTCAAGACTTAGACCGGACCAACGGCATTTGGAGAACGGGGAATATGACAAGGCAAATGCAGAGAAGCTAAGACTGGAAACGAGACAAAGGATGGTATGTATTGCATTTCTATACTTTGTTGATATGTATTTGTTCATGTGTCTGCTAGCTTTGTTGATGATCTTCCAATCAATAAAGCTTGTTTGATTGCAATTGTTTATTGCTTTATATGGGTCATTTCCATTAGGCTTAGTTTGGTAGAAAGCAAGGAAAATTGAAAGAAGTATTCTTTTTTGCATATTTATTTGGCACGAAGGAAGAAAAATCGGAGAGATACAATATCCATTGTTTGGTATGCAACAAGGGGAGGAATATAAAAGTAATAAATGCATCTTTAAATAATTCTATCGTCAATTAATTTAGTTAGCATTTTGATTGAAAAGGGTAAAAAAGTAATTAAAAAAATATCCTTACTCATTTTGTGCTTTAAGTTCCACTTTTTGCACATTTTTTGTGAGGTAAAAATTTGGTGAGCTATAAAAGAAATGCAATATTCCGTTTTCCTTCCACTTTTTCTTCCTCTGCTGAACGTAAAAAGTTTTCATCCTTCGCTTATATCCCTCCACTTCTCTCTCGTAGCAAATTGTTTTGTATATTATGATGGTTTGACTGCCTTTAAAAATAGCCATTGTTCTTGAATTGCTTTTTGTGTGCTTGCCTGCTATGTCGTTATGTTACGGTCAATAATTTCTTCCATAGAAAAAAGAAGTTCCAAGTCGCCCCCTTCTTTTACCACGATAACAAAGAAAAGCCACCCCCTCCCCTCCAACTGACGGTGAGACTCAACCCCAGGATCCTCCAGGATGCAGGGGGTGTGCCTCTACCATCTACGCTTGGCCACTCGCTACGTCATTATGTTAGGGTTAACCATTGACAGGTCCAGTTTGTCTTGCTTTTCTATTCTGTTGAATCCATTGATCTTTACACTAGGCATATTATTGATCGATATTAAAAGCAGAGTAGGTACCTAGATTTACTTTCATAACTATGAGAGGTGGCCATACCTACGTATTTTTGCATGTAAATGGCTATGCTTGGCATTTATTCACTTTCCCATAGTTTTGTTCATTCTGCTAAACTACTCAGATTTTTATCCTGCATAGTTAGCCAGCAAAAAAAAAAAAGGCAATTTTTGCCAGCAATTTTTTATGAAATGTATGAGGGGCCCATCTTAGGAGTTTGCATTGCCCCCTAAAACCTTAGGTTCGATGTCACCATTCATACATACGTGCACGTATATTCATGGTTGATTATCACGATTCCTGTCATTATTTTCAGTCAAGGAAGCTACAAGAAAATGGGTGGACGGCCAGATGGTTCGAAAGAGAAAGCGAAGATGGACCCTTCCGCTATGTGGGTGGTTACTGGGAAGCACGAGAGCAGGCTAAATGGGATAAATGCCCTAATATATTCAATGACTTTGAGGAAGGCCTTGTTAATTCTTTTGAAGGGCCCTGATCTCTACAGAGGTACACAACTTTTCTGCGGGCCTTGACCTGTTAATGCCATTACCATTTGCTCCTCCTGTCAAGTGTCTCCCCCCTTCTCAAATTAAGAGTCTCAGATTCTTTTTTGGGACATAATCCATGTACCATATTTCACTGTAGAAAGTAATTTTGTTCTTCTCCATTGATTAGTCAAAACTGAAACTCTTAAGTTGAGACTGTGGGAGAATCTGATAAAAGCTTCAACAGATAAACCTCTGTTTTTCAGATTGCACGTATATACCCTGGGGTGTACCCAGTAAGGCACAAGTGGGGATGCCCGTCCATTTTTACGTATTTTTAAGTTATGATAGTGGTGATAATTTGGTTTTAGTTCAGCTTAATGTTTACATTAACAAGAACCCATTTCGATCCCTTCTAATGAAACCTAAAGACATGGACCCACCCACTTTCCAAATTTTTACTTTCGATAGACCAATGCTTTCTCCCCATCAATCTTTGCGCGAAACATACCAACCACCATGTAGTATTCTTCCCCCCTTTGGTAGTATACTAACTTCTCTCTAAATCCTCTCTTTGGTTGGATTGTTGGATTATGTATTAGAGAAGATTATTAGTGGGCGTAGAACTAGATATATCATTTGCTGGGATTCATTTTGGACAAATGGAACTGATTGTGCATAAATTTGCAGGTAATGCGGGACAAATAAAAAAGCCATGCGGACTCAATACTGAGCACGCATTGCACAAATGTAAGCACAATCGTTGAGATTACTGAACTAAGTTTGACCAAAATCGGATCCAAAAGAATGCGTTTGGAATGAAAAATCTTTATTTTAGTAGATAGGCTGTCATATTTAGATAGATCTCAGGAAATCAAATATCTTTGTGAACTACACACATGTATGTCATTTATCTCCATATGCTGTAGTCTGTCTCTCTCGCTCATTGTTATATACTCATGGTCGGACATTATTAGCCATTGGCTAACCATTTGTTTAATTGTATTTTATTTACTGGAAATAAATGAAAAAGAATGCAGTGCTGCTGTTGAAAAATAATCAATCGCAATTCAGTGAAACAAAATATTGTATTGTATGAATGACGACGTAGTATAACAAAGAATGGGATCGAGTTAACTCTGAAAATAACAAAATTAAAGGTTTAGAGACTCGATTCTAGGGAGTCGTTCTGCCTGGGGGGATTGAGGCGAGGACTGAGGATAGGGAGGGAAACATAAGGAGGAAGAAGAAGATGAAGGTTGAATCGGCACTTCAAACTTTATTTAGAAAAAAGAGGTGGATTAACTTATCAGCATGTTTGAATAAAAGCTCTCTTAGAGCATATCCTGGAACTTTTAAATTTGTATGGTAAGTAATATCCAGCCGAATTGAGTGGAAAAAGAGGTAGCAGGATAATTAATGTGCATAAATAAATTGAAGTATAAATTTTACTGATTTTAACACGACTCAAATTAAATACATCACAAATTAACTCAACCAGAAAGAAACAACATTACAAATAAGTTACAATTGCCTTTTTTGCATTCTTTTGTACATTAATAGGTAGCAATCTTGACTAGAGAGAAACAAAACAACCTAAACAATAATCAAAAGTTAAAAAAAAAAGCACTATAAATTTTGTGCATGGCAAATAGTTTCTCCCTCCTCCAATTCCATCCCTTCCTCAGCAAGCCTTTTCTCTTTGTACACATACCATTTAGCCCCAACCAAAAACACCACAAAATTCAAACCACTCAAAATTGCTAGCATCCAATAGAAATTATAGAGCCTCCCCTTGTTCAAATTATCAGCAAGCCATGGCCTTGTGTCCCCTGTCACCTTGTGCACTATTGTAACCAAAATTGAGCTAAAGAAGAACCCTAGTGAAAGGGTACTCAAAAATAGCCCTGTGCTCATTGTCTTCATCCCCTTAGGGCACTCCCTTAGGAAAAAATCAAGTTGCCCAATGTACGTAAACGCCTCGCCTGACCCCACCAAGAAAAACTGCGGGATCAGCCAGAACACGCTTAGATGAATCACGGCTGTCGGATCGTCAACCACGCCCTGTGACTGGGCCATATGTAGCCGTTTGATCTCAGTCAGTGCCGCAGCCACCATCGCCAGTGTTGACATGATTAGGCCCACACCGATTCTTTGCAATGGGGTGAGCCCATGGGGTTTTTTGAGGATTCGCTTGGCGATAGGCACGACTGCACGGTCGTAGACTGGCACAGTCAGGAGAATGCTGCCAACGAAAAACACTGTGAGAGAGGCGGCAGGGATTTGGAACGAATTGCCGATGTGGCGGTCCATGGTGGTGGCTTGAGACACCGAAAATGTGGTCATTTGGGCATAAACTGTCCAAAACATTATGGTAGTGGCCCAAATAGGTAACATTCTAATCACCAATTTAACCTCTTCAACATCTGTTAGAGTTGATATGTGCCATTTGTTGATCACAATGTTGTCACTTGACATCTTTGGGTCCTTGATGGCCGCCTTGTCCAAAAACCTGTACAAAAAAAATTATGAAAAATAAAAATTTTTCTTGTTTCAGAAGCAGAATTACACCACTACATCTGGGGAAGAGGAATTGCAGAATTAGCAATAAGAAATTCGAAATTGACATGTGCACGTTTGGGTGGGTGTCTTGTACAACCAAGAGAACCCACTCAATCATCAAAAATTCAAATCAACGATTGTGATTCAAAAAAGAAAGTATGATCAAATAGATATGTGGTCCCACCAAGAAATTGGGACCATGTGATCATAAATTAAGGCTACTCTTTTGTTAATGATGTATTGTGTCTTTTTGTTTAAAATGGAAATTGAAAAATGGTATAAAAGGAAATTATTTGAACCCTTAGGTACTTTTTTGGTTTGAGTTTTAAATTATTCTTGGAATGCTACATTCTATTTTTAGAAAAATTCTAATGTTTGGTTCAGGTTTTGAGCTGGGAATGCATTATTTCAAGAATACAATGTTACTCTTAAATAGAATAAAACAGAAGATTACTTTAGGTGTTCTCTTTAAATTTTATCCTAAGACCAAAATACTTACCCATTATTTATTTAAACATTTCAAAAGGATTTTTTTTAATTAAAATTTTTCTTTTGGTTATTAGTTTTTTCTTTTTATTATTAAATAGCTACAATGATTTTTCACAATTCTTAACAATAAAAATTTTAATTTTACCTTTGTAAAATTGTTAGGACTTGTTTTTTAATTTTATAAAATAAAAAATATTTTGATAATTCACATGTATTTCATTCTTATCCTTATTTGATTAAATAATTCAACATTCTAGAAAAAAAGAATTTTTTTCGAAACATTGTTAAGGCATTCCAGGTGAAGATGTCTATTCAATTTTCAAAACTCGGATCAAACGAACTCTAAAAAAATATAACAATTAATTTTGTAAAAAAATAAAATAGTGGTTAATAATAGGTGGAAGGTAGACAAAATATGGGTGGGTTTTATGGTTGGAATTATGTTGGGAAGGGTGGGAAAGGGAATGAAAGAATACAAGGGGCGTGAAGATTATTGTTTAGGTGACAGGTTGCCCCAGTGCCTCGTGATCTTTTTTGATCCGTCTATTTATTTCCTGTTTTAATCGCGTTAACTTATGTTTTAAGATATAAACTTATATATGTTAAACATTTGCAAAGATAAAATTTTAAAATACCGATAAAAATTAATTATGACAGTGATATTCATACATAGACTTATGATTTTTCCTAGGTGACATCTTTAACACGTAATCTAAACACTTTAACATTTAATATAGGATTTACATTATATATATATATATATATATATATTTGTTTGGACTATTTTGAATCTGCACTATGAAAGTGCATTATGTATATATGTTCAATTCAACAAACGTGCTTTATAATTTTATTTATTTAAATTTTTAAAAAAAAATTAAACTATTATATTATGAAGACGGTAAAGTCCCGCAAAGTGTCCCACAAGTAATAATAAAATATTTTATTGAAGTATCTAATAATTTTTTAATAAGGGAAAAAGTAATACGTGATTATAATTAAAACCCTAAATACAATTAGAAGTGAATCTTAATTTTATTAACATATAAAGTAAAAGCTTTGAAATTAAATATTTAATATCAAAGCATACCTAATATAATATGCAAAATGCTTGGAAGCAGTCAAGCAGGCCCCTTGCTATTTAATGATACCAAAAATTGGTTAACAGTCGGCAATCTTTGATTGCTAATAAGATAAGATTCCGAAGATTTCCTCCTCGTGCTGTATTTATCAACTTATTTTTTTTAAAAAAATATCCTAATTTAAACCAAAGAATATATTTCGTTTCATAATAATATTAATAATAATAATAATAATAACAATAATATATTCTACGGTGTAAATAAAAGTAGATAAAGTTGTTAACCGACCAAATTTAACTCGCAGACCGTTCTTTCTTAACCTCTGTGAAAAATATTCTGTTGAACGTTTTTAACGATGATGACATCATATATTTTTCTTCTTTAAATAATGTGGCCAGGTGTCCTTTCATCTTATAAATTTTAAGCCTTATTATCAAGATGACAAGATTCACTTTTGAATCCGTATTAAAAGAAAAAAAAAAAAAAACAATTTTGAATTCTTATGGGCATTAAATTGTGGACAGATATTGTAAACGACATTCTATAAGCTTTATATATAGCGCATTTAAAAGATGATCAAATAATTACTAGTTCAGCTACACCTTTTTTAATTAAAAATGTTTTTCCTAACTATTTTAAAAATAAAATAAAATGGTTTTCCTAATTTCAAGGAAAGGAAAGAACAAGAAATTTAGTGACATTTTACGAGTAAAAAATTGTCCCAAAATTATTGTAACAAATTTGTATCTTGTTGAAATTGTAAAACAGAGGAGAAGATTTTCCCTCGTACAAGGGATTCAATAATTACAAAAAAAATCATTAAAGTGATCTCAACTTTTAATTTCTTTATTAAGTACGTGTTTATAACTCAATTAATTGTAGGATGTCACTATTATAATGACCATATCAAATATTAATAATTTTTAGGAGGCATAATTTTAAGATATACTTTGAGAATACAGTAATGTGTCACCTATATATACATTGGTCAACTATATATTTATGATGAGCCCAAGTTTACTTATCAATGTATAAGTTATATGTCATTGCATCCCTAATGCGTGTTGATGTCGTAGTACTAAAGAATGAGATAAAAAAAGAACACTAACCGGAATTGCTTGCTACGAGGGAGTCGTTGCTTCTTCTTGTGCCCTTCAATTTGAACATCATCGACATCAAACAAAAGTGAAGGATCCGAAGGAAGATCCGAATGCCTCTTCCTCCAAGCCCCAATAAAAACGGACGCTATCTGGGTTAACGGACTACCTACTAGCTTCTTGATCCGGTACCTCTTTGTACCCGCCAAGAAAACTGCCAAGCCAATCACAATAGCACATGCACAAATCCCGTACCCCCATTGCCTCCCCAAATTGTCTTGAATGTACACAAGAACAGTTACAGCAGCAAGTGACCCAAAGCTAATGAAGAAAAAGAACCAGTTGAAGAATTTAGTCATTTGGGTCTTTTCATTTGGGTCTGAATCATCGAATTGGTCGGATCCTAGACCGGATACACTGGACTTGAGTCCGCCTGTGCCTAGGGCCGTGAGGTATAAGGCTATGTAGAGCACTGAGAGCTGCAAGGCACTTGCGGGTACGCATGTGGGTGCACCTGGGGTGCACTTGGGTGGTCTTAGGCTCGGGATTACGGTTGAGATGGTCAAGATTGTGACTCCCTGTAATTGTTAAAATAGTGAAAATTAAAGCAAGTACCTGTATTAAAAAAAGCTATATATTGTGGTGAAAAAAGAAATAAGAAGTTAAAACATTTATAAACATTTATACAGTAAATACATGTGTGGACGTGTAGTTATATGGCATTAAGTTTTATTTTAATCGTTGAATTATGTTTTTAAATAATTAACTGGTTAAAATTACAAGGTAATTTTTGAGTAATTTTGAAGTGAAAGAGTGCGACAAACACGTGGTGCATAAGTTTGGTAAATTAATATAGTACGAGTAATATCTAATATTATCATTTATTTTCACTTTTTCCCATAACACACACATTTATATATATATATATAAACATAAAAATCTCCTTCAGTTATTGGACTTTTCAATTAACCTATTCTGTCCCAAAATATTGAACAATCAGGAGAATAAGAAAGGAAAGACAAAATCAGGAAAGTATATACTTACAGTCGCTTGAACAGCAACAAATATCGCAATCGTTAGGTACCTATTAAAAATAAAATAAAAAATTTGTCACAAACACTATCTTCGGGACAACCATAAAATTCCACACTAACACAAGATTCTTAACAAAGAGATACATCACCAACAATACTATTTACTAATTGGCTCGTTAAATAATAATAATAATAATAATAATAATAATAATAATAATAATAATAATAATAAATAGCTAGCTACAACGATCGTAACGATTATGATTTTATAACAGATCGAATATAATCACCAGATAACAAATTTTTTTACATTTACAACCTACTTATTGGACCCACGTTAATATAGTGTAAAGGATAAATTACAAAATATGATAATGAATTTTATCACTTTGGTTATTAAACTCTTTTTGCAATCAAACGTATGGGAAGCAACTTTTTAATTGCTCTCTCCGTTAAAATTGGCAAACATAATGTATAAATTATTTATACAAACCATCCTCAACTTTTTAAGTATTTATACAACCATCCCAAGTTTTTAATTTCTTCGCCAATAAATCCATATATGTTGATTTTACGTTCTCTTCCTCCCCAACAATTTCTCTTCCACTATCTCCACCATTCACTACCATATGCAATAATATGATACTTTTTTTAATTGTTTAGGTGAGTAATATACGCTATATAACACATGCTTATATATGTGATATTATAAATAATTAAAATATTTGTGCAAACGCTCAAAATAGGTGAAACAAAATATAGTTAAACGGGCAGGTGTGAGAGTCCTTAATTGCACTCTCTGTTTTAAATTGAGACGCATTTTTTTTTTCAAGTATCCCAAATTAAAAGTTTAGTTTCTTTTTTTTTGACGCTTAATCACTATATGCAAACTTTAGTATGGCAAACATTTTTTGTTAACAATTGACTACGTTTTAATTAATATGTATATTTCTAAAAAGAATATGGAGTCAAATCAAAATACCTTAATTTGGGACCGAAAGAGTAATAAAAAATTATGAAGGTTTAAGGCATTTTACTTTAACTTCATATTATATCAACAAGCTCTAATGTAAAAAAAATTATCGCCTTTATAGCTATAACAATGGTGGATTGAGGGGTTGGTGGGGGTAAAGATTTAAATTTACCATTTTTTTAAATGAAGTGTCGGCCCTAAGTATAAGTATTAAGTAATAGATATTATAGTAATGGGTCGAGGAATTAGAGATAACACGAATTTTGGAGAAAAAAAATGGGGGTTGAGGGATATTCTGTTGGCAAAGAAGTTTAAAAGTTGCAGGTGATTTGTTTAAATACTTAGAAAGTTTAGGTAGTTTGTTTAAATAATTTATACATTTCGTTAGTTAATTTTAACGGAAGCTAAATGATGGATTAAAGTAACAACAATTTGAAAGTTGCTTTCACAATTGATTGCAAAAAAAATTCAATGGTCAAAGTGCTAAACGTAATAAAGATTGTTGCCAATTTTTTTCATTTAGCCTAGTGTAAAATACATTGGGTTTTGTTGCGCAAGTTATAAAATCTTTGTAGTAACAAGGACGCTATACAATTGCCCACCCTACACTCTCTCATTATCGATACAGTTAATTGCTAAACGAGGCTCCCAACATTTAGGGTAAAAAATAAGTCTCGGTGATTAATGAAAGTCGTGCATTTTTAAAAAATGTGAAAGTGAACCATAAACATGCACTGTGATGGAGGGTTATATGTGTTACCGGCCAAGAAAGGTGTCGGCGATGAAGCCGCCGAGCAAACAGAGCAAGAAGGAAGTTCCAAGAAAATTAGTGACAGTGTTAGCAGAGCTAGCATTCCCCAAATGCATCGTTGCCGTCAGATATGTCACCAGATTTACAGCAATCCCCAGTGTTGTTAACCTCTCACATGCCTCTGTCCCTACATATAATAACACCACCAGATCCAACAAATTATTTTTTATTGATCAGCTAAAATTATTTTTAGCAAAACAAAATGAAGAAAGAAAGAATTAATTAGGAGTGGTGGTGGAACCTAAGATCATGGCGGCGCTGGCCCAGCCGCCTGTGGAAGATCGGAGGGCCGGGCGGCCGGAGTAGTCCCAGGCATCTGGAAGAGTTTTGCCCTGTGGCTGAGAGAGTGCCATTTGGTGGGTGTATTTCTTTTTGGGCTTTAAATTATTTGGGTTAGAAGAGGGGAGAGTATTTGATGATAGAATGGAGAGAGAGAGAGAGAGAGAGGGGACGAGTATTGGTAAGGAAATAATGAAGGGGGGAAGGGGGTCCATTTTATTGGTGTTTGTTTTTACATATGTAACTGATGTGTGACGTCCCTACATGGTAGACTCTATATATATGTGAGCACCTGAATCAGCAGTATATACGTTAAAGTCTTCATTAAAGATATGTTTAGCGGATTAAAGTGGAGAAAGAAAATTATTTTAGAGGTAAAATATGTAATTTAAATTATTAATTTTAAATTGGTGAAGATTGAAAATTTTATATCTTTCAACTTTATATTGATGATCAAAACTATATATTTGATCTCTTAAGTGATTATTGCCGCTTAAGAGATCGAGATGGACTCTAAAGCAACTTCAATTGTGTACATTCAGCATTAATTATTAATTTGTACATGATAGGTTAGGCCTTGGGATGTGTAGTTTGGGCACCCTTCCGGGACATCTTTTGCAGTCTTCTTTTTTATAATAAAAGCAAGCTATTTTGGAGAAGGGTTTGTTTAGAGTTTTTATAGAAATAGACTCCGATCCTCCCAAGCGGTGAATTTCATCCATAATTTTCCCGACGACTGTTAGGCCTTATTTTAGAATGTAAATGGCTTCATATGAAAGTGTGGAGTTGTTCAGTATTCCATGTGTCTAGAAATTTCAATTGCTGTGCTCATGATCTTGCTCTTCTTGGGTCATATATCGTGTTTGGAATAAGGAGGCTACTGTTTGATTTGTTTTTCCTCTGGACGTACGCTATTGCAAATATTATTTTATAATTTAGTTTGGGCGTTCTCCGCCCTGATTTGGATTAAAAAAAGAGAGAAGGTATGACTTTATATGGGCTTAGATGAGATGGAACAATTTTTTTTTTCCATGCCCCATTGCCATTGAACTAAGTTCAAGTCTTCACTATTGCATCTCTTTTTTCTTTCTCTCTTGTTCTAATTTTTTTGGACAACATATATCTTGAAAATGATAATTCTTTCTCTTCCTTGTGTTTTCCCCCCTCTCCCCTCAGTTATCCAATGGATCTATCAGAATATTAATTAATAAAAAGAATTCTCTCTCTCTCTCTCTCCTTCTATTTGTGATTTCTACTTTTTATTCAACTCAGTGTTTTCTTCTAAAACTTTACATAAAACTATAAAATAAAACAAAATAAGCTCTAATTGGTACAATCTTTATTGTGTTAAAAGTAATATAGATTTTTTAGTTTTTTTATATACCTACGTAATTAAAAAGATCTATTTCATGTTTTCGTATATTAGCAACTCTCTCCTAAAATTAAGTTTAAATTATTACGAGAAAAAACCCTAACGAATATCATGCTTAACATTGCACAAGACTCTTTAAATTACAGGACAACCCTAATTACATATTGAGGCTACAAACTCAAAATTATACATATTAAGCTATATATGCACATATAATATCATAAAAGATCAACAAAAGACAAAGGGGAAAAAAACTATGGTGAAAACTAAGTAGACACACGTTTGAAAAAAATTCAAGTACGCAATATTATCCCAGCTCTTCAAGAATTAATCAAATATCGCCACATGTATTACGTAGAAAAATTATGGTTATAAATGTAACTACGTGGATAAGAAAAGTTCATTCACTTTGAAACAGCATGCACACATGTTTTATTTTTATATATTATTACTCGTAAGGTATCATCTCATGATCAGCAAGAAATGTTAGTCAGAAGAAAATGAAATTTAATCAAACACGATAGATAGTTCATGGCCAAATTAAATGGGTAGACTTGAACGGTCTTTAGCTCATGCCACATCATTGTAAATAATTTGAAGGCAAGCATTTATGCGTGTCGTGTATTTATTAGTATTAATTTACATTGATAACATCATTTTATTTTTTAAATTTAAAGGCAATTATTTGTATGTATTACTCTATCCGTCCCAATTTAATTGTCACACTTTGAAAAACTAAAAATTAAGAAGACATAATGATTACTCCAAGAGAAAATACTTATTTCTAAAAATGTCCTTTACTTTTCTTCTCATAAAAAAGGTGGCAGGACCAAAAATAAAAAATATGTGGAGAGCTTAAAGGGTAATATTAGAAATAAAAAAATTGTTATAATTAATGACATATTAAATGTGAAAAGAGAACAACTGTTTTGGGATATTTATAAATGGAATAGTAGACAATTAAATTGAGACGGAGGGAGTAATTTTTATTAATAGCAGTATTTAACTAATTAGTTCACACTGGCTAAGGCTTGGACTAAGAATTACGGGCGATGAGTGCTCTTTGGGTCCACGATAAGTTACGGTGTATCTCTATCCACTTTTTAGAAACACCACTAAAACAGTTTCAAACTTCATTATAAAAGGACAGTTAATAAATGAAGACTATATATCTTCACTTGCATAACTCTCATCTCCGTTGTTTAATAAATTTGTATTCTAATTCTCTAGTTAATATACAAATATATATGCATGCCCAAACAAATTAACAATTAGTTTAATAAGTTGGCACACAATACTCAATACGTACTCGCCAAAGAGAAATCCTCAAAATCGATCTCATCAGAAGACATTTTCTTATCTCATTTCTATATTCTTCACTTTTAAACAATTCTTGTTAGGCGGTTGCAACATGAATCTGTCCTATCGAGTTTCGAATGGACAACATAGATTCGTAAAATAATTAATGAAATTTGTCCACTCGATTAATTTTTATCTTTTGTATCATACAACACATGTAATAATTGATATATGTAAATATGTTCAAATTCCGTGTATTTATTACATATGAGTTAGTTGTCATTGTTATATTATATATGGAATATGTACGTTATTATTAAAATTGAAATGACTACCAAAATAATTAGTACATTAAGTTGTTAAAAATTATGCTATTTTCTTTTACATATAATGTATTGATATGATATATAAAAACTATTTATATTTTGTCAATAACACTATCTGAATTAAGGCTTTATCTGGCCATGCTCATGTATTGACCTTATAATAATTTAAAATAACAATTATTAATTAATCAGAAGATCATATATATATATACACGATGAATACATGCCAATCAAGTATATAATTAATGCTGATCAATCAGTACTCAATCATATTGAATATATTCATGTGTTATAGAGAGAGAAGAGGGGGGTGGATAATTAAAGTTCATTTCTTCCCCCCCCCCCCCCCCCCCCCCCCCAACCCCACATAACCAATGCGGACAGCTGGTACAAACAAAACTTAGCATTTTGATATCATACCGACCACTTCGCCTCTCATTTTATTGTACATTCACGCATGACTCAAAATGGCCATCACATTTTTCTTTTATTTGATATAAACAAAAATGTAATAAAACAATAAAATAAAAATATGTCTGCCTCACTTCTGCAGCTAGGCCAACTATTTATTTTGAGAAGTGTGGCGTTTTTTCACCTCCAATTTTGGTTTTTTTATTGTATTTTGTCGAGCTTAATTATATCTGTTTTGATACCGTGTGACATTTTCTGGTTTTTAATTAATTTTGGTCATGTTATCTCTTCTTTTTTTCTAGAAGGGGAAACAAATAAAGGTGTTTTTTTTTCTATAAAGGGAAACATATATGGTATCAAGGCAATAAGTATTTTTTTTTCTTTTTCAGTTTTGATTATGTTACCATATTTGTCATGCCTGATTGATTGAGAATATGTCGCATTCTCGGATTTTCATATTTAGCTCTATTTTTATAACTTTTTCAGAGAATAAAACAAGGAGAATATAAGTAGAAGTCTCGAATTCGAGACCCAATAAACTAGGACTTGGTTATTCTCTATTATTTTTTCGGTCTAATTTTGTTCCAAGGGGCTCTAATTCTATAGCTAAACGGATGAATTTTTTCATGAAATTTAGTAATGATTTCTATAATAAGTAGATCATGTCTACAAAATTTTATCAAGAAATTCAAACCGGAATTGGGCTTAATAAAAATTTGATGCATTTGTTCATTTTCGACCATTCAAATTTTAGATCATCATTTCACCAATTTCTAGATTGAATTTTCTGATGAAATTTTGCGGAGATGATCTACTTATCATAGAGATCATTTCTACCAAGTTTCATGAAAAGTTTAATTCTCGAACTAGACTCCTTTGAACGAAATTTGATCGAGAAGTAATAGAGAGGAGCCAAACATTTTGCTATTTTACACATAATCTTTGTTATTTTAACCAAAAAAATTGATGGAGATGATCATCTACGACTTTAACCATTAATTATCTTCTTAAAAGTGCCCAATGCAAGCACAGGCCCAGTTCGAGAAAAGGAGGAAAGGAAAATTAAAATATATTTATACTTATTTAGTTTGAGTTTTGTTCATTTTTAAAATTTAAAATAATAATTTCACATGAAGAGTTTGAGTTTCATCTATTTATACTTTGAACTTTTTATATGAATAATAAGTATTTCTAATGTAAATTTACTAATTTCAAATACAAAGTGAAACCAATATAGTAATTAACGCTCACCTTGAAATGAATGATTCACAAACTAGCAAGGATATGCTGTAGCCTTTCGATGCAAATTAAAGATTATTGATCCTTTGTTTTTATTAGCCTTTTTTCTTTCTTTCTTTCCTTTATTTTTTTTTTGGTGTACTCCCTCCATCACATTAACTTTCTTACCGAGTGACAGCGTGTTTTACGATGCAAAGGACTTTGAGTTGTGATTTACTTTATCTTGAAAATCTCATATTTGTTCCACCAAAAAAAAGAAAAGAAAAGAAAAGAAAAGAAAATCTCATATTTGAGTATCACCGGAACCTAATATTTGTTTCTTCCCTTTAAAACAAAATATTCTCGATATCGATGTCATTCTCTCTCCTATCAATTCTCCTTCAAAAGTATCTTCGTATATTAACGCGGTTAAAACCCACCAAGGTGGACCCAGCCCCGAATTGACCAAATGTAACCCAGCATAAATTTATTTATTTAGTGTTTGTGATGTATTATTAAGTTCTCAGTTTTAATACAATTAAAATTAGTTTAACCTAAAGAAGTATTAATATTCGTTTAACCTCTAAAAAAATCTTAAATTTGCCTTGACTTTCAACCACTTAAGGCGTACCCGTATCTTAAAACCTACCTAGTTAGATGGACTCAAAACATTTTAAGAAGGGTAGAGCTATATACGTACTTCTTATTTGATTTCAATTTGTTGTTGTATATGTAGCGAATGAATAGATATATACTCGTTGCATATGGCTCGGCGCATATACATGAAGTATATGTTTACTCATTCGTTATATATACGTTGATAAAATGAAATCTAATAAAAATGTATGTGTATTTAGTAGCACCTTTTAAAAAATTTATGCCATTTTGATTCCTTTGTGGACATCAAATTTAACGAAATTCCAAGAAGCAAAGATGCCCTCCTACACATGCACTTTGGTGTTATCCAACAACGTAGACGTGTGATATGTCACCACAAAGACGAGAAAACACTAAATATTTTATTATGGGTTCTACTTTTTAACTTGTCTTATTTTCAAAAGTGTTATTTAAAGTAGAAAGATATAAATTATTGAACAATGGCTCTATGATGATTATGGGTTCTATTAGTTCGAAAATTAAACGGATGAATTTTTTCATAAAATTTGGTAAATATGATCTCTAAGACACAAAATTTCATCAGAAAATTCAATTTAGAAATGGGTAAAATGATGATCTAAAATTTGGATGGTTGAAAATGAACAAATGCATCAAATTTTTAATACGCCCACTTTCCAGTTTGAATTTCTTGATAAAATTTTGTGGATACGATTTACTCATTATAGAGATTATCTTTACCAAGTTTCATGAAAAAATTCATCTGTTTAGCCATAAAATTGATAGAATTGGACCGAAAGGGTAATGAGATGAGTCAAGTCCTATAATATATATATATATATATATATATATATCAATATTTCATTATACCTATTTCTAGATTGAACAATTCAAATTTCATGAAAATATTTTATATATTTAGTTTTTTAGATGAACAGGTCTTTTTCTTAAGGACAGGGTTATGTTCTTTAAAAAAATTGTATAGTTAATATTATAAACAAAAGATGAACACTACGAAATTATGTTACATTTTTAAATTGACAATTTTTCTCTACATGCATGCTTCCTTTTTCATAAGAAATAAACTTTCAATGAAAATCAAACATATTGCTTTTAAGCAATTTTAACTTGTGCTCAACCACCAACGTCTACATTTACTATTTTTGTTCTAACTCTTTGATATACAGTAATGCAGGGGTAGATCCGTTGTTTGAACTTGGAGGACTCGAATCTGTACTATTGTCTCTCGAAAAGATATAAAGTTTTCAACTAATCTAACACGGAATCTTAAACAGTTGTATAGCGTGAAAAGCTATTGTAATTTATGAAAAGAATAGAAAATTATGTAGAAGTTCAAGATAAATGCAACAAATTTATTTAAGAAAGGACTGATATAATTCTATTTCTCAACGCTATGAACTTGACCTGTAAAGGATGATCAATTTTTGATCAATGGATATATTGCTTCCCAGAGTCAGCCCTGGGGCAGGGCTAGCAGGGCAACTGCCCAGATCTCAAAAATTAAGAGGGGCACTAATATTTTTTTTTATGTATATACATACACATATATATATATTGAAAAAGAAAAAAAAATTAATAATGCAAATTTTTAAGAAAAAAAGTTTTTCAAAAGCTCTAATGACGTGTAGGAAACGACATCTTTATCTCTTCTTTGGTTTTATTTTTTTCATATTCAATCTCAATCTACTCATAATATAAGAGAATTAGGGGGCACCAATATTTGTTCTTTCACTCATATTGATTTGCAAAATAATAACAGAATTAAATATTTAATTAGAATATTTTTGTAGGATTCTTTGCAATTGTAGTGTGTTTTTAGTAGTATGTGAACTCTTGTCATTGAAACAAAATTAATTTATTTTTTAATTTAAAAAATTAATATATTTATTTATAAGAGGAAAAATAATTAATTTATTTTTTTAATTTAAAAAATTAATATATTTATATATAAGAGGACACCTTTAAAGATTTCGCCCAGGGCCTCAAAATAGTCAGGACCAGCTCTGTTGCTTCCCTTTATTGTAACTAAATATACAGGTGCACAGGCAATACAAAATTATTATTGGTTCAGTTGTTAGAGATTATGTTTTCAATCTTTAAGTTGCAAGTTCGAGCCTATTAAATTATATTTGCGTGTCATCCACATTTTGATCCAACAATTCTTTTTGAGTACATTTATGTCAAAGCAGGAATCGAACTCAAGACCTCCCGCTAGTCTGGAGCAAGTTCTATCCACTAGGCTAGACCACAAAGAATGCAACGTGATAATTAGTGTTGATCCACTTATGTTCTATATAATAAAATTTAGTTAAAAATAGTAATTGATGGGGTTAAATACTAATTTTATCATTGGCATACAAAGGTAATTCAACACTTTTACCTCCAGTAAAATACCAATTTTTACCTCCAGTAAAATACCATTTTTTACCTCCAGTAAAATACCATTTTTACCTATGTGACCTAAGCATTCACATCATGTACATTCTAGAATACATGTGACCTAAGCATACACATCATATACATTCTAGAATACATGTGACCTAAGCATATACATCATATACATTACCAAATTTACCTTTTTGCCATTCTACATTTACCTATAAATACCCCCCTCATTCATTCATTCAAAACACACCAAAAAACATCTCTTCCTCCTCTCCCAATATCCATCCGTCTTTCCTAAATACAAGCCAATTTTTGACGGTCTTATACTCTCTCTTTTCATACCCCAAAAAAATACCAATCCTTATACGCTCTCTCTCCTACACAGTTTATTATTTATTCTGTTGAAATATTTGTAATCCTAATTCTATACCTATAAATAGAATTAAGGAAATTATAGAAAGAGAGAGAGATTGGTAGCTTGTATTATCATCCAAATTGATTGCCTTTGAGCTAATACAAAGCAAGCACACACAAAAGGAGGACGTACTGCCGGACTAGCATAAGCGCTACCGGGGGAACCTACCTTAACAAAAACGTCTCGTGTTCATCTTCATTTTTAATCAGTTTCTGCCGGTACTGTTCACAGTCACTGTTCACATATACGGTGGTACTGTTCACGGTCACTGTTCATAATCACTGTTCACATATACAGCGGTACTGTTCACAGTTACTGTTCACAATCACTGTTCACATATGCAGTGGTACTATTCATAATTACTGTCCACTTGTACTGTTCATATATACGGTGGTACTGTTCACAATCACTGTTCACAGTTACGATCCAATTCACCATTATTCATTGATTGGTCGGTCGTCAATTATCTGTTCCAGATTTTGACACCATCAGTTTTGGCGCCCGTCTGTGGGAACGATAAGCTCTCTAAAGCTCTCGTTCTTTAGAAAATACAAATGAATTTTCGGTGAAAAACTCAGAATCTCGCGGGTGTACGTAGTTCAATATTCTCGGAGGCATAACTTCTTGCTCAGAACTCCAAATCATGCAATTCTGGAGTCCATTCTGGAGAAAAATTTCAAGAGCTACAACTTTTCAGTTAAAGCTTTTTTCAAATTTGGCCATCTTGGGGTCCAAAACAGGGATACAAAGTTGCTGGAACAAAAAATGCGAAAATCTAGCAAGCCTATGCTAGCTCAATATTTACGGGCGCATAATCATTCAAAAATCCGGTTACCAAGAGGATAAAACCCAAAAGAAGAGATAAGTTATTTTTTGATAACTCATATATGATTTTTTTCCCTTTATTTTAATATATCTAAAGTTGTATCATTTTCTTACGATCAATAATCTTTATTGTAGGTAAAATTGATGAGCTTCCAAACAAATTACAATTGAATGTAATTTTTATCAAGTTCATCCAACAAACCACAAGAAAGAAATTAAAGAAATTTTTCAGCGGATATCAAACTTCCACAAAGCTAAATGTGATTTTGAAGTCCGACAGACAACCGCTGGACCACCCCAGCGCAAAGAGATCTGGCTGAAAATGATCATCTACTGCTACACCACTGGTTTAGAGATTAAGATTTTGACGTTCCCTGGTAATAAATGAGAAAATTGTCAAAATTTGTCTAAGTCAGAAGAGGGCATAGCTCTACTCAAGACTTAGCAAAAAAGAACAAATTTTTCTTTTAAGAAACCTTGGTAATAAATGAGAAAATTGTCAGAATTTGCATAAGTTAGAAGGGAGCAAGATTCTACTCAAAACTCAGCACTTTGCCTAAGTTAAAAGGGAGCAAGACTCTACTCAAAACTTAGCAATTTGCCTAAGTTAGAAGGGAGCAAGACTCTACTCAAAACTTAGCAAAAAGAACAAATTTTCCTTTTAAAAAACCAAGGACTTAAATGAGAAAATTGTTAGAATTTGCCTCAGTCAGAAGGGGGCATGACTCTACTCAAGGCTTAGCCAAAAAGAACAAATTTTCCTTTTAAAAAACCAAGGGTTTCGAAAAAAAATTGTTATCAACATATAAAGGCTATGCTTTAAACAGTCACAAGTGGAACATCTCTGGAACATTTTTACAAAACCCTCACTAGAGGTGCACATTATAAAGACCTCTAACAGAGGCGAAAGACCTCTAAAAAAGGCAAAAGACCTCTAACAGAGGCGAAAGACCTCTAAAAAAGGCAAAAGACCTCTAACACAGGCGAAAGACCTCTAACACAGGCAAAAGACCTCTAAAAAAGGCAAAAGACCTCTAACACAGGCGAAAGACCTCTAAAAAAGGCAAAAGACCTCTAACACAGGCGAAAGACCTCTAACACAGGCGAAAGACCTAACACAGGCAAAAGACCTCTTGCAGGCATCGAATTGTCGACCTTGTTCACCTATGAAGGATTCAGGCTTAAGACATCACAACTTCAGAGCTCAAAAGTTACTACTAGCTCCTGGGTTGAAGGATATCCTCACCAATCAGCTCATCCGAGCTAAATGATAAGGATAGGGGGCAATTGATGGGGTTAAATACTAATTTTATCATTGGCATACAAAGGTAATTCAACACTTTTACCTCCAGTAAAATACCAATTTTTACCTCCAGTAAAATACCATTTTTTACCTCCAGTAAAATACCATTTTTACCTATGTGACCTAAGCATTCACATCATGTACATTCTAGAATACATGTGACCTAAGCATACACATCATATACATTCTAGAATACATGTGACCTAAGCATATACATCATATACATTACCAAATTTACCTTTTTGCCATTCTACATTTACCTATAAATACCCCCCTCATTCATTCATTCAAAACACACCAAAAAACATCTCTTCCTCCTCTCCCAATATCCATCCGTCTTTCCTAAATACAAGCCAATTTTTGACGGTCTTATACTCTCTCTTTTCATACCCCAAAAAAATACCAATCCTTATACGCTCTCTCTCCTACACAGTTTATTATTTATTCTGTTGAAATATTTGTAATCCTAATTCTATACCTATAAATAGAATTAAGGAAATTATAGAAAGAGAGAGAGATTGGTAGCTTGTATTATCATCCAAATTGATTGCCTTTGAGCTAATACAAAGCAAGCACACACAAAAGGAGGACGTACTGCCGGACTAGCATAAGCGCTACCGGGGGAACCTACCTTAACAAAAACGTCTCGTGTTCATCTTCATTTTTAATCAGTTTCTGCCGGTACTGTTCACAGTCACTGTTCACATATACGGTGGTACTGTTCACGGTCACTGTTCATAATCACTGTTCACATATACAGCGGTACTGTTCACAGTTACTGTTCACAATCACTGTTCACATATGCAGTGGTACTATTCATAATTACTGTCCACTTGTACTGTTCATATATACGGTGGTACTGTTCACAATCACTGTTCACAGTTACGATCCAATTCACCATTATTCATTGATTGGTCGGTCGTCAATTATCTGTTCCAGATTTTGACACCATCAGTAATCTTAATGAAGATGAGTCAATTGTTAATTGCTTCTTATTTTCATTTATTTTTGCAAATAACATCTCTCCACCTTCTTTTAATTGTACGTCCAATACTAAACTAATCTCGCTTAAAAATAGTATGTGCATGCATCTTAATTTCAATTCGTATACGCCAAATTGGACCTTTCATTAGCACAGAAGGCTCTATAGCCAGGGGGAAACAATTAATTAACATGTTTCAATCAATTCAACTCACTTCGATCTGTCAAACTTTGGGTCTACAACAACGCCACGTCCATAGCAATCTCTTCCCCTTAGAGAGAAAGAGAGAGATGTATTAAATCCCTATTTCTTATATAGGTCCAAGATATATGAAAAATTTACATTTGAATTATTCATTAACTAATTAGTGTAAAAATAGACTGGGTATGCCATTTATAGGTCCCTTGCGCGCGCACACACACACATGTATATATGGTTAAAAAAGGATAAGGGTATTAGTACTCTACAAAAATATTCTGTCACTTCAAAATCATTTTTAGTGACACTTTATATAAATATTTTAAGACACTTTTTAGCCGTTGAAGATAATTTTAGAATGTTATAACACTTTTGTGGAGTGCTAATATGACTACCCTTAAAAAAATAACATGTGTATATATATATACTACTAGTCATTCATTTTAGAAAAGAAAAAATATATTTTAGTTTTCAGATAACTTTAAGATGCATAGTGACTATAAATGTTGCATTATTGAGAGTAAACAAGGAGAATAGAACACGAATTTTTTGCAAGTATTATGCACCGTCTTTCATTGAAAATCCAAATTGTTCCAACTTGCCTGGCCACGGGGTTCAATTGATTTGTTTAAGTAAATTAATAAAGCACAAAACACAGTATATGACTTGGTTTATTTCATCCTTCTTGCGACCATATCCATACATGTCATTCTTTTTATTTATCAATTTATTTACTTTATTTTATTATTTTTATTTATTCATTCATGTCCTTGGTAAAAAAAAATACTAAAAAAGGGCATCTCCAAGGAATGTATTCTTTAAAAAACAGTAATTACAAGTACCACATCCTTTAGAAAAAAGTGAGGAACTGCATACAAAAAATGTCCAAGCTTAGGGATTGGACCCTAATTTTTAATATTATTTGGAGGACTAAATCTTTTGAAAATGTGTATTTGTTTTGTTGCTAGCTTGTGTTACAATATAAACCTCGGTAATTTTATATAGTTTTATAATAGTAATCGTCTATATGTTTCAATAATTGTGATTACATAGGGTATCTGGACGCGTTAAAAGTTGAATATGGGGGCATTAGACATGCTCTCAAGTTGTGAAAGGCGAAAAATTGGAAAGGAATCGCTATAGAAAGCGATTTCTTGGTAGCATTCAACCTTATCAACAACAACAACGAAAAAGAAAATCACCTGAATCAAATTTTCATTGATAACTGCCAGGAGCTCTCAAAGGAAACACGTACAGAAGCATCCATGAGCTAGCCATATTCTCATAAAAGCCGGCCAATAGATGTCCCGGCTAAGATGGGAGGTGAACGATTAGAGCAAGAAGTCAAACTCCACATCCCTCCCAATGATATCATCAAAGAAATGATGCGTAATATGAGGGGCGTGACCCGTGGTAAAAGCATATAATTTTTTTGTCTTAAAAAAAGAGCAAAGGACGTGTGTCAAGACATGCGACATCGACTTAAGGCCCCCAATTAGGAAGGATCAAAAATAATTAATTTCTTTATTCGAATAAGGCACATTCCTAGCGTGTCATGCTTTAGCTATATTCGCATAGTGGGTTAAATGTTTTGGGAGGCAAATGTCCGGGATTTTGGCTTAAAATTATAGAAATAGTACTATTAAAAAAATTTACACTTAGTCATTTCAATTAAATACAATTTGGAGTCCAAAATCGTACCAAAGAAAGTCCAAGCTATTTCAGCGTTGTTTGGCCACGCATCAAATTTGGTCGGCTAAGTGGTTATACAATTTTGAGATAATGTAATAATACTGGCCGATGACTTTAATCTAATAGTCGGCTTTTATTTATTACATTGTAGACACCCCTTTTTTTTTTTTTTCAAATTAATGTATATTCTCACTTTAATTTTAGTACCCTTTAAAAAATCAGATTTTAATATAATTAATCAATGATAAAAGATAAAATTTATTTTGTATTTTGATTACTTCTCATAAAATGAGACTATTAATTTAAAAAAATATTACAAAAAATTATTTTTAATTTGAGATAGAGGGAGAAATATGTTGTACACCAATCACATTTATTTAAATTAATTTTATAATCTAGCATTATTGCTTGTAAAATAATTGGACTATCAATAATTGGAAATTGGATTGATGGTCATGAGTTGGTAGGACAGGAGAAAATGAGGTTAGCATTGTCATGTTTAATCCATTATTAGTAAATGACATGCTTCTAGTGGCTAATGCTATATACTCTACGTCAATAAATACATATAACAAAACAAAAAATGATCGATCATTATCCAAAATTTTATCCAATGGGAGTTAATATACGAACAGTACAAATGCATCAAATGACATGAAGTTTCATATATATAATATAAAAGTAATTAATTAATTAATACTGTCTAGTTAGCATCAAATCGACCAATTATTTATTGATTATTGTCTCATCAGTATATACTTAGCTATTTTTCTTATCGCAATTCAACACGTACGTGAACTTTTTGTAATATATTGTAACAATATTTTGTTTGTTAATATATGTGGCGCAAACTACAATATGTTTGGATTGCATAAACAAACCAAACTTATTTTGTCAATTGACCTAGAGATTCATTTAACAATTTCTCTAGCTACTCATATATATATATATATACTATATCTTTTTTGCTTGAGTACGTGCAAGACCGACCCTGAGTTTTGAGGGGCTATAGGCAAATTTTAGTTTCGGCGCTTTTTTATATACTCATGTAATATAATTATATCAATAAACTCTAACTAATATATACATATATATATATATATATATATATACAAATTATGAGATTTGAAAAGTAACAAAAAGAGTTATTAAATTTCTTATTCATATAGAATTTAGTTAAAACAAAAATTAAAAGATAGCATTTTATTCAACATTAGGAAAAAAAACTCATCGATATATAGGGTTTAGGGTTGTTTTATTACATTTTTTTTTATTTTAGTTGAATTAGGAACTTGGGCTTGCATGTGTACTTGTTAAGAAAAAAAAAGAAGCTCAATCTTGGCCATACCAAAACTCCGAACTCAAGTTGAAAGACAAGCACCATCACGTGCTAGAACAATTGTTCCGTTTTTTACTTTTATTCAATCAAAAATTATTTTAATTTTATCTACTATAACTTACATATAAGGGAAAAAAAATTGTGGGCCCTATTATGTCGGGGGCCTTAGGCGACCGCATGGATCGCCTATGTCCAGGGTCGGCTTTGAGTACGTGTTAATATAATTATTTGTAGTATAACAAAATTTCTCAAGATAAGACATACTTTGGCTAAACTAGTTTATAGTATTTTTAGTAATTATTTTGATTTGATTATATTGCCCAAGTGAACAAGGAAGAAGTATTGAAAAAGCCAATAATTGTTTGATAGTAACATTACATTATGAAATTTGTGAAAATAGAGAGGACCTGATACAAAGTAGGTGATTATTGTTACTAGAGTGTAGTGTCAACTTATTTATTCATTCATTTATTCTTACATTATAATAGAGTACGTTCATCTTATCTACAAAATTTAATAAAATATTTATTCTTTTTTTTTTTTTGGTAACAAAAAGGGTTCATTTATTATTTGAAATGGGCGAAACTATTAAAAAGTAATATACCATTTTAACGAACCGAAAGTTGCGTTTAATGATGCTTTTATTTAAAGTCAAATGAAAGAAAGAAAGAAAGAGGCTTGTAATTACTGTGTATATGGGCCCTATACAATAGCCTTCACATTAGTTGCCTTGGGCTATGGCCCAGAATACTCTGTTCAAAACCGGGCCTGGCCACTAATTTTTTTTCTTTATGGTGAGGATGTTTTTTTCTGTCACCGGAAACAGGAGGACAGTATTTAGTGTTGAGGAAGAAGTTGACTTTAATTAGCGGTCCTCTTTTGTTTTCCATTATTTTGGCAAAATGTCTACTCTATTATTTAGTGGAGCATGTTTTCTTTTTCATGTTTGGCCTTCTTTATATATATATATATAGCAACGATCAAATTTGGCAGTTCTTTGAGAGAGGGTAGAAGGTTTAAACTTTGGCAGCCGTGTGATAACTCACATTTAAACAATTAATGATTTTGAGATGTCTATTATGAAGATCAATCAAAGTTTAAACTTTGGCCTTTTTCATGTTTTCTTTTTTAAAGTTTTACCATTATTAAATCTATTGGTACCCATTTTTTCACATATTGGTGTCTTATTAGTAATTTTTTGTTTTTTTTGGGTATTTTGGCACCTATTTCTAAATTTTCAATCAATTGATCGACTGTCAAGTTCCGTATAAAATGACTACAATACCTTTACCTATTTTTAACCAACCATTTTTCGAAAATCCAAGATTCAGACTCCAAAAAACCCAATTAAAGAAGTTGAAGAACGAACACCCAATCCAACATAACTCGCATCTCTATAATTTTGAATCCTAACACCATGGATTTGCCCATTAAACCAATCCCCTACATATACATCCCCTATATAAAACCTACAAGGATTAATGTGGGAAATGTATAATTAAAACCTACAAGGATTCATGTGGGAAATGTATAATTAAAACCTATAGGGATTCGTATGGAAAATGTATAATTAAAACCTATAAGGATTTGTGAGAGAGGTTGATCAGTTGACGATTAAGAGAAAGAGAAAAAAATGGGAGTAATGGTCTTTTTATGATGAATTGTGTTTAGTTTATTTTAAGGATATGTGAAATGGGTTCAGTTGGTTTTGCTCAAGAATTGTTAATGGTTTATATTAAATGGCTAATTGGTGTGTGTATAGCGGTCTAATGAAGAATCTTGTGTCTCCCAAATGTTAGTACATGTTGAATTTAATTTTTTGGAAATTCGTGGGAGCTGATGGAAGCAAAGTAGGATACTAAAAAATCACTTAGGAGTGAACTCATTGGATTTTTGGCATGGTTTAAAGCTTAAAATTCAAAAGTTTGAATTGTTCTCTGTCTTAAATATTAAAGGAGTCGAGTGCCAGTTATCTTTGAAAGATGATGATGAAGATAATATATGAAAATATTAATGTTAATACTTTTTTTCTTCACAACACCAACCTTTCATCACTGTCCTACCTAAACCTGCTGTTGTCACCACCCACCACCCTTATTCTCTTATTTATATCTCTCTTTAATCTATCAACCACTTGGTTCCTAATTAGTAAGAGGCCTTTTAGGGGTATTTTGATGACTCCTACCAAAAACAAAATAGTGCGGCTTTATGCCAAAGTGGACAATATCTTTCTAAGCTCGGGACTGGGTTGTTACAGATAGTATAGAGAAGACCCAGGATCACTAACACATGAAGTGTGAAAATTGTGGGTCATGATTCTGCGGTTGACAACGAGCCGGAATAGCTGGATGCGACTAGCTAGAGCCGAGATTGTTTGTGTGTGACTCCAGCCTGATGAGGATGTCAGGTATTTAACGAAGGGAAATTGTAACGACCCAAAATATCCCACATCGGTAGCGTAATGAGAAGATCCTTAGATTAAGGGTGTTTTGGTGACTCTCACTAAAAACAAAAGCGTGCAGTTTTGTGCCAAAGCGGACAATATCTTACTAAGCTCGGGATTGAGTCGTCACATTACATGGTTAAATATATTAGGTTTTGATACGCACTGACATATTGCAATTATATAGTATCAAATGAGTTTTTAAAGAAAAACAATTATATGTACATAGTTGATTTGGGTTCAACCGGCTAAATTACATGAATACAAACTCGACCAAATTTAAGTCATATTTGTATTAGTTATACATACGACAATTTAAAAACAAACACCCCTTAAGGTCTCGTCGAAAACTCACTAGGCTGGACTTTTTATTTCTAATTGCTATTTCAAAGTAATTTTGATGTTTACCAAACCAATTAATATGGTTCTTACTTTTTATTAGGATCTTTTTGAGTGGCCTTCTTAGTAATATCCATAACTAGAGTCACTCCCTTTCCCTCTGTTCATTTAACAAGTTACTTAAATGATTAGTAAATGGGGTATCTTAAATTATGAGTACTATTGATGGGATAACTCAAAAAGGCCATCACTTTGCATTAGGAACAATTTATTGTAAAGGTTGTTTTTGCTTTTGTAGCATTAATTTACTTTAAAACCTACCATTCAAAAATATCATAAACTATAAATACAAACACCAATTAAAATTTATTTACTTTTTTTTTATATATTATTTTAAATCACGAAGTCTTATTCATTGTAATACAAAAGATTCAAATAATATATATTTTTTAAAATGACACAACCTTATCTTTTTTTTTCCAATAAACTAAAAAGATACGTGCATCTTATTTATTTAAATGAAAAGGTTTATTTATGTTTTAAAAAATAAATTTAAGAGAAATCTTATTAAATGGATCAAGCAGATCAAATAACTTATTCAAACAAAAATATGGCACTGCAAGTATTAAAAACATAAATAATAAAAAAAAAGCAAAGAATAAATAACTATATATCCATTTCGAAATGAACTTAATATGTTATCAAACTACAATTTTCATAATTCAAAATAAGAAAAGAAAAAGAAACAAATGTCAAGTCCATCTTATATGGTGGTTGTATTTCATCCGTTTATAAATTGTATAAAAAATATAAGTTATATTATTTAATCATCGCTTCTATAAAAAGAAAAGAAAATTTATACCCTTCCTTTTATGCCTCATTGTGAACTTCTCCACCTAAATGATCTCAATTTGATACAAACTTTTATATTTCTTTGTTGCCTTTTTCAAGCATTTTTTGTAGAAGAAGAAAAAACAATTTACCATCATTTTTTGACTAATAGTTAACAAAATAAATGGTAACTCAAAATTATTTTTTAGTTTTCTATAAAATTAATTTAAACTAAGCTATAAAAATGTGATAGTATGTCTAAATAACTGGATAATTTATAGTTGATGTTTTAATTATTGCATAAAGTGAAAATAAATTTACCAATAATTATTCAAAATTATTAGCACTTAATATATTGACAAATAATACATTGGGCTACATGTCAGAATAAGATTATCATACCATATGAAAGACATTTTAAAAAAATACTTAAAATAACTTAGATGCTCGTCTTTATATATTTTAATAATTACCATTACTATGTCAAAAAACAATTCAAAAGAAAATATGGAAGTTTCAAATTCAAGTTTTACCAATTGCAGGTGTAACAGTTTCTCCGCCTGTTAATGTAAGAGTAATGGTCTTCTTTTTTTTTATTATTATTAGGGGAACACAAATCTCATTGAATTTATATGATATGATATGACATTTTCTTTTCTTTTTTTTAATAAATATTTCTTATATGATAAGATTTTCATAAATCTGATAAGATTTTTTGATATACATAATTGACTTGGTGTAAAATGCATTTCAGTAGGAAGTTGGAAATATATAAACAATCTAATTTTATAAATAAATATTTAATATAATGGATAAAATTACACTAAGAATTTTGGTTGGTTTTAAACACTATTATATTTATTGGCAAATTAAACAAAACCCATCATTACTTTACCAAAAAAAACCATCATTTATATTATAAACATGCCATAATAACCTTGAGTCATTAGATTAAAACATAAACGTTTTTATTAAATCTTGGCCACCAGTTGGGAATATAAAGAATCCTACAATATTAGGATTGACCTAGCCTGATTTATTAATATATATACATCAAACATAAAATTGGGGATTTCACATAATTATATATATATACACACACATAAATACCTCTAAACTGAGTTGGTGGAACTTAATTTCGAGCTTGAGGAAGACTTTAATGGCAGAAGCGTTAGAATCGGGCGAATTGGTTGTGGGGGTGAATTTGTAATTCAATGGGTTTTCTTCTTTATTAGGAGTGGGGTGAATTTATAACTCGTGGAATTTTAGCAAGGATTTTGAGTAAGCTTTAGCCCTTTTTTTAAATTTCTTTTAAGCAATTACACCTCGAGAGATTTGAATACAGAATTTCTCACTAAATAAATAGTCACTTACAAGGAGCTAGTCAACCACTAAGTTAACTCCATATGATTGGCTTTGTTGAAAGATTTATCTTCCATTTTTGGTATGTTGGTCAACTCACAAAATTGTCAAAAATGAGTACCAAACTATCCGAAAGACTGAAAATATGTACCACAATACTAATGTAAAAAAATGGATATTAAAATCCAATTATAATAAAACTTTGAGTATCTAAGTATAAATTGCTCTATATTATTGTTTGGGAATCTTAAAAGTCACCGCAACATTTTTTTTTTGACTTTCGACTACCTGGCGCGCTGTTTTGTGAAGTGGCAAACTAGGAATTAACAACGATCACTTATGACGAGGATGAATTAAGTTTGGACGTACTCTCTTCTCACCACCACGCACCGATTTCTATTTGCACCACTTCATTGTTCACGCTCGTATGTTTATAAATATACACCCTCGTTTTATACCAAAATAAATAAATATATATGCAGAGGAATTAAATTCCAACAAAATTAAATAAAGTTGAATTGTAATCACCAAACAAAAAGAAAGCATGTCTTCACTTAACATTATGCATTCATTTTCGACCATTCAAATTTTATATTATCATCTCATCTATTTTTATATTAAATTTTTTGATGAAATTTTGTGAAACTGATCTACTAATTATAAAAATCATCTCTACCAAGTTTCATAAAAAAAATTATCCATTTAATCCTGAAACTAGACCCCTTTGAATGTAATTGGACCGAAAAATAGTAGAGGAACAAAGTCCAGAAACTTACTAACTAATTAAAGGAAGGAATATCATCAATTAATCATCAATTTATTATTTTAATAATTGTTAAGTGATCATGAAAGCATCATTTAATTTGAGTCCATAATTTTATGTAGACTGCACATAGGAGCTGAGAAGAGAGAGCCAGCAGAACGAACAACTTTTGCTTGTGAAATCCATAATTTCTTACTAGCTGTCCACGTACGCATTAAAATTTTATTACTCGACCAGCAAAATTGGGAGTATTTTAAAAAAAATTAATATATATTTGGTGCGTTGTATAATTTAATTGCAAAAGTTTTGATGCCAAATAACAAACAAAAAAAGAAAATAACACAAAAGCGTGTAGTTGTGTTTGTGGAAATAAAAAACTCCATCCAAACTTAGAGGTCTCAAGTTAAAGTTTGAGGATCGCGACATTTCTGGGTACAAGTGTCGGTTGTCTCCTTATCCCCAGTAACAGGGTAAGTTTGTTCGAATAAAGAAAACAAAAACAAGAAGTAAGATGTTTAATTTCAATTCTAATTCATAACTTTTCGATCAATACTGTTTATGAAAGCAACATAACTTTTTTGCCTAAGAACTTTAACTGAAGTAGCATTAGCTAGCCTTTACCTCCCACTTGGAAGATTGTGCATGGGTTCCCTTCTCCGGTAGAAACAGACTTTAGACCTTCTTTTCAAAACATACACACATACGGTGGCAAAGTCAAGATTATTAGCAAGCGGGGGTGGAAATCAGTGGTGTAGCCATAATTTATCTATGAGGTGGGCTAGGCTAAAAAGATACCCTCAAAAAAAAAAATTTAGGATTATTTTAAAATATATACTAAATATTGACTTGAAAACAATAAAAAATAAATACTTATTTAAATGAAACAAATGCAAATACTAAACACTTATATAATAACATATCATAATTAGAGATTTAAAATAGACAAAAGGTGTTTTTTGCTATATTTAGTCACATGTGATACAAAAAAATACATTATATAATCTAATAAAATTGAACCCTACGATCCTTTTGTGAATCAAAATCATTTATGAGCAAATCCAAATCAATGTTTTATTTTTTAAGTTTTGAATTCTGACCCCAATAGTTTTACAAATACAATTTAACCCCCCAAAACTTGTTTTTTTTTCCGGTGGGTTCAGCCGCCCCGCCTGCACCACTGTAGCTTTGCCCCTGCACACACAGATATATATATATATATATATATATATATATTCTTCTAATTTTATGAAAGTTTCAAAGTAATACCCTAGATCTCAATATCCTTATATACCAAATAAACAAACTAAGCTTACTTTTCTTTTACAATGTTTCAAATGGAGACCTTTCATTTGTAAGAGTCTATACCGTTCCATTTGTTTGAGATTTTATATTCCGTATGGGAAATCAAAGTCTTGCAAATAATTAAAAATATACTCATTATCAATTGATTTAAGGTTTGATACTTCAAACTAACATGCATAGTATCGAAGGACAGGTTATTCACTCACGTGTCTGGTCCAACATTCACATTGTTTACTTAGTGTAGTTATTTCCAGTAACTTTTTATTTTTAATCAAAAATGATATGTAGTAACTCTTTCTTTATCGGAAAATGCCAGTCCTAGTTTATTTTTGTAATTTTTTTCATATATATACAAATCTACCGGTGAGACCGTTTTTGGATAAAATCACACTATTAAACAATTTTGCATGCACATTCTTGAAAATATATGTGAACGAACCAAACTTAATTAACAAATACTTCAAATCCAGAAATCATCATGCATAAGCACTTGAGAAATACAATGAGAAGAACAACCTCAGTGCTCAAACCATCAAACAAACCAATACAACCCAAAAACATAAGCATATAGAATTAAGAAGAAAAATAACTTAAAAGGCGTAAACAAAAACAAGAAGAAAAAATGCTTAGTTTCCTAGGCACATTGGAAATCAGAAGGGAGTTTCTTGCCACAAGTGTTGATAAGCAAGCTCAATGAAATAGGGAGGTTAAGGTTAATGCCAAGAATGTTAGCTTTCAAAGCAGTGCAAAGGCAAATGGCGGCTTCAAGGTCAACGAGGCCGGCAAGTAGGGTACAGCAAGGGGTATCTGGTGGGGTCCCCACCACAGCGCCAATGGTGCCATTGAGTATTTTGGCACATACCCCTAGTTTTATGGCATCCCTAGGGCAATGGCCCTTAGAAGGGGAGGGTGTTGGTGTAGGTTTAGGTGTTGGTGGAGCACAAGCATTTACAACTATAAAGAAGAGGAGGTTGAAGGAAAGGAAGAGAGCAGCTGATGAAGATCTTTTGGAATTCATCTCTCTCTCAAGCTTACTTTGGAAGACTAAGCTCTAATGGATTTGTGTGAATATTGGTAGTGTTGGGATGTCTTATATAGAGATTAATTTCTAGGATTCATAGATATGAAAAGTTTCATGTATTGCGACTCTAAATATATTAAAGGTTTAATTTATATATATAAGATGCCCAATGCATATTTTGAATATCAAATTCACTGCCTCGTGTTTATTTCTTAGAAATCCACAACGGTTCAAATGTGTAAGATAAGTTTATTCAATATATAATACTTCGTTACGTTGTGTGTTAGCCGTAGGATAAATTAAGGTTATAGTAAATTTCGTTATTATACATACTTTTGATATTAACTTTTCAAACGGACAACATATATCACGTATTTTTGGACTCAAACTAAAAACTGGTTTGAATTCGAAAAATAAACGAATATATGTTGTTTGTTTGGAAGACATTATAGGTATATCTTTTGTTCATTCCAATTCAATATATTAAACAAGAGTTTTATTATAATGCTCAACAATTATTTGCAGCTCTCCAGCAGACCCCGTATTTTTTCAAGGGGTGGGTTATAGTAACAGACAAAAAAAAATTATAAAAAAAGATATCTAAAGTATAACTATATAGTGAAAAAAAAAATCATAGCATAATTTAAATATTTGAATTCATACATAATGAAAAGTGTTTAACAAAGTTGAGCTCGACGAGTTTTTAATGATTTAAATTCATCTATTACAGACTCTATCTAATATATATTTGAGTTGGGCTAAGTGGTGGGCAAAGGCGGAGCTGTTCAGGGACAAGCGGGGGCGAGTGCCCCCACTTGGTTTTGAATTTTTTTTATTACATATGGGGTATTTTTTGGGAAAAAAAAATATTATATAGGGACTTATATGTAGAAATATATACTTGAGGGTTCTATGTGTAAAAAAAAATAAAAGTTTCATTAAACCAACCAAACCCACCGAGCTTTCTTTCATTCTCTGTTGCTTTAATTTGTTGCTCTCGGGATCTCTCTTCACTCTCTCACCAACCAAAAAAATAAAAGTTTAATTTGTCGCCGAGAAAGATGTGAGGTATAATGATGACTTTTTTAGTTTGAAGGGGATTTGTGAGCTTGCTCAAAAATTGGTTGAAACCAAGAAGCATATGAGTTATCCAATGGTGTATTTGCTCGTCAAGTTGGCCTTACTCTTACCTGTTGCAATGGCAAGTGTTGAACGAGTTTTCTCAGCAATGAAAATCATAAAGTGTGCACTACGCAACCGAATGGGAGATGAATTTATGAATGATTGTTTGGTGACGTACATTGAGCAAGAAGTTTTCAATAACATTAACAAAGAGGAAGTATTGCAATACTTTCAAAATATGAAAAACCGTATAATGTTATTGTAATTTCTCGTAATTGTTCGCATTTGCTATTTCAGTTGTATGAACTATTATTATTAATGTTATTAAGTTTGCTTTAAAATTTTAAGACTTTAAATATTATTTGGTGCGCTTTAATTTTGCCCCCACTTGGTCTAAATCCTGGCTCCGCCATTGGTGGTGGGCTAAAACTTAGTAATTAAAAGGGTGGGCTTAAACTAATTTTTTTTATGTTTTTTTACAAGTGCTAGTAGATTTTTCAAAATTTTCTCTTGTGCTAAAGTCCGCCCTGTCCTCCCTAGGTCTGCCCCTAGGTCTCCATTGTCTTTATATTACTTACCATACACAATATTAAATTGTTATAAATGCTTTTATTAAGATAAAAATTATCCGACATGTAATGCTTTGAATGCATGTATTTACGTAGAACTGATAGGACAAGAGAAGGTACAAATAATTGGGAAATGAATGTCTAGTCATGTGAAGAAAAGCCTGTCAATGGCATATAATTGCGAAAACAAGTTGTTCTGCCATGGTCACAAATTCAAAACAATATTTAGTTGGGGTGGGGGAAGGGGGGCGGGTGTTGTTAGTCATTTTTATATATTTTTTGGTGTTTAGTTATTTTTTGTTGTTAGTTATTTTTATATATATTGGGGTCACAAGAGCCCCACCAATAAGTACTCCCGTGACAAGCTTGGTGTAATATAGCAATCCATTGGGCTCTATTTTAATGTATTTGGATACATACATGCATACATGTTTCATCTCTATATATATCAATAATTTTATAATATGGGTGCGGACAACTGCCATTATAAAAATGGACCGACAAAGAGTTCGACAATCACATTCATATAGGTTAAACTTAAGACCTCCTTATTATAAATACGTATATAAAGAATGCCATCAAGCTAAACCATTACCAAATCAATATATGTTTCATCTGTTCCTAATGCAAAAATGATGCCGGTTCTCTTTTTCACCAACATTAATTGTTTCATATTTTAATACTACGGGTTCGGGAGTATTATTTTACCCTCCAATATACTAAATCTTTGCCCTGACTTTGTAAATGAAACATTTTATATTAAATTTATTACAGTTCGTCATTGGGACTAGAATATTTGGTTCAGTCTTGGTCAGGTTGTACCATTGGAATTTTTGTGCGCTAGCAATCAAGCAATTTGGTTCTCCATTCTTGATTGTACATTTAAAATTAAAAAAACAGCATTATCATTTATCATTCAGTTTGTTGACAGGTAATCATGGTTTTTGGACTGCATAACACTTTAGAAGATTCACAGGCTAGACCGCCTCAGTTGTTCGTTCCATGATACCCAAAAAGCATGAGAGTATAAGGACATCATCCACGAGTGTTACTCTTCTTCTTAAATTGAGTGCAAAGATAATCACAAAATTATTGAGGGAGTTTTACTTTAGTCCTTCTGTCACCTTGGTAGTTAAACATGACCATTTTTAAAATTTAACTATTAAAAATTAACATTTATATATATAACCCCTTTGCGAATGGTCATTTCTTAAAGAAAAAAAGGATCATCCATTAAATTTAAGTCATATATTGTTGTTTGTTAATGAGTGGCTACTTGCTCCTTGTTTCAATTTCCTCCCGCATATATCATTCGAGAACAAAGAAGGTTTGATTGTATATTAGATTAGTTTTTGGTTAGAGATCAAAAGTTTATTAGTTTTGGTGTTCCAATGCTTTTGTCTAACAATGAATGTACGTAATAATGATCGATTTCTTCTCTTTTATATATGGATATATATTTTACGTACGCAATGCATTTAAAAATATCTAAGTGATTTAATCTTATTCAATTTTACTAATTGTTTATTAGATTTAACCTTTTGTTCTAACTAATGTATATAATAATCATCCCTTTATTAATATACATTGAATTTGAGTTAATGGAACAATTAAAATATTTGATTAATCTTTGCTTATTTTTCTTTTACAAGGACCTTTGTGTAAACTCTAAAAGTAAGAAGTGTGGTTTGTAATTTACGAAAACCTTGGGTTTAAAATTGTCATTATTATTATAAAAAGAATGAACTGTGCAAATGCCCCCTGAACTATGGAGCTAATCCGTTTTGTTCCCTCAACTTTAAAAAAGTTTTGTTTAACCCTCAAACTATTGATGGAGTTTGACTTTGGTCCTTCTATCACCTTGGCAATTAAACATGACCATTTTTAAGAGTATTTCGATTCAACTATTAAAAACTAACATGTATGTTATTATATCTAGATCAATATATATATATATGCCGGTGAAAATTGTAAAACCCGGTGTATATATATAAATTGGGAGAGGGAACATATCTATCTATACAAATATAGAAAACCAAGAGGCCCTTAAACAATTAAGGGTAGTTATGACACCAAATTAATAATTTTTCAATTTTGTCCCTGCTATGATTATTTTTATTTAAAAATGTAAGCCCCAAGGTTTGAACACTATAAATTTTTATTAATAAGCCAACTCTTAACTACTAAGCCAACCACAATCTTTATTTTAATTTTTCATTCTATAATAGATGATGCGCGTGTAAAGAAAATTGACGTGCACCGCGTAGCGCGTGCTTCGGTGTCTATTTAATGTAAATAACAACAATGAATTACATTAAAACCTCCTTATAGTAATAATGTTGGGACCAAACCAATTTTATTACTATATGGTGGTTATAACTTAATATAATTTTAAGTTAAGAGAAAAACATATTAGACTTATTTATCTTTAATAATGTTTTATGGGTACATTGAGAAATGAAACACTTTGCGTGCCTATTTCCAAGATTTAAACATTGAAAAAATTTATATTTAGTCCAAAGAGTCATCTTAAAATCTACTTATTTAATTGCTCTATTAATGTTTTATTATGTAATTAAATTCTATATATACACACAATAAATCAGTGCAGTCTCTAACCGATTCAAGTGAATACTCTTTCTTCTACCTCTAGCAAAACAACCATGCAACCTAAAAACAATTACATATTTTTCGTATTATTGAAAATTATTACCGTATGGAGACAAATTTCCTCATGACTGGACCAAAAATTTATAACTTTTTACAATGCGGAGGTTATTCATATATGTAACTTGCTTAAGTTGCGATTGGAATTTTTTCTGTATATAAATTATCACCACAGAGAGATTTTACTGTATATAAATTAAAAAGGTAAATAAATGTGTATATATACTATTATATAAAGGCATAAGCCATTTCGGCAGTTATTAAAGTCGTGTAAGGTTTTTTGATTTTCCATTTTGCCCTTCGATACTTTTATTTGACAAAAAAATTCTATTGTAGCATAAACAATATGATTCAAACCCTTACTAAGGACAATATGGCTCTTGATCACCCTACTATTTTTATTTTTTTTAAATCTATAAATTATTAATATCCAAATAACACACGTATCGTGAGTGAACAAAATCGATCCATTGTATATATATTATATTCAGTATGTATTTAATTAAGGTAGGGGAGTCCATGAAATTAGCAAAAGAGAAATATTTGCTAACCCTAAAATAATGGGTACCGCAATTTGAAAAAGCGGGTTTACACGTCAAAATGCTCAATGGAATAAATTGTAATTCACTTGTATAATAATAATGTAAACAAAACAGGATAAGTTATCGTAAAAAAAGAGGGAAAAAAAAAGTTAGGCCAGGTAAATGTGTATATTAAGAATCCGTCATGGACTAATCAAGTGGTCAGAACTAAGAACTCCTTTTTATTGAGCAGGGGTGTCAAGTTTAATTCCCCATGCCTATGCACACCCATTTGTTTTTGAACCTGTGAATAAAATAAACATTCCCTTAAGGGAAAGTGTTTTTCAACTTGTTGTGAGCCGACTTGGTGGCAAGACTATATAAAAAATTGCTCTCAAGTTCAATTCTCTCCTTCTATCCCCCCCCCCCCCCCCCCCCCCCCATTGAACCTTAGAATAAATTAAAAATCCTCTTTAAGGATCCTCTTTAAGGGGGGGGGGGGAACTTGTTAATAAAAACAAATGTATATATCGAGAGAGAGAGAGAGAGAGAGCATGAAAAAAAAAGGATAAATTAAATTTTAAATGAACCAAAACAATCTTGTTCCCAAATATCATTAATGCGCAAATGATTTTATTATGGGCCTTTTTTGGTGTTTAGGCATTTAGCCCTGTATTATTAAATTATTTTTGTTAAAATAATAGAGAGAGATCTTATTCAACTCATATAAATATGAATAGGGATCAGCTTTATTTATATTAAGAACTTTCTTACTTCATACAAAATATATGTAGGACAAGAACATATATATATATATAAGGTAATACCATCATTCATACCACAAAAAAAAATGTGGGACAAACTATATTACATTACATATGAACATCTACTATCAATATTTACAACAATTTATTTTTATTTTTATTATTATTATTTATTTTTGTTTACGATATATACTTTTTGAATTGCCCTCCATTCAAGTTTACATATTGGTAATAGAATTATCCCTAATTTTAGCATTACTAAAATTGTGGGATGTATTTAAATTTAATTTTCTATTTAAAGTCAATCTAATGATGGTATCTACACAACCACTAATGATGATAATAACCAATTTAAAATTTCAAAATTAAAAGAGGTATATCAACATATTAACTGAGTAACTAATTCTTCTTCTGGAATAAAACATGGCCTCCATCTATACTCGGGTGACCCAATGTAATAGATAAGAGGTAACCAAGTATCTTGTTGCGTGAATCAATTTTTCTTAAGATTCCCTCTTCCCCCTAATTTTAGATAGGTTGTCTGAGGGTTTGCCGCGATTCATTGACATCTTTTCATTTTCAATTCCTTTCGGGTCGGAAAATGCTGGTTGCTCGTGGGGCAGGGAGTTTTCCCTCTCATCTACAGAAGTCATCGTTTCATCTATTTAAGTTTCTATGTCTATCGCTATGGCCTATTTTCTCTCAGTTGCCTATCCTCTATAGATGAGGTGATTACACTATGCATGGACAAAATATAGAATTTCGTAGACACAATACTTATATAAATTACCGTGTAAACTCTAAATAATGATAATTTGAACACTATATGTCTAAATGAGGTGTATCTATTAATTTCGTAGATATAATAGTCAAATAATTGAGTAATTAAAATCATATCAACAAGTTTAATATGTGCACTACATGTCCACATAAGTTATATCCATGACTTTCGTAGACGAAATACTTGAATAATTGTGTAAACTCTTCAAAAAGTTTGTGCATATATTACATGTTTAAATGAGATGTATATATTAATTTTGTAGACATAATAATTAAATAATTGTGTAAACTCAGATCAACAAGTTTTAATTTCGCACTATATATCTATGTGAGATGTATCCATTAATTTCGTAGACATAATACTTAAATAATTGCATAAACTCATATCTACAATTTTATTAGGAAAAATAATATTTTGCATAAATGCTAGCAAAGAATGTGACGAAATTTTTATTACGTAGAGTGTGTACACTACTACATTTGAACCTATATCGCATCTTATACTCCGTAAATAAATGTAATAACATAAATGTACCTGATAGTTATAGTAGAGAAAACTAAGAGATACCCATGGCCTTGGCCGTCATCATGGACGGTGATGGCAGTTTAAAATTGTTGGGGGATTGGTCTGCAACTGATCCAAATTTGATTCTCCTTCTCTCGAGAGTAAAGACCAACTATTGTAAAAATGAAAGATAAAAGAGCTGAAATCTAGAACAGCTAGCTAGCTATGAATTTAATTAATATCCCTTATGCAAGAACCAAGGAAGTAATCATCAAAGACCCTTGCGTTATATAAGCATTTGATTAGTTTCCAAGATAACTCCTTTCAATCAAGATATGAGCAATTTCTCTGATCTTATCCAAGAAGGAATTTTGAATTAAGGGGAGAATTATCCCTGCAAATAATATCTTCCTAAGTTGGAATTTAATGCTTAATTGATGGAGGCATTACACCTATTTCTACATATCATTTTAAGTAAGAAAATATAATTTCTTTGGATGTGCTAAATGCTAAAAATTTGGTCAAAAACAAAAGTTTGGATGGTTCGATCACAGGGTCTTCAATAGACCTCAAAATTTTGGGCATAAAACTAATTTCTATTTTATTATTATGTTGTGACTTTGAAGCTCGGATATTGAGTTAGTGTCCTACATATTTTTAACCTGAATTTTTTTCTTTTTGAAACTATGCATTTTTTTTAATAGAGAAGAGTGAATTTTCCAATTTTTTTTTTCTCTTAAATTGATGTGCAAAGTAAAATTATGAAGGTGCATGTAAAACAAAAGGAGGTTGGCGAGAAGAGGAGAGAGAGGGACACGTAGAAATGAAAGAGAGAAAGGGGTCAAGAAAAGTCTATTAAATAAAATACACGTGTCATTAATTTAGGCAAATGCTTTCGAAAGGAATCGTTTTACATGTTTTTAGAGCATCTCCAATGCTAAAATGAATTGGAGGCTTTTTAGCTATGGACATGTCAGCGTGTTATAAAATATGGATCCTATGTGGCTTTAAAAGTTACCTCATAGACATTTTAAGAAAAAAAACTTCTCCAATGCTTTTATTCTAGAGAGATCATTAATCCTACGTGTCTCAAACTTTACCCTTTTCACAATTTTCTTCTTCCCGGTACATTTAACAACCTACAAAGAAAACCCTATTCTAAAGAAACCCTTGATTGGTTTTGTCCTCTTTCGCTCTGCCACAAGTCTAGGTTCCTCCGGTTCAAATAACCTCAATTCATATTTTTGTAAGTTTATTAATGATTTCTTCTCCCTGTTTACTTTTCTCTTTGTTGTTTTATTTGAATGGTGAGTTAATGTATATATAAAATCAAATGTAGACTTCCAGTCCTCATTCGGTGCTATACATTTCAATTGCGCACATTTCAATTATACGTGTATATATTGGATCTGTGCAAAATATATGGATCACTTTAGTATCTACAATAATATTCAACGAGTTCTTGTTGTCTTCAACAATCTGTTTTGAGGCTTGACTTATTATTGCAAATTCTAGTTGTTTCCATGTACCCTTACCTTAAAAGAAAGGAAAATTATTACTTAATAGGTCTCAAATTAATTTTATGCATAAGTAATATATAAATAGTACTTAGTTTATCTAAAATTAATATACAAACAGAAAATTATGCATAAATGTAATCATTTGTGCATTACAATCAGTTCCTTACCATGCTGCTTCAATTTATTTGAAAGTTGTATTCTATATTTTCTGTGTGTAAATGAATTTTCTTTGTCTTCAAATAAATGTTACTACAACTATTTTGACCATCATATGAAGAACTCAATAAAAGTGGGTGGTGTAGTTTCCCATGTTGTCGGATTGCAAAAAATCTAGATAATAAGCCAACCAACAGGAACACTATTCCCACCTCTATGAATTTGATTCGTATTTTTCTTTGTAGGCTCTATTATAACCCAATGTCTCTATCAGCTTCAGAATTAGATTCTGACAGTTCATCTTCAAGTGATGATTCATTTTCTATCACCAAGTGCTTCCTGGATGAGCCCTGGGGAGATGATAGTTTAATATCTACGAAGATGACCCGAAGTTTGGTTCAAACTATTGCTGTCCACGTTCCAATTGTGATTTCAACAATGTTGGTGGGGAAGAAGCGACCTCATGGAGGCTCTACAATTGGAAGACGTTACCTCCATCGAGACAGGAAGGAACGCCATGATCTACTTATTAAAGATTATTTCAATGGTGAGAAGTCGAAGTACCCTCCAGAGTATTTTCGACGTCGATTTCGAATGAATGTAGAACTGTTCAGTCGCATCTTACAAGCAATTGGAAATTATGATAATTATTTTACGCCAAAGGTTGATGCAATTGGGAGAGACGGATTGAGTCCTTTACAAAAAATGGTAGCCGCATTACGACTACTTGCTTATGGTTGTCCAGCTGATTTCCTAGACGACTATCTTCAGATTGGCGAGAGCACTTCAATTGAAAGTCTTAAGCGCTTTTGTGATGCTGTTATTGGGGTTTTTAAAGAACAATATCTAAGGAAACCAAATAAAGATGATGTTGCAAGATTGCTCAAACAAGGAGAGGATCGTGGTTTCCCCGGCATGCTTGGGAGTATTGATTGTATGCATTGGCATTGGAAGAACTGCCCCACAGCATGGCATGGAACACATACTAATGGTTTCAAAAGAGTCCCTACTCTCATCTTAGAGGTTGTAGCATCACAAGATTTGTGGATTTGGCATGCATTTTTTGGAATGGCCGGTACTAACAATGATATTAATGTTTTGGATAGATCTCCATTGTTTGATGATCTTATAAATGATGTGGCACCATCTTGTAATTTCCTAGTACATGGTCATCAATATAATATGGGATATTATCTCTCTGATGGAATTTACCCCCCTTATGCTACTCTAATTCAAACGATTTCTCAACCATCTTCTCCTAAAGAGAAATTTTTTGCTGAACGACAAGAAGCAGTGAGAAAGGATGTGGAACGAGCATTTGGGGTATTACAAAGTAGGTGGAGTATTGTCAAAGGCCCGGCACGTATGTGGAATGCAAAGGATCTTGGGAAGATTATGAAAACTTGCATTATCTTACACAATATGATCATTGAGAGCGAGCATCATCAAGGAATCAGCCCCGAACGCTGGAAGCCTGATGATTATGAAAAGATTGAAAAAGCTAATCTAGAGCATGATTATACATTCATTGTCTCTAAAATGATAAAGAGAATGAAGCAAGTCCGAGACACAGGAATGCATAACAATTTGAAGATTGATTTAATAAATCATTTGTGGGAGACATCCGGCAATCGACAACTCTAATTTTTATCTTGATACATTAATTAATTATTTTCTATTATTTTTCTTCTTCTTTTGCTATGGAATATTTGCTTATTAATGTAATTCTTAAATTACAAATTACTATGTGGAACAAGTAAGTGTTTTGTTCTTTCAATTATTTTTTATAGCAGTATTGTTCCTTGTTATGAGGAAAAGGCTTTACTCTTGCATTTTTTCCAAATTCTGCAGTAGTAATGGCTTTTTATATTTATAAATTGTAAGTATGAAGATTACAAATACTTTTACATATGTAGGAATAATAAACAAAACAGTAAAATGGAGTTGGTATAAAAGAAATGAATTTTCATTTCATTTAGGTGAAGCAGAACAAAATTTCCTGTAAACGCCTGTAGTTCTTCTTAGGATCGATGATTTATGTGACTTAATTGTGTAGTTATAGTGTTGTAGGCACTATTTATAAAAATTGATCTTTCTTAAATTTAATTGGTCACATAAACACAGGTAATTAACATGATTAATATGTTTTGGAAGTAAAAAGGCATAAAAATTTGTAACTAATTAAAATGAACTTTATTTCAATATAGAAATGCATTAAGAAACAGTAACTAGTAGTCTACTTTATGAAACAATGAAATTTATGCAACTAAACTCACGAAAATATAAAACAATTAAGCATCGACATTTTCGCTTCTTGCAACCTCGCCGAATAGGCCATCACTTTCCCATTCTTTCAATATTTGAGCTTGCATTCTTTCGACCGCCTCTCGTAAGACAGGTTGCAGTTTGGAGAGATCACGATTCAAAATTCGTTCTTGGTCTTTTCGCTTCTGAACTTCCTTCTTGAATTTCATCTCCATTTTTATTGCTTGTTTTCTTAATAGGTAGTCTTTCTTATCTTTTTCTTTCTTTAGCTCCAACTCTTCCTGAGTAAAGCTAAATTGCCTTTCCAAGGAGGACTGTAAATTGGTTAATATGCTAATTACACCATTTTCTTCATCATCCCTCTTCTTTTTCTCTTTACTACCCTTTCTTCCAAGTGGGCGCACATTTACGGAAGAGCATGTGTTTTCAATTGTTGTATTGTTGGAATTGACAGTGTCATCCCCATGTGTAAAGGAGGGTACTGATGTTGGTGTTGATATATGTATTGTGTCAATGTTGCTATCGTCCATGACTTTTTGCTTCTTTGAACCACCAGCTTTAGTAAGTTGTTGTGAGCACCATTTCGGGTTTTTTTTCATTATCTCCCAACAATGTTCAAATTTGAATGATTGCCCATCATTAAGATCTGTGTACATTCTCAATGCTTCTCTTTTCTGCGACCGAAACAATATAAAAAATTAGATGAAAAAAGATAAGATATTGAAAAGCTATTTTTTTTTTATAAGCTAGTAACTTGTATAAAGTCAGCATAACAAAAGTAGAGGCTTACCATATCTTCAGGGGTTGTTCCACTTCGTGGGTGACTTTGTAAGCGTTCATATAACCCGTGAAACTTGTTTACTGCAGCTTGTATGGTTCCCCAGCGACACGATAAGCCATTCGTGTTTCGAGTCTCATCATACTCCCCCATATGTTCTCTCCAAGCATTCAAGATGCGGTTCCACATCTTTTCACTTGTTTGATCTTTACCAACAATTGAATCAACAGAGATATAAAGCCATGCCTTTGCTAGTGCAATGTCTTCCGCTGTAGTCCAGTTTCGACGAGGAGGAACAAGTTGTGTTTATTTGGAATTTTTGGAGGCCTTTCCTTTCGTTTTAGATATTTTGGATGAATTACAAGTTTGAGATTCAAATGGAATATTTGGAGAATTTAAAAGACCTTGGAAAGAGAATGGAGATCCAAGATGTGGTTGTAAATGAGAAGGAAATGGAGCATTCGATGCATTAAATGGAACCGTCTGTTGAACTTGAAGGTGTAAGGGAGAGAATTGACTTGAAAATTGATTAAGTTGGGGAAATAGATTAGATTCAGGTACACAGGTTTGTGGGTGAGAGGAGTTACTAGTATATTGTGAATTGGGAGAGTCATTTATAATTATAGGTTGAGTGTCATTGGAAAAATGTTGATGAGAGTATGAGAATGACGAGAGTCTTGTGAATCCATTTGAGACATTATATCTACAGCATGAACAGGCGTGTGTCATATGCAAACATCATTTGGTATAATAGCCACAAATTTCAAACAATTTTTGAGTGATATTTGTCTATTAAGTTTTATACTCATCATCAAATATGAAGGTACTATACTATAATCAAAAGGATCGATCTACTGTAATCTAACATCTGAAGAAGTAAAATAATTGGATTAAAATCCATACAGGCAGCAAGAATTAACAAAGAAATAGGTGCCTTTGTCGTAATTTTATAAGGTGCAATAATCGATCAAAACCATTCTGTTATATTATATAGATTGGTGCTAATTAATGATTAATATGTAATTCATATTTTTATATATAAGCACCCCTAAATAATAATATATATGAATAATGTTTGAATTTTTAATAATTGCTAGATTCTGCTAATGCAAAACTAGGGCACAAGGTAGAAAATCAACTAAACTTACCGATTTATCAAAGATGAGAGATTTGTTTGCTTCTTCTGCAATTGCCAAGCTCTGAGAATTTCAGTCAACCTTGATAGGGTTTTGTAGAACGCAGTATCAAGAAATAGAGAAGGGATATAGACTGAGTTAGGTGAATTTGGCGCAAATAAAGAAGGGATAATGAGGAGTTTCGTGAAATTGGCGCGGTATATGAGAAAATACGAGCGCCATATTTTTTTCATCTTTTAAAAAATTCCTAAATTTTAACTAATTTGCTGACTAGGCAGTTTAGATGATGTCTATGAGACCCTCTAAATGTAGAGGGTCTCTCTCACAATGTCTACACTCTTATTTGCCACATCAGCTTCATATTAAAGATAGAAGTTTGCATTGGAGATTTAATTATTTGCTCATTGTCCATGCTTCCTACGTGGCACTTCATTTTTTCCCAATCCAAGTTAGCATTGGAGATGAGAAATATTACTTGTTTTATGAGTATATATCATCCATTCTTTAATACTTTTGGTGAAAAATTTTTACTCACCACCAAGTAAAGAAAATTTCTTTATATAAAAACTTAAAAATCAAGAGGATATCACCTCTATCACTCAACTTATTTTATATATTTTCACCAAAACTAACTTAATTTATTTTTATTTTTCACCTTGCAATCAAACATAGCCTAATTTATTAAAAAAACACCCACCTTGCACTCTATAAAAACCCACCTCTTCAACCCAAATCCCCCACAGTTTAACCAAAATTGAAGTATATGCTAGCTAGCTAGATATGGTTCTAAGATCATATTTTCTTTCTCTCAACCTTTTATTTTGGGAATTGAAGTATATGCTAGCTAGATATATATGGTTCTAAGATCAGATTTTATTTCTCTCAACCTTTTGTTTTGGGTGATTTTATTTTCATTTTCAATAATAATCAGTTTCACTCTCATTTTTTATTAATCCTTGAAAATCGAATAAATACTTGTTATTCAGTCTTGGCCGAGTATGAATCTGACAATCCCTTACTTGGCCCCTAAGTACTGGTAATAAACATGAAATCAAAGAGTTATTCGATTTTTCCTCTTATAAATTTTGTTTTGAATGAACAAATTAATGTTTATTTCTATACCTAAAAATTTAAAAATTATATCTATAAAAAGTGATTTAGTTAAGTGGTATCGTTAAGTATAACAAAAACAAGAGAATTTATTATGACAGAAAAACAATCAGATTTTTTAACCATTTTTATACTTCAATTACGTTAATATAAAATTAAAATAAAGAGATCCACTAGAAGATTGATAACATCTCGACAGGAGTAAAAAACAATTTATAAAAATATTGGTTTAAATCAATTTTGATTTCATATATTATGTAGATGTATATATATTGCAATATATTTTTTTATATTATACATGTAGACGTATAAAAATAGAATTTTTTTGATATATTCAAATCTAAAAATTAGGTAGAAGGGCTTATTATACATTGATTTTTACCAAAAATCCAATGAATAATATTTTTTTGAATGAATGGCCTATTTTTAATTGGTAATTAGTGTAAGAGGCCTATTTTGTTTTATATTTTAAATGAATGTATTTAAATAAATTTAAATATCATTTAATTAATAAAAACATGTTATGTATTACCTAAATTACCCCTTTTTATGAAATTTTCACAAAAAATATGGACTGCAAAGTTCATATTGCAGTGAAATATGTACTGCAATATGAACTTTGCACTAAAAATATGGACTGCAAAGTTCACATTGCAGTAAAATATGGATTGCAATATGAACTTTGCACTAAAAATATCGACTGCAAAGTTCACGTTGCAGTGAAATATGGACTGCAAAGTTCATATTGCAGTGAAATATAGACTGCAAAGTTCATATTGCAGTTCATATTTTAATGCATATTGATATTTTTTTAGTTTATTTTAAGGGTTGGGATGTCATTTTATAATGAAAAAAAAAGACACATGTCATATTATCAATAAAATAAAAAATAGGCCCTTTATTTTTAAAAAAATTATTCCTTGGCCTTAGTGTGAAAATCTTTCTCTAATAAGCCCTTTTTTTTAATTGCCCCTATTCAAATTTGATATCCTGAATTCAAATTGCATAAATTTAATTTAGGCATCCTATGACAAAGATTGTGATGAATGAGAAAATTAATTAATATATCAATTGAATAAGTTTTTAGAAGTGCATGTTTTAGTACTCGCAGAGTAGTGCAGTTGAGCTCATAAACTAAAATCAATTAATTGAAGGTATGCACTTTACAAAGATTTGAATATTTTGCTGAATAATGACATAAATTCATACAGTACATATAATTGGAAATGGAGATAAACAATAAAGCTAATATTAACCTAAAATTCTAATTAATATGATTATTATGTTGGTTGAGGGCATATATGTGCTAATTAACCTAAAATCTAAAATTGATCAAATTGTTTAAATTTCATTTGCGTTTCAGTCCGTATATGGACAGTTGCATATATACTGTATATACGGACCGTGTATATATATACATCCCCCAAAGGATAAGACAGCAAATAAGCCATAAGTGAGTATCGAAAAAAATTAACAGTTAAAAATTTAGGTGAAATCATATCCACCAAAATATATTTAATTTCCTTGCCATATTGCCTTTAATAAACATGGAGTCACCAAGACTAAATTATGAAAACTTGTAAGTGAGCCGGAATTAAGTAAGAATAGCAATATAATGATGACACTTTTGCTATTATACTCGAAGTGCCAGCTATTATTAGAGAAGAAATTACATTAATCGGCAAACAAATATTATCCTTAAAAGCCGGTCAATTTGTTTTGGATCTTGATTTAGGGGGGTGTATTCAATTGGGAGTCTATGGGATTTTTTTGGACTTTTAAAGTCTATGGGTATTTAATTAGGATTTGAAATAATCTATTCAAATCTAAGGGTATTCAATTAAGATTTGAAATAATCTTTTAAAATCTTACTGTATTTAATTAAGATTCTAAAATATCTTTCAAAATCTTATGGTATTCAAAAGTTTACTAACTTTAAAAGAATCTATTTATTGGTGGATTGTGATGGATTTTAGGGTCCATAGTATAAATACTAACCCTAATTAGAAATCTCTCCACATTCCTAAAGATTTCACGTTCTCTCAAACGACTACTACCAGAAGATGAACAGAGCTTGAGGGGAAACCAACATACCTTCTCCATCAAGGTATTTTTATATCTTTCTTCACGTTTTTGATTTATATCATCATGTTATATATATATCAAAAGTTATCCATGTAATAAAAAATCTGAAAACATAAAAAAGTGTAGATTTGGATACTACGCTTCCTTTTGAGAGAGAATACTGAATAATGTTCAATCCAATAATAATAACAACATTTATTTATTTATTATATGCAATTGCAATTGCAATTCACTCCAACGAACAAGAGGAGAGAGAGAGAGAGAGATAAAAAAAATTGAAGGATGCGCAGGTGGAGGAACGGAGGGGGCGAGTGGCGTCGACGACTTGAGACCTGAATGTAAAAAAATACACAATTATATATATATATTTATATATATATAAAAGTATATAAAAGTAATATAAACATTTAAAAACTGCCCAATTCCGATTAGAACATGAATCGATCTAGTTATTGCCCAATTCCGATTAGAATAAAATATTTTATATAAAAGTAATATAAACATTCTTTTCAAAATTATTGTAATACTAGTTATTGCAAAAAATTATCTATTATATATCAACCTAGTTATAAATATTAATTTATAGACTAGTAGACATTTTTATCTATAAAAATTGTTGATTTACCGTGGGATATTTATCTTTAAAGTTTGAGCATCATCAATTTTAGGAGTGGAAGTTACAAGACTGGTAGATAGAGAAAATAGCTGAAGATATAGGTTTAAGTTTCATCTCAAGTTTGGCAAAAACTAGAAACAGAATATTGGTTAAAAATTAAAGAGAGATTTGAAGACATCGAATTAAAAAATTGGGGTTCTTAGGTTTATGTAATTAGGGATTGAGGATTTTGAAAAGAGGTGGAAATTTACATCCGCCAATTTCAATTGAGATAGAGAGCTGGTCGGATCTTTGATTTAATAAATTACTTGTAAAGTTATAATTTATATTGAAAATATTTATAATTGCTGGAAACATTAATAGTTACACCATTTTCTTATAATTATAATTTGAATAGATGTATCAATTCAAATTACACCATTTCAATCGACGACCAGTTACCAGGAAGGGATATAATTACATACATAATGTGTTGAAGGAAGACCCACAAAGTTTTCGAGAGTTGCATAGAATGTATCCAGATGTTTTTCTAAAATTGTGTACTATTATTAGGGACACAACACAGTTACAAGATACAAGATATATATGCGTTGAAGAAATGCTAGCAACATTTTTACTCGTTGTGGGCCACAATGACCGATACTGCAATGTTCGTCAAAGGTTTAGCCGCTCACATTTCACTGCTAGTCGAAACTTTAATAAAGTTTTGAAAGCCTTGAATACAATAGCACCACAAATGATGGTCAAACCAGGATCTACAATACCTTCTAAAATAAGAGAAAGTACAAGGTTTTACCCTTACTTTAAGGTATGGTCTTGCTTTTTTTTTTTATGTAAAATTAATTACTTTAAACCTACTTTTCTTATTAATTTTTTAATTATGTGTCTTAAAAATTAAAAGTGATATTTTTTATTTTAAGGATTGCATTGGAGCTATTGACGGCACCCATATTCCAGCAACAGTAAAAGGTCGCGACGTAAGCAGCCATCGTAATCGTCATGGAATTCAATCTCAAAATGTTTTGGCAGCTTGTAACTTTGATTTGGAATTCATATACGTGCTTAGTGGGTGGGAAGGTTCGGCACATGATTCAAAAGTATTAAATGATGCGTTATCCAGAAGAAATGGACTTGAAGTACCTCAAGGTAATTAATGATTTTTATTTTTATGAACTCTAATAATATATACTCGTTTGGACTTGTAAAGTACTCATTTTTTGTGTATGGTGTACTAATTCAAAATGTATTATATTTGCAGGAAAATATTTTCTTGTGGATTGTGGTTTTGCTAATCGACGCCAATTCTTAGCCCCATTACGAGGTGTTCGTTATCATTTAAAAGATTTTGGTGGTCAAGGTCGTCACCCCCGAAATGCAAGTGAGTTGTTCAATCTTCGCCATGCATCACTGAGAAATGTGATTGAGAGAATATTTGGTATCTTTAAATCGAGGTTCACAATTTTTAAAACTCCACCTCCATTTCCATATGTAACACAAGCAGAGCTAGTGTTAGCTTGTGCTGGTCTACACAACTTTCTTCGCAAAGAGTGTCGCTCGGATGAATTTTTGGTTGAGCCAGAAAATGATTCATCTCCATCACATCTAGACATAGAAGAAGAAAATCTCGAATTGCTTTCTCAAACTCAACAACAACAAAGAGCAGATGCTAATGCTTGGAGACTTACCATTGCTGAAGCTATGTGGAATGATAGACCACACAATAATGAGAATGGAAATCAAGAAGACAACAATGAGAATGAAGAGGAATATGATGATAATAATAATATTTGAATGGAACAGTATAAATTTTTATAATTTATTCCGTTAATTGTCTTTACATTTTTGATAATGCTATCTTAAACTCGTAATTAATTTTATATTATTATTTGTCTTTTGATTTTTTTTTATTCATAGACTTTTTAAAATCTGCATAAATCCATAGACTTTTTAAAATCCGTGTAAATCTAAAAGAATCCATGTATTAAAATCTGTCAGAGTCTATAAGGATTTAAAACAATCTATAGACTTAACAGAATCCATGGATTTTAAAAAGTCAATTAAAATCTTTTAAAATCTGAATTGAATACACCCCCCTTAGTTACGAAAAAAAAAACATTATTGATAAACGCATGCGTACGACGAAGAAAAATCCTACAATGCTTTTAGGCTTTCGCGACGAAAATATTACTCGCTCTAGTCAATCTCTCATACAAACCAGACCGTTTGAGACCCCTAAACCATGAACATATATATATGGTAGGCCAAAGCAAACTGTTGCTTGCGGACCACGCTTTTATATGGTTATAAAAAAATCGTTAATACAATGGGGAGTATGCACAGATAGAAAACTGTAGTGAAAAGGCGGTTCGCTTCAGAGTCGATACATATTCAATCTTGATCTAAAAAGACTGTTTTTTGAGGGTTAAATAGATAAATTTTTTAATACAACTTAGTAGAGATGTTTCAATAAATTATTAATTTCTACCAAATCTCATAAAAATAATGATTTAAAAGTGAGTATAATATATATATATATACAATCTCCTTCACTTAATGACCGTCCATTTCGAGAAGTAAATGAATGAATTTTTTCATAGAACTTAGTAAGGATGTGCATATATATCAACTTTTTAGCCAACCCACTTCCCAATTAAATTTATTTTTTTATGAAATTTGGTGGAGATCTACTCATTATATAGAACCGTACCATAGATCATCTCCACTAACTTTTATGAAAAAATTCATCCATTTACCACCTAGAAAATAAAGAGTCTTTAAGTTAGTTAACTTAAGGATAATTCTAATTAGGAGAATGAGTCAATATATATATAAAAGGAGACATATAGAGCCCAACACACCAGTAGTACATTGGCAGTACGTAACTAATTAATAGTAGCAAATTATTGTCAAGAAGCAAACTTACATCCATACCCGAAATAAAAAAAGAAAAGAAAGCTCACCAAGCTAGTGAACAACAACAAGAACAACACTTAGAGAGGAGGGCATACAAAACCAGGTGGAGGAGTTATCCCACAGGTGATTAGGACTTGAAGTGCAAGAGGAATAAATATGTTGAGGTTAAGCAACTTAAGCCTTATTGTTGTGCAAAGACAAATAGCTGCCTCTAGTTCTAGCAAACCTTGTAGCACTGGACAACACACATTCTCAACTGGATTCCCTAGCCCAATATGCACTAATCCCCCAAGCACATCCACACATAGACCTAATTTTAGTGCATTTATTGGACATGTTGGCATTGTAGTTGGTGGTGGGTTCAGCCCTGGAATACCACCACCACCACCTCCTCCTCCTGGCGAGCTGGGTGGCCCAGTGTAGGGTGGGTAGGTGTAAGTGGGCGGGGGGAGGGTCACCGGAGGGTTTGTGATGGGTGGTGGGAAGGTCACCGGAGGGTTTGTTATGGGTGGCGTGATGACCGGAGGTCTTGTTATTGGGGGTCTTACAATGATTGGGGGGAGAACAATTGGTGGTTTGGTTGAAGGTGGTGATACTTTGGGGCGGCCACCACCTCCTCCTCCACCGTGGTGTGGTGGTGGTTTGGTTGAAGGTGGTGATATTTTGGGGCGGCTGCCACCACCTCCTCCACCGCCATGGTGCGGTGGTGGTTTGGTTGAGGGTGGCTGAGGTCTTTTTGTGGGAGGGTTAGGGTGGGGTGGTTGGCAATAGCCACAAGCATATAGGGGTGGCAATGACGTCAGCATGCAAATTAGGGACAAGAAGAACATTGCTGAAATCTTTGAACCCATGATATGAGTTAGGGTTTTGTGCGGGAGGGGGGGTTGTTTCTGTTCTTGGGTTTGATGGGTTTATGTACTCAGATTTATAGGTGAATTTGATGCTGTAACCCGAACAGTTATCTATGTGGTGGAAGCGGCAAGTAAGAAATATTAGTTAATTTAAATTGTATAAGGTTGACATGACATTTAAAATAATACCCATAGTCCATGGATGTTACTCTTGCATTCTCAATAATTGTGGTCCAAAAAAATAATCTTAATAATTTTGATTATTTTGTTTTGACTTGGTACTTTTAAGACTAATTAATTTCAATTGATCAATGGTTTCAACTTATACTCTATTGTTAAATTTGATACTTGATGGGATTACCTATTTATAACATTTTAAAAAAATTGTCAATTTAATACTGATGAATTATGTTATGGTTCCAAAAAAATAGTGGGATTTCACTTTTCCTTTATTAGAGTGGGGACTTTGCATTTTTGAATACTAAACAAATTCTTTAAACCAGTGCAATACAAGTGAGTCTGCTTACCTGAACCAAGTTTATATTAATACAATGCATATGGTGAGAGTTTAATTTAACTAATTCAGATTTTATTGAGTATATATATGTAAGGCTAGCCAGCTATGTACGTATAGGTATAACAGCACAAATTCACCAAGTTTTTTTTTGGACAATAATTCACCAAGTTGATGAGAGGGAAAGTCGAGAGATCTAGTGGACCGGAGAAACTAAACCGAGGATTTTGGAACGTTGTTGGCCCTTTGCTAACTTCAATGTAAAATCCGTGACTTCTCTCTCTCTCTCTCTCTCTCATTTTTTACATCCGTGAAGCTAAGGGGTCTTTTACTTCACAAATAATTAACCTCAGTATTGTATTGCACGAATTTTAATACCTTCTACTTTCTCCCTACTCTTTAGCCACGTTTTAGATTCAGTGTGTTTTTTTCTTCCTAAAAAACCCTTATTTTTCATTGTGATGTGTCATTTTGATAAAGGATTTTAATTGCACACATATATATAGTTGCCCCCACTGAAAATTACAGCTTTGTTTTTTTTGTCATTTTTCCTTTTTAGCGAAAAAAAAATGGAGTCAGATCAATCCATTGATAATTCAACTACGAGTTTCACGAGGAGATCACGTGATGCTCTTTCATTGATTTGTTTTCATTCATAAGAAAAGTGAAAAAAGAAGAAAAAAAATTAACTATATATGCTGGGGCACTATTGTATACTAATTTAATTTTACTTAACATGCTAGCTGTATGTTTTGGCAACAAGCAAGCTAGATGTTGTGTTCTTTAAAACGGCCGCGGTCCTTCATTGAGCTAATTTGGTAAAATGTGGAGAGAGCTCTCATTTTGTTGAGAAACGACTAAAAAAATTATGACAAAATGATCGCTATATCCTTCTCTATTAACTTTTTTTAAAAAGATGTTTATTGTAAGAGAAATCGTAGTTTGTTAAAAAAAAATCCAAATCTTCAATTTTGGTTTGTAAGAATGAACATGACTTTTATTAATGAAAGTCTTTTTTTTTAATTAATATAATATGTACAGAGATATGTTAAACCAATTTATTTGCTGCATGATTAGGGTTGGAATTTTCAATAAGACCCTTTAATCCAACACAAAATTGAACGTGGCACGAGTGATATAGTGAGTATGAATGAAGCCTTAGATAATATAATTTGGTTCATTCTCGGGTTGATCACCCTGGTAAAATGGAAAAAACGAGTTACACAAACCTTGCGGAGCGTAATATTATGAGTTCGCTCTACACGACACGAGTTTGATACGCACGTAAGAATCATTTCTTCAAATTGTAAATGAATTTGGGATGAGTTAAATTAACTTTGAGAGTTGTTTAGACTTGACAGATGCAATCAATACAATTAATTACTATACAAAACTGCATTTACCAAATTGTAACTAGTGCCGGTCTTAACTCTAGGTGACCGAGGCGATCGCTTAGAGCTCCCATTATTACCGGCCCTAGTTTCCCGATACTATATATATGTAGATATTTTTAGTCTTGTATAAAACTTTTAAGCGTTGAATAGATGTAAAAGTATAAAATTTGTTCTAGTGGTTTTCTCAATACTTGTGGCTCCTTAGCTGTGGCACTTCAATTCGACAATTCCTGTCGGCTTCCTTCTTTTATTTTTTCACTTTTTGTCCGTTTTACATTTCCCCCCTTTGCACATGCACTGTCTTTGTAAAAGATATATTTTATATAAAAAAAACCCACTAATTTTGAGCTAAAAAAAATGCTTCATATGAGTGAAGCTCACTCTTATGAAGCATTTTCTCTTCTTTTTTTTAAGCTCAAAATTGGTCTTGGGAAAAGCACGATTATATAAGTATTTTTCATGCCATATTTGTTGTATACAGCTTCAAAACTTAGTAAACAATTTCTAAATTTGTCTCTGCATCTTACAATTACACCGTGGATGCTCTAAGTAGTTCATGCAAACAAACAAAACAACATTGTGTGATTTACTATTTCAATTTTATTAAATCAACTTCTAAAAAGTTTTAGACTGTTACTTTTTAGTATTGAAAATGTGAAATTGTTGATTAATTATCACGACTTTGAACAATCAAAATAATAGTTCTTTTTAATTAAATAAAATTATTTATAATGAATTTACTTAATATATAAATATTTTTATTAGCGACATTTGAAAAGTTATCGTTTAATGTAATTCTTTTTCAGGTTTAATTTGTTTTAACTTATTGCTATTGTTTAAGAAGAACAATGATAAAAAAATCCAATAAATTTATAATGTCATAGTTAATTGTTAATATAATTGAATTGCGTATTTTTCTTTAGGCGCATTATTTTTACTGCATATAGACAGACTCTTTAGCAATAAAATTTCACAGCCAAAACATGGATAAATATTTTTACCAATAAACTTTTGTTGTTAAAATTTGGTCCTTATGCTAAAGTTTGAAGTTCTAGATTCTTTATATAAAAGGGCCCCGAGGGAGAGGTTTGCTTAGGGCCCCTTAAAAGTCAAAGCTGGCCTTGACGGTAACTTTTTAGTGACAAATTGATACATGTCAAAACAGTAATTGTAAAAGATCGAGGAAAGGGAGCTAGAATATTCAAAGGATGAAATCATTGTGATCGATAGGAAGAGTTGCAAGGATCAATTTATCATTAGTACTTAAATTTACGTGGATTGATCGTAATAATTTAATGGGTACGGTGTAATTAAGATCATTCATATTCTACTATATAATGAATATTTATTTTTTTTTAAAAATAAGAAACACAATATCATTAATTAAAAAGATCCAAACATTACAACAAAAATGGAGGATTGCTTTATAGTTTACATAAGTTGTAAAGACATTTATTGACAACACATTAAGAGAGACATCACAGTAGGGGCATCAAAAAGCTCATCCGAATAAAGCTTTCATTAACGTTGATCTTTGTGACCTTGAGTTAAATATCCACTAAACACGTAGAAGCTTCCAATCTAATCCCTACTGTTCAAGAAAGACCCCCATATCTTAAATAAAGTAAAACAAAAACTCTCGCAAAAGAAAAGAAGAAAATTTCACAGATCTAAAAATTGATCCAAATATCATCCATCGAATATGTATTATTTGGTTTAATTTTAGAGTTTGTAGACCCTCCCTTCCTCCAAGGAATGAGGAAAAAAAAGAGGAGAAATTAAGAGGTAGAGAAAATACGGTATAATATAATCACTCTAACCGTGTTTTAAATATTGCACAAGAAACACAAAGGTGGGGGCATATTTCTTTCTTTCTTTCTTATAATAGATCCCATTGTGGTAAAGTATAAACCATACAAGATACACTTCCCACATCAGTCGCGCAACCATCAAACATGATAGTTTTCTCTCTCCCATATATCAACGAAAAAAAGAGAGTACAAAAGCAAATAGAAAATAAAATATTTCTGTTTTCTCAAATGCAAAAATTATTTTCAGTTTCACCCATTTCTCCCATCTCCTCTACCAATAGATATACCTTTTCTTAATTTCCATTTTTTGCACAAAAGAAAGAAGTATTTCGCATGCCAAGCATTTGAAGCAGCGACAGCTACCACAACACGGCGGAAGATGTAATGGCAATTCAGTTAAAGAAACGTACTCGTTAGAATAATGTGTATATATAAGAGAAAATTAAGAGGGTTCTTTTTCAACAACAAAAGGTGGTGAAATAAAAATGTCGCAAGACAAGGCTTCAACTATGAATAAAACGGAGGAGTTGATTATTTGTTATGCTCCGACAATGATAACAACAAACGGGATATGGCAGGGCGATAATCCATTGGATTATTCCCTACCTCTTTTCATCTTGCAATTAACGATGGTTGTTGTTTTGACTCGTATTCTCGTATTCATCTTGAAGCCCTTTCGCCAGCCTCGTGTTATATCTGAGATTATTGTATGTATACATATCTCTCTCGTCTTCTTTTTGATCGTGCAAACCAAAAGATATTGCTTTTTCTAGTGCATTTCATTCTTAAAAATATTAAAAAGAATATGCAATCGTATTTAATGGTAATGAGTTAATTTGGTCTAAAATAATGAGAAATTAGACGTTAGCAAATCGAGGATAATAAGGAAATTATAGTAATAGCCCAAGCCAATGCAAAGGGAAAACGAAAAAAAAAAGACATATTACTCCTTCCAATTTAAATTAAGAGTTTTACCATAATTTTTAATTATTATTTTTTTTAGAAATAAACCCTGCTTAGTGTCATTTTATCTTTAAACATATCATTTTGCTAGTCATTAACATAATTATTATTATTATCTTGATAATCACAGGGTGGAGTGATATTAGGTCCGTCAGTATTGGGACAAAGCCCCAAGTTGGCCTCCACACTTTTCCCTCTAAGAAGTGTAATGGTCCTGGAAACTATGGCAAATGTAGGCCTTCTCTACTTCCTCTTCTTAGTCGGAGTAGAAATGGACCTCCAAGTAGTCCGCCGGACTGGCAAGAAGGCCATCATCATCGCCCTAGCCGGCATGATCCTTCCCTTCCTTATCGGCGTCTCTTTTTCCTTCATGCTCCACCAAAAGACTCAATTAGTCAAACAAGGCACCTTCATTCTCTTCCTTAGTGTAGCCCTATCCGTCACGTCGTTCCCTGTGCTGGCCCGGATCTTGGCCGAGTTCAAGCTCCTCAACACTGAGATCGGCCGGATTGCCATGTCATCGGCCTTGGTCAATGATGTGTTTGCGTGGATCCTAATGGCCCTAGCCATAGCCATTGCGGAAAATGAGGCCATGTCGTTGGCATCTTTATGGGTGGTGTTGTCAAGCACGGTGTTTGTGGTTTTTTGTATTTTTGTGGTTCGGCCCTTGGTGGTGTGGATGGTGAAGAAGACTCCTGAAGGGGAGAACATCAGCGAATTTTACGTATGCATAATTTTGATAGGTATATATTGATAAGCTTGTACTTGTGCGTTATTTTGTATTTACTTTTATTTAAATAATTATTATTATCTTCACTGAAAATTTGTTAGACCATTCTAGAACTTTTTAATTATTTAATGACTTCTAATTAACGTACTATATAACTAGGTACATTATGAATTGAACATTTACTTCTAGTTTAGTATATATACACACATTAATGACGGGAAAATGATCTGTTAGGTGTCATGATATCGGGATTCATAACAGATGCGATTGGGACCCACTCGGTTTTTGGGGCGTTTGTGTTTGGGCTAGTGATTCCTAATGGACCGATTGGGTTGACGCTTATAGAAAAGTTAGAGGACTTTGTTTCGGGGCTTCTGTTGCCACTATTTTTCGCCATTAGCGGATTAAAGACTGAGATTGGTGCCATTGAAGGGGTGGGCACTTGGGGGATTTTAGTGATTGTTATTGTACTTGCATGTGCGGGCAAAATTGCTGGGAGTTTAGTTGTTGCATTATACTACCAAATGCCATTTTATGAAGGAGTTACACTTGGTTTGTTGATGAATACTAAAGGCCTTGTTGAGATGGTGCTCCTCAATGTTGGCAAGGACCAAAAGGTATATAGAACAAACTTTAACCTACATATATATATATATATATAATAACATTCTTGATCATCCCACTTGCCACCTCGTACGTACGTGAAAAATATTTGGTACTAGTAGAATAGAAGCTCAATAGTTGAGCACTAACTTAACACATGTATTGATCTTTACGGTAAGAACACGTACAACAAATACACGTAGTTTCTTTTAATTAGTGATCAGGATTTCGCCAATGTGCATGGAATTAACTAATGACTATTTTGTGATGCATGCATTTTGGGCAAATTCTACCTTGAAATTAACATGAATCTTATTAAATTCAAACTTCGTATTAATTAGGAGATAAACTACCTAAATGTTGAATGAAAGAATATTGTATTCAACTACAAATTCATTTTTAAAATTATGAAGAGATTTTCGGAGATAACTAACTGCAAATATAGAACCAAAGATATTAGCTTGCTCTGAATTTAGACTAAAGCTAGGTCCAGATTCCTGTGAGAAAGCAAACGAACCATAACTAACAACTCGTGAATTAGTTTGAGATATGCTTACAAATTTTGCTTTAACAAAATATGCAGGTCCTAGATGACAAGTCATTTGCGATAATGGTGATCGTGGCTGTAGTAATGACCGGAACAATCACTCCTTTCATCACAACAATATACAAGCCAGCGGCCAGAAAATTCGTACCATATAAAAGAAGAACCATCCAAAGAATAAAACCCGATAGCGAGTTTCGAGTACTAGTATGCATCCACACACCAAGAAACGTACCCACCATCATTAATCTCCTTGAAGCCTCCCACCCGACCAAAAAATCCCCGATATGCGTGTACGTACTCCACCTCGTTGAGCTAACAGGACGTGCATCAGCCATGCTTGTGGTCCACAACAGCCGAAAGTCTGGCAAGCCGGCGTTGAACCGAACCCAGGCCCAGTCAGACCACATTATAAGCGCATTCGAGAACTTCGAGCAACACATCGAGTGCATTGCTATCCAACCCTTGACCGCCATCTCGCCCTACTCGACGATGCATGAGGACATATGCGCGGTGGCCGAGGACAAGCGTGTGGCCATGATTATCATCCCTTTCCACAAACAACAAACGGTCGACGGTGGGATGGAGACCTTGAATCCTGCGTACCGAACCATTAACCAAAACGTGTTGGTCAACGCACAGTGCTCGATCGGGATCCTGGTCGACCGGGGGCTCAGCGGGTTGACTAGGCTAGCGGCCAACCACGTGGGCCACCACATCGCTGTGCTGTTCTTCGGGGGGGCTGATGATAGAGAGGCATTGGCGTACGCGTGGCGGATGGCGGAACCACCCGGGGATTCATCTCACTGTTATGCGATTCATCACCGGCGGTGAAGTTGTTGAGCCAACAGTTGACTCTCCAGGAGGAGAGGATGACCGGAGAGTACTAACGGTGATGACCGATGGGAATAGAGATAAGCAAATTGATGAGGATTACATAAGAGAATTCAGATTAAGGACGGCTAAAGACGAATCAATTGTTTACATGGAGAAAGAGGTTAATAACGGGGAGCAAACGGTGGCGGTTATACGGTCAATAGATAATAGACATGATCTTTTGGTTGTTGGGAGAGGGCAAGGGATATCGCCACTAACGGCGGGGTTAACCGACTGGAGTGAGTGCCCAGAGCTAGGTGCGATTGGGGATTTATTGGCATCTTCGGATGTGGCATCAACGGTATCGGTGTTGGTGGTGCAGCAATATGTTGGGCCCGAGGCACACGGTGGTGTACCTAGTTTGCCAGAAAATCCAAGTCTGCTTAACGAGCAGGGTGCTAACTATGGTCAAATGATGAACCGGCGGCAGCTTCCGAGGGGTTACGGTGTGTTCAATTCTCAACCATAACAGGAAAGAACAACTAATTTTTTTTTTCCTTTATTGAAGTAGCTTCCAAGGGTACGTGGCGGAATAGTCTAGAGAAGAGTTGAGAATAAATCTAAATTATTGGTTTAAAAGTGGACGGCTTAGATTTCAACATTTAGTTTTAATTTAGATTCGTACACCCTATAAACAAAAACCACAGTTATATACTTTTATACCAATGGTCCAGAGTTACAATATTCGTACAGCTATGGAACTCATGTTGAGAGAAGGTGAAGGGGTTGAAGGAGGGGGACATGGAAATCTTACCATCTTTGTGAAAGTGAATAGTACTTAACAACTCGGACAAGGTTAGGACCTGAGGACTAGCTTGAAGATCGATGTCGTATGTATATATATAGTTATTTTTCTTTTATAGGGAGGTAAATAAAGTTATATATGTAAAGCGTTAGATTTGTACAAAATATTCTTTTAAGTTTAATCAAACTTTGTAGGGAAATTATGCTAGTTTGTTGTTCGGTAGAATATTTGTTAATAAACAACTGCTAACTAAAGATAAAAAATTTTAAACATTTCTACAAAATCTAAAACTAAAATAAATATTCTTTTGAGCAAATATACATATATATATATATATATGTGTGTGTGTGTGTGCACACTTTCATTTTTGACGAAATTTAGAAATTAATTACGAGGACCGGGGTGTGGGCGGTGGGCTCGCCCATTGATTTGGCAGCTGGGAATATCAGCAGCAGGCTGTGCAACCTGAAAGATAAGCCTAAAGCTAGCCTTGGACAATTTGGATTATTGTGTATTAATTTGATTAGATTTTGTTTCTCTCTCTCACACAGAAATGTGAAAATAGTCTTTCATTATTATTCAAGGGATCATGTTTCAGTCATGGGTGTTTTTTTCCACTAGTATCAAACATGTAGATGTATGAAATAATGAATTATATGATATTGCATCTTATATATTAGTTTCTTCCACACATGCACACCTCTCTTTCGAGGATTAGTTCCAATAAAGTCCTTGTAGGAACACATCAATATATATACGCACTAACAAAAGTGAAAAGAGAGGAACATGGATTCAAATGATGGAGTGTTAGCATCATATATATCAATTTCAACATCAGTTAGCTAGCAAGCAAGTTAACACTGCACATATAAAATACGTATAAAAAAGAAGATTTAACTTGAGGTTTCTTATCCTAGAAACATTTTATCAAACACATGGTCTCTGACCATCACCGGTCCTATAGTTAGGTGTAAAATGCGCAAAAAGCGTATGAAGTGTACAAGAAGGCATAGTAAAGTGCAAAGAGGCGCGAGCCTTGTGTGCATCACGCATTTATTAATAAGCTTTAGTGCATTTTTAAAAAAAAGAGTCCCGAGGCGAGCATCAATGCGTAAGGGCAAAAGCCTTTTAAAACACCGCAAATAATTATATCAAAAAAATTATATCACTTTTTTTAAATAAAAAAAAATGTAACACAAAAAAAAGAAGACATAAAATATAATAAACCTAAACGAACATAGAGAATTATTATTTTTTTCCAAAAAAATAGAACTAATGTGTATTCAACAACAGTTAGGGGAGAGAAAAAGTGGGAGAGATATAAAGAAGTCCATTACTAGTAGACTAATGGGAAATGTTATAATTATTTTTGAAAGATTAAAAAAAATTGGTATATAATTGAAAGCGTATCTAATTTAAAACTTAACATCTTTTATTAGGTGGACACTTATAATTCTAACTTTAAATTTGGACTCTTTCATTATCAATTGGTAAAAGTTAGAACTTGGACTCTTAATTTTATAAAGGGTGACCACTACTAAACCCTGAACTTTGTGCAGTTTTCCACGTCACGCACTCTCAAGACCAGCGTTTCTCTGAGACATTTTATCAAGCGAGAGGCAACGGAAGATAAGAATGAGAATACCTCCGTTGATGGTCTGTCATATTGTCGTTTTGGATTCCGACTGACTGATTGGAATCTTTCATTGATGATCTGTTATACCAAATGCATCTTCCGCTTGGGAATTTTTTGGTTGAATTCTCTTTTCCGTTGAATTTGTAGTAAATAAAGCTGTTTTTTCCCTTCATATATATTCGTAGAAAATGATATAAAAAAAAATAGTGATTGTTTTGTGTGAGAAATTGAACATAAGTTGAATCATGAGATACTCTTCCTCCTTTGCTTATTTTTATTAGTTTATGTCCTCTATCTTTTTGTTTTTGTAGAAATATTTTTTTTTTTTTTCACCAACACCCAAAGAAATTTCTTCCATAAAAAATGCTAAAAAGGAAGAAACATCTTACCCCATTCATCAACTTACCAACTTTTTATATAAATTAAATATTTTTTTATCATTTTTCATCTTATTATCGAACAGAATTTAAGGAGGTTTTTTTTTCTGGAAGGTGCTTTGTATCCAAGCGATTAAATTCTCCCCACTTTTGTACTCTTCTCCAATTATTTGAATTCCAATTTGGTCCAGTACTTCCCGTTAAGTGCTAGTGATTTTCTTAAATTTAAAATTTATAGTTTAGATAAATATGTAGGTCACAACGTATTATTCATCCACCAAATAGTCACGGGGGAATGAACTTTATATAGTACCATGCATTTTCAATGATTTTTTTTCCTTCTATAACATGGTTAGCCAAATTTATTCTATTAGTATTATTATTCTCTGCAGGTACGTACGTAAAACATTATTCTAACTTTGGAGACTATAAGCCAAATCGCTTTAATGTCTTTCTTTATATTTTTGAGTACTTTACAATCAGCAGTGGCTAATAAAATCCACATGCAGTCCCACAGTTTTCATAAAAAATAAGGCCGTACAGAGGAATTCTCTCATTTAGAGAGATAAACAGATGAATTTTAAAAAAAAAAATTGTAGAAATGATCTATATAGTGAGTATATCAACTCCAACAAATTTCATTAAAAAACTCAACCTAGAAGCAGATGTATTAAAAAATTGATATATATGAGTATTTTTTACCATTGAAATTTTTGATGATTATCTCACCCACTTCTAGGTCAAAAACTTTAATAAAATTTCGTGAAGATGATCTATTCATAATATAGATCATCTCTAAAAAATTCCAAAAAATAATTCATCAATTTACCCCTCCAAATGAGAATCCCTTCTTTTTACTAAAGTGGGATAATCTCTCTTTAGAACCTAACTCTTTATTATATCTATTTTATTTTTGTTAACTGTTTATATCTGCACCGACGACATATATATGCATGCAAAGTTAAAATTTAAGTATAAATTTAAAAAAAGTAGGATCTCGTTCTTAAGGTTGAAAATTTTTAAAATGTCATTTAGAGAAACACTTTTTTAAATGATGCGATTCCCAAAGATACATTTTTTAAAGGATAAGGTTCGTGGAGATGTTTTTATTGCACAACGTAACAGTATCTCCCGCAAAAATGAGTATTTGTCACCAAGAAAAATTAGTATTTGGATCAAATGTAGATACCAAAACTCAAGGATGCATCATTTAAAAAAAACAAATTATCTCATAATCGCAACAGAAGATTTTACGAACTCTAGAACCAGATCTTAAAAGCTCCATAAAATTTTCGGATCAGCGTATGATATATATGTATATATATAAATATTATTTAATGTGCATTTGATAACCTATATACATGGAAAATATATTATTTAAAGTGCATTTGATAACCTATATATATACATGGGAAAAAAATTCATATCAACAATTTACTTTGAAATGTTGCCATGAGAGAGAGAGAGAAAAAAAGTTTAGGTGAAGATTTAATCAATGTCTGTTTGGAAAAAAAATAAAATAAAGTTATAAACAAATACGAGCTCATCTTATTTGTGCCCCTATATTCTTTTCATTTTTTTCCTATTTCTCTTGTAATCTCTTGTTTTGTTATGAGGATTGTACAATTTCAACTATTTTCAATAAACTCACTTTATTGAGGAAATTTCCCTTTTAATTTTGTAATACAATAAAGAGTTAATTAGTAACACTTTTGACCCTCGAAATATACCACGTGTCTGACTTTTGTCCCCAACGTTTCAATTTGCGATCATTAAATCCCAAAGTTTAGAAAGTGTTCCAATATAGTCCAATTTTTAACAGGTTATTAAAATTGTTGACGGAATTAACATGTCTAAGGGCAAAAGAGGCATTTGATATGTGATTAATTTTCCAGCCAAAATGCTTGAGCTCCCATTACATCTTCAATATATATCTATATGGGTTGATATAATTCCATCAAGAATTTTAATAGCTCGTTACTAATTGAACTACATTGGAACACTCTCCAAACTTTAAGGTTTAATGCGCTCAAATTGAAATATTGGGGATAAAAGTGAGAAAGTGACATAATTTCGAAGGTCATAAATATTACTAACTCTGCAACCTCCACCCTTGCCTTGAGGTCAAGGGTTCGACTCATGGGGTGGGATGGGAGGGTTTTTCTTTATTTGTAGGATTAAGGGAGAGACTTAGACCTCCCTTAATTTATTTAAAAAAAAAAAAAAAACTAACTCTGCAATAAATTATAGTCAGTCACGCAACGGTTTTAACATGATGCATTGGATATATGATTTGGCAAACTTGGATGCAAGCCGTGACAGATCGAGTTAGAAATTACTTTTGGATTTGGCACTTGAAAACAATTTATATAAATATAAAACATGCAGATAAATAATTAAGTTGGTATATGGTTCATTCATACGATATCATTAACACAAAGTAAGATTGGGCAAATTAAATAGGCGTATGATGTTATTTTCATGTTTGAAAAAATACATGAGTCAAATTTTTGAAGAAATAAACGTAGTCAATACTAATTTAACATTTATCATAATATTGCTTCAAGTCTAAATGATCTTTCTTTTCAAAAAAAAAAAAGTCTAAATGATCGTTTGGTTTTTTGCATTAACTTTTGTATACAAAATTACAATACCACAATTTTACCGCCACTTTTTTTTTGTTCAATATAAGGGGCTATATATATATATATATATATATTAAATTCACATAATATACTGGGATAAATGAAAAGGTTGCATGTGCGGGGCGTGTGCCCACCGATAGCTTCTTTACTGCATGCAACTGACTAGATAACTATAGATTAATCATTCGGATAATCTAAGCCATTAATTTTTGATCCCATAGTTATTATCTTTTAATCGTTATGTTACATTATTGTTATAGCAATTATATCTTGTGTGCTTAGAATTATGATATTGAATGATGATATTCTCCAACATAAATTAGCATTATTATTTGTAATTATTAAAGCTTAGAATTATTCTTCTTTTCCTTTATTCCCTCCTCCATGTTTCCCTCCTTGTCTCCTCCTTTCTTCCTCATTTTAGGCTTCTTGTTTCCTTCTTTACTTGTATATATATTCATGTCAATTCCATTGTAAATGTATGAAAAGATTGTAACAATGTAATCCATTATGGAATTCTTGCTCATTATAATTTCTCTATTTCTTGTGTTGTATAATTTAACATGGTATCAGAGCACAACCTCGCCACTAGCCACCACGACCTCGCCACCAACCACCAGCCACCACACAACCTCGCCACCAAGCCACCACACCTATCACCATTATCAAACAAATCAAATACGCCTCCAAACACTACTCGAATCAGACTTTACGCAGCAAACCTGTTCAAATAAAACCACGTCCAAATAATTATTATTGAAGCATTCAGCCTGGCTGGCAAGACCATCAGGTAACCACAGCTTAGTGCAAGGTTCGATTCCTGCTAATAGCATTTTATTTTTCCTCTATTTCCTTACAAACTGCAACTGCCACATCATTGACACACAAGCGCCACGTGTCAGCCACGCCAGCGCACATGACATCCAGTCAGTGCCACGTGGCATCCAGTCAGCGCCACGTGTCCGCCACGTGACATCCAGTCAGCGCCACGTGTCCGCCACGTGACATCCAGTCAGCACCGCGTGGCATCCAGTCAGTGCCACGTGACATCCAGTCAGCGCCACGTGGCATCCAGTCAGCGCCACGTGTCCGCCACGTGGCATCCAGTCAGCGCCACGTGGCATCCAGTCAGCGCCACGTGTCCGCCACGTGACATCCAGTCAGCGCCACGTGTCAGCCACGTCAGCGGTTAACGCCGTTTGCTTGCCGTCAGAATTGACGGAATATTCCAGACACCGTCAGATATATTTACAATTTCACCCCTGTACTTTCTGATATTTCTATTCTAGCCCCTAAACCTTCTTATTTTCCTATTCTAACATCAAGAGCCGTTGATCTCATTGCACCACTCATCCACTCGTTCAACTTCCCGATTCTCTCCTCCGTCAATCCCAAGCAACACCGTCCATTTCCTCAGTCATACCATAACCGACAACCCCTAATCCATACCATAACCGACAACCCGCAAATTCCGTAAACTCCAGACCCTCGCCATCATCAAATGCCGACATCTTTTTGCTCCGACCTCGAAATTCGAAATTCAAATTTCGAGATCGGCGCCTTTAACCCTTTCACCAGCTTCCTGCCATTAAAATCAAAACACACCATCCTCACTGCAAATCACCCAATAGCACCATCCTCACTGCAAATCTCCCATTCAAATCCAATACAAACAGCCATGTCGATCAGCATCCGCCAGCGAGGTACTCCATGTCCTGCCTGCTCTTTTCGCCGCAGAGCTTGTCCTCCTTCTTGTGAATCAGTTAAAATCTTTCCAAATGCGTATCATCGTCGAGATTATCACACAATCTTTTCCGTTTTCGGGGTAAAAAGTGTTGAATTCTTTTTACAACACGTACCGGATCACAAACATCGTGAAACTCTCGATTCGTTTCTCTTTGAAGCTAAGGCAAGAATCCTAAATCCTGCTGGTGGATGCGCTGCCCTCCTTACCTCTCTTGATCAAAAGCTTGAGGCTCTGCAGTCACGAATGACGGCGTTGGAGGCTCGACTGGACAGCGAGTCTCCCAGGGTTAATCCGTCATTTTCCTTTGTCCCTCCTGCAAGTTCCTCAAGGGCCAATCCATCCGACTCCCTTGCTCACCCACCAGGCTCCTTCGCTTCTCCATCCGGCTCTGGTCGACGCCGCCACCGTTCGACCGGAAAACTGCCGGAGAAATCTCCAGCCTCCAGGTCATTTGCCTACCCATCCGGCTCCTTTACTCACCCATCCGGCTCCTTTGCCTCTCCACCTGGCCCCTTTAACCCTCCTGCAAGTTCCTCAAGGGCCAATCCATCCGACTCCCTTGCTCACCCACCAGGCTCCTTCGCTTCTCCATCCGGCTTCTTTACTCACCCATCCGGCTCCTTTGCCTCTCCACCTGGCTCCTTTAACCCTCCTGCAAGTTCCTCAAGGGCCAATCCATCTGACTCCCTTGCTCACCCACCAGGCTCCTTCGCTTCTCCATCCGGCTCCTTTACTCACCCATCCGGCTCCTTTGCCTCTCCACCTGGCTCCTTTAACCCTCCTGCAAGTTCCTCAAGGGCCAATCCATCCGACTCCCTTGCTCACCCACCAGGCTCCTTCGCTTCTCCATCTGGCCCCTCAGAGAATCCTCTAGAACCTGGGGTTCTTCCGACCCAGGAAGATTTGTTGGAGCATCCTCACTACAAAAGTTTTTTAAAGCTCCTTTCATCAACCCCTGATATCCATCTACCGACCGTGAATCTTTCAGAACACGGGGATCCTCTGACAGCAGTGGATATGCCGGCATATCCGACTCTGTCAGATTACCAAGTTGCTTTGGATGGTTTCTCAAAGGGGTCTCCTCAAATTAGTTCTGTTGCGGAGGTTGCCGGATTAATGACTCCGGATTGGACTACCTTAGGAGATATAGGATACAATTCGCTCTCTGCTTCTAACTTCACTGATATCTTGAATTTTGGTGCTGATGATTCTCAGAATCCATCGCCTTTCTCTTTTTTATCTCAATAATGTGTGTTCCCTTCCTTCCGCACCACCAACACCCTCGGAAACCTCTCGCCTCTCATATCGAAACTTCAGTTTATCTCTCTAAAACCAAAACCAAAGAAAGGGCCATCATTGACTACTAGCACCACTGCTACTCTTCCACCTCTCCAAAAAAAAAAAAAAAAAAAAAAAAAAAAAAAAAAAAACATATCTATATATATTCAATCTCTTCAATTTAATATTTCCGGCGGGTCGCCTTTCGCTGCACCTCCAAGTATTCTGATTCAATTTCTTGTTACTGTTATACGTACTGCTCGCGTATTCAGATCAAGTTTTTTCCTCCGGAAATTCTACACCGGACCTCGCCGTTCCGTCGGCTCCCGTCATCGCCGTTACCGCCGTTCCGTCTGCCGGTCAATCATCGAACATGTCAAAAAAAAAAAAAAAAAAAAAAAAAACCAAAACCAAATTCCATTTTCTCGTATCCAAGCTTCGGATCCCTAAGAGCCTCCTTCAGCTTGAGGGGGGGTGTTAAAGTAGATCTAAGCACATGCCTCCATGCTCCTGCACACATGCCTCCATGTTCCTGCTTCCATGCTCCACTGCTTCCGTATTCATTATGTTTTGTTCTTTAATTTCTTTAATTATGTAATTATAATCATTATGTTCTAGATCTAGTTTTCCAATTTGTTGGAGATCATCTCATGTAGTAAAAGGACGCTTTCAGGATTTGCTTTCCAAACTCAAGCTGACCGCCCATTTGCCACCTTGAGTTTGAAGGGGGGTGTTAGAAATGATGATATTGAATGATGATATTCTCCAACATAAATTAGCATTATTATTTGTAATTATTAAAGCTTAGAATTATTCTTCTTTTCCTTTATTCCCTCCTCCATGTTTCCCTCCTTGTCTCCTCCTTTCTTCCTCATTTTAGGCTTCTTGTTTCCTTCTTTACTTGTATATATATTCATGTCAATTCCATTGTAAATGTATGAAAAGATTGTAACAATGTAATCCATTATGGAATTCTTGCTCATTATAATTTCTCTATTTCTTGTGTTGTATAATTTAACAGTTATTATCTTTTAATCGTTATGTTACATTATTGTTATAGCAATTATATCTTGTGTGCTTTCAATTTTATTGATCGAAGTATTGCAATCATTTAATTTTCATTAAATAAATGGAGATTGGAGAAGGATACAATTGACCATAAAATACAAAAGAAAGAGAGCAGCCTTACTTCAGCACTCGAGAGTAAGAAACATAGCACACACAAAAATACGTAACCAAAAACATAGCATGCAAGAAGCGGGAAAACGTAGCAAATTTACAAGCACTGAAAGCCAGAGGGGACTTTCTTTCCGCAATAGTTGAGCAGCAAGCTCAAAGAAATAGGAACATTTAAGTTAATTCCCAAGACATTAGCTTTAATGGCAGTGCAAAGGCAAACAGCAGCTTCGAGATCGACAAGGCCCTCAATGAGGCTGCAGCATGGGGTCTTTGGTGGGGTACCCACTACTAGGTGCACCAAATCACCCAACAAATCGGCACAAACACCCAATTTTAGGGTGTCTTTAGGGCAAGTAGCCTTCTTGTGGTGGTGATGGTGGTGGTGGGAGGGGGTGGTTGGTGGTTGGTGGTGGTGGGCATGGGGTGTGGGTGGAACTGACCAAAGTGAAGAGAAGGAGATTAAGGGAGAGGAGAAGGGCTGTTGATGCTACTGCCTTTGAAGCCATTTTAAAGCATGTGTCACAGAAAATATATATAGAAGAGAAGAATAAGAGGTGGTGTTGTGTTTGGAGGGAAATGTTTTGTGAGGGAAATGAGTGAAGAGGGTTAGGCTTTTATAGATGGAAATAATGTGCGTGTTTCTTTTTTAATTTCTTTGCGGTGGAAATTATTATCTAAAAATTGATTAGGGGGCCATGTGATCTGGATTAATTGTTCAGCACAAGTGTGTGGTGCAACTTGGAGGATAAGACTAAATAATTATAGAGTTTAGATTTTTCCTACTTTCATTACTTGTCATTTTTATTTTTGAATCGAAACACATACTCATCGATCTTGATTGATTTAGCTACATACTAATCTTTGAACATTGGTCAAGTGGTAAATTAATTAGGTTTAAATCTAACGAGATATAAGTTTCAAGGTCATGTCATGATTAATGTTTTGTGAATCTCCTAGTCTCGGCGTGGACAGTTTGTCTTCAACCTGACTCATTGAGAAATTCGGTCCGGTACGCGCAAAATGACTTAATTTACCTAAAAACCATATAAAAAAAATGAAGAAGAAAAAAAAGATTGATCTGGCTATCATATATATGTTGGAAAATATATATGGTTAACTTTTTCATGCATATTTTAATATAAGACGAACATACAATTTGTTTTCAGCCTGACTATTGTTAAATTAAGTTAACCCTCTTTAGTAAAATTATTTCTTTACTCTGTCCTTGACTAGAAATTAACAATGTTTCTAGAAGGTACGTTGTGTCTTTTGCTTTCCTTAATTATTGCATGTTCTGCTCTTCGGTGATTTAATTAAAATTCAGGCAAAAGTACTCCAATACCAATTAACAATCCCTTCCCTTGGAATTACGTACGTACACTTCATTACCTAGCTTATATTAAACCATTATGAAATAAAATATTACGTTCCATCCACCTAAAGTTCACGGACAATTCAATTAATTCTTCTATATACAATTTTATAATTATGTTCTAGTCAGCAAATATTACTCTAAACTCTGCTACTATAAGCCAAATAGGGTAATTAAACTTTCGTCATAAAGTCTATCTGTTATCTAACTTTGGTCGCTAATGTTTTTCTTTTACATACATTTTTTCCCCAAAATTTGAGTCAAATTGCACAGCCATCCAAAATTGCATGCGGTCATTGTTTGGACGAAAAATGCTTGTCCAAAAAATTGACGAGCCATTCAAATGAAAATGCAATTATGATCAAACTCTTAAGGACCAATATGTAAAAATAAAACATTAAGGGTCAAAGTGAAAAAATGATAAACTTTAGGAGGATAAAAAGTTCAATTACCTGCCAAAATCATTTATTCGTCGCCTATTTTGAGCTTTTGTTTTTTAGAATTTTAAATTGATAAATTTTTTTAAAAGTTTTTTTATAGTTTACGTTAAGATATTAAATCATATATAAATTAATGAGACTCAATATAAAATTACTATTTTAAATTTTAAAAACGAAAAATAAAACTCAAATCAACCGAGATGTTAATTTTTCTTTCTTACGTAGACATGAAGTGTTAAATATATGGAGAAAAATATTTTTATAGGTTTTATCAATTGATTTTGTTTTTATCTGATGCATTAAAGAATCGTATGAACGGAGGAGGTGGCCCAGTGGTAAGCCCCTCTCCTGAACTCTCGGGCAACTGGGGTTCGAGTCTCACAGTTGCAGAATGCAGCTCCCCTTTCCCCCTTCCCCTTAGGTGTAGGAAAATTTGATGTGTTCAAAAAAAAAAAATCGTATATATTAAAAGTGTCAAATCCATCAATCGTATGGTTATATAGCCAGTTGATGATCTAATGCACAAATTGTCAAGTTTTCTATGTGTTTGTACATTTGCATGTTTCAGTACTTAACCATCACCATGGAAACTTAAATTTTACAGGGTTGTTTTGATAATGATATGAAAAATAAAAATAAGAATAATTAACTTTTTTTAAAATTGAAAATTAAGTTGAGATATGTGATGAAATATTTTTTATGCTGTGACTTTTTCAATGCAAAATTTAACTCGGTCGTTGAAAAAGAAAAAAATTTTAAAAAAATAATGAATGATGAAAGGTATCTACTCATTTTATGAGTATGTTATGGAAAATATCTCATCACATGCCTTACTTAATTTTCAAGTTTTTAATTACACAAATTAAAAAAATTTAATCATTTTTTATCATGTTATCAAACGAAACAATAGATGACTAAATTATTTATACTTCAGAAAATGAAAATCGTGCAGCCTAGTTGGCTAATTCTTCACCCTGTACGTCTATAGTGGTGGAGCCACCTTAATTAGGATGAAGGTACGCATTTTTTCACCTTAATTAGAAATTATTAGTAAATTTGAGGGGTTAACGTTAACCGACTTCATTTAAAAAATAGAAAAAATTTAAAATTTTCCCTCCTTGTTGTGCCGTATATCCTAACATCTAGTGCGTGAAAGGTAACGTCAATTCACTATAGTTTGGTACTTTTAAGACTTCATATTGATGTATGTACTGTGATACTTAATCAAGATATTTTTGTGACCAAAAAAAAAAATCAAGATGTTTTTTTACACTTTCTGAAAATGCTAGAATATATATATTGAAGGAATTATATCTCAAGGGTAGGCCATTAGTTAACTTTTTGGCGTCTTTAATGTGAATTTTTAATTGTCACTGCACATCTATCCATTGACAGAACTACTAAATGCGGGGGAAATGGTTGGCTTGCGCCCCTCCCAACAAGAACAACAATATTGGAAAAGATAAATTTATTCATGTACATGTTTTGTGAATTTATCATAGTAAATTTATCCTCTTTTATTTTTAGGTTGAAACTCTAATTTATTATAGTGTTCCTCCTCTGACTTTTACAATAGATAAATTTGTTTCAACTATTTTCAATATCATAAGCTTGTATTTTATTTTGAAGAATTCTAATCATTTTCATTACACAAATGGAGTAGGATACAATTGATACATATATATATGTATATATATGTAAGAAAGCAGGACTGGCATAAGATACATTCTTGTTCAAAAGTAGGAACATAAACACTCTTCTCATGTATAACATATTTTTTGGTCCTTATTTTAAAATAATATATTTTTATTAAAACATGGATCATTGCATAAATTATAACATATTAATAAAACATGAGCCCTGTACTGTTGTTCACTCTACACACCCAGGACATAAGACCAACCTTGTAAGAAGGCGAGGAGCCTTCCAAAATCACTCGAAATTAAGACATAGCACACTGGAAAAACATACATGAACAAAAAATAACTAATGAAGTGTACAACAAACACTGAAAGTAACATAGCAAATTTATGCGCACTGAAAGCCAGAGGGGACTTTCTTTCCGCAATAATTGAGCAACAAGCTCAAAGAAACAGGAACATTTAAGTTAATTCCCAAGACATTAGCTTTAATTGCGGTGCAAAGGCAAACGGCAGCTTCAAGATCAACAAGACCCTCAATGAGGCTGCAACATGGGGTCTTTGGTGGGGTACCCACTACTAGGTGCACCAAGTCGCCCAATAAGTTAGCACAAACACCCAATTTAAGGGTGTCTTTAGGGCAAGTGGCCTTCTTGTGGTGGTGGGAGGGGGTGGTTGGTGGTGGTGGGCATGGGGTATGGGTGGAAGTGACCAAAGTGAAGAAGAGAAGATTGAGGGAGAGGAGAATGGCAGTTGATGCTATTGCCTTTGAAGCCATTTTTTGATGAATGAGGAGGGAATTGAAATTAAATGTTTTTGGGATGGAAATGAGTGAGGTAAGTTGGGGCTTTTAATAGATGGAAAATTGTGATTATTTTTCTCTAGTGGGCAAAAATAAAGAAATTGATTAGACACCCATGTGAGTGCATTGCATTGGCGGAATTTGGATTTTTCTCAGTTCCATTAGTTGTCATGTCTCTATAACATTCAAACAAGGAAAAATCTCTTATTGATTTTGGTTTGTTATAAGTTTTAAAAATGTTAAGTTTCACATGCGACTTCGTGCAGGTGAAAAAACAATAAAAGAGATACTACGAAATCCATCAATCAAGAGAACGTGATTTTACGCAGTGACGGAGCCAAGAATTTTATTTAAGATGAGTCAAAATTAATAGATTTTTAAGAATTTTTTGCATATACTATAATAAGGCTAAAATCAAATATTATATTAAAATATTTAGCATCATATACATCAAAAATCAAAGTAACATATTTAGTCACAATATTTCCATTCGAGACTTCGTATTTTGAAAATACTAAATAATATATTCATTGTCAATAGCTTTAAAAACATCTTTCTTAATATATGTAACAAAAGAATTATTCATGAGATTATCTCCTAACCGATTCCCGAGATTAGAGTAATTTAATGATTGAGAACCATAAATAAAAATTAGGGAAAAAGAGCCACAAATAAAGACCATATAACAAAAAACAAACATGCCAAATAACAAAACCGTCATAAGTAAATAATGTACTTTTATCTTTAAAATCATTTTCATAAGATAGAGGGACAATCTGTTGTTTTCTTTCAACATAAATAAAAATTAGAAAAAAAAAATAAAAAGCCACAAATAAAGGCCATATAACAAAAAACAAACATGCCAAATAACAAAACCATCATAAATAAATAATGTATTTTTAACTTTCAACTTGAATATTAATCTATAAATACATACTTTGCCCCTACACTTTTCATTCTGTTACACATACACCCCTTGTAAAAGATTATATGAAATATCATATAATTGCTAAAATTGTATTTATCACAATTAATATTTTGTATTTTCAGAGGTACCAGTTAAACAATATTTTTAATGAAATTTATTAAGAACGATGTAAATTTTGTTCATTATATCTTATATTAATGCAAAATTTAACATTATTTAATATTTTTACTTTTATCAACGAAATTTTATCGTCCCTACATTGTTTCATCAAACTCACCCCACCATTTGGGTGATGTGCAAGATTTTTTAAAGAACTGATGGGGAGAAAATAAAGTATTCTCATACTGAGATGAAAAGACTAATTTTATAAGTGCTTTTAAAAACACCAAAAAAAAATTAGTAAAGATTTAATTTAGAACGGATTGAGTATTAATTTAATCAAAATAAATGATATACTTCCTTGTATTTTACTAAAAAAAGATGATATATATATATATATATGGGTTGGCATTCTATTCATCCAGCTACAAAAATGTCACGGGAATGAACTCTTGTGCTATTAAAAATTTCCTTAATTATGTAAGGTGTGACCAGCCAACTCGCGTTATCTATATTACAAAACACTATTTTTGATCAATTTTTTTTTTTCAAAAAGTATAAGAATCTAATGGTTAAAATACACATGTTATGGTGTGCATTAGTAATGTACCCTTTAATGAGTTTTATACGTACATCAAGATATCACATCAAAGTTAAAACACTCACACCAATAATATACACACAATCAACTCTCACACACTAACAATTTTGTTTACATTAAAAATGCCATAATAAAAAATAAAAAATAAAAAATTTAATATTAAAATATACTAATCAAAATCAATTAAACAAGATCCATCATGACTACAGAATTATGTAAAAAAAATCAAAAAAAATTATTGAGTAACATTTAATCACGTATTTTATGTGTTTGTATATTATGGCCTTGAGTTTAATTTATTAAAAAATCATTTTGCCGGGATCAAAAAAATAAGATTAAAAGATTCTTTAAAAAATTAAAAATAAGTTGATCCAATCCGAAATACTTTTAGGTTTTCTAATATTAAACTTTATTGAACCTACATTTCAGTTATCGGTTACTCAAAACGTTTGACTATGCTAGGCAATAAGGTTAAAATAGACTGATTGATATTTGTCGATTTAAATTCGTCACACTTTACTCTATTTTATTCTATTATCACATCTTATTTATTTCACCGTGCCAGATGGCACGGGTATACCCTAGTATACCTATATATTAATAATTATGTTTCTATTTTAATGTTTTTTTGGTAGGTAGCAAATATTATATATTCTCCATTTGGAGACTATAGTCCAACTCTCTTTAATGTTGTTTGTATCTATACTATATAGTATATTATGGAGGAAGCTAAGTAGATATATTAAATTATTCATTAATTATTTTTTATATATTTTTAATTGTAATAACATTAATTACTTATTAATTAATTTTCTATATTCTTAATGTATAATAAAATAATAATTATTATTATTATAATATTGGAAGTAGTATCATTTATTATACTGTTTTTTTTTAAATGTGTTAAAATTAATAGTATTATTTTTAGTTTGCCATATCAAATGAGTTATATTCTCAACTACTAATTAGATTGAAATTATTGTCTTCTTGAAAATAATAAAGTAAAAGTTATAAAATTAATTTTAAACAGAAGCAATATATATTTTATTCTCCGTACATAACAAATTTAAGTCAATTATTTGATAAAACTATTAAAACAAATACTGCTAAAATTACATATTTATTAAACACCCGTATATTGCTTGGTTTGTTAACTAGTTTTTAGTAAAATGAAATTTCTCCTTTTTTTGTGTAGTTAGACAAGGGAGCATTAAGTTCATAAACGTCACATGTCGTCGTTCAAATTTATTAACCCTACTTTAAGTAGAGTTAACAAAACTCTCTCTTCTTATTTACTAGAGCATTTACGTCAGTGCCAAATTAATTAAGATTCAATTTTTCATTTAAGGGTTCCAAAAAAGACTACAAAATAAAATACTAAACAATATTAAATCCAAATAAAAAACCCTCCAATTCCTCCGACCAAATCAAAAACCTCAAAACATTTAAACAAATCATCTTGAATTCAAATGATAAACACAAAAAAAATCAAATCAATCTCAAATTATTCAAGATTTGATACGTGGAAACGTAGAATTAAACATTAAAATTAAATGGAGATGAATCGAAACGCAGATGAGATCAAAATTACGAATCTCAAAAAAATGCTCTGTTTTTCATGTTAGCCTTTTATTTCACACATTAGCTTTTTCTTTCAAAACCTATGATACACAAAAGCCATAACCCATACCTTCATATTCTTAGAAAAACTAAGCCTCCATTATTTTTTTTCGGATTGGTCTGAGAGCACGATCTATTTTGACTTTTTAATTTTTTTCTTTTATGCTTGTGAATGTCAAATTTATTAAGGATTCTTACAAAAAATTCTTGAATCAGCATAGTCGGCCATACCATGAAAAACAGAGTTTGGTCGAGGGAATTTGAAGTTTTTTAATTTAATTTAATATTGTTTAGTATTTTATTTTACCATTCTTTTTAGAACCCTTAAATGAAAAGTATAGTCTTGGCCGATGTGACGCTGACGTGAATTCTCTCACCAATAAAAAGAAAGGGTCATGTTAACCCTACTTAAAGTAGAGTTAACAAATTTAGACTCTAGTTCATATATATTATATAAATATAAATATATATACACGGCATGGTAAATACTATGTTCCTTTTCAATATTTGCGAACCTCCGTGTGTGTTTCTTTGCTTGTTTCCGGCCTTTATCTTTATTTTTTTTTCTTTAATTTTTTTTTGTAGCCAACCTATATTAGTTAGCGGGAGAGAGAGAATAAACATTTTGATTTATAGCTTGTGAGAGTAGAAATCGAGCTAGAATCCTAAGTTTGGGTGGGTATTATTTGCCGTAAATTGGTATCCCACGCTCTTATTAGTTTTAAAGTTAATTAGATCTAATTAGCAAAACTTTTTCTATTTGAATTTAGACCTTAAAATACTCACGCAGCTTTGTTGGCCCATTTTTCGCCAATTTATATATTAACGGGGTGGTTGTTAAGACAACCTCAAAAAAATTCTCCAACACCACAGCTACGTTTAAAACGTTTATACATCATGCTTCAGAAGTAGTAGCTAGGTGTAGTGAAAAATAGTTATGGATGTGCTAGAAATATGTTGTATGGACTGATCGCTATTAGAATTTAGATGATTTTCCATGCAATTATAAATTCAAAAACGTATAGATGCGATTTATATAAAGAAGGCTGCTAATAATATATATTAAAATATTCTTTAACATTTTGTCCTAATTACTTAGCCTCTAGGCACTAAATATGTGCACATTAAGGGTCAAGTAAACGTGCACATATTCAGTTTTTAAAGACCGAGCAAATATTAAAGTGTGGTAAAATTAAATGTGCATTAATTACTGTGTGAAACATATATACAGTATATTATTCACACGTCGTTGATATATGGCCGTGATTATTGCTGCACAAAATTACTCACATTTATGGACACTTTTTTATCACTTTTGTGATATTTTTATATCCTTCAAATTTTTTTGGAATGTTAAAAGAATTTTTGTGGAATGTCAATGGCCACATATATCTTATTTAATTAATTTGGCCATATAAATTCAATCTTGTTTATCTATATAATATATAGTATGATTCTTAACACTCCAAATAAATGACTAATATATTAGCACTCTAAAAATATCATCAATGCATCAAAAATGTCTAAACCAAAATACATAAAATGTCACTAAAAATATAATAATTAAGACTATTTATTTAAAGTGCTAATAGCCTTGTTCTATGATTATATATAGTTCTTCTTGATGTCTACTTAAGTATATATAGTCCTACCTAAGAAACAGTTCTTTGATCGAATTAATTATGATCAACAGGATGTGACAATATTAGATAGGTCACTAGCTATATAACCTTGAATGTGATTTTCTAGTTTCTACAGAAAGAATTTCGTTTATGCGGGGCCAACTTTTGCCCAATTCAATTAATTACATTCGCCATAACTCAATTTGAAAAGCACTCGGTCAAGCCCGGTTTTCTCAATTCAAAGTAGTTAGTTACTGGATCATTCTGTTGTACGTGGTTGAATTTATACAAATTAATATAAGGTTCTTAGTTGATGAGACTAAACATATTAACTTTTCCTAAATCGTAGAATACACACTCTGTCCCTTGGCCTTTTTTTTTATATGTACTATTTTTATAAAAATGTCCAAATTTATTGCTAATCGTTAATGTTACAAATGAAATAGGGGGGTACACTAACGACCCAAAATGTAAACCCTAACTGGTATGCATGGAGAGACTCGTCCACAAGGATAAAATGAATGGCATAATTAATTTCATGTTGAATGCTAAGTTGATTTGGATTTTATGTCCTTTTTTCTAAATCTAAATTAAATAGTACTTTCACAACCACAAATTAAGCAACTTTTTAAGCCATAAGGCCACTTAATAATTCAGAGCAACTGCAACATTTCAACTGATCTTTATGAAATATAATTTTATTCTTTTGAACCCTTTCTATTTATGATCATCAATGAAATGAAGTAGGATACAATTGACAGATATGAAAGAAGGCGAGGAACCTTCCAAATCACTCCAAATTAAGACATAGCACACCAAAAATACAAAATACATAGGCCAAAAAAAAAAAATCAAAGTCTTCAACAAACAATGAAAAATATTGTAGCGCATGAGTTTAAGCGCATTTGAAACCTTTGGGAACTTTCTTTCCGCAATAGTTGAGCAACAGGCTCAAAGAAACCGGAACGTTTAAGTTAATTCCCAAGACATTAGCTTTAATGGCAGTGCAAAGGCATACAGCGGCTTCAAGATCAACAAGGCCCTCAATGAGGCTGCAACATGGGGTCTTGGGTGGGGTCCCTACCACTAGGTGCACCAAATCACCCAACAAGTCAGCACAAACACCCAACTTTAGGGTGTCTTTAGGGCAAGTGGCCTTCTTGTGGTGGTGGTGGGAGGGGGTGGTTGGTGGTGGTGGGCATGGGGTGGGTGGTGGAGGTGGGCATGCGGTTTTGGTGGAAGTGACCAAAGTAAAGAAGAGTAGGTTGAGGGTGAGGAGAAGGGCTGTTGATGCTATGGCATTTGAAGCCATTTTTAAGAAAAGGGATAGAATTGGTGGTGAATGATCTAATGTTCTGGGATGGAAATTATGGGGAAGTGGGATAGGTTTTTATAGAGCAGAAGTTAGGATTTTTCTGTTCCTATTTTTATTTTTTTATCTTCATCTGTATCTATTTTTAGTGTAATAATTGTGAGTTTTGAAGGATATGAATAAATAAATTGATTAGAGAGAGCCATGTGAGGGGATTCGATTGTGAAAATGAATTATACAGAACAAGTGGACGGTACGTGCAACTTGGAAAATATATAAATATAAAGAAATTTGAAATTTGGAGTTTTGTGGCCGGGTTTCATTAGTTGTCATTTATGTCACTAAGAAACAAATTAAAAGGAATTATATCATATATCATATATCACAAATATATATATATATATATATATTAGTGCCATATTGGAAATGAAGAATATGGTTCACAATTTAATATCATGCAAGTTAAAGATCTAGACCGTGGTCTAGTAGAGAAGGTGGGATTTTTCTTCTTGATATATCCTCGCCAAAAAAAAGGGGAAAAAAATTCAGATTTGAAACAATAGTTTTAAAATATATATATATACACACACGTAGTTATAATTAAAATCCCACATCAGGATTGAAGGAGTATATAGCTAAAAATCTATTTAATGAATATTGAATTGATGATTTTTTAAGGGAAACATATGTTTAGCATTGCTAGAAAAGTTTCATAAACTTAATTCCAAAGTACGGCTTCACGAGACCGTACATCTTGAGGTACTACCCCAAATATAAACAAAAAGAATTTTGATAAGTTAAGTTAAATATTTCATAAACTTAATTTCAAAATACGGCTTCACGAGGCCTAAGATCTTGGGGTACTACCCAAAATATAAACAAAAAGAATTTTGATAAGTCAAATATGTGATATTAATATTAAATTAATTAAATATTTAGAAGCAAACGTACTTTCCACCGTAAGTTATAATGGAAGAATATTCTTGGAGTAAATAAACAAATTCATTACTAAAAACAATGCAATTATATATTTCGCATGGCAACGAATGCATTTCGCCTCTAAACACTAATAATAGTTTTTGTTGTGTAAGTTATAGATATAAATTTCATGGCTAAAATTTTGTAATTAAAACTCAATTCTTTTTGTAGTACAAGTATATTTTTTTATTTTTTGGTGAACTGTAGTACAAGTATATATATAAATTCCCGTCCCCTAAACACTGTTTCTTGGTGTCATCACTATCTATATTCAGAATTACTTCTTCCAACGAAATATATGCTCTAATGTAATCAATTAATGCCAAAATCTTAAAAAAAAAGAAAAGAAAAATGAGTGTTTAATATAAATTTCAAAAATAGATCTTGTATTTTAAAAACATAACTCTTAATTCGTGTTGTCTCTTAAGAAATTATAATTTCATTAATCTAAGTATTTCTCTCTCTCTATATATATATATATTAGATACAATTATGCGTCAAAACAATCTAATACATTTATTTAATTACTGAATTAATCCACTTGCTCACGCGTACGCGCAAAATCTCTTCAATATACATGTCTTTTTCAAAAGGAGAATGTAATTAATGGCAAACGAAAACAAGAAACAATCAGCCAAGCTGTCCACTTCATGATTTTAGCTTACATCTAGATCTGTGTGTATATATATTTACATGCATGTACATTATGCAAGCATGGCAGTACACAGTATTAATTATATATAGGATAGATGCACCACAAATTAATCGACTGCCCAACCCGTGACCCAATATCAATTATTTTGCCCAGTTTGTCATTAGTTATTTATGTGACCCATGTTTCCATGTACTAATAATGAACAAAATAATCACTAATATAAATAAAAAAATTTATTCGCAGTTATAGAAGGGTTTGAACTCTTTATATATATATATATATATATTCTAGTAATGCCCGTATTTTCGGTACAAAAAAATTAATTAAATTTATTTCAGATAGAATTGTATGTGTAGCAATGATTAGTGGTCAGGTTTTAAGCGAATTGTGCTAAATTCAACTTCGACCCATCTAAAAATATAATGAATACAACCTCAATCCAAGACTGAAGAGAGTTTAACTGTGACATGCGCATATTATTACGGTATTTAAAGGAAAAAATATTATATGTAAAGTTGGTTTAAATTCAACAGGCTAAATTTACATGAACCTAAGCCGAATAGATCTCAAATCGTATTTGTATTTAGAATGTACCCATATGTACCATAATAAATAAATAAAATCGACCCTTAGGGTAATGGTTGGTCAAAATTTCGTTGGAATGGATATTTTTGTTAGCCTAAATCATGATTGCTATTGCCAAGTAGTTTTATTTTTTATCAAACCAAATTTATAACTTTTTTAAGGCAACCAAATTTATAATTTATTAATTAATCTATTTTTTTTTACATAATCCTTTTTTCTTTCACAATAATATTAATATATTTTTGTACATAATCACATATCATTTGTAAATTAAAAAAAATTACAAAATAATAACTAAATTAAAGTCCCTGAAAAAAATGAACTTTAAAAATTATTAAATTATACGCACCCTAAATCTATTTTTTTTCTTATATCCTCCCTTTAATGCCTCATTTTTAATGTCACCAACTTGGAGAATATTAATCTATTTTTTTATGTATCATTTGTAAATTAAAAAATAACCAAATTAATGTCCCTAGGAAAATGAACTTTAAAGATTGTTAAATTATAAGCTCCCTGAATCAAAAACGAACAAAAATTATTTATATCCTCCCTTTAATGCCTTATTTTTAACTTTATCAACCTTGTGAATATTAATCTAGTTTTGTACATATCATTTGTAAATAAAAAAATAACTAAATTAATGTCCCTAGAAAAAATGAACTTTAAAGATTATTAAATTATACAGTCCCTAAATTACTTATACTCTCACTGTAATTCTTCATTTTTAACTTCACCAACTTAAAAATTTGAGTCTTATTCTTAAATTTATGTCTCCTTTTTGCATTATTCAAGATTTTTTTTTAGAAGAAAAATGAATTTTCCATCATAATTTAACTACACTTTAGCACACAAATGGTAACTTAAAATTCTTTAATGATTTTTTTTAGTTGATAACTCAAAAGGAGCCATAAAAATTCCGTAGTAAATTTAGATAACCTAACAAATTCTAGTAGATATTTAGTTATTCGTAAATTAAAACTGTCACCAATCACACAACAATTTTGGGACATAATATATAATTGCATTACTACATCAAAAAGATTTTAAAAGCACCCCAACCCTGAACAATTAAGCCCCATGTTCAAATTTAAATAATAAATCTTATTAATTACCTTACTATGTCATAAAAAAATGTAAAATTAGAAATCCGAATTTAGATGTTGCAAGTTCAAGTTTGTCCGTAATAATAACATTTTACTCTACTCCCTTAAATAAAACATCAAAATTAATTGAATTCATCTAATAGTTAACTTCATATGTTGCTTGTCTTGTATTTCATTAAATGCATAAAAACTCTGATTAAAGTTTAATCCCGCAATATTTAAGTGATAATTATTTTATGCTTTTGGATTTTTAGAAGGAGTAACAAAAAGTGTATAGAAAGTCTTACACATGTTAGTATGGCATAAGTTGGAAAAAAATAAAGAAATAAAGAAATACTATAAATATAAAAAGTCTTGCATGTGTTTTATTTATTTATATTCAAATAAAAGAAAGATATGTTGACCTTAAAGTCAATTAATCTTATTTTGATAATTACAATAAGTTAATAAAGTGTTATTTAACTCGGTTGTTCCAATGATAATAGCCATTTTAACCGATATATCTTTCGACCAAGTGTAACTTCAAACCGAAGCAAATCTCACACAAGCTTTACAAACGCCTCTACTCACAAGAAATGAACTCAAGTGATATACATGTGCTATACAAAGCTAAGAAAAGATCTAGATCATCAAGCAAGTGAAGATATGCACAAGAATGATCTCCACATGTTATACAAGTTATCAAAACCAAGAAAATATCAAGAACATCAAACAAGTAAAAATACGCACAAGAAAATCAAGCATCACGAAGACTCGAATTATCATTAAATAGAGTGAGTGCTTAGATTTTATGTAAAGATACTTTATTGATCAAATCCCTATAGCTCAAACATATTCTTGCATCTTTTAAAGATTGATTCAAACTAGCAATGAAATTGAATTTATTTGAAAAACATCATTTTACAAAAACCGAGTTTCAAAATAAATTCATATTAATTTTAAATGATCATATTTTAAGCTCTAATAAAAATAGGTATCTTAGAAACATATCTTTGAGGTTCAAAAATCATTAGAATTTTATTTGGAACTAAATTGTTAAATTGCAAAAATATTTTTATTTTACATTTAAAATTCGCTCAATTTTTGCCCAGTTTTGATCTAACGGTAAGATGGAGGCCTTCCCGAACTCCGATCATTTTGAAATTTTTACAGTAGTTAGAAAACATCTCCTGGATATTTTGACTAAAATTTAAGCATGATCCAACGGTCAAATTGGGAGAAATTAACAAAACAAATTTGAATTTGTTTTGTCAAAACTAGCTGTTGGAAAATTTGAAAATGTATACCTTGGAGTCAAAACCTCTCTTAATCATCCCCAACAGCCATATGATTTTGCAAGATATAAATATGAGGTCCTAGACATGTTTTAACACACCTTGAATCATTCTAATACACTATTATTCATATATTCAAATATACAAAGATTCAAGAACACATTTTGATCAATCTTTCATTTTTGAGCTATATACTTTGATCAATTTTGATACCTCTCAGTGTGAGCTTCATTTGTATTTTGTCATATACAAGAGAGATATTGTACATTGGTGTGTGTCACCAAAACTCATTTGAATCATAATTGTGAGAGGTGTATCTCATAGATTAGCAAGAGGGATTTCTTGTGAAAATATTGAAGGTGTTTTCAATACTTGTGAGAGTGTGTGAGAAGAATACACTTGTAGAGGTTTGATCTTCACCCTGAAGGAGATCGGTTATAGTAAAAATTCTCGGGAAACTAACCGAGCGCAGAGTAGGGGAACAAGCCGAACCGTGTGGACAAAAAATCTTCGACTTCGATCAGTTCAATCTTTATATCTCTTGCTTTATTATATTGTGCTATTTATTCATTGTATTTGGAATTAACTTTGTTCTTGATTGCTTGATAAATATAGATATCAAATATTTTTAAATCATTTTTAAAAATTTGATTAAATTTTAAAAACCTTATTCACCCCCCTCTAGGGTATTTTTCGACCTACAATTGGTATCAGAGGTTGTACTCTTGTTTTGATTTTACAATCTTAGAGTTTACGATCATGTCTATCTATCAAGGAACCGGAATTAACGAAGGTTCTTCCACCACTAGACCACCTCTATTTGATGGCAAAAATTATAGTTATTGGAAAAGTCGTATGTGTACTTTTCTTCAAGCTAGTGATTTTCAACAATGGAAGGTTACACTCATTGGACCCTATGAGATTACCAAAACCGATGAAAAGGATAAAGTCACTCCTAAATTCATTTTCGAATATGATGAACATGATATTAAGAAAATCCAATTTAACGCTAAAGCCTTAAATGCCCTATATTGCGCATTAACTATAGATGAATACAACAAAATTTCTAATTGTAAAACCACCAAAGAAATTTGGGACAAATTAGAAGTTGCCTACGAAGGAACCTCACAAGTTAAGGATGATAATATTAATATGCTCGTTCATGATTATGAACTTTTTAAAATGGAACCTAATGAATCACTTGCTTCTATATATAGTAGATTCCCTATTATCACTAATGCTTTAGATCTTCTTGGAAAGGAATATTCAAATGAGGACAAGATTCGAAAAATTCTTAGAATTCTTCCCAAGAAATGGAGACCTAAAGTGACGGCTATTCAAGAAGCCAAGAACCTTAAGACACTAAGCATGGATGAACTCTTGAGGTCTCTCAAAACCCATGAGAAAGAATTGAAAAGAGAAGACGAAGTCGATTCAAAACCCAAGAAAACTCTTGCTCTCAAAGCAAATCAACTAGAGGATGATGAGGAGTTGATGGTAGGAGATGTGGATATGGCTCTTCTTTCTAAAAAATTCATAAAAATTTTAGCTAAGAAGAAGAAGTTTCAAGGAAAATGAAACAATTTTGATTCTTCATCAAGAAGGAACAATGATCGATCTATTCAACCAAGAGTTGAAAACGAAGAAGAAAAGAAGTGTTTCCATTGCCATGAACCAGGTCATTTCAAAACAAATTGCCCGGTTAGAAGAAAGGAAAGAAGAGATAAAAAAGACAGCCTTCAAACAAGTAAGACATGCCCTCAAACGCACTTGGAGTGATTCCGAAGAAGGCGAGTCCGATGCCAACTCTAGCGACGAGGAAACGGCTAACCTTTTGCCTTATGGCAAGAGACGATGAGGTGTGCTTGAAAGCCAAAGGTAGCGAAACCAAGTGGTTCTTGGATAGTGATTGCTCAAAGCACATGACGGGAGACAAGAACAACTTCTTAAGTCTTATTCCCAAGAAATGAGGGAATGTGACTTTCGGGGACAATGCCAAGGACAAAATCATTGGTATATGTAAGGTTGGTAAGCATTCTACTTGTACTGACAATGTTCTATTAGTTGACGGTTTAAAACATAACTTGCTTAGTATTAGTCAATTGTGTGATAAAGGTTATAAAGTTATTTTTAAATTCGAATGTTGCATTGTTAAAAATATTAGTGATAATTCTATCTTGTTTGTTGCTTATAGATCAAATAACGTATATACTCTTGAACTTGATGATTTATCTCAACAAGATGTTAAATGTTTATCTGTGTTAAATGATACTTCTTGGTTATGGCATAGAAGATTAGGTCATGCTAATATGGATTTAATTAATAAATTATCTAAAAAAGAATTAGTTAAAGGATTGCCTAAAACTAAATTTGCTAAAGATAGAATTTGTGATGCATGTCAACTTGGTAAACAACGCAAGTCTTCCTTTAAATCTAAGAAAGATATTACTACTACTAGACCACTTGATATGTTACATTTAGATTTATTTGGACCTAATTTGGTTGCTAGTTTAGGTGGTAAATTGTATGCCTTTGTGATTGTTGATGATTTTTCTAGATTTACTTGGGTATTCTTTCTTGCTCATAAAAATGAAACATCTCATGTATTTGCTAAATTATGTAGAAAAGTTCAAAATGAAAAGGGTGTTTCTATTATACATGTTAGAAGTGATAGAGGTAAAGAATTTGATAATATTGATATTGAGAATTTTGTGTTGAGCATGGTATTAATCATAACTTTTCGGCACCTAGAACTCCTCAACAAAATGGTGTGGTTGAAAGGAAAAATAGATCTCTTCAAGAGATGTCTAGAACCATGTTACATGAACATTCTTTACCGGAATATTTCTGGGCGGAAGTCGTTAATACCGCATGCTATGTAACTAATCGTGTTATTATTCGTAAAAAGTTAGATAAGACACCTTACGAGTTATGGAATGACAAGAAACCTAATATTGCATATTTTAAGGTTTTTGGTTGTAAATGTTTTATTTTAAATGATCGTGATCACTTGAAAAAATTTGATGCTAAATTCGATGAAGGAATTTTTCTTGGGTATGCTATTAATAGTAAAGCATATAGAGTTTATAATAATAAAAGTTTAGAAGTACAAGAATCTATGCATGTTGTATTTGATGAGACAAATCATTTCTCACCCATAGTATGTTCCGATGACGATGTTGAAATTATTCAAAAGGTTTCGGATATTCAAATTTATGATACATCTAAGGAAGAAACTTCGAGTGCTCAAGCTCCTCCTAAGGAGTTAGAAAATACAACCGAGCAAAACTCGAATGATTTGCCTAAGAGTTGAAAATTTGTGTCCAACCATCCTATTGATCAAATTATTGGAGATCCATGTAATAAGGTCATGACTAGATCATCCTTAAGAAATATTTGCAATAATGTGGCATTTGTTTCTCAATATGAGCCTAAAAACATAATTGAAGCCGAACAAGATGAATCTTGGATGATGGCTATGCAAGAAGAGCTCAATCAATTTGAGAGAAATAAAATGCGGACACTTGTTCCCAAACCAAATGATCATACTATTATAGGCACTAAATGGGTATTTCGGAATAAAAAGGATGAAAATGGCGTTATTATTATAAATAAAGCTAGACTCGTTGCCCAATGATACAATCAAGAAGAGTGCATTGATTATGAGGAAACATATGCACCCGTTGCATGTTTAGAAACTATTCGCATGCTACTTGCTTACTCTTACTTTAAAAATTTTAAATTATATCAAATGGATGTGAAAAGTGCTTTCTTGAATGGTTTTATTGAAGAAGAAGTTTATGTGAAACAACCTCCCGGTTTTGAAAATCATATTTATCTGGATTATGTATTTAAATTATCTAAAGTTTTGTATGGTTTAAAACAAGCACCTAGAGCATGGTATGATAGATTAAGTTCATTTTTGCTTAATAATGAATTTGTTAAAGACAAAGTAGACACTACTTTATTTATTAAGAATCATGCCAATGATATGCTACTTATGCAAATTTATGTTTATGATATTATTTTTGGTTCTACTAATGACAATATTTGCAAAGAATTTTCTACTTGTATGCAAAAGAAATTTGAAATGAGCATGATGGGAGAGATGAATTATTTTCTCGAATTGCAAGTAAAGCAATGCAAAGATGGAATCTTTGTCAATCAAGAGAAATATGTGAAGGAACTTTTAAAGAAGTTCGACATGGAAGGCGCTAAATCAATGAGTACGCCTATGAGTTCAACGTTGAAACTTGACAAAGACGAAAGTGGTAAGAGTGTCGACATACAGAAGTATCGAAGTATGATCGGTAGCTTACTTTATTTAACGGCTTTTAGGCCGGACATCATGTTTAGTGTTTGTTTATGCGCACGATTCCAAGCGAATCCAAAAGAATCCTACTTACACGCCGTAAAACGTATATTCCGTTATCTTTTCGGCACTAGTTCTTTGGGTTTGTGGTATCCAAGAGAGAACATATTTGACCTAATAAGTTATTCCGATGCGGATTTTACGGGTTGTAAAATTGATAGGAAAAGCACTAGTGGCACATGTCACTTTTTAGGACACGCACTAGTATATTGGTCAAGTAAGAAACAAAATTCGGTGGCCCTTTCAACGGCCGAAGCCGAATACGTGGTGGCCGGAACTTGTTGTGCACAAATTTTATATATTAAACAACAACTAGAGGACTTTGAAATTAGTCTTAGCCACATTTCCATAAAATGTGATAACACAAGTGCCATAAGTTTGACCAAGAACCCCATACAACATTCACGCACTAAGCACATTGAGATAAGATATCATTTTATTCGTGATCATGTGCAAAAAGGTGATGTTGATATTGAATTCGTTGGCACCGAATCGCAATTTGCGGATATATTCACTAAACCGCTTTCTGAAGATCATTTGTGTACTATTCGACGTGAACTCGGTATGACTAGAGCTTGTGATATCTAGTTTATTCCAAAAAAAAGAATCATAAAAGGGATTGATAATGCTTAATTTTGAGCATACATTTAATTATGCTTAATTTTCTTCTTTTTTTTGCATTAATGTACACATTATTATGAGTATTAACAAGTATTTTTGCAGCTTTAGATTGATAATTATTGATTCCCTCCTTTTTGATGAAGAAAAATGGGGAGAAATATATGTGTTATGTGTGTATATCATGAGTGATAATGGTACACACTCATATGTGTGTTATGTGTGTATGTCATGAGTGATAATGGTACACACTCGTTTATTTTATCGTTTATTTTATTATGCTATGCTTGATCAAGAACTATTAGTTTGTCTATTTGTTTAAGTACTTTTCGAACTTATGTTTTCGGTTAAGTTATTTGAACTTATCTTATCTATGCAGGTATTTTTCATTTTAATAATTGCTTGTATATTTTTATCAATGCACCTATTTATGGGGAGCATATTATTCATATGCTTAAAATTATTATCTTTTTATAAACACACATTAACTCTATTGTCATCATCAAAAAGGGGGAGATTATTGACCTTAAAGTCAATTAATCTTATTTTGATAATTACAATAAGTTAATAAAGTGTTATTTAACTCAGTTGTTCCAATGATGATAGCCATTTTAACCGATATATCTTTCGACCAAGTGTAACTTCAAACCGAAACAAATCTCACACAAACTTTACAAACGTCTCTACTCACAAGAAATGAACTCAATGTGTTTTCAATACTTGTGAGAGTGTGTGAGAAGAATACACTTATAGAGGTTTGATCTTCACCCAGAAGGAGATCGGTTATAGTGGAAATTCTCGGGGAACTAACCGAGCGCGGAGTAGGGGAACAAGCCGAACCGTGTGGACAAAAAATCTTCGACTTCGATCGGTTCAATCTTTCTATCTCTTGTTCTATTATATTGTGCTATTTATTCATTGTGTTTGGAATTAACTTTGTTCTTGATTGCTTGAAAAATATAGACATCAAATATTTTTAAATCATTTTTAAAAATCCGATTAAGTTTTTAAAACCCTATTCACCCCCCTTCTAGGGTATTTTTCGACCTACAAGATAGATAAAATTTCATGAGTAGAATATATTTTTACATAAAAGTTTTGTATAGTGCATTTTAAATTAAGTACATATGTACTATTTTAGTAGCGTAAACTATCAAAATGAAAGAATGATAAATATTGTTTAGTAATTATATTTTTGTTATCTGATAAGATTTTTATTAGTGATAATTTGCATATTATGTTTTAGATGATCTCCAAGGATGGTGTATAATAATATGTACTTTTACACAAAAATTGAAAGTCTAATAAAAAAAAATTGTAATGATACCTTTAAACAATAACAATGCAGGTTAGACGCAATTTTTTTTATATTTATTGAATTTTATAAATTATATTTTTTGCATGATTGCATATTAAATTTAAATCCAAATTAAGTAGAAGGATAAAAAGAACGAGAATTAAGTAGAGTTAAAGTTTATTACAAATTAAGTATAAGGAAATATAGAAAGAAATAAATATTAGGAGATAATACTTGTTTACTTTATCACACAAATTAAAATTAATTAGAAGATAAGGAGAAATAGAAACGAAGCGCAAATGGAGAGATCCAAAAGTACATAGGAATTTTATATTTTATATTTAGAAAGAGAAAGAGAAAGGAAAGTTGTTGGTGCTAAAAAGTGAAAAAGTATTTTAGACCACACTGTCAAATGATCGGATCAAATGATTTGAATAATAAATACAACAAACCAACAGAGTCAAAGATGTATAGAGGAAGTTGGCCTCATATGAAAATACGGGTTAATCCTCCTTTGTGCGATTGAACTAGGACCTCGGTTTTGTCTTGTTATTAATATAACTAAGTGCCTATTACAAACTCACGAAGATCTCTTTAGCTAATCTATCCTCACAGTATTACAATGAAAGTCTATCTACAACTACACAAATTTTAGCTTTTCTATACTTAGAGCTCGACTGTGTGTTCGATATCTCTATATATCTTTAAGCTGCTCTCTCTCTGTTGCTCTTCATTGTTCAGCAGTAATTGTGTTGTTTTGTTAATTCTTCGAGTTTTCAGAGAAGTAAATGTTTCTACTATATATATGATTAAGAGAAAACGTGTGGTCAGAACTCCCAGAGCAGGTTTGGAACCATACTTCGATCATCACCAACCCTGACCTTACCTCTCCATGAATTCCAGTGCATTAAATGCATTTGGTGCATTTAATGCAGGTGAGGGAGGCTCTGCGTGTTCTGCAGAGTATATAGCAGTTGCCCATACCGTTTGTCATTTATTCTGTTAAAGTGGTCGAGCGATAGAATTCCAGAGCTCGTCAAAAGAGCTCTAGAGCCCGAGCTCCGTATTTCGTTGTGCGCGATTGACTCTCGAGCAGGTGTCCAACATATAAGGGGATCCACTTTCCCTCTAGTAGTCAAACAGGGCTCCTCCGAGCTCCTTTCGTCGAGATAGGTCTGATTGTTGACGTGGGCGATCACGTGTTAGCTCGTGATTGGCAAAGTAAATTTAGTTATTTATTTCCCCTATCAAAAGTTATGTAAAGTTAAAATTTATCAAAAACTAATTAAGAGACAAATACATTTTAATAAATACTTTTTTAGTTTATCACCATTGAAATTAGTTAAGAGATAAATTAATTAAAAGATAAATATGAGTATTTATGAGTTATCGAAGTTAAATGTTAGCCACCAGTTGGAAAGATAAATGATCCTTATATGTGAGCCGTCAGATTAAAACATAAATGCTCAAATTAAATCTTAGAAAATAAGTTAGAAGAGTTTTAGCGTATTATGGCTGACATGATTTATTAATAGATATTTCTTAATCTGATCTAAATGGGACGGTAAAATCATCAATAAAAGATTAATTTTTTCAACGACTAAAAATGCATATATATTAAAAAAAATGGTGAAGATAATATTATGATTAAAGTTTGGGGTGTCAATTTGTGACACTACACAAAAACACGACTTGAATCCAATACGAAATAAAAGGATTAGGGTTGATCTTGAATAGGTTAGTGTCAAAATTGGGTTGATCCACTTAACACGATTAATAAATAGGTCATATTAGGGTCAATCTCCATATTATGAAAATAACTCGTATAAGATTTTTAAATTAAACATGTCAACTCATATAACACGAATCCATATAACTCATAGATTATTATAATAAAAAAATACTAAATCTCAACATAAATACTCTTATTTTTCTTTATAATATATATGTTAACCACGTTAATTATGATGCATTACACTTTTTTGCAACTTCCACCAAAATAATTTGAAAGTATGTAATTTAACTATTTTTATTTTGGAGTGATAAAATTTATATGGAATGATTTTTAAATATTTTAATAAATTGGTCATGCGCATTAACCCATGTTACATGATTAATAAACAAGTCGGGTTATTATTGAAAATTTTGACATATTTAATCTTGTCGGATTAGTGTTGACTTCTCTAATTGTATCAATCCATGTAACCTAACACGAACCCACATAACATAGTACAATTACCACCTTTTGTCATATTGATTATCTCTGTCAAATTTTATAAAAATATCCATCCATATAGTCATTCAAATAGAAAGTTCATCATTTTCCTAAAGAGACGACCGTTTACTCTAAAACTGTACATATATTGCATCATATAAATATTTTTTATTTTTATGAATTTGTTTGTACATAATAATATTCTATTTCTTGCCAAATTAGGTGTTTTTTAGGATATTCAAATTAAGAGTCAAAAAAATAAAATCTTGGACCTAACTAACACACTAAATCTCATAACCATTTATAAAGGGTGGTGATGTTGGCAATCCCAAAAATACTTGGTCACACTCCCACTTTAATTCGGTCATTCACAACCGAGTAAAGTGTCTATTATTCGGTTGTTGAGGACCGAATATAGGTCTATATATTCGGTTCTTGACAACCGAGTAAGGCATTTTCAAGTTTTTTCAATTTTTTGCAAGTTTATATTCGGTCTTTCACAACCGAATAACGTATACGTTATTCGGTTGTTAAGGATTGAATGAAAAGTGTGAGCCCCTGTTTGGTAGCTCTCTTTTTATTTTTTTTTCTACAAATTTTAAAAACTCAACTCACAAACATCTCTACTTTTACACTTCCCAAAAAAACTTTAACTTTACTTTCTCTCTCTAAAAAAACTTTTAAAACGCCATAACTTTAAATCCAAAAATTCAAAAATAATAAAAAATATATATTTGAAACCTACTCATCGAGATCTATAAAATAAGATCCATTGTGACTATTTTTTGAAATTTTTTATGCATTTTTTTCTTTGTTTGAAAAAAAATCAAACAAAACTAAATTCACTTTTCAAAAAACCAACTCTAACTCAAAACATTCAACCAAACACCACATTTTTAAAAACTTATCTAGAAAAAAAAAAAAGAGAGCTACCAAACAAGCCCTGAGTGTTTTCAAGAGATTTTGGGGGTGCCAACATCACCATCCTTTTATAAATTTTGTTCATCGTCGCTGATTATATTAAAATTATAATACTTTTTTAAAAAAATACGAGAATTAAACATATACCTTTAGTTTGGGCCAAAACAAAAGGTACATGTAATCACGGATCCAAGAATTGCATTATATGTGATTGTTTTCAGAAAGTATTTTATCTAGATTTTTTTATATGTAACGCCATTGTAGGGAGAATAAAATATCAATTATTATGTAAAAGAAACAGTTAAAAGAATGGGAGGTTTCTTCTTAATTGTCTAATTTATTTTATTTTTTACTGTGACATTTTGTTTTTCAGCTTATAATAATGAAATTGAGAAGTACTCCCAAATTCAAACATACTCGCAGTTATATTTGACCCCCGGGAATTCCCGTGAACAACCCCCATCACATCAAAAACATATAAAACGAATATTTCGAACAAGTTGACTGCCGCAAGTTGATGAAAGCTCACTACCAAATTGCACAATCATTGACAAGATATTTTAGATATGCTAATCCTTACCATGCACGTACAAGTGTTCTAATATTCACTTTTATCTTGGATTATATAAATGAGCACTATTTTTTGTAGGACATTTAAGTTAAAATTTTAGTTTTTTTTTTGTCCCTTATTTGATATAATTAATGTTCGAAATCTTGTTTTAGTGAATTATTTTTTCTTTTAACCATTAGTTATACTGACGTTAGTGTAGTAAACACAGAATTACTATGATGAATACATTTAAAAAAAAAACTTTTGTATTATTTGAAAACTTATAATCCATTTGATAGTAACATGAAAAATAGTAAGAAAAATAATTAATTTGTGTGAAAAATTAAAAAATAAATTGAAGAATGCGGCGAGATGTTCTCTTATTTATTTGCTTCATTTATAGAAAAAAATTCTTTGGAGATGAGGAATACAAATTTTTAAAAAATAAAGAATGATGGATGAGTTATACTTATAAAAATGAGTATAAGATACAAAACATGTTACCGCATGTTTCAATTTATTTTTTAATTTCTCACATAAATTAATTTTTTTAAATATTTTTTATATTATTATCAAACGAATTTTAATATATTAATAATCATCTTAATTATATATCTAATAAGATATTTTGCCTAAAAATGTGATGTAAATGTACCGTTTTACATTAAGTTGTAGTGTGAAATATTAACGATCACATTCTTAATTTATTTAATAAAGTTCATTCACGTCAATTGCGGCAACATTTTGGTGGAATTGGACAGTGGCAGTAGAAATGTCGTCGTGGTGATGACAAGACACCTTCCTTTATAATATCTATAATACAAATTAAAAAAATATTATTCACTTATTTAACTGCTATTTTTTATGATCTTAATTTTTACAATCTAATTTATATAGTGCCAAATGGTACGAGTAATACCTAGTAACATAATATTATTAGGTTACTCGATGTAAACAAAAACATTTTACACAACAGCAGTACCTATATTTTATACACAACAACCATGCGTAATGTTGTCTTTTTTTTCTTCTTTTTTTTCCATTGCCGCACAACATCTAAATTAGTTTTTCAATTAATTTTTGTTTGCCAGCCACCAGAGTATTTTTATAACTGTTGGAATTAAACCTAAGAACAAGAGTAGACCCAAGATTAGTTCTTGAGGTGGGCTGAACCGGAACAAAATTTGTTACAATTTATTATTACTTAAAGCTGAACTCAAAATTTATTGATTTTTCACGTTTTATGTGTGTGTTTTTTCAACTATTGTCTATCTCAAGGTTTCATTTAAAATTGTATTCTTTAGTGGTTGATTGTCCGTTATTTATGAGTATTTATATTATTAATTTTTTTGATCTATTGTGTATTTATATTTTATATCATTCTCAAAGTTTTACCTTGAGGTATTTTAAGTGTATGAAAAACTTTAAGTTACTGTAAGTATATTACTATAGTGAGTTTTTTTTAAAAATATTATTAAAAAATTGTTTTTTTAAATTATTAAAAAAAAATTTATTCTTTGCTTATCAATGATATTTCTATAGAAGTGAAATAGAAGTTATAACATAATTATAAAATTAATAAATCTAAAATGTGAATACACAAATAAAAATTTTAGTAATCAAGAAAGTAAGGATAAATGTCATTAGAATCAAAACAACAAGAGAGTAGAAGAATAGAGGATAAAAATTGGTTTTTTAAAATGTGAGAACCGAGAAAGGAAGAAAGATGGGGGGTTCTGATTTTATTTTTATTTGTATTATTTATTTGTTGTATGTTGGATTTTTTTTGTTATTAAAAAAATGTGTAAATTGAAAGCTGAAAGGAACTGCGAGTCTCTGCCGCGGACAGCTCAGTTGACGTCTTTAAATAATTTTTATATTTTTTAAATTGATGATGAGTTGTACACCATTTAAAATGAGAAAGGTACAAGTAGGAAAGGGTGATGGTGGATTAAATTATGGGCTGGATCAGCTTTGTTTTCTAGCTATTGGGTATATATATATTTTCAATGGGCTGGATCCCTTGAGGCCCAGTCCGCCCTTGCCTAAGAACTTCTAAGTCAAATCCGAATTGAAACCACTACGTTACTACATTACCTCTTTGACCGCTTTTTAAGCCAAATCACAAATACATGTTGGCTCAACTAGATTTAACTCATCTCCGCTAACTCTTCAATCCAATAGAATCTAGTTTAAATCTAGTTTAAAGGCTAAATGAATGATTTTTTTTATAAAACTTGATAAAAAGAATATCTACAATGAGTAAATCATTTTCACAAAAAAAATTCAAAAAATTCAAATTGGAAGTGGGCATTGTAAAAATTTTATACGTATATTCATTTTCGACCAATGAATTTTAAATGATCCTCACTCACTTTTAAATTAAATCTTATGATAAAATTTTATAGAGATGATCTCATCATCTCCCCTATGTCTCATAAAAAGACTCATCCGTTAACCACTCAAACTAGATCCCATTAAATAGAATTTGACCGAAATGTAACGAAGATAAGCCAAGTCACACTCAACCATTCATATTACCAGTGGACATTTTCATCCTCAAACAGCCCAAAAAATAAATGAGAGAAGACCACACATTAAGGATTCTGAAAATGGACGGGCTACCATTTTCCTATAGACATATATCCGACTTTTCAGCCACTTTTGAAGCTGTGTAGGTTTTGGAAATCCAATTTTTATCTTGCGGGATTTAATTTCATAAAAAATATTTGCATCCTAACATAAACAATGGTATTCGAACTCTTGCCATTAGCAATGGTAATAAAATTCTTGACCACTGGGTTATTTTTAATTTTTGAAATATTTTCACTTTAAATGCATGTGCATGAAAATCCAGGATAATATATAACAGAATAATTATATATATATATATATAAATGAATAACAGATGATAGATGATAGATACACATGCACAAGACTCCGCAGAAAAGCAGCACTACACAAAACAATAATAAAACAAGTGACGAGATTAGAAATGTGTTATCACGAAAACAACGATAAATAAGATGGAAAAAAGAGTGCCACAACCAGTTTCAGCCACTTCGAGCAACGATTGACCATTTATTCCTTACCTTCAATTCAAACTCCAAAAACGCAAACAGATACACCAGAGGACTGCATTTAGCATCTTCATACACTAAAAAATGAAAGGGAAAAAAAAATTAGGATTCCGGTTCTCCACCAAGTTCCACTCGCAGGTTGTCATACGGGTATACCTTGGGTGCCTGCAACGAACAAAATTATTGATCAACGGCAAAATCCTGAAAAATACTCCTTTTCCCGATGTCTAAAATTAACAGTCCTATTTCCTTTTTGACACACTGTTTTCTTAGAAAGTACTAAAGTCAGTGGGACAATTAAACATCAACCTTTTAAAATCAGAAAGATTAGCGTACAAACAACAAAGAAGTTCAAAATAACACAATTGGGATCGCGTTTTTTATCTCTTTCCTTGAGAAACCTTGACCAGCACAGAAGTAATTTTTTCAAACAGAAGATACTTTTAGCTGCATGATTCAATTCAGTTAGCTATTCTAGGACAAACAAGGTCAATTGGATCTCTTGTTTTAGCGCCAGCACAAAACCTTGCCTACATCAGATCAGATCTCAACCAAGTCGAACCATCATTCATTCATTTTTGGAATGATTTGGTTTCATGGTTTGGTTCACATCAATGGCTAGATATATCTATTGCATTTGGATTTCCCGCTCAAAATCTCCCTCATCTAATGTGGATGAAGTTACATAACATCTCCTAATTTCTTTTTTTTTGGTCTACTCCAAATTTCTGAAATCGTCACTACTTTTGAGTTTAGATCTTCATGTTTATATCTTTAGATTCATATGTTTTGATGAAATTGCCTTGTCCCTATCATGTCGCGTCCTACTTTTTATAATTTGCATTGTCAGCATGTCCATGTCGAGTACAGCAACTGTACCCATGCCAATGCTTTACGGGCAAAGGCAAGGAGAACATTGCATGCCTACCAAAACCAACCAAAAATTCTAAGATTTTGGGGTTCCTGTATATAAATATATAACAGCAAAATCAATTTTGTGGGCCAAATTGTTACGGTTCAGTAAAAAGCCATACCCCCAAGAAAATATAGACGAAAATTACTCTAAAAGGGAAGGCAGAATATTAGGTAAAACACAATCAACTGCACATTCCACATAGTTTTATACTCTAATTTCTAGGTTATGGAGTTATTTTATACCCTTTCAATTCAAAGAGACAAAGTGCTCAATGAATACCGGTGAGGAGGATCAAGTGTAAAGCATCAGAAAAACCCTTAGGGACGTATAATCAGTTGGCAACAGTTCTCACTCAGGGAAAAAATGAAAAAAGAAACACACAGGCCGCCCCCGCCCCCCCCTCTTCTTTTCCTCTCTCTTGTACACCCACCTCCCAGGTTCTTTTTGTCAAACAGAAATTTTGAATATTTTCTAATCATTATGGAACCATAGTGCTAATAATGGAGAGACCTTATTAGATCTGTTCTGGTAGTCATGAGCACCTTTTTTGGTGATCTACGAAGATGCAACAAATTATGAAGTAGACAAACACAAACTACATTTCTCTGTAGTAGCTTGAAGTCAAGGATTTCAAGAAGGATAGTTTGACATTGAGAGAAGCGTAAAAAGCTGTCCACTGTACGAAAGGGTCCCAAAACTTGGTGACTGAACAAATTCAGAATCCAGTAAAGTAACAATTGAATAACGGACTAGTAACCATCACTGAACAGTAAGAATACGAATTGATCTTCTCTGAATCACAGAAACAATCGCAAGTTTCAAATGACAGGAATAATAACATCCACCAAACAGTGTCAACAAGTAATATTTGGTAAAGAGAGAATATATAAATTACTTCGAATGATACCATATTCAGAATATACAAGGGAAAATGAAACACTTAAGGGTCTCTGTTTTAGTATTCCTTCTGTTTGGCTTTGTCCTGAATCCTTATTGTCCGGTTCTATCTTTGTAATTCCCTCTGGTAATGTCTTGATGCTCTTATTGTAACTTTCTTCTTTTAAAAAGATGGCCTGTCTTGGGGGTACTTCCTCATCTCAGTGCTCGTTTGATTAAATAAAAATGATTTTAGAACGGTACAAACATGGGGAATCTAACAGAACCCCAAAATTGTGTAGGAGGAATTTGTAACATGCAAATATCTCTTTATAGATTCACTAAGGACTTTTGTCCTTTATAACTCAAAGATTAGATGTACAATGCCTCATCAAAAGGGAATTGCTCAAGAATTTCATATTCCAAATGAATACGGGAACTCATAATTTCTATTTTATCGTGTATAAATGAAGGTACCACTAACAATCACTGAATTACTTCTATGGTTCCCAGTAGAAACCACTAAAAATTAAACTATTTATGCTGGGGAAAAACTATATGAGCTAGTCTTCTAACACTTCTGTTTCGCCCCTGTAGCCCCTAACAATCAAAAGACCATACAAACAATATTCGAGACAAGAAGATTTGCTTAACTGCAGCCCCTGTAGTTCTAACTTTAATCTTTAGCCCCTCTAGTCCGCGGCAATAAACGACATTCTACCTAGATATGTCCAGTTCATGTGGGACTAACAAAATAACACCACTTACTTTTATATGCTCAAATCAATTCATTGTGACGAGAAAGGAATAAGAATCAACTATTCTTCAATGATTGGCCATATCTTAAAGGGCAAAATGTACACAAAAGGTATGCATGAGGCAAAAGTAAAGAAAAAAAATGCCATAAACTGTAGTAATTTGATGACTTCATATATTTATACTAGCAGCCAATCCGAAGCCCAGCAGAATAAGAAGATTAAACTATCCGCTAAGTATCTAAGTATGACCCCACCACACATTCAAAATGTCTATGCAGTGTTCTAAAATCCCTGCCTAGGCACTACGCGGCAGACTGCAACCTTCATAATACAAAATCACCAAAAAAAAAAAAAAGGTGACATGGGGGTATACGGCAAAATGAATGATTTCAAATGGAGATATTAACAATCCATCAACTCAGATGATTCAACATTCCATGATTAGGCGCTATATGCCCCCTTCCGCCTGCTACCTTTTAGAACACCGATTTTGCTCTAATCAATTTGTCTCCACCAAGAGCTCAGAGTGATTGAAACTCCACCCAATAACCCTCACTTACCAATCTTTGTTCATGTAAAAAGAAAAATCACGTACCGATAGTCCTCATATGAGTTCATGCAAAATTCCAAGCTTTAATTAACTTTTAATTTACAATGTTAAACCAACCGCAAAAAATTGTTTACACTAATATCACATAGACATGCTAGTTTAGAAAATTTTGCCATATAAAGAGAGATGTTGTATGTGGGACAATTTTTTTACACAAGTGACGCATTCTCAGAGAACCATGGTTCGAGCCAAGGGGAAGGGGACGGGAACAAGGCTTGAACTCTTAACCTAGAACATGCCAATACTTGTCAAGCCCCTTTACACCATTGAACCACAAGCAGGTCTTGTTATGAGAAGGAATTGCAAAATTATGTGGGATTCCAAAATTATAAGTCAAAAAATTCATGGTCCTTTCCTTTGCCACAATGGCCCTTAGCAGTTATATTATCACTACAAAATTTACCTAGATCTAAAAGGGGCCTAGTTAGCATATAATATTTTTATACATGATAATACTACTATCTATAATGAAGTTCCCATAGAGGCCAAACCGCCAAGTCCCCCCCCCCCCCCCGGTCCCACACCTTTATTTCTATTATGATGAACTTTTGAATGAGCCAGGCTGTAGACGGTCTGGATTCTGAGTTCAAACTTGCATGAAAAAGCTTCACTGCAGAACTTACTTGAGCATGCAAGTGCAATGTTACCAGTACAGTGAGATGTGAGAGCTCCTAATTTTTTGGAATTAGAAGATATGGCTGCTCAAGCTCAAGAAAATCTATTTTATTTCTGTATTATGAATCTATGATAGGATACTGCGGACTAGTTGCATGCACATAAAGTTCAACCATCATCTACCTATCTGGCCAAGGGAACAGCCGGCCCATGGTCAAAATGTAACTGACTCTAGATATCGTGCTGCCACCAACACTAATAAATTTAACATAAAATCAATTATGGGAAAGTAAAAAACCAAAGAATCAACCAATTGATGAATTGAATCACTCATTTCCATCACCATCATGCACTAAAACCAGCGAGTCCAAAGTTTCGTACAGCATGCAACAGCTGTGGCATTATGAAAGTTTATAATGATCAACTCATTTTACCCCATCCTTCTCAAATTAAGTGTTACTCTTATAAAATTGACACCAGATGTCTCAAACTAAAAGTTAGTTTTTACACTTGACGATGATGTCATATAGACCATCAATCACCATCTTTGAAGCAGTAACACACCCTTGGGCTCACATCTACCAACACTCTTGGAACACTCCTTCGACACACTCGCACATGCATGCTTTGGGGGATAAAATGTGGTGTGTTAAAATCAAAAGGCTTCAAAGTAAATATTTAAGTACTAATCAAATAATGAATATTGTTACATCTTAAAATTAGAATCATACCAATTTCTTTAGTTCCTATTAGCATATATCAAATATATGAATGTGCATATATCAGACATGTCCAAATGCGTCCATGTCTTTCATTTTATGTCTCAACAAGAAAACCTTAGAATCGGGAATGGGTACTCTTAATTTGAGACCAATATCTTGATACGACCTGGCTCTATACATTTTATTTGCAAAACCTTATTCTGCATATCCAAAAAGGAAAGAATAAATTCAAAATAATGACAATAAGAATGACTCACAAACGGAATGGTAGAGGCTTTATCATTCCAAACAGCCAGCAATCCAAGGCCTGCAAAGCAGCTCAAACCTCCGCACAGCCAAGCCAACGCTTCATACTGAAAAAATCAAATAAAATTACTATAATATGTTTATGAATTCAATCCTCAACTACTCTTTAAATTCCAAAACACAATCAGAAAAATTGATGAAATTCACCTTCCCGACTGTATCTGCAATACGATCGATACAAGGTTCAGGCAAATTAGTCCCATTGTCCCATGTAAGCTCGTCGTTTACATGAAGCTAAAAAGCCACAAAAAAAAAGAGAGAGAAGCAATTGAAATACATTTTAGGGTTTCCTTAACACGAACAAATCCAATTCACAATTTGACAACAAACAGAAAATTAATATGTAACCTAACACCGATACATCGTTTACAGGAAGCTATAAAAGCCATACAAAAGTAATTGAGTCCATTTTTAGGGTTTGCTTAGCTCTAAAAAATCCAATTCACAACTGAACAAACAAATAGCAAATTAATTATACGTAAATTGGTATCGATATACGTATGTGATTTGAAAGAAAAAAAAATGAGTAAAGAGAAAACGGATTTACGGGCTTGTCGGGTACGATGTGCCTGCCGACGGGGAGACCCATACCAGAGCGAAGGCGAAGAGATGAGGAGGCGGCAGATCGAGAAACGACGCCGCTTCCTCCCATAATCCGAGATGCCACATGGCTCAATCTTCCGGCCATTTTTTACTCACCCGATCAAAGGTTCCCGTTTAATCTGGTTTTCTATACTGTCTACTGCATGTAGCGTTTGTTCAGTGTCAAATAGAAAAGTTTTGTGAAGCCTACGAAAAATGTAAATAGTGTGATGAGGTTGGGATTTTGGTTCGGCGTCCGAACATCCGGCCCTGTGGTGCGTAGCAACTTAGGAACGGCGACGTTTAGAAGAACTTTTTGTTTCGTTCGAGATAAATAAATTATTAGAGAAGTCCTCAACTCAACTAAACTATAGCAATGGTGCAAGGTGGGGGCGAAGTGTCACGGGGCGTCCTTTGATGGCACAAAGGAGGCCGCGTGAACGACCGTGCTAACCGATAGCACGGTTGAATGTGATCGAATTTTATTAACAATCGATGAACACCATGCAACAACAGTAATTTAAAAGAGAGCGTGAGCGCAAATTGAGATTACTTCATTGTAAGAAAATTAGATTACATGGAAAGCTATTACAGTTCGAAAGAAAGTAAGAGCTTGAAAGCAAGTGCTAAACAACGTGCACTGGTAGGCAACTCGGGTGTGAGGCAGATAGTCTTATCCCCACATATAACCACTTAATGAAAATACCAGAGTGGTAGCAGTGCACGTTGGGTCTTACAAGTTACAAGAAAACGATTACAATTGAAATGAAATACAACTACAAAGGAAATCCTAGATCTAGTTACATGGAAACAACAATATTTACATAAGGAAAACCTAAACAGAATAATAAAACTAGATGCCGTGCTGCGCTCGGGCGCGAGCACGGTGTTGATGAAGCGCAGTCGGTTATCACCTGTTGGGCTGTGCTGCGCTCGGGCGCGTGCACGGTGTTGATGAAGTGTGGGAGTCGGTCACGAGTGCTGTTGGAAGGCACCCTGTGACATCCTCCCCCACCAGAGCTGTTGACGCCCTCGTCAACTGGTCAAGGTATGCTGTGATCTGATCCTGGAAGGCTGATAGGTCTGATGCTCTTTCCCAAGTGTTTTCTTCTGGGTCTCTTCCTGCCCATTTGACAAGGAACTCTTGGTGTTGTTTGCGAGAAGCTGTCACAACTCGATCGGCTAGGATGGCTTCCACTGACTGCTTCCCTTCTGCTCTCTGCTTTAGCCCTGGACGACTAGACTCTCCCCGGGATGGATCGGTTGTATCAGCAAAATACGGTTTCAGCATGCTGACATGGAATACTGGGTGAACCTTCAGCCAGCTAGGAGGTTCAATCCGATAAGCCACTTTCCCGATTTTCTTCACAATCCTAAGCGGCCCCTCATATTTTTGCAGAAGGCGTGGGTCTCTACCCCTTAAGAACTTCCTATCTTGTGGAAGGAGCTTTACCATTACGAGGTCTCATACTTGGAACTCTAACGGTCGCCTTTTCTGATCTGCATACTTCTTCATACGATGGGTGGCCTTCTCTAGGTGCGAACGAGCCAACTCAATATTCTGTTTCCACTCTTTTGAGAAATTACGGGCTCGAGGAGATTTGGAAACTGGCATCAAGTTGGCGGTATGAGGAAGGATTGGCTGCTGTCCCGTCACTATTTCGAAAGCACTCTTGCCTGTCCCGGAGTTCTTCTGAGCATTAAAGCACAATTGAGCCACATCCAATAATTTAACCCAATTTCGCTGAGTTGCACTAGCAAAGTGGCGTAGATATTCCTCGAGCATTGCATTGTATCTTTCGGTTTGTCCATCGGACTGAGGGTGATAGCTGGAACTCATACACAACTTGGAGCCAATAACCTTGAAGAGTTCCCTCCAAAAATTTCCCGTGAAGCGTGAGTCTCTATCACTGACAATGCTTCGAGGGATCCCCCAATATTTAACCACGTACTTGAAGAATAATTGTGCAGTCTCCTCACCAGACGTGTTCTTCGGAACCGCAATGAAAGTGGCATATTTCGAGAACCGATCAATGACCACGAGGATGGTTGTCAAGTCCCCCACTTTGGGTAGACCTGATATAAAGTCAAGCGAAATGCTCTCCCACGGTCGTTCTGGGATGGGTAGAGGTTGCAATAACCCTGCAGGCTGTCTCCTTTCGATCTTGTCCTGTTGACAAATGAGGCAAGTTCTAACATAGCTTTCGACATCATCTTCCATTTGGGGCCAGTAGTAACCTTGCTTGAGGAGGGCCAGCGTTCTTTCTTGACCAGGATGTCCCGCCCACAAAGTATCATGGCATTCTCGGATCAGGGTACGCCTCAAATCCCCTACTCGAGGGACAAAAACTCGATTTCCCTTTGTCGAAATGAATCCATTGTCTAACCAAAATTGTCGAGTTTTTCCTTTTTCGATCATCTTCAATAGCTGAGCAGAAACTGGATCTTGTGGTAATGCGTCCTTAATTTTCCTTTGAATTTTAGTAGACACCTGACTGTCGATCCGAAGAATGGCATTAAGGAACGCGTTAGCCTGTTGGTCGACCTCAACCCTACGGCTCAACGCATCCGCTACTTGGTTGGTCGAACCCGCTTTATACTCTATCCAAAAGTTGAATTCAGCTAGTAGCTCCTGCCACCTTGCTTGTTTAGAACTCAATTTTGGTTGGCTAAGAAAGTGGCTAACCGCAGTATTATCTGTCTTCACAAGAAAGCGAGAGCCGAGAAGATAGTGCCGCCATAACCTTAGACAATGGACAACTGCGAGTAACTCTTTCTCGTGGGCAGAGTACCTCTTCTCAGTATCCTTGAGCTTACGGCTTTCGTATGCGACTGGGTGACTCTCCTGCATTAAGACTCCCCCTAGGGCAACATCCGATGCATCGGTGTGCACTTCAAACGGCTTTGTCACATCTGGTAGAGCAAGAACCGGATCTTCGGACATGGCCTTCTTCAAAGCATCGAAGGCAGCTTGGCACTCTGTCGACCAGTTCCAAACTTTTGCCTTCTTTAAGAGTTCTGTTAGGGGCATCGCAATACCGGAGTAGTCTTTCACAAACTTCCTGTAATAATTTGCCAGTCCCAGAAAAGAACGAAGTTCTGATACATTAGTGGGCGCCTGCCACTCTTGGATGACCTTGACCTTAACCGGATCCATCTGTACTCTTCCCTGTTCAATGATGTGGCCCAAAAACTTGATGCGTTTCTGTGCAAAGGAACACTTCGATAACTTGAGATACAACTCATGCTTTTGAAGTCTTTCAAATACCCTCCTAAGGTGTTCTTCGTGCTCCTCCATACTTTCGCTATAAACCACAATATCATCGAGGTAAACCACGACAAAATCATCTAAGTAGTCCCTAAGAACCTGATTCATCAAAGTGCTGAAGGTTGCTGGAGCATTAGTGAGCCCAAACGGCATAACAAGGAATTCGTAAGCTCCGTATCTTGTGACGCATGTGGTTTTTCCTTCATCTCCTGCTGCGATACGAACCTGCCAGTATCCGGATCTAAGGTCGAGCTTTGTGAAAACTTTTGCTCGGCTCAGTTGATCGAAGCAATCTGCCACCAGAGGGATGGGATAGTTATTTCTTATGGTTACCTTATTGAGAGCTCGATAATCGACACACATCCTTAAGGAACCGTCTTGTTTCTTTTGAAAGAGTACGGGGGCACCGTAAGGCGATCTGGCCGGTTGCACTAAACCGGCATCCAAAAGTTCCTTTAGTTTTTTTCGAAGCTCGGCTAGTTCAGGCTGAGACATTCGGTAGGCTGCACGAACTGGAGGCTTGGTACCCGGTACAAGTTCAATTTGATGATCTATCTCTCTACGGGGAGGCAACTTCTTTGGAAGGTTGTCGGGCATCACATCCTCGAACTCGGTTAACACCCGTCGAATGGATTTCGGCAGGGGTCCTGATGTCTCTTGAATTTCGTCCCATTTCAGTGCAGCCACAAAAGTGGGATTGTCATGCTTGAGTCCCTTCTTCAGTTGAATTGCCGATAGGAACTTCCCACTACTTGATGGGGTCATCACCGGGATGACGCATGGGTTCTTCCTAAGCATCATGAGGCTATTTGTGCTGGGCATAACGCTAGCCTTAGTTTCCCTTAAGAATTCCAACCCCAGAATAACCTTGAAGTCGTCCATCACCACAACTGAGAAGTTGGTTCTCCCTTCATAAGGGCCCACCTTCACGAGCACAGATTTCGCCATCCCAGCGACAGGTTGAGAGGCTGAGTTAATGGCCTTCACTCGACCCACTCCTTTCTCCAAGATAAGGCCTAACCGTTCGACTTCGGTACTTGCTAGATAATTGTGCGTGGCGCCCGTGTCCACCATGGCCTGAATTGGCTTCCCATTGATTTTGATATCAACATACATTAAGCCATTTCCTTGAGGGCTCTTCCCAACACCTGCTCTCCCATTTGGGTTTGGTTCCACCTTCCCTTTCTGTCGATGATCTTCCTCTACTGTCACCGCATTGCAAGAATGCATGAACTGCCCCTGGTAAGCCCCAAGTGAAGCTCCTTCATACTATTCGGTTTCTTCCTCAGACTCTGCGTGGTCATTTGGTTGGATACGGAAGGGTTGTCCGGAGGTAGATGGTGCACTGGGAAGCATGCCGCCACCTTTGGCAACAAGAGCACTTAGAAGTTGCTTGTCAGGGCAGTTGGCCATGAAATGGGCACCATGACACAGATGACACGGTCCAGGAGAGAAGGGCTTCTTCCCATTACCGCCAGTTTGGGAGTTCCCAGTGAACTTGTTCCCATTCCTGAAATTATTTTGCTGATTAAACGACCTAGTGGGTGCATTGCCTCCCCCATCTGGTTTGGTTTGATAATTCTGCTTTCTCTCCCCCGCATTCTTCGCTTGTCCGTTTCTTGGGGCATTAGTTTTGGGAGCTGCAGAGTAATCTTGCAAGCATTCCGCAGCTGAAATAGCTTGAGGTAACGTCTTAACTTGCCTTCGGTTCAATTCATTCTTGACCCAAGGTTGCAACCCAATCATGAAGAAGAATAATCTGTCAGCATCATTCATATCGTGGATATCTAACATGATGGTGGTGAATGCGTTGACATACTCCTTGATGCTTCCTGTGTGTTTGGTTTGGAGGAGTTCTTGTCGCGCATTATGGGAGGTGTTTTCGGGAAGGAATCGCGCCCGCAATTCTTTTTTCAGGTTTTCCCAGGTGCTGATCTCGCACTCGCCAGCTTGAATGTCATTATACTTGTTCCGCCACCATAACTTGGCGACCCCGGACAAGTACATGGATGCAGTGGATACCTTGTCTTCCTCTGCGTCAACCTTTGTGGCACGGAAGTACTGTTCCATGTCGAACACAAAGTTCTCTAATTCCCTAGCATCACGAACACCAGTGAATGCTTTGGGTTCCGGCACTTTCACCTTAGTGCGTTCTCCACCCCCAACTGGGGAGTTTGCGACCGCCATTGACACAATAGTCAATTTATGATTGAGCTGATTGATTTCGTTTCTCATCTCCTCAATCGATTCTACAAAGTTTCCTCCCGTGGGATTCCTTGCAGGTTTAGGAGGCCTTCCTCCAAATCTTGTATACGGTCTATGAGCGTGGTCGAACCGCTCGACACATCTCCGGGTGGGACAGTTTGGGTGAGCATCTCCAAACTTTGCACACGATCGACTAGAGAGGGTGTTCCACCCATCTTTTCCATCAGTATGCCAACATTCCTTTCGAGGGCCTCAATTCGCTGGCTATTAGTTCCCATCGTAATATCACCAGATAAACAGACTAGGCTTCACAAGGCAGCAATCGAAAACAATCCCTTTGATACCAACTGTCACGGGGCGTCCTTTGATGGCACAAAGGAGGCCGCGTGAACGACCGTGCTAACCGATAGCACGGTTGAATGTGATCGAATTTTATTAACAATCGATGAACACCATGCAACAACAGTAATTTAAAAGAGAGCGTGAGCGCAAATTGAGATTACTTCATTGCAAGAAAATTAGATTACATGGAAAGCTATTACAGTTCGAAAGAAAGTAAGAGCTTGAAAGCAAGTGCTAAACAACGTGCACTGGTAGGCAACTCGGGTGTGAGGCAGATAGTCTTATCCCCACATATAACCACTTAATGAAAATACCAGAGTGGTAGCAGTGCACGTTGGGTCTTACAAGTTACAAGAAAACGATTACAATTGAAATGAAATACAACTACAAAGGAAATCCTAGATCTAGTTACATGGAAACAACAATATTTACATAAGGAAAACCTAAACAGAATAATAAAACTAGATGCCGTGCTGCGCTCGGGCGCGAGCACGGTGTTGATGAAGCGCAGTCGGTTATCACCTGTTGGGCCGTGCTACGCTCGGGCGCGTGCACGGTGTTGATGAAGTGTGGGAGTCGGTCACGAGTGCTGTTGGAAGGCACCCTGTGACACGAAGCCATGTAGGAACTAGGAGGCTATATCTCCATTTGAATTTTTTACGAATTTTATTTGAGTATATATATTTTTGTGAGATAGGTTAAAGATTTAGGATTGTTTATGTAATTAAATAAGTTTAATGGGTGAGAGAAATATGTGTAATGAACTGTATAAATAGAGGTTCTAGTTTTGTAATTAAATACAGCTCTGGTGTATTATTAGAAAGAAGGTAGATTTTTTTCTATTTATTCTTTCTTCCTTTGTCCATCTTTTTTCTTCATTTGTTTTGGCCCTTTTCTGCACTTTCCACTTTGTTTTTTTTTCTTTTGTAACTCTTAACCTCTTAAGTCATATTTCTTTCTCATAATCTTATACTATTTTTATTTATTTTTTTAATTTAAATATTAAGATTTAAGTGTTTTAATGTTGAGTGCTTCTTAGATTATTGTCCATCTTTTTTCTTCATTTGTTTTGGCCCTTTTCTGCACTTTCCACTTTGGTTTTTTTTTCTTCTTTGACTCTTAACCTCTTAAGTTAGATTTCTTTCTTATAATCTTATACTATTTTTATTTTTTTTAAAATTTGAATATTAAGATTTAAGTGTTTTAATGTTGAGTGCTTCTTAGATTATTAAATTTTTGTTTTATTATTAGTTTGACCCCTCTTAAACAAAATTTTTGGCTCCGTCATCAAGTGCAAGTGGTTCCCTTTTTCCCTTAACTTTGATTTAAACACGAATTACTTGAAGTTTGATTTGCATTTACAATTTCTACTTTATTTACTCACTAACATTAATATATTAGTTAGTGAGAGTAAAATTTTCACATTTGTTATTCATTTTACTCGAATTAATACAATGATTCTAAATAATCTAAGCTATTTGTTAAAAAAAATTCTGAGTCATTTTTTGTATTTGTTATTTCACTAATTTTTCATGGTTATTTACGTATAAAGAAGATGTGGATGTACTTTATGTCATTTCCTTCTTTTTCCTTTTCTTTTTTTTAATAAGGAATAACAAGTTTGAGGGTGGGCCAAACCCATCTAACCCATGCACCTCGGTTCGCGTAACACCTCCAAATCTCCAATCTTTTAGCCCAGCATATTGTTCAAGCTTGCTTATTTGCCAAGCCTAAATAAGCACTTCTCTTGGCAATTTTACACCATGTTTGAGAGTTTTTATTTGGAGGAGAAATGGAGAAAAAATATGAGAAAATTTACATGTTCTCTCAGTTTGAGAGTTTTTAATACCTTTATGTTTAGAAATTTTAATTTGAAAAGAATAGGAGATAAGAGAGTCTTTTTTAATGAAAACCTATTTATTAAATATTTTATTCTTACATACGTAATAAATTTTTAAAAGATCATATTTTTCTCACTTTCTTTTCGACTCACAAACAAAGAGGAGAGAAAGTAAGATTTTCTTATTTCTTAAACTTTCAAACGAAGGACTCAGATCTCAAGACTCTCTCACATCCTAAGTAGTTTGTGATTTAATTTGTGTAATTTGGAGGCAAAAGTAATTTGTAATGAAAACGTAAAACAAAGTCTCAATTAAGATTGTTAAATGATTTTAATTTCCTTTTACAGTTTCTTTGCATTTAGATAGAATCCAAAATACCAATTTCTCATTCTGTTGGTGCTAATGATCATAACTTTTTTGGAACAACAAACAAACCTCCACCAAGTCTTCTCTCCCCCCTTGTAGAAACAACCAAGGCTAAATTTCTCTCCTCTCTTGTAGAAACAAGAAAGGTTAAATAGACATTATACATCATGTTGATGACAAAGTAAATCTCAACAAATTTCATATAAAAATCTCCCAAAATAAACTAAACAATAACCCAAAAAACGACAATTCAATTTTTATGGGTTTCAAACCACTAATGCCTCTCCACCAGCTACCAAATGTTAGCGAACACTTGCTACAAGGCCTAAAGACAATAAAAAATTACAACTTAACAATCATACAAGCTCGTACGTAAACACAAAGATCTTAAGAATTACAACAATTCAAAATATATTGAAACTAATATAATATTAAGATTACAAGGTATGATATATAATAGACAATACGTCAAGTGTGCCACATTTCTAGCTCAGCATTACCCCTCAAATATTCAGTTGGCTCTGCACCTCCAAGATGGCCTTAGCCGAGTCCCTAAGCTGCTGTACTTCCTCATCATTCAAATGCACATTAGTCACGCCCAACACTCCAGTCCGCCCAAGTTGAGCCGGCAAGCTAAGGAACACATTACCACCATCGATCCCATAAAAGCCCTTTGCGAGGACTGTGACGGGGTGGATCCTCCTCTGATCCCGTAGCAAGGTCCGAGCCAGGTTAGCTGCAGAGTAACCGATGGCCCAGGATGTGTAGCCTTTGAGGCTTATTACCTCATACGCGCTTTGAACAACTTCTTTGTGGATTTTATGCAGAGTTTCTTTTTCGTACGCAATTTGTTGGTGTTCGAGGAAACTAAGGACGGGGACTCCGCCTACACTTATGCTTGACCATAGTGCCACTGAGCTGTCACCGTGCTCTCCAACAATGTATGCCTAGTGATATTGAGAAAGTAAAAAAAAAAAAAAAAGTGAACGTTCTACTTCATGTGCATAAAAAGAAAAATATACACGTTACGTGTGCTTCATGTCTAGCGCGCTGCAGCAAATGGCAGAACAGAGCCATAAATGTTTTGAAGTGAGGCAACTTCAGTCTTTAACAATGATATCCAATCTTTCAAAAAGGTGTAGAGTAAGGTCGGTAGTAATATCATTTTTCTAATATTAGGGGGCCATGTAGGTAGTTTAAAAACAAATTTTGTTGTTTTTTCCAAAAATAAAAAATAAAAATTATATAATAAGTTATATCTTGATCGTTTCTCTCTCTCGAAATCAAGTTCATCCATTATCTTTATTAGTTATGAGTTCTTCTTATTATTAATTGTTATTTTTTTTTAAATACGCCTAAACTAATACTAAATTATTCTAACATTTCAATATTTACTTCTGCAACAATTATCACGGTTAATTATTTAAATAAAAGCGGGATGTTCAACCTGACATTGTGCTGGCGCTACAAGCACAAAAAATATTCTTAAAGACAGAAATGATATGACAAACTCACCTGCACATCTTGAGCATTGACATCAAGGTGATCCGCGATCAAAAACCGAAACCTGGAAGAGTCCAGATTCGTACCCGACCCGATGACCCGATTCGCCGGAAACCCGGAAATCTTCCAAGCAACATAAGTCAACACATCCACCGGATTCGAAACAATCAAAAGGATCGCATCCGGCGAGTACTTGGCCAACGGCGGCACCATACTCTTGAAGAGAACCACGTTCCTCTGCAGCAGATTCAGCCTCGACTCGCCGGGGATCTGGCGTGCACCGGCTGTGACGATGATTAGATCGGATCCTGCGGTGATGGAGGGGTCCACGGAGGCGCGGATCGCTGTGCGGGGGAGGAAGGCGGCGGCGTGCTGGAGGTCCAGCATCTCACCCCGGAGCTTCTCCGGCTTGGCATCGACGAGGGAGAGCTCATCGGCGAGGTCCTGTGCATATAAAAATATTACTAAATAAATAAACAAAATATGTGCATCATCATCCCTTTAATTCTCAAATGTATGTGTCTAATGCGTACCTGGGTGAGGATGGTCTGGGCGATGGCCATGCCGACGTTGCCGGCGCCGATGACTGAGATCTTGGTGTGGCGTTTGGTGGGGGAGGGGGGCGAGCTGTTGTGGATGGGCTTGAAGAAGGCTTGGGCTATGTCGAGGCCTCCAGGGCCTAGATTCATTGATGAGCTACTCTTCTGCATTGTACGTACTACTGGTTATTTTCTCTCTCTCTTTTCTTTTCTTTTCTTTGTTTGGGGTTTTGTGTGTAGAGGCAATGGAGGGTTTTGGAGATTAAATAGGGGAGAGTTGGGGGGAGGGAAAAAAGGGAGGGGAAGGAAAAGGAAATAGGGAGCTCAGTTTTAACTTTCAACTGTCAATGTTTGGTGAGCCGGGAACATACATGATACAGGGTTGCGCAGGTGCATCATTTTTCATGGATCTGTTGTATCTTACTCTTGACATTAATCGTCAATTTGATTTATTTTTTAATTTTTTAAATAAATAAAAGTAAAAGTAACATGTAGATTTTTTGAAGCATGCAGTGGTTTTCACTCTAATATAATATTATATAATAATTTTAGGTTGGTATAACAATCGGTGATTAAAATAATTATATTTTATTTTATTTTAATCAATAAATGATTAACATATTAATATGTTAAATTTTTATCTTTATATATAATTATTTAATATTATACTATTTTAAAAATTAATTACAGATGTACATAAAATATTTCAAATTATGCATCAAAAGTGTTCGTGTTAGAATATTAAAGGGTGATTTTAAATGCACCCACTAGATTAGGCTTCTCACCCCACCTAAAATTTTTACATTAAATAATTTTTACCTAAAATAACCTAATTGAGATCTGTAAATTCACCCCACCAAAAATCTCACACTATTGCCGCAATTACCCGAGCGTAATAAAACCCCTTCTTCTCTTATTCTTTTCTCCATCTGCAGCGAAACTAATTGGAAGAAGATTGAAGAATATGATTTTGTCTCTCACTTCAAAAGTATGTAAATTTTCTTCATTAATTTTATTTGTTTTGATAAAGTGCATTTAAAATCATCCTTACTCGATTCTATGTCTTGGAGAACATTTGTGATTTAGCACTTTGGATTCTGTGTTCTTGTAGTAAGAATGAAATTTTCGATTGGCCAGTTTTTTCGACTATGTCGAGCGCTATTTTGCCTGAATTATTGATGGATTTGTTTTACAGGTAATGAAGATCGCCAGTTAAAATAATATTTTTCAAAAAAATTAGTTTTCAATATTTACTTGCTTAGAATTAATTTTCATGTAAATTCTGCTCATAATCTAATGAATTCTATGCAATTAAATTTTTGTGAAAAGTAACGGCAAATTATTCGTCACTAAATGTTCATTTTTATAGAGGTATTACTTTTAATAAACTCACCCCACCTAGGGGGTGAGTTGAAAGATTTTTTCAAAAATTAATGGGGTGGGAAGAAAGTTCTCTCAAAGTGGGGTGAGAAGCCTAATCTAGTGGGTGCATTTAAAATCACCCATATTAAAATGTTCAGGTATTTATTTATAGTGGTGAGAAGTACCTTTATTATTAAAATGCGAATTAAAACTTAAGATGATGAAATTAGGAATTTTATTTTCAATAATAGAGATTATTTTATTTGGGTAAAGTCGTTAATTGGTCTATTTGTCCAATAATATAAATTTAATATAGATATGGGGGTGTAAAAATAGTGATATTGTAGAAGGGTAATGATGTATATGTCAATTCAAACTATAAACTTAATTATCTAAATATTATGTCAAAAGTACATGGATAGCTGAGTTCGAGTGTATTTTTTAAATATTATGGGATATTGGAAAATAAAATTTATTTAATAAAGTTTTCTGTAAAATAATTAGAATATAATATTTTTTTGTGAATTAAAGATCTATCTTTATCAAAACTCTAAAAAAGTGTAACATTATTTGCAAAAAAAATTAAGTATGGCAACCCTGGGTATAGATGGCCCAAGCCATCACCTAAGCCCCCGACATTCTTTAGCTCCTAAATAATTTGTGCCCCTATATATTTATGTGTGTGTATGTGTTTATGTTATTATGTGAAAATTATTTACCTTCAATATGAAAACCAAGAAAAGTGTTTGGTCTAGCTGATGGTGAGCCCAAGCCTTGGCAATGGAAGATTTAAATAGCCTTTATCTCTACTTTGAGTTGGTTTTTTGATTTTTTGAATAAAAATTCTATCCTTTTAACTTTTGTTTTGACTAAATCATTTTTCTCTATTTTGAGTTGGGTTTTTTATTTTATTAAACAAAAACACTATACTTTTAATTTATTTTTTTTGACTAAATTATATATGATTAAGAAATATTAATTACTTTTTTCTATAATTTTTCAAATGTTATTTCTATATGACCTTTTATTTTATTTTTTAGTTTATTAGTGTACTTATATTCATAGTTGTCAAATCGTGAATCGTATCGCGAATCAAAAATCTGTGAATCGCGAATCAAAAATCTGTGAATCGCAAATCGTGAATTGTATCGAGAATCGAATCGAAAGATTCGGTGCAAAAGTAAAACAAGATAGTAAATAGTAAACACACACATAAAAGATAATTTTCCGTAAGTTGTAACGGCTATTATAATGTAAAACTAAACATATAATAGAATCGTACATTGTCTAATGGATGTTGTTATGGCAAAAAGATTGTAGACTTCAAGTACTCCTACTACGTGAACTCATTATTGTAAGAATATTATTTACTTAATCTTATTATAATCAAAGAAAATAGTAGACAAACCAAAATATATTTTAATTAGGAGAAGAATCACATGTATACTATATTGTCATAGCTTCCGATTATCTTATTCTTATTCCAGTATTCCTATATCTATATTAATTATTCATAAAGTAAATATTTATAGATCAAAGTGCATAATTGCCACATAAAACACGCAAAAGGTCACCAAATTGTGCTAGGGTTTTGCAGTTTTTACTGTATATGAAATTAAAAAGTAATATAGAAGTTAAATTGAAAACAAAAACAAGCTTTTTCAAAAGAAATTAAAAAAAAAATAAAAAATTCAAGAGTCAAACTGAATCTTTGTCTGAATCGTGTATTGTATCGTGAATCGTCTCGCGAATCGTTCGATACTTTGCGATTCTTTATCACTTTCGATTCTCTATACGATTCCATATCGTTGACTTGATGAATCGAGTATCGAATCGTGAATCGTATCGCATATCGTATGATTTTAACAACTATGCTTATATTACATGAAAATACAAAAGGTTTCCGAAACGAAAATTCTTTGTTAACTTTCTTTAACGAGATATTCAGTTAATTTTTTTTATATACAAAGTTTTCATATTATTTAACATGATTTTACATATTCACGGCACACAATACTTTATACGTTTGAGATTTGAGATTTGAGATTATTATTTTTTTAATAAAACTCTATTTTTTTAAGGTTTTTTTTTTACTAAATTCTATATGACTAGAACATTTTAATTATTATTTTTACATGAATATACAATAATACAATGCCTAGAAGAAAAAATGCGCCTTGAGTCCCACAAAAACCCATTGCCGACCTTGATTTTCATATTCTAATTTTTTATGACATCTTACAAAATTAAGTTTATACTACTTAATTTTTTTTAGCATAATACTATGTTTAAGTTTTTGTTTTATAATGCAATACTATGTATTGTATTGGGGGTTTATTTACGAATTATACTATTTATAATTGCTTAATTCGTGAATTATCTAATTTGAGGGTTTGGTTGCAAACATAAACTTGTATATAAATTCATAAATTTAAGTTAATACCAAAGATACTTAAATAAGAAAACATATATATATATATATATATATTTGAAATTACATAACTTATAACTATCATACAACTTTGTATGGCAAAAATCACTGCGCAATTTTATTTTATTTTTTAAATAAAACTATTTATAATTTTTTAATTTACGATGAAACAATTATAAATAAAATAATTTACGCAATAAGACGAACTGAGTTACACAAGTGAGATGTAAAAAAATACATATTAAAAAAAATAATGCAAAATAAAATTTGCATTAAAAGATTTGTATTGCAAAGTTAAATTTGTGCAAAAGACAATTTTGGTCAAACACCTTGTTTTAAAACAAAATTAATAAATAGGGATTTAACGCTAACAATAATTAAAAAATGGGCTCTTGGTTTCTAAAAAAAATTATTTAATTTGTACATTTTTTTCTCAAAAAATATTATCATTAAAAAGAGTTTTTACCCATTTCCCATGAATAGTATTACATATATGCTCGGTAATTTGCAATACGACATAATAACATGACGTGAATTTATCGAATTTTAGTGAACCCTTAATGGAATGGGTGCGGGTTATAATCAAGTTGAGCCGTCAAACCCGTTTACTAAACAAATCGATTTCGTATAAATTCATGAGACCTGAATAAAACTCGTTTAATCCAGTAAGAATACGAGTCGATTTCATGTCATGTAACCCCACTAGTAACCCATGTAACCCATATACTATAAGCGCATATTTACCTAAGGTTTTTAAAAACTTTTAAATTTTGTATTACATCTTTTGCTTTCCATCGTGACATTTTTTTTGTCCACACTGATTTCATGCCCCTCAAATTTCTTACTTTTTAGATTATCAAGGTCCAACACAATTACAATATAAGATAGTTTTTAATTATTGCTACTGCATATGTATAAATTATCAAGTGTGTATATTTTAATAGTTAATTGAATTATTAACGGGTCACTAAATGTTATTTGTATACGATCCGAATTGAACCATTTGTCTTAAATAGGTTAAAATAATTTGGATCGTGTTATTCGTTAATTAAATGGGTCATGTGTGAATTTGAATTTTTCAACCATTTATTAAATGAGTCATGTGTGAATTTAAAGTTTTTACTTATTTATTAAACGGGTTGTGTATGGGTAGAATCACTTTTTACCATAAACAACTTCAACCCTACACAAAAACAATCCCATATGTGATCCATTGCTAGACCTAATTACATATAAACAACCATAAATCCACCTCATGGTAGTATGCACTTTACTTTTATTTATTTGTTATATTTATAACAGTGGTTTCAAAAAGGTAAAACGTTTTACTATTAAAATTAATCCCGTGTTAGTAGGGGTGTTCAAACTTTAAAAAATCCGATAAATTGTTTTTAAATTTGACAGGGATATAACATTTTTCGAATTTTATAGTTTTTGACTTTCCCGAAGAAAATTGGAATGGAATCGAAAATTATATTAAAAATTTCAAATTTTCAAAAATACACTGTTTGGTACATAATATTTATATTACTTATAAATTTAGTGATGACATATTTATATAATATTTGTAGTTTTGTGTTTGTATATTTTAAGTATTATTTCAATCCATTTCAACTCAAAGTAACGATTGATCTTTTAATACTTTATAATAGAAAACATTAATTTCAACTTAGGACAATTACACAATTTACTGTTTTGTTATGAGATTTGGTACATTGGTTATCTTATATATATATCTTTAATAATAACGTATGGAGAATACTAATTAGTATTTGCTTTTTGTTATATAATTAAACTTCTAATAATGAGAATAGCATATTGTTTATGTTATTTTTGTGATGATGAATTATTACAACACGGTTCGTTAAAAAAAGTTCACAATTTATCAACCATTTTTTTTAAATAATGTTGAAATTATGTCAAAATTTTAAGAAATAGAAAATTTATGAAAATACCAAACTTTTGATTTTGATTTTTTAAAAAATTTCTAATTTTTTTTGAATAATATATATATTTTTTAAATCCGAATTTTTAAAAAAAGTAAAGATATTTCTTTCCGCTCTGTCTAATGGACGCCTTAGCGTGGGGACATTTTTTTTTTATTGCGAGGTCGACCACACAGTATTTCCGCACTTGTCTTGGTTCTAGATAATAGCTGACATAGGCGGACGGCGGTGCATATGAAAAGTAAAAGTCGGACGGTGTGATGCGTGTTACGAACACGTTGTCCTCTCAACAAGTTTCCGTACATATTTGACAACATCTAGATCTTTTTATTCTTAATTTCTTGGAGCACAGTCCAATTAAACCCAACCCCCACCACACTTAATTGACCAAGAAACTTGTTACTTTCGGACTCGAATTAAAAAAACTAGTTTTTGAAATTCTTTTAAAAGGTGGTCCATTTTCTTTCTTTTTTCCAATGGAACTTTCTTATTGTCAACGGAACTGTAATGGGTTGACGTCGTCTTTTTTTCTTTTCTTGAACACAGAGGTTTTAAGTTGGAACTCTTTATTATAGTCACTTTTTTATTGTAGTAGTTGTGTTGTGGTTCATAACTCGTACATATAAAAATAATTGAGTTGTAAAATTATTATTTTATATTAAAAGAAATTAAACACTGAATTACCTGTGATGCATATGCACATTATACTATTATACATGCATAAGTTAGATTAAAAAATATTTAATAAATATATATGTAACTTAGAGGTCTAGCACCTTAATTTATGGGTGTGCAAGAACCGACCCAAACCGAATCGTAAATTTATTTTTTTAGAACTTTTTATTGAAAGCAATTCGACTCGGTCTTAAAATTAGTGGATCGATTATGATGGGGTTGGTCTTCGGTCCTCTAAAAAAAACTTTTAAAATCAAACTGAACAGAATATATGTATTTTAACCAAAAAAAAAATTAAAATTCTCTAAAGGTGATTGGGCTTTCACCTTCACAAATAACATGCATGTAATGGTAAAATACTTCTGTTTTAATTTTAAATCAACACAATCTACCCTAATTATCTCCTCATAAACACACCAATTTCACCGTCGTTCTCAAGCAATTGAAACGTTGATGGGTTTATTCTCAAGATTCATACATTTTCATTCTATAATTTTCGAGAGAGGTTCTCTTCTCTCTCTAAAATTGGATTTCAAACCTCAAAACTACTCTCTCTCTCTCTCTTTTGATCCACACACAAATTGGAAATATATATATGATGGGGGGGGGGGGGGGCTCTGGATCTGTTTTGTACAAAACAAATGAGTGGTTTTTGCTTGTTTCACATATTTAGATCCAAGACCGAAATCAACAATTTAAATTGGTTCGGCTCTTGGTCCATATTTCTCGGGACCAAAGGCGTTGGTCCGATCCCGTGAACACCCCCACCTTTATTAACAACCTTGATGTGGGTTTAAATTCCAACAAATTATTATTTTATTAAAAAAATGAAGAAGAAACAATTGTACGAGTAAAAAAAAAAGAAAAAACTCAAATTTAATGTCATAATCAAATGTTGGGGCGCATATATATACACTAGATTTATACCCGTGCGATGCACGCGCACCATATTTGTATGATATGATTTATAATGCTTCAAATCTTTTAGCCATGTTTAAAAAATAACTAGGTAAATAAATGTTTTAAAATCTTTAGATGTGTAAAAAAGATTTAAAAAGTTATCTATGTTATGCACGTATTTGGCATAGTAATTATTAGTAAATCACTATTTTCCAAACACTGTCCACTAAACATTAAGCAGTATATTCTAAATAAGCATAAGGTAATCGGTAAAGAAAATATAAATAATAACATGTTCTCTATGAGTGTCAAGCTATTGTAGCAAAATCTAATAATACTAAGACAAATTAAATAATTTTTAACTAAGTGATAAATTGTAAACTTCAATACTATGAAAAATAACTAAAAACAAAATAAAAAAAAATGCTCTAAATTTCAAATGCAAAATAAAATTAATTAATTAATTAATAAATACAATAACATTAGTTCTTCGATGACAAATGTAGATGGGCAAAAATATATAAACATAACATTTTTTCTCATCTTTGAGAAACAAACAAAAGTTCATTCATATTAATGTGTTGCTCCGTTAGAAAAACAAATAGAAAGCTATTGAATAATTCCATTTACCTTAAAAGAGCATAGATTCTAAAAAGAGAGGGTGAAAGTATAGTAGAAGTATGCCAAATGCTTCACAAAACGAAACAATATAAAAATGAGATGTTTAATAAAAAAAACTACATTATATATTGTTATTGAACATAAAATAATTGTTAGTTAAATCTATATATGATATGATGACAATGAATTTATGCAATCGAAAAGACTACATAAATAGGTGATTACCGGAAATTTTGGAAAATAATAGGCAAATTAATGAATTAAATGCTTTTTTATGGCAATCAAGGAGTGATAATAAATTGGTGAGGAAAGGAAGAGACATCAACAGTTATATTCTTAAGAATAAATAAATACATTAAGGCCATAGATCAGTGTCACGTTCTCTTTATTCGTAGGTCAGTGAATTCAGTTGCCCGTAACATTGCTAGGGGGTCGGGTTCTTTGTCTGCTCGGAAAGTCTTTGTGCATGAGTGTCCCTCGTTTATTTCCGATGTAATTGCTCAAGATTTAGTTGAATAAATCCCTCCTTTCTTTGCGTCAAAAAAGATACATTAATCTATATATATATATATATATATTAAAACAAAACAGCCCTAGAAAGTTTCCGCCCATTTGGTCTTTCTCTTTTTGGATTATTTATTTATTGTGTACTTTTTCGGGGATTTCTATTTTTAGATGTATTAATAACCTATATATTGCATTAAATAACCGCTTAAACCCCAATTATATTAAGCCTCTTTTAAGCCAATGAATGCCACTGTCTCTTCATTCCTTCATCTTTTCTTAATGGCCCATTTTCATACTTCTCTGGTTTTTCAATTTTTATACGATAATTTGACAGTTGATTTAGTCTATGCAAATGAATTAAAAATCAAGAATCTCATGTCATGGTGTTTATCTCTCCCTAGCAAATTTTGCATACACAGGTTAATGAAAAATATAATCCAATTATCTCAATTATGTCTCTGAATGACTTTAATTTATAATATTCTTTAATTTGTCTAATTATATCAGTAGTAATTTGTGTTTTGCAAGACATTATTTTCTGCTATGTGTGAAAAACAACTTAGTTAATTTTATTGTTTGATGCTTAATTGACTGAACATATCGAAATTGTGATTTTTGTTCTTCAAATTTAATTCAAGCATTTACAGTGGAACAAATTCACCCTATATGATGTTTCGTAATCTAATGTTAGTGCTTGCAAATTATTATTTTTTTATTTCAAATAAAAAATTAATTTTATCTACGAAACAATTTATGTAAAATATTGTTTTATTGTACTCTCTCCGTACCCCTTTAAAGAAATTTCCATTGCCAATCATAAGTTTAAATCATTTAATAAGTAACATTTTCTATTTAAATTTGACTTCGTCTCTTAACAATAATAAGTAGTTTTCTCAAATGGTTATATGATTTTATGAGAGAAGTACGTTGTTAGCACTAACCTAAGAATGCATATTTTGGGGAAAATAAACTATGACATGTCTTGGTATGTTCACTCTTTTCATCTTTTCTTTTTAGATGTCGTAGTTGATATAAAATATATTTTTTCAAGCACTTTATCATTTATCTTATAGTATTTAAAGCTTTGGTGAACATTGTTGCATGTAGTAGGCCCAGGTAATTCAACATTTTCGTTTATAAATTAAGTGGCTGATTAGAACCTTACAATCGAGTAAAAAAACTAGGTAAGAGATTGTGGGTGTAATGGATTTTGACAAACTAATTAAACTATATATATATCTAAAAAATAAAATCTTCAGTCTTGGTAATCCATCAATTTTTTTTATTCCATACAATAACATTTTATATTACAAATAGGATGAACAAGCACACAGCATGAAACAAATTTCACAAACTGACACAATCGTAAGTTAACTCTTTTCTTTTATTAAATTGTCTTTAATAAAGAAGTTTGGCTTAATTTGTTTTTCTTCCCAGTATATTTCATACTGTTTGTTATATATGAGATTAATCCTTATGTAGGCAAAACCTGACCATGCAAAAGGAAAAAAGGAAGGTGCATGGAAAGAAATTGTGTTTCTTATTTCTAAGTAGTCCATCCGTTTCAAATTAATAATTTAACTTTGATTTCAATACATTTTATTATAGAAATACTAATTTTAACTAATTAATGGTGAAAACCATAAATTATGTATTTTATATTTTCATATTTTCATATTTAATACATTGATCATTTCTTATAATATAGAAGTGAGACTGTAATTTAATAAATATTGAAAAGAAAATCCAAATTATTGATTTAAGGCGGGGGACTATTTTTGTTGCTTCAAATAATGAGTGCATGTATTTTTCCTTTTCTGTCTAATATACACTAACACACTTTTATTTATTTATTTTCATTTTATTAGTAGAGGAACTCGATCATTAGTTGGAGAAAGGCATAACTTCAATAATTACGGAAGAATGTTCACTGGATAAGATAATAGAGAGAAAGAAGAGATTAATCAATTGCGCGCAGATCAACTCTTTTAAAGGCAATAGTTTTCTTTTCTTATATTTTGGGTGTGCCATCTAAAGTTCTAAATTTAATTGATTTGAAACAATTCTTAGTTGACTCTTTTTTTGCAATATATTAATTATGATTGGAGTTTTCGTTTCAATTTGAGTTAATGCTCGCAGAATGTAAAGTAAAAACTATCTACAAAGTGTTTCGTCCTTTGCTCCAAAAATTTTATTTTTTTGGAATTTTTATTTTAATATGCTATAGAATGAAGTTATACCATTCAAAACATATTCTAAACTATATTATTTGTACATTATTTATTTTTTTAACAATCTACAGATTATTAACAATAAAAATTGTTAGACATTTGTGCATCGCACAAGTTGCTAACTAGTGTATGTTTAATTAGTAGCAATTAGGCGCGTTGAAAGAAAAGAAAAACAAAGAGATAGTGAGAAGATAAATTAATGATGAGAACATTTTTGAAGTGACTACCTTACCCATATTAAATTACTTTACCCATTCAAATAGTTAAGGGTATAAATGAAAATATGTTATATAGTAATTGTTGAACACTTGGCAATTAAATGTTTACAAAGGAAGCATTTTACTTTAAGGTCTCGTTTGTTTCACGGATTTGAGCACTCATGAAAAGAAAGTCTTTCCTTTCCTTTGTTTGGTAAAAACAAATTCTAAAAATACTTTTATGACAAAAGAAAAAATAGGGGGTAAAGTCATTCCTTTCAAAATTCATGGGATTGATTTTTTCTTGTGATTTTCTTGCATTAATTACAAAAAATTTGGACTACAATACCCCTACTTAAATACTTTTCATTTTTTACCAAACACAAAAAAGAAAACTTGACAGGTTAGTTTCCCACATCCATAGGAAAAATAGAGGAATTGATTTCATTTCCGTGAACCAAACGAGGTCTACTAGTAATAGATAGATAAAACTTCCTTTTTTTATTTTTTAAAATTTACATTTAAAATTAAAAAAATTAATAATGAATATATCTCGTTTTACAAAAAAGGAATGCATGTGTTAAATGAAAATTAAAGCACAGCCCCTACATTTTTTTTACTTTTATTTTTGAAAAATTACAGCCCCTAGATTTGGAGATAACTTTTTACAATTAACTTCGGTAAACAGATTACCGGGTGCGGCATCGGTATTCTCATTGAAATGTTAAACCTCGCGTATTTTCCGTCTTTTCATAGAAGACGGAGAATCCAATTTCCGTAATTCCTGCACTATTATTTTATATTGAATACTTTCATATTAGTTTTACAAGAAGAGTCGTAAAGTAACTTAAAAAGCAAGGTCGGGCAAGAAAATATTACGAATTTCTTAACAGGATGGATGGATTTAATTTGGCGTGTGTAAGGCGATTCATTTTATTTAAAACTAGTTTTCAACTCTGTGCAATGTACGGCTGTTTTAAAACTATTATATTAACATTTTGTGAAATATTTTGAGTGAATTTTGTTTTGCAAGGAATCACTTATGTGTGTTTTGATGCAATAAAAATTATATGTTTGTACTTGATTTGTTAAAAACTCAATCTAAAAAAATTCATGCAAAAGATAAATTAATAATTAAAATATTGCACTACTTTTTAGTGTGCAATTGGTTTAGATAAAATATGAAAATTACGTAATAGTAAATTAAAATATTTTCATTTGATTTAGATAAAATATTTTGTTTAAGTAACCGGCTACATGGAAGAATCGATAATTGATGGGGGTAATATGTAGCTAATAAGGAGGTAATAAGTGGAGAGGAGCCATAAATGCAATGCAAATAACGGATTATGAAGAGAGTGATTGAACGGCATATAACAGTAGAAGTAAAAAAAAAATGAAGAAAAGAGTAAAAACTCTAGTTATATAAAGCAAAATGAGTGTATTTAATAAAGGGACATGTGGCAACATATAAAGAGGGGAAATAATAAATGAACCACTCCCTCCATTTTATATATATACTATTACATTAGATATTTGAACTAAAAACAATCGCAAAGTAAATTAAAAGTTTTTCTTTTAAAAAAAAAATAAAGAAAAATTTGAAAATGAGAGGAGTGGTTTTGAAGTGATTTTTTTTATAGGTAAAATTCAGTTCTTTTTCATTACTCATTTCTCCCATGTCCTTTATTTCGAGAGTTAAACGGATAATATTTTTGTGAAACTTAATAACAGTGATTATTATAATAAGTACATCATTTTCACAATAATTTAATAAAAAAACTCAAACCCGAAGTGGGTGTGATAAAATTTTGATATATATATTTATATATTCATTATTGTTTGTTAAAATTCTAGACGATCATTTTATCCATTTATAAGTTGAATCATTAGATAAAATTTTGTGGATATGACCTACTTACTAATGAAATCATATCCATCAAATTTTATGAAAAAATTTACCCGTTTAACCCTCAAAATGAGGGACATTGTGAAAAATTAGAAGAAAAGGATAATGGAGAAGACTGAAAGAGTCAAATTCGCTTATCCTTAATAAGAAACTATTGTATTAATTATTATGAGTTTTTTCCTTATTTCTTTTGGTACAATTATTAGTTTTTTCCAATTGCCATGGATATTAATTATTTTTTCCAATAACTGATCTTTCAACTTTGGAATAAAACGGCTTAATTTATTTTTTAATTTTTTTGCAATAAATGGACCTAATTAACTGTAATAATCATATGTAAACATCTATTATATTATTATAAATAGTAAAATATAATACTTTAACCAAGCTGTGCCATAGGCCCCCCATTAAGTATAGTTGTAATATCTCTCCCCTATAATTTCAATCTAATTCCTCTATCTATTAAATATTAACTAGCTTCCCGGCACACACTATGTGTGTGTAGTGAAAGACAATTTTTTTTGCATTTAGTTAGTAATATTTCATGTTAAGCCATTCAATGCAGCTGAGGAAACAAGTAACTGATACCAAACTAAATTTTGTAATGAACATAACGGTTGTAGGAGAAATATAAAAAGTTATAACAAAATGGAGTCTGTGAATAAATTACGAAAAATATAAGCATAAAGTACAATAGAACATACGAAAGAGTTATTAAAATTACAATTCATGCACAAAAAATTAGTCAATATGGTCCTTCTTATAATTGTTTTTCAGAGGCTTTCGCAACAACCCTAAAACAAAAGAATAAATAAATACATTGTGTAGAAATTTTAATTAATCGACTGTTATATAATGTCATTCTACGAATGAATAGTATATTTCACTTTGTAGCGTTTAGACACATCCTTAAATAGTTATCCACTTCATTTGATTTGTAATGTTTATATGTCAAATTAAAAATTATTTACGCATGTAAAATAGTATAATTTTTTATCCACAAAAGAGTGTTCTAAATTAATTAAGACGATAAAAGTATGGATAAAATAAAATAAAAAATGAATGTGAAAACCATAGCATGAAGCAAAAAAAAAATGAATAAGATTATGATAATAAAAATTAAATTGTAGTCCCATCGATATACATCTACAGAAAAATAAGCAAGAATAGTTGAATGTGACACTTAATGTCATATGCCCGTAGAAGTTGATTACAGATAAAAGAAAAACTGCGTTAGTTAATAACGTTACTTAAAAAATAAAATTAAAAAAACAAAGAAGGAAAGAGACATATTTAAATATCAAATCAATTTATACTTCTTCTAAATATTCTTCTAATTCCTTCAAATCCAATAAATCATTTTATAGCTTTTCACAAATACTTTGCATTGGCCACGAAAATGGTAGCATGCTAACTATAGCGTACATCACAATGCGAAATGGGGAATAGTAATATAAATGTATATTTATACTATTAATAAGTTATTTCTTAAATTAAAATTAATGGAAAATTAAGCTCTCTCTTAAATTAAATTAAAATTAATGGGAAGTTCTGGAAAAAAAATTAACAAAAATTACAACCTAAAATTAGCCAAAAACAAATATACCATGTTCTAATTTTTTAAAAGCTAATATGGGGTCCTTTAATCTTGCCCTTTAATATATGGTTAATTATTTTCGATAATAAAGCACACATATTCATTCCACTTTCAAAGCCAAGCGTCCTTTTTTTTTTGCATTGTCTTCTTTGTATAAATTATACTAAAATTAGTGATATATTAAAATTTATGTCTTACCCACCATATTTAAGGTGCATTTGATAACACATTAAAAAGTAAAGGAAAACACTATTAATTTTTATAAAAAAGTAAAAAATATTTGAAGATATTATTAGTTGTTAATCTCTTCTAAAAATAAATAGGAAATCTAAATTCATATTGGAAGTTGATTTTGAAAAGAGGTGGCTCAAGGAGAGATGAAGATGTGTAGGCAGTTAGCGGGGTAGTGGATGCGGGGAAAATGAATTGGTGTGAATTTACCAAATAACCCTATAAGTGACAAAGTGATAATAGCATTATAGATAAGAGTAATTCATTCATTTGATTGGCATATCAAAACATGAGTTGAAACTTTATTAATAGTATAGATAAATCTTAAATGTTTAGTATTTGAATAAATGCCTATAATATCATCCTAATATATTCTTAAATATTTAATTTCTAATTTTAAAAGTGATGATGATATACAATTATTAAGTGTTTAAACACTTTTAAGTTCTTATTTGAACTTGTTGAATGATTTAAATTGATTAAATTTAATTGTTCTTGATTTATCGATCACCTCAATCAATTATCGCATCCTTGACTATACCAAGATTCACACATTCATTATAGATGTTGGGTTGTGGTTTCATCTTCTACCAATTCGTCCAATTACAATGTTCTTGCCTCAAAATAGGCAACGGGTCACGGATTAACCTCAAATTTAGCATATTAACAATCCTAATGGGTATCAGTATATCTCTACCATATTGTAATGCAACATGGTAAAGTATTTTCTTGATTTTTTTAAGGATATTATTGTATTTAAATTTGGTTTATGATTAAATGTTTGGGTTTAAACATTTTATTTTCCCAATTGTTATATAAAGTTAGTATTTGAGAATTACTTTCATTACATAGTCTTATATATTTTCTTTTAACAGTGTCACATTTGATTGTATGACTGTTACTTGTATTTTGAGAACATATTATACAATATTGGTGCTAATCAAATATTTTTGTGAAATGTTGATTATATTGCCAATTTAGATGTTGGTGCGTAAAACTAAAATGGTAGTTCATACCATACAGTCAAATGATTAGTTCAAATAATTAGGATAATAAATGCAAGAAGCAAAAAGAGTTAACGATGTATATAGGAAGTTTGCCTCATATGAAAACATGGATTAGTCCTCCTATGTAGAGTAGAACTAGAAGCTCGGTTTACTTCATATTTAAATAATTAAGTGGTCGTTACAAACTCATAAAAGTCTCTATAACTATTATATCCTCACTAGATTATAATGAAAGTAAACTTGAGCTACACAAGTTTTAACTTCCTTATATCATAAGCTCTACCGTGTGCTCTATAGGCTTATCTTTCTTTATCTTTTTTGGTTGCTCACTGTTGGCTACTTGAATGCCAGATTCTTTCTCGTTCTTGGATGTTGTTGGGTTCTTCAGTTAAGTAAATGCGTCTTATATATATAACTGTGAGGAAACGTGTTGGAGAGCCCCCAGAGCAAGTCTGGGATTATGCCTTGATCGTCACCAACCCTAAACTTGTTTCTTCATGGATTTCGGTACATTAAATTTAGTTGGTATGCATTTAACGAAGGCGAGAGAGGTTATGTGACTTCTGTAGGGGAGGCGATAGTCGCCCATGCCTTTTTCAACCACTATGACATAGCGGTTAGGCGAGAGAACTCCAGAGCTTGTTGAAAGAGCTCCGACATTCAAGCTCCATTATTTATTGTGTAAAACCAATTATTGGACCAGATACCAAGCCGTAAAGAACTCCGATTTTCCTAAAATATTTGAACATAGTTCCTCTCATTGCGATAAGTCTGGTTGCTGATGTGGAAGGCCATGTGTTAGCTCCTGGTTGGCGAGGTGAATCAAGTTACTAATTTGCACCATTATTAAATACATGCAACACAAAATGTACATATTGCAATATAACAATGTACATATAAAATAAAACCGATAATGTGATATATTATTACTATAAATAATTTAATATAATCTATACAACATAGTATAAATATAGAGGATTTGTATCTCTAATTATACATGTCTAATGATTTTATTGCAAACAAATTTTTAATTATATTACATAGAAATATAAAGTAATATTGTAACTATATTATTGTCTATATAATATTACAGAATATATTAATATTAATATTACTAATTGTCGTATTGTTTAAATAATAAGTATAACAATATTTATCATATTTTGTAAATATAAAGTTTCAATAAATATATATTTTTTATCTCATTGGTACATCTTATGGGGCTTAAAACTTGTAATAAAAGTAAAATGATCTATTTACATAAAAGCTTGCCATGTGTCAATAATGAATGATTATTAATCTCACTCGTACATCTTATAGGGCTTAAAACTTGTAATAAAAGTAAAAAAGTAAAATGACAACCTTATGTGTTATCTGTTCGTGTAATAAATCGACAGGCTTACTGTAGGTGTATTTAAAGAAAACATATATATTTAGATTGGATCAAATTAAACGGGATAAATTTATGCCAATATGATCCTGATCAAAACTTGTGACGGGTATTTGTTGCGGAACCCATATTCAACTCGGCCTAAAAAAACATGTTTCATCTCCAATTTATTACAAAGATCTTAGTTCATATAAAATTTATAGCGAAATTCAATATGTATAAGCCATTGGTTATAAGGAATTCAAGCCAATGGGTGAAGGTTTTGTTTAAAAACTTGAATATGGCCTATCAATCACATTGTAATTTTGTGATATTATAATTTTAGTAATCAAAATTTATCATATTGAAAACGGGCCGGAATGGTCAAAAGGGTTAATCTAAAAAGAATTTTTAATAAAAAAAAGTATTATAGTTGTCCTAATTATACTAATTTCATCTTGACAAGCCTATGCCTACGGCAATATCGAACTTATACCCAAAACTAATCATAAACCTTACTTGTTAGGGATATATATTAAATAGTTTAATATTTATACCAAATTCAATAGAAGCACCTGGTGAGAAACAGACCGACTTAATTGGTGCAGGTTTTGTTTTAAAAAACCAGAATTGGCTCCTTTAAATATGCATGAGTTATAACTCAATTATAGACTTTGACCTACCCTGTCGCATTATTACATTTAAATTGGGTCGAATCAGGACAAAAATGTTAAATTTATGTGAACTTGAACTTGTACCGAATCTTTGTTGTTGAAGTTATATACACCTCGGTTTAAAAAAAGAACCTTCACAAATTTGACTTATTAGAGATGTTTTATTAAAACCCAACTTATCAACAAGATTATAGTAAATACTTGAGAAAATTGACATAACAAATGTGGCCATCATTTATAGTTAAAATAATTTTATCACAATCCATTATAAATGAATAATTAACACGTTGATACGTTAATTTATCATGTTATATATATATATATATATATGTTCATGTAAAAAATACTTAATTAAACGAGCACTTTATTCCACAAGAGTGGAATACCACAAAGCGAGTGAGTACAAAAAATAGAATTGGAAAAATATGTAAGTTTATAAACTGCAGTTACAAGGATTTTCAGACTTAGTTTAAAATGTAAGTGTGAGAATCCGCAAATGCGACCCCCGGGTTCTCGTTCCCGTTGGTGGGCGTCTGAAACATCGGAAAAGATTCCGTTGTTCCATTTGCTTCTATGTGTTGATAATTCATATCGGGAGTCCCTCTATTCTATTTTTAAATGCAAGAGGGTTCGTTCAGAGTCGCTAGTACGTTTTACGAGAAAACGGACAAAATGATTGTGTAAGAGGAAAGGCAACAGATAAGCCTTTCTTTACACGTTTGTCTACGAAACCAGGATTCTATAGGGTTCGGGAACTATATTACGGTTTGGGAAGGTGTAAAGCACCCATTCCACCCTTTCGATCTCTAGTGGTCTTATATGTTTATTTTATGTTGGAAAACTTGGATGCTTTTACTGATATTCTACTGCTTTCTGGAAATAACTAATGAAAACTTGTTTTTCGAGCGCGTTAGGAATCTACCACAACTATGTCACCACTTCGCTTACTAGGACAGGGATCGACCTGCCCGGTCAGGTCGCGGGGTGCGGGGCAGCGCCCCGTTAGAAAAATCGAGTTTTAAACAAGTTTACAATAAAACTAATATACAAATATCTTATTTAATTACTAGAAGAAACTTTAGTTACCTTCCCGGTGATAATAATAAGAATAAGAGAGAAAATATAATACAGCAGAGAAGACCTTTGACGGATATCAGCTTTCCTCTTAGAGATATTTCTGGCGGTCTGACTCTAGAAGGTGGCACTCCGGGTGCCAAGATTAGATTCGAGACTCTTGCGAAAATAAATGTTATCACATATACTTCCGGAGAAGGCTTAAAGATTAGAAAATATGAGAGAGAATAAGGCGTTTTGGTGTAGAAACCGTGGCGAGAAGTTGCCATCCAGAACCCTTGTGGGTGTTGGCTTATTTATAGTGCTCGGGGGAGATTGTTGCGCGACATTTCCCCCGAAAGGGAATGTGTCGCGCGACAAACGGCTGAAGTGATGGGTTCTGACACTGTGATGTGTCAGAAAGTGGTTGGTCGGGTGCAGAGGGGTCTGTCGCGCGACAATGTGATATGTCGTGCGACAATCTCTCTTAAAAACATGTTTGTAGGCCAACAAACCCTTTCGGGGTAGTTTCGGGTGCTCAGGGGGTCCCGAACCCAAAAACAGTAGTTTATCAAAGGTTGTTAGGGTTCTTGCGGGGGTCACGGATCGGGGTGTCTACAGACCCTCTCGACTCAAGCTCCTTGCTTGCAAGGAATTGAGGCGACTGGAAGAGACCATGATCCATGGCTCCCGCAAGAACTCTAAGGAAGTGTGTGTATGCAAAAAGTGCTCGTGAGTGCCTCCGGAGAGGGTTTTGTGTTTGGCTTTGCCTCCGGAGAGGGCTTTTATTACCTCATTGCCTCTTTCGAGGATTTTCATTTGCTCTACTTGCCTCATATGGGAGGACTACCATTGCGCCTCAGGTAGGAGGACTACCATTGCGCCTCAGGTGGGAGGACTACCATTGTTCCACTGTGCCTCTCTGGGAGGGCTTCGCCTCAGGTGGGAGGACTACCGTTGCTACACTGTGCCTCTCTAGGAGGGCTTGATCTGTAAAAAAGAAAGAACAAGAGCTGCCTCTGGGGAGGGCTTTGTGAATGGGTGATGTTTTGCCCGTAGAAAGGGCTTATATGAATGGATTGCCTCCGAAAAGGACTTTCGCCTAAAAAAGGGCTTAGTGATTGGATTGCCTCCGCAGAGGGCTTATGTGAATGTATTGCCTCCGGAGAGGGCTTGTGCATGTAGAAAGGACTTGTGAGTGATGTTTTGCCTGTAAAAAGGGCTTATGTGAATGGATGCCTCCGGAAAGGACTTTCTCCTAAAAAGGGCTTAGTGATTGGTTTGCCTCCGCAGAGGGCTTATGTGAATGGATTGCCTCTGGAGAGGGCTTGTGCCTGTAGAAAGGACTTGTGAGTGATGTTGTGCCTGTAGAAAGGGCTTATGTGAATGGATGCCTCCGGAAAGGACTTTCGCCTAAAAAGGGCTTAGTGATTGGTTTGCCTTCGTGGAAGGCTTATGTGAATGGATTGCCTCCGGAGAGGGCTTATGCCTGTAGAAAGGACTTGTGATTGGTTTGCCTCCGTAGAGGGCTTATGTGAATGGATTGCCTCCGGAGAGGGCTTGTGCCTGTATAAAGGACTTGTGAGTGATGTTTTGCCTGTAAAAAGGGCTTTATGTGAATGGATGCCTCCGGAAAGGACTTTCTCCTAAAAAGGGCTTAATGATTGGATTGCCTCCGCAGAGGGCTTATGTGAATGGATTGCCTCCGGAGAGGGCTTGTGCCTGTAGAAAGGACTTGTGAGTGATGTTTTGCCTGTAGAAAGGGCTTATGTGAATAGATTGCCTCCGAAGAGGGCTTGTCCTTGTAGAAAGGACTTGTGAGTTTGGTTCTCTGTAGTAGCAATTGATGAGAAGCTAAAGAGAGAGTTCTTTGAGGAAAAAAAAGCTCATTTGGGAGTTTAAATACCCATTCTAAAAGTTTTGCTTTCTCTGGGAAAAACTGAAAACTTGTTTTGTAAGTTATTTTATTCCGAAAGAGGAGTTTTCACGATGGATTTCTTGATTCTTGTACTTCGTGCGTAGCAATGATTCAACCGTTTGCTTGTTTTTAAGTCGTTTCTGATTTTATCAAGCTGATAAGGAAATCTATTTTGAAGGAGTCTCTGATCTCTTTGATATTCATTGGCCATCTTTGAGGCATTTTCGCAGGCCCACATCGTTTTCTGTTTTTCGATGTCCTTATTTCTCCCTCGTTCGGGGAAGCTTTTTCTGCCTTTTCTGTTTTTGGCCAGGAGCTTCTTTTCCCGTTTTGGTGTGATCAGGAGCCTTACTCACCCAAGACGAAGCCCTGAGCCAGTTTGGCCTAGCTGTCACTCTTGGTGTGGCTCTCCTTGCCACTCTATACAATTCTGTTTCTCTCGCTCGCTCTGGGTGCTCATGTGGGATTTTTCTCTTTTCTACTCTTTCAATTTTTTCTATTCCCGTCTTATCTGATATTTTCTCATTCTCATTGCTAGATTTCAGTCTTCTAGAGATCAGGGATTTCTTTGTAGGCTGTTTGCTCTCGCGATTTGAAGAAACGACTTAGAATATGGCATTCGATATTATCGTGCGAGTGTGTGTTTTTTTCTACACAAAAGTCAAGAAAAATCACCTTGAAGTTCCCCTACCGAAAAATGCCAAGTTTGAGATATGATTGGCCATGCGACAGTTCAATGGAGTAGGTTTTTGTCCCACAAGCGAGCTCTTTTCTTCTCGTTCTCTTATTCTTTCTCTAGCTTCTCATTTCTCGAGTTTTCCCGTATCTGGATGCTCAGGGTGTTCGTTGATGCAATTCCCATGCTATTGACCAGGGATGACAGGGTAGATCGTGACCGCGGTATGATCTACTAGGATGTGGAGTGCACTAAAAATGTGCATGCTCGTGTTTGGTGATCTATTGAAAGATAATGTATGTTATGCATGTACTAGTGAAGTGGTATTTGAACATGTTCGATAACTTGATATGTAAAAGTATTGCTTGCAGGCTGCGGATACTTTCCATGCTGTTTTGTTGATCCTGATTCGCAGTTTCCTGCATGTTTAAACAAACATTAATTAATTCACATAATTATCTCAATAGTAACATCCGATTTTTAGAACTTACATACTTTTACCTTTCAAACCATAAGGACTCTCATAATTTACTCTAAAAATCATATAACTCTCATAACTACCCAAAGTACCCTCAGGTTTTGAAAACTACATAATTTTTCCCTATAGGCCCACAACTCTCGTAATTACCCTAAAGTACCCTCAGGTTTTTTTAAAAATTACATAATTTTACCCTCTTATTATATAACTCACATAATTACACAAAAGAACCCTCATAATTTTACCTTTATAACCCTATATCTCCCGTAATTATACCAAAGTACCCTCAGGTTTGGAAAATTACAGAATTTACCCTTATAACCCTATATCTCTCGTAATTACACCAAAGTACCCTCAGGTTTTAAAAATTACACAATTTACCCTTATAACCCTGTATCTCTCGTAATTATACCAAAGTATCCTCGGGTTTGGAAAATTACATAATTTACCCTTATACCCTATATCTTTCATCATTACACCAAAGTACCCTCAGGTTTGGAAATTTACACAATTTACCCTTATAACACTATATCTCTCATAATTACACCAAAGTACCCTCAGGTTTGAAAAATTACATAATTTTACACTTATAACCATATATCTCTCGTAATTACACCAAAGTACCCTCAGGTTTCTTACACATATTTATATAAAAGTACCCTCAGGTTTCTTACACATATTTACATAAAAGTACCCTCGGATTTTATTATTTCACAAAAATTTACATAAAAGTACCATCGGGTGCAATATAAAGAAAAACATGCTGGTGTAAAACAGGCCTATAATGACATAATAAGAATGACCACCAGGCCCCTGCAAAAGTGAAAGGAACTAAGTGAGAAGCGAAAAAGTGGTTTCTTTTACAGCAATGAACCCTGTCTGTTGGAGAAATGTATTTGTAACAAGGTTTGTTACATGACAAACGATGAGTACATGTGTATGATTTCTCCGATAAATACACATCTCTTCCTTCTTTCATCCCCACACTTAATCTTTTATTTCTGTAGTCCTCTTTACTGTACAAATGTTGACTTTTATTCTATCAAAGCTCGAGATGCCCTGATACCCTCGGGACTCAAGTTTATCACTCCTCATACCTCTCTGTATGTGGCATGGCTGACTCGTTATTTTAACTATGCACGGTTTGGCTTTTCTTAGCCCCTCCGGGCTGACATCATTCGTTCAATCTTGCGATTTGGTGGAGGAAGATCTGGTTGTCGTCCCTTATTAAATGCAATGGTCTCAGTTCGTGGGCTTAGAGCCCTTTGAAGCATGAATGAAGCTCGAGTTGCACTGGTGGCTAAAGATACGACGTGGCTTCTTTCCGGGGCTAAAATGGGGTGTTTAGATAGCAAATGTACTGACTGTTTATGAACCACTGCTTATGAAGTTTGAAAAATTGCTTTTTTTATGAAACAAAAAAAGTTTTTATAATAATTAAACCGGGCCTGAAGTAACTTCTCAGGTTGCCTACGTTCCCCGTGGTATTTTCTCCATAAACAAAAGTGAGTTGGGGGTCAGGTTTACGTAGTTCTGGATTATACATGCTATTACTTTAATAATAATACTTCTTGAATGTAGCGTCTGACCATCTATATCTGCGACTATTACAGCTCCCTTTGTGTTGATTTCTTTAACGATATACGGCCCAGTTCTGAACTTTTCTCTCGGATTTCTTATCGGCTTCTCTAACCTTTCTCAAAACTACATTGTTCTCATAAATACCCCGAGTCTTCACTTTTCAATTTTAAAAGCCCCATGATGACGATATACGGCCTTCCACCGTTTTTCATTTAGCGATGCAAACTCACTGTAGCGAGTTGTTGGCCATATTTGGTCCGCCTGGTGCGGGAATTGTTCCTTCTTCGATTAGATCTTGGATGCAGTGTCGGAGGGTTAAACATCTATCTGTGTCATGGCCCACAGCTTGGTGGTATAAACAGTTCTCGTTCATCCTCCAAGAAGAAGGGATGGAATTTGGTGGAGGACGAGGGTTGAGTGGGGTGACCAGGCCCGCATTCCGTAGCAGTTCAAGACTTTTGGTCAGGGTTGTGGGGAGGTTGCTGAATTTCCTATTTTTCTTGGGTTGATATGTATTGGATGCTTCGGTTTGTGTAGGCCAACTCAACTGGGGTTGTTGTTGCTGAAAGTGACTTTGCTGGTACGGATAAGAGCTTAGCTGATTTACAACGGGAGTGGCCGTGCTCTTCTCGGTATACAAGGCTTTCTTCGTTTTGGTTTCTTCCTTCCTGGCCAACTCTTCTTCTACTTGGGATCCCATGCTTAAAAGTGCTCGAAAATGTGGGAACACGTGCTTTCCCATACAAGTCAATACAGCCGGAGTGAAGTTTTTCTGAATTATCTCTATCTGCTTCTCTTCGTCTGGTCGTTTGGACATTTGGGATGCCATTTCTCTCAAACGAGTAACAAAATCACTAAAGCCCTCTTCCTCACCCTGTTTGGCCATCTCTAAGTGTTTACATGTGACTTCCAACTCTTCATTGGACTCGTATTTAGTCATGAATTCCTTGACAATATCCCCCCAAGTTTTCGTGTGGTGCCTCTCTAAATCAAAAAACCATCTCAGGGCCACCCCCGTAAGAGTCATATGAAATGCTTGGGCTAATTCGGGTTCTCCACAGCCAGATACTTGCATGGATCGAATATATGATTGCAGATGTGTTTTCGGGGGGTTGTGCCAGTGAACTTAGTAATAGGAGGAAGCTTGAACCCCTGTGGTAGTCTTGCCTCGGGGTAGAGGGAGAAGGCATTCATATCAGTAACATCGTCTGCTCCTTTCATTAGGGAAACTCCCTTCTGCAGGACCCTCATCTGTTCCTTTAGTTTCTTCATTTCTTCACTCTCTTTAGATACTTCATCGGGCTGTTCCCGAGTTATAGCTGATTCTGCATATACTGCTCGGAGTTGGTTTATATCTGGGTATTCATTGGGAGGGGCTACCAGGGCTGGTGGTAGGACAGGTCGTGCAGGGATTTGTGGCCATTGTGGGTACTGAAGGCCGAGACCTGGTTGGACTTGGGTTTGTGGCTAGATGATGGGTGGCTCTTGTTGCTGATAAGTAGGGCCAGAATCCGGGGCCCATTGGTTCTGGTTATTGGGGTCAGTTTGAATGGGGCCTGTTGGGATAGGACCTGTTTGCTGTGGGTTGGTGCCTTGGACTGGTGGGAGTACTTGTGATGATTGCCCTTGATTCAGATCTCGATTTGGTGGTAATCGTTCAAACCCCGGTGGCGGCGTTCGTTCGGCTGATAATTCTTTCATTCGAATTCGGGTGCTCTGTTGCTCTGTAGTGAGGCTTGCAAGATTCTTACTGACGGTTGTCAATAGGCGATGCAGTTCTTCTAGGGTAGGCGGAGCCCTCGGTACCTCTGCTAGATTCGGATCAACTGCTCGGATCTCTGAGTCATTCGGATTTGAAGTTGACATAGTCGGAGTGCTCGGTCGAACTAATCTATCGGTGTAGTCTCTTCCCGCCCAACCTTCCAGACTGTAGTCGTAGGACTGTAGATATAGCGGAGATGAAGGAAGACTAAGGTGTGATTCATTTTTGCTAAGAGAAACCACGGAGAAAGAAAAACAACGAAAACCAAGTTTCGGGTGTTTATAAAGACACGTCAACAACAACTTGAGTAAATTCCCGGTGGGAGTTTAGGGTAAGCAGCGAAGTGCTCCTCGGGTTACCCTACTTATCCCGAATTTTAAAAACTCATCTATTGATTTTATGAAAATTGGGAATATCTCTCCTCTTGAGTTGCTTTTCATGGGAGATGTACCGGGGAAAGTCACAACGAGCTGATCTTATTGTAAATTTCTACGACGGAGGTTGGTCAGCCTCCGGCCGTACTCGTCAATATCTGGGGGAGATATACATGACAAGGCCCTATGCGGTACGAACTCATCACGGTTGATAAAAAAAAAAGATAAGAGTGTTCTATCTTGACTTTTCCTATATGCAACGCAGGTGTAATGCAAGGTGAAGGCTTCAGGCTCCCTCCTATTTGGTAAGACCTCGCGATATACCCCAGGGGCGGGTACGTGTAAGAATCTTTTGATATACTTCCCGGGTACGTGAGTGTTCTCGTCACTCGATATACCTCGGGGGCATACTTGGCCAAGGAGAGTGGAAGTAAATGCTTTCAGTTTATGTTGGCCCAAGCAAGCCAACTCCCTACTCACTTATAATACTTTCGAGGGTTTGGGGAAAAAATCACACTCGTAAGCTCCATGCATGAATAGTGATGTCAATGAATGGACTCTACTGCGCCTCTAGGTTAGGTCAACAATAAAATCCAGGCGCCACATCAGGGGGCAAGTAGGGAAAGCAGTAAAAGCATGCATATCAACATATTCATAAACAAAAAAATCCACATATAAGAGCCTAGTTCTCTAGGTCCCCAGCAGAGTCGCCACTGTGAGAATCCGCAAATGCGACCCTTGAGTTCTCGTTCTCGTTGGTGGGCGTCTGAAACATCAGAAATGATTCCGTTGTTCCATTTGCTTCTATGTGTTGATAATTCATATCGGGAGTTCCTCTATCCTATTTTTAGATGCAAGAGGGTTCGTTCAGAGTCGCCAGTACGTTTTACGAGAAAACGGACAAAATGATTGTGTAAGAGGGAAGGCTACATATAAGCCTTTCTTTACACGTTTGTCTACGAAACCAGGATTTTATAGGGTTCGGGAACTATATTACGGTTTGGGAAGGTGTAAAGTACCCATTCCGCCCTTTCGGTCTCTAGTGGTCTTATATGTTTATTCTATGTTGGAAAACTTGGATGCTTTTACTGATATTCTACTGCTTTCTGGAAATAACTAATGAAAACCTGTTTTTCGAGCGCGTTAGGAATCTACCACAACTATGTCACCACTTCGCTTACTAGGACAGGGATCGACCTGCTCGGTCAGGTCGCGGGGTGCGGGGCAGCGCCCCGTTAGAAAATTTGAGTTTTAAACAAGTCTACAATAAAACTAATATACAAATATCTTATTTAATTACTAGAAGAGACTTTAGTTACCTTCCCGGCGATAATAATAAGAATAAGAGAGAAAATATAATACAGCAGAGAAGACCTCTGACGGATATTAGCTTTCCTCTTAGAGATATTTTTGGCGGTCTGACTCTAGAAGGTGGCACTCCGGGTGCCAAGATTAGATTCGAGACTCTTGCGGAAATAAATGTTATCACATATGCTTCCGGAGAAGGCTTAAAGATTAGAAAATATGAGAGAAAATAAGGCGTTTTGGTGTAGAAACCGTGGCGAGAAGTTGCCATCCAGAACCCTTGTGGGTGTTGGCTTATTTATAGTGCTCGGGGGAGATTGTCGCGCGATATTTCCCCCGAAAGGGCATGTGTCGCGCGACAAACGGCTGAAGTGATGGGTTCTGACACTGTGATGTGTCAGAAAGTGGTTGGTCGGGTGCAGAGGGGTCTGTCGCGCGACAAAGGAATGATTGTCGCGCGACATATCAGGGATTGTCGCGCGACAATGTGATATGTCGTGCGACAATCTCTCTTAAAAACATGTTTGTAGGCCAACAAACCCTTTCGGGGTAGTTTCGGGTGCTCAGGGGGTCCCGAACCCAAAAACAGTAATTTATCGAAGGTCGTTAGGATTCTTGCGGGGGTCACGGATCGGGGTGTCTACAGTAAGTATTTTATATAGAATGCTTAGGTTCAAATCCTATCCCATGCATTTATGAGTTTGTATGTAAAAAATTTAAGTCAACTTTTTATGGCTTAACCCTAAGGGGTCGGTCCAATGGCTTCGGCTTGAGACTAAAGGCTCTAAGTAGGAGTGTTGTTAAAAATTCAAAAACTGAATAAATGAATATAACTGATCCAAAAATTTTTGAACTGATAAAAAACTTGAAGCTGAAATCAAAAATTAAAATTGAAACAAATTGATTTGGTTCGGTTTGGGTTACCCGAATTGGGCCGAAAGAATCGAATATATATATATATTTTTTTTTTGCTAACTCAAGGTAATTATTTAAGTTGTCTTACAACACGTTGAAAAAAAAGAAAAAGAAGCTGACTTACAACATTTATGTTATAAATGACCCATGCCTATAGACTATTTACATTTACATATAATTACTTAAGGTAATTATAAAAATAAATATATGTAACATTATTCTATTTGTAGTGCCTTTTGAGTGAATCTATACTATTATTATAAGAGTCTCATCAAAATGAAAGTCACTTTAATTAGCTTCAAAATTAGGAGGATCATTGTACATTAGGGAACACAAGTTTTGTAGTGCCTTTTATGGTTTTTAATACAGTTTTTGACTAAAGTTTCAGCAGTATAAAAAAAACGAATGAGGCCAAACCGGATTGAGGCCGAATAATTTGGGGAAGGTTTGGGTTTTGTAGGTATAGAAATCAAAACTAAATTATGAAGTTCGTACCCCAAATTTTATTCCGACCAAAGCCAAAAACACTAATAGTTCTAGGCAATCGATCTCAGGTTCGAATCCCTTAAGTATCAACAATTTGGGGCTAGCCATCACCCATAGAGCATAGACCGACATTTGATGCCAACGCAACTACCATGGGGCTCCGTCTCCTTATGCTGCGGTGGCCTATGCAAGAACCGAGAATTAATTGAATTGAAAGTGCGGATACCCAAGGACATGGTAAAAAAATAAAAATCTCTTTATGGCTTCATGGTTAATATTTATATTAGCAATCCAAATTAGACCATTTAACATGGAAAATTGTGTTTCAGGTAGTACTTATCAACAAAAGAAAAAATTGTCTTAGCAATGATGGAGAGAAGTTAAGGATTTAATCTTATTGTTGTAATTTGAAAAATTAAAAAGACAGCTTTGAGTAATATATATCAAAAGTTAAATATATATCACGTGTATAAAATAATCAAGTATATATAAAAAAAGTATGGAAAATCTTCGGAGGACGGCTGCCCCTTCTTACACTGGGTCCACCCTTGAAATTCGATGCACCGATTATAATTATATCTCTAATAATAATACTTTGAGAAATACTAACTAGTATGTAGTATTTTGCAATATAATTAAACTTGTATTTCTAAAATAGTTGCACTTGTCAATTTATGTTGTTCTTGTGGTTCTGGATTATTGTATTATGGTTTATTAGAAAAGAGAAAAAAGAAGTAACCCATAATTTATTTTTTAAATAATATTAAAATTATTTCAAAATTTTAAGAAAATGGAAAATTTCAAATATTATGAACTTTCGGATTTGGATTTTTTTTTTATGACTTTCTAAAATTTTAAAAATTAAAATTAGAAAGAAATTTAAAACTCCTCAAATTTTAAATATTTTTTTAAATAAAAATATTTGGATCGGTTTTATAACATCCCTAGTCCATGGACAACTTGCGGAACAGGATACCCGGCCCACGACAAGAGAATACTACACCCCCCCGTGGAACTGACAACAGAGAGAGCCCACAAAAATGGAGGCACTGGCGGAGCTAGAGAGAATCCAAACCCGAATACTCCAGCGAATAACAGACCTAGAATTCTGTTACTCCCCCTCCGCCGCTGCCGTCGCTGACTCCACCATCACCAGCACCACTGAAGTACGCCTCTCCGCCATACTTCACGCCAATGGAGTGAAAGACTTCTCGTTCAAGAAAGTAGCCTCCGATTACTACGATTGGACCTTAGAAGCCCGACGAGATGTCCTCGGTGCCCCCTCCATCGATCACCTCTGCAAAAGCATTGTCCTCGTACCTATCTCTTCTCCAATCTTCATTTTTCACTCTTCCTCTTTTTTTTTTTCCAACTTGATTACTTGAAAGTATGATTAAAGTGTGATGATTAGAATCTTTGGTTAAATTACCTAGGATTTTTCGGCATTGTTGGAAATTGGCCTCAGTCGCCTCACCTTTCATTTTCCATAGTTTTTGTTTAAGGTTTTGAACCAGAGTTACCTTATGTTCAAATTCCCAATTTACCTTTAGCATAATCTCCATTCTCCATCGGCTGGAAAGGAAATATAGAGGTGTAAACAGTTCATAAGAAATATTGATCCCAAAAGCTGAACCAAAACGAGAATGGAACCGAATTAGAAGCTAAGTTATATTGTATTATGTTTTTGTTTATACTAAACTTCTATTGTCATTTGTTTATTTTAATTTTCCCAGGCAACATAAATAAATTGACTTTGTGATTATTATTCACCATTAATAGAAGGTAGTTAAAGGGTTCTTACCATTTGTATATTCTATTGCTTTTTAATGTATTTGTTTATTCTAAAATATGTTGTTTGATGATCAGTTTTAGATTGTTAAGAATTTTCTGTTGAGCAATTAGATTTTTCAAATTGCATGAGTTAAAAACGCGTTATACAAAAATAAGTTGTTAGAACCAAGAATTGAATGAACCAACCTGAGAACCAATTGGTTGGTTCTAGTATAGGGGTTGGTCGTGACTTTTGAATGTCACTAGTTTGTACCTGTTTTTCAGAGATCTTGTGAGCTACATTTGAAGAGTGTATAAACTATAAAGCAAGGTGCATTTATTGGACTCCAGATTTCTGGTTGTTATTTTGTTCTTAGGTACAAATGAGTTCATTTTGTTTTCTGAATGGCCTACTCTGTGTTTGAGTGGGGCACTTTCTCCTTCTAAGTTAAAATGCAACGAAATGGCCTTGGAGGAAACAAGGTTTTGGAAATCAATCAATCATGCTTTCCTTTCTAAGTACACACTACAGGGGGTGGGCCCTGGATGACAAAGTTTTTTCAAAATTTCACATCTAGGATTTTTGCAAAAAAATTACGAAGGGCTTAATGATTGTTGTTTTGGCATCTTGTTTGTTTCCGTTTCACCAAAAGTGAGATTAGAATTTGCATTGCACCCCTTCCTTTGGTTTGGTATGGTTTGGTTTATATCATATGGTTGGTTTTTGAGCCAAGTTTTTGGGTGTTTATTATTTGGTTTTAGATCCTATGGTTTTGAAGCCTAGGTTTTGGCTTGTATTAGTGAACTAGTGGGTAATGATGAATTCGAGGCGACTTTAGAAAAGAACATCTTATGTATTAAGGGATTGGATTTTGGGTGAGCAAAACTCTAGTAGTTCAGTAAAGTGTTAAATGTGAAGTCTCTTGATGAAAAAAGTCATTTTCAACTATGGATCCATGGTGTTCCTCTTCACTATGTATATATAGAGAGATGCATTAGGATCTGAAATCAATTATTTCTCCTGTGCTTCAAAATCACCAATAAGATCAATTGAGGGTGTTTTAATAGTGGGTGGATTTCCAAATATCAAATCAATTGAGTTTTCATTGTTCTCAACATATTTGTCCTTGTGATTGTTTAAACACCAGAGCCAAAGTGTTACTTTTCGGGATGCCCCAAATAAAGAGTCCACTTTCTCCTTTTGGGATATAATCAGTGTACAAATCTAGTGAGAGTAAACAAAATTTATGCTTAAACCATTGATTATGATGAGATTAGTGTATCCTTACAAAATGTTAAGTCAAACATGGACTCTTAATTTGGGAATTGGGATGGGAGGACTACATATATTGGGTTGATAACCAAGAAAGCCGCGTCTTTTAACACATGAAAGCTAATATAAGGCTAGAGCTATTATGGGTCTTAGCATTGCATTTGTGCTAAAAGCGTCAAATATTGCTCCTCCTTTTGCTTTGATGTTTTACCTGTCTGAGAGCATCGAGAATAGCACTTTATTGTAGTGGTTTACTGGAGTGATGCAAATTTCTTGTTGTCCTGTGCAGGTAAATACTCAAGCCCCAGCCAGTGTGACAGATTGTAGTGATCGTAACTATTCCAAGTATTATGTCGCTGTTGTTCAGGTGCCTCCTCTCTCTCAATATATATATATATTATTCTATCATACTAATTAAACTGTCTCAACATAAAAACATTCCTCTGTTGCAGTATACTGCTCGATTTAATGCAGAGGCTGTGAAGAACTTCCTTTATATGGTGAACAATGGCAAGATACCCAAAAAGAAATTCAACTGTAAGTTTGAATCTCTTGAATGATAATTTAAACATGCTAACTTTCCAAGTACATGTTTTCATTTTCAAATTGCCTATCCGATGGGATTACCTATGTATGGCCTTTTGGCAATCTTTGCAGATGTTTCAGAGAGCTGATTGAACAGGTCATTTCTTGTAGAAGTTTCTAGAATTAGGTTCCATACTTACATTTAAAGTTCCAAATTGGTCTTTGGAATCTGTGTTGAATTCATCTCAAGCTCAACTCAATGAGCAATTGCTCTGCCAAAATCAGATTGGGATGATTTCTGTCCAGATTACTTATTTTTCCTTAGATTTGATTGTTATCAGATGTTCTTGTCGTATTCTAATTGGTATTGTTAAATTAAAATTATGATATTTTTCATTCTTGTGCTATATTGTCTTTGATTATGAAGGTGATAGCACTTTATTGTCAATGCAGTGAGGCTTGCTCCTGAAGAGACATCAAAGAAGTTGACTGGTTATGAACACAATGGGGTTACGTGTGTTGGAATGAAAACAGACATTCCGGTAATTACTTTTCCTTTTATCATTTCAGAATTTTTTGACATACTTCGGAAATGATGGATGCGTTTGATTGGTTTGAACGGAAATAATTCATTTCCTTGGAGTTTTGTTACATGGAGAAACTCTCCATTGAAACTTACGTCAGAGTTGGTTTTTGGATCCTGTGGAATAAGGAAAAATTAAGCTAAAACAAGTTGTACCATGAAATTTGATTCCTTGAGAAATAAGTGCATATAGAATATAAAGTTGCTAAAAAATGATTTACATAATTATATATTTGACTGAAATAGCCCCTCTCTAAAAAACTTTCAGCAACTACTATGCCTAATTGCTACTTAGGAGAGAAGCCATGGAATAAACTATACCTTGAACCATGTTCGCTTAGAAAACTGTTTTCATCATCTTGAGAGCAGTATCATTAAAGTAAGCATGAATTAATGCCCAACCTTAAAACTAAATAATTAAACATAGAAAACTAACCATTAGGTTAATGTGCCTACTCACTGTGTTATTGTTAATCTTGGATGTACGCAGCCATTTCTGTAGTAAAGGGAGATACTTACTTAGACCTTCCCTTTTTTTAAAAATAAATAAATAAAATATATTAGTCTTTGATTTATATTTAGTAGTAGGAAGAAGATGCAGCAAAGATAGAAACTTTGTTTCATAACAGTAGCTAATTCTTGTTTTGTTTCCTGTTTCTTCTTTCGTTATATTTTCAACCTGAAACAAAAGTTATGTGAGGTTTGACCACTTAAGAACAAAACATCATTATTTGTTCACATTTTGTTAGTTAAGAGTCACTGTGGAAGAGTTTACAGGGGTAAACCTGTAAACTATAGAAAGAAATCCTAAATTTTCAAGAATCTTGAATAGACCCCTAAATTTCTAAAATTTTAGGATTGAGCCAGTGATCCACCAAGAAGCATGTGGCTCCGCATCCACCCATTGGCTCTGTGTATGTGGATAAGACTTATGTCGCATTCAAGAAGCTAATGCAAAAATGTTCACAAAAAAGGTAAAATTTGAGCTGTACCTTAAAGACGCATAAAATTTGCAGAAATGTTTAGCTTATACAAGAACTTTATCATAATTTTTTCTCTCCAAAAAGGAATCTCCTGAGTTAAAATAGTTTTGCATATAAAATCTTTCCATATAAAAGAATTTCCACTGAGTTTTCAGTTCATTCCACGTAAACCGGAATACTGGATCAAGCTCAGCCGCAATTGATTCGGTATTTGAAATTATCCCAAATGATTTTAGCTGATGTAATAGTATGGATTGTTGTTAACAGGTGATTTTGGACGAAGCAATAGCAAAGCTTAATCCAGACTACTTCTGGCTGGGAGGTGGAGAGATTGATCTGAAACTGGGGATCAAAACCTCTGAGTTTGTCAACTTTCTTAATCCTTTCATTGTCAAGTGTAGTTAGTGGTACCTGAAATTGATTACTTAACCCTCACCATTTATACACACTACTTTTTATATTAGTAGATTCTCGTAGACGTGTACGTGAAGAAAAAAATTACTCTATTTTTCTTTGGAAGGAATTCTATTTATTTGTTATTTATTTGCATGAAAAGAACCCTGACTTGTTAGTGCTGCACGGTGCAAGAGTTGCATGTGAACTCAAAGGTGAAGTTCTTTTATTGGGTACAAAAATGGGTAAGTAGGGTGACAGCTTATAGACCCGCTAGAGAACATTGGGCCCCTTACTGGACACAGAGAATTGTCTCTCTTACTAAGCCCCCTGAAGGAGCAAACTCTTCGGGCCCAACAGGAGATAACCTTTCTTATAACTGTGTAGGTGTTCCTAAGTTTTGCACCACCCATCACTTTAGAGGAGGCTCGAATCCAAGCATTGAATTCTGCTGGTTTGGAATTTGATGTTGTGAGTTCCATTACATAAATTTAGAAAGGAGTATATACTCCTCGCTAAATATATCATTCAGCATTTGTATAACCTTTTCGAGGCAAGATTCTTACATGAAAAGTTTTTATCCCTACAAAAGGTATTCTAAGTTTTAGGCGTATGACCTTTTAATCACCTGTGCAGAAGTAACATCTGAAACATCATCTAAGTTACATCTTTAAAGATTCATGCAGAAGTCCGACCGGTTGAAACTATGAAATTTACATAGGGCGTCTGGATTCAAGGTATTGGGATCCATTCCCCTTGTAATTGAAAATAATAAGTTCCGTCTTATAGTCATATGAACCATCCTTCTTGCTAGGACCTTTGGAATATAGAGTAAAAACAAGTATAAGATAATAAAACATTTATGCTTTTTTTTATCACATAACACATTATATGTGCAGACAATAAATAAAATAAAATTAGTCTCACTAACAAAAGAATTTACCACCAACTATAAATTTTAGTTTAAGTAGATTTAATTCAAATTGAGGACAATACATGATTCATTTTTCAGCTTGAGAAAATGCCAATGTCTACAAATTAGATTCTTCTGAAGCTCAATAAACATGTGTGATGTGACGAAACAACATGATATTAAGCAAAATCAATGACTAACCCATTCACATGAAGGCATTTTCGCTATAACTTATCCATGTAAATTTTATAAACTATAAAAAAAAAAGCAGCTGTCCGAAAGGGGAAACATATATATATATATGTGTGCGTGTATATACAAATATATGCTATGTACAAAGCATCACGCCATCGCCTTATCATCTTTCTAAAATATAAGCAATATATGAAGGAAACAAAGCTGGTGAGATTGTAGGAGAAAAGAGTTCAATTTACTGAACCATCAAGTTAAAATTAAAATCTGGTCCCCGAATGTGTTCTTTTCCCTACGGAAAACCATCCTCATACTTTTTGTTATCGGAGATAATTGCCCCTTCAAAAACCCAGAAAAGACAGCCCAACCCGTTAAATGTCGCTCGTTGGTGTTAACATTTGGATTATTAAATTTCATTACGGAATGCAGTAACGATAAGAACAAAAAAGGTACGTAAACAAATTGTCCTACTGTCAAGTCTGCCGGGACGAGGCACCCGCAATTTCTCTTGCTTAGGTCACAGAGAGAATGTATCACATTTAATTAGAGCATATATATAATCACGGAGACCTGGAAGTCATTAACAAAGCTTAGACCCAACCTACTAACAAGGCGTACATGGAGGGAAAATAATTTTCACACAATATACTAATCAAATAAGCAAACTTATTCTTGATATGAGCAAAAATAAGTAAGCAAACATTTTCAACAAAAAACTTACAATAAAATAAATCCAATTGGGAACCAACATGGCATTCTTAATTTGGAATAGATGGAGTTTAAATTCCATCTAGTTGGATTTCATACTTTCTACTAGAATTACAGAGTAAAATTCTGCACATAATACATGGTTCCTGAAAGTTGGGACATTATTGTGTGTGCAAGCACTAATTAATTGTGATTAATGCAAAATTCTTCTCAATCTATAGAATAACAAATAGGATATCATGAGATGAGAATGAATGTATAAATCAGAGAGAATTAATCTTGAGCTGATTTATTAGCACTTGCTTTTTCTTATTAATGTTGGGAATGTCACTTCACTCCGCCTTCTCAACAATCACCTTGAAATCAAAGAAATAAATTAGATTACTAAACACGAAATCTCATCTAGTTTAGTTTCCAGTTTTTACTTTACCTACTTTAACTATAAAACAGAACAAGTACTCCCCTAATTGAGCTATCTCAAAAATCCAGTTGTTCTCGAAGAAAATAGTTTACTGGCAGATCGAAGGGTGTTGGCTCACAAGCCATTTAGTATCCAAGAAAACTCTGAAGTGTTGTTGCAGTGTGGAAAATCTATCCAACACAGTGAAACATAAATAGATGTGATTAGTTAACATTCAACGTCTGTGTCTCGAGTGACTCACAGTACTTATCTCAGCCACAAGGAAGGCTAACACATGATCCAATAGTTGGGACAACGCAACAGTTAAGCCTTTGGCTTTAGCTTAAACCTACTAATGCAACCATTCATCTTGTAAATAACATTACTGAGTAGCCAATAGAACCGAATCCCAAACAAACTTCTTTATAGCAATTGCTGCCACTTGCAACCCTGGATATCTAGCTAGCCCCACTCCGTGTCTTAAGCAGTATCCTTTGGTTAACTCATAATTTTACTTTGAAGAGTTACTTGGTTTACAACCTTGTAAGCCTAACAAGATATAACACGAGCTTCTAGCTCAATAGCAAGTACACCCCTCTCATATGCGAGAGCCTATGGGTTTGAAATAAAGGAGGCGAGTTTCACCGTGTAATAAAATGGACTAGTCACGAGCCGGTAGATCTAGAGTGAGAGCAAGTTTGTAGAGAGCGCTCGAGGGTAGTAGAGATTCAGGCTCGAACCTCGTCAATTAGCCTAGTTTCAAATCCCTCTAAGGGACAACTGACTGGTAGAGTTATTCCATTTGTGTAGCTCGCTATTCATTTCGTAATTAAAGTTCATGCACTCTAGTTCCTTTACCAGAGTATGAAAGCAAATACATTTGCAATCCTAACAATATATCCTGCACTAAGATAATTGCTGGACTTCTTCAAAAAGGAAAACTAATGAATATACAATACCATAAAAATAAAATTAACATCTCCTTCATGTATTCCCCATCAGTCATTTTTACACCAAAACCTCCAATGCGCTTCACAGTTTTCAGTGCCTACATAGTCAACCATTTAAGAGACTGTACAACTGAAAACAAAACACAGAAACATATAATAATATTGCCAAATCCAAAAACTTTGCGTCTTAATTTGCCCGAATGTATTTGGGGTTTGGAGATAATGTTAAACACTCACCGGGACCCTATCAGGGTATTTCTCCCTAATCCTAGCAGCCTCGGCATGCCTCTTTTCTGAACATAACAGAAAGCAGATATTCAGAAACTGCACTAAATTATTTTCTTGCATAGAGTGGAGTACTATTGCCAAAGCAACAATGTAATATCCCCAAAGCAGGTTGTAAGCTCCTTCCACATCAGCTTGAGTCAGACAACACTTTTCTTTACATATATACATAAATACACTATATGTATTCAGGGCAATGGACAAACAATGCTTTAATTTGCACGATAAACTATATATCGTGCCAAAGTCTCCAACTCTCCCACGGTGCAATATATGGCGCCAAATTAAGCCAAAAATATTCTGATTACAGTGTATTGTACGTATGAGTTCATATTTTGTTAGTTGCTAATTGTACCATTATTTTAGTATTTATTAGGTGGTTGCAATAATGATGGTCTAAAGCACCATCCGAATTTAAAAGAAATCCTTAATTCGAATCTTTTTTGAGATTGGGGGATTTTTATTATTATTATTATAGTTAATGGAGTAAATTTAAACCTTTTTTTTTCTGAAAAAAAAGAAAGTAAATAGCTTCTGTGACTTAAAACATACCATAAAATGTTGATATAAAATCTGAAGAGCTTTGAATATAGAAAACAAAGATAGTAAAGGTGACTAAACCTTTTTGAAGAAAGAGGAGATATATACGGAAACTGCATTTTTCAGTTCACGAACCAGGATTAATTCGAATTCGAGGTATATATTCTCATAACTTTACTTCAATTCGTACTTCAACTTTAACAATTGGAAGTTGAATTATTTATATGTTTTTTTTTTGAGGTTTGATAGTGCTGGCATAGTTGCCACTGGTTTATATAATAAGAGACATTTTTAATATAAAGTTGTGTTCGATATTACAATAAAAGAGCAACACGTAGTTGTATAACATGTTTAGTGTTCATTAAGATTAGATATTGGTCTCACCAAAAAAAGAATTAAGAATTATTATTCTATTCAATTAAGAGATAAAATAATTTTATCTGACATTTTTACCCGACTATTTGGAACATGTTATAAATTAGTATATTATGTAACTCTAATCTTTGATCACTATACATTTATCCAACTCAATAATTTCGACTTCAACAGGAAGGAAGAAAAGAAATCAAAATGATTTAGTTAGTGTGTGGACGGCAAATCAAATTTTCACGAGGAATGTTAAACATATTTTACTTCCATTAAAAATGAATTCGTATATAAAATTGAGGGCACACAAGTAATTAGATTGGACGAAATATAGATTAAATATAAATTGTATATCCCCGCAGTTTTGTATAAAAGATACATCTTCTCATATATATATATTTTTTCACATTTTCATAAACTTCTTATATTTAATATAAAGTCAAATATTTATTGCATGCTAAAAGTTTTTATATGGGACGATTTTGTTTGATTTAGCGTCTTGTCCGTAAAACCTCTCTCCGTTAGTTTTATTTAAATGTTGTTAGTTATTTTTCCAGCATTTTGCAAACCTCTTATAAAAGAAAGTGAGTAGGCTATCCAATAAATAATCCGTTGCAGTCGCAGGTCCAATCAATGTATTTTTATTTTTTTTGAGGGAATCAATGTATTTTTAATAGCTTAAGTTTGTTGAAATAAAATTGTATTTTTTTTTCCTTGAAGCATTCTCTCCCTCAACATCTAGGCCTAGTAAAGGTTGGTCTTTTATGATCACAATTTTAGGTTTATTAGTTTAAAACTCCTTCCCCCCGCCCCCACACAAAAAACCCAGGTCTGGTCCATCCCAAAGCAGCTAATTTAGTGACACATTTATAATCGTAAACTTTTAATTGACGCTTTTTTTTTTTTTTTTTTATTATTATCTTTGATTGACGCTTTTTATAATATGAATATATAATATATATAACAGTAAAATAAAAGATAGTGCTAAGTTATCTTTGTAAAAATAAATTGGACCTTAATATAACAAAAAAAATTGAAAATATTAAATAAAATAATGTAGAACCATATAGCTAGCCACGTACTATAAATTTTGGGAACTTGAAAAAGTTTTCAAAAAGTGAGAGCCCAAGATATTCCTTTGAGCTGGCCCTAATCGATCTTTGGGTATATCAGCGTACACATAAATTGCTATGTATAAGAACAATACAACAGATATCCCATTTAAAAGTTGCGAATAGTTCTTTTCACTCTTACTTCTGTAAGATATATTGGTTGCGAAAAAGAAATATTACTTAAATTGTTTTGGAGCGTTTTCTGGAAAGTAGAGGAAAGCAAATGTTACCACCCCTTCTTTGGGCCCAACAAGAAGATAGGGAGAAATAAAAAGGAACAAAAGAAGAGAAAAGTGAGATAAGAGGTAATTAAGAAAAGTGAACTTGTAATACTTTTGCATTTAATTTAAATCTGTTCATTCTTTTTACCCATGCAAACCCAATTGTTTATAAATTTACTTCCTTTTCAAATATTCCAACGTAACAAAATAATAGTATATATTTTCTGACATAAAAAGTGAAAATTGTAACTATATTTGTGCATATATAATTATTCTTACACTTATAAGGAATGTAACTTGTAACTCATAGCTTAGCTCTTGATGCAAAGTTTGTTGATAATTTTATTGTGTGGCTTAAAGAAAAGCTAGAGCTCCTAAATCTTGATATAATTTCTGCGGTTGATAATTCAGTGTTTCTCTTCCTTTTTTCAAAATATTTAAGTAATAGACGGTAGTGCTAAGTTTCAAAGCCTCAACTATGTTCATGATTTTTTACCATTGAACTACTACTTGTTTTTTACTTTTTTTGCAAGAAACTATCTATATACATGTGAATTTGTCATATTTGCACAAATACACACACATATATATGTATATGTATATACGCATACGTGCATTGTTGTGGAGTTTGAGTCACATCTCTTTCGACTAATTCTTTTAAGTTGATAATTGAAGGACCGGAGTTCGTTTTAATTCTCAAGTCCAACCAACACTAGGTTGTGATTCTAAATAGCTAGGGTCACTTGCCAACCACATGCACCAAATTAAAAGTACTCCACCATGACAAGAACTACGCCGAGAGAAATTGCAGCAAACATTACTTATCGATAATTGCCAACTTAACCCCCCACCCCCATTTGAGGGATGTCATCCAACACATGCGACGCATTATGACCTCTAATCACTCTTCTCTTCTCCCTGTTGTAATTCTTCCCCTTAACAAAATAGCAAGTACACTTAGAATATCGAAGAAATTGAACCAAATTAAGAAATTTCGAAAAATATATAGGGAATAGCTTGATTTAATTACACTTGAAATAATGGAAGGGCCATTGCAATATTTCTAGTCCTCACATGGGGGGCTGAAAATAAAAACAAGGCCTTGTGCCTGATATGTCCAAATCATGGGGAGCGAACTAAACAATTCAAGCTAGACCTAAGTATGTCCCCTCTTCTCCATTCTATTCAATTGCCAATTTCTCTTTGCGCTACACTACTAATAATTATTAGACTAAGGGAACAACCGTACTTTTTTTGGTCTAAGGTTTTATTATTGTTTTTGGTATACAAGAAAAAGTGATCTGTGCAATTGAACAGCTCAAAATTGGGCCAGTAATGGTTTAAATAAATATATATATATATATATATACGGTACAATGTCTTTGACTAGAGTACAATATATGGAAATTTTAGATCATCGAGCTTAAGTTAGTAATGAATTTAAGCCATGAAGAAAATTTTATAATTTCGCAGCACAAAAAATACTGCATGTTTTTATCATAATATTTTTAATATAGTTTTATTCCAATGTTTCATTAAATTTTTGTTTAACAGTTTTTAGGATTATTAACGAGTGTCGCAAGAGGTGCTATCAATTTTTTTTTCTTCACAAATTATTTAATTAATCAAGAAGACTAGCTCTTACTTTCGTAGTATCTTTTGTGACAACAATAATACCCGTTAGCTTGTAGCATTAAAATTTTAATTTGTCGAAGTTGGATTTAAGGCTTGATCTTGGTTACGAATTTAGAAGAGAGGGACTAAAATGAAAAAAAATTATGATGACACGATTCTTAACAATGAAAATATTTATATATATATATATGGTTTGAATCCACCAAAAAGTGAGCGATCATAATCTATATAGGAAAATGATAATTTGTGTTATAAGGACGCATATTAAACATATTATATATAAATAAAGAGAATAATTTTATGTGTGAGAATTCATGCCCTATTAAATATGCATTTAAGTCTTTTTTTTAAGTGTGCGTTTGATTGCAAGTATGAAAATTGTATGGAAAGAAAATAAGTTCTAGGCAATTGAATTGCTTAGAATTGAGTCGTATGAAAAATGTTAATTAAATGTGTTTGATTGTCTTAATTTTCTACTTGAAAAATATTGTAACTTTTCATCTTTTGGTATTTGATTGTCATTTTTTTCCATAGAAATTGTAACTTTTTCCAAGTTTTGTGGTTTGATAGTTATTATTTTTCATGAAACTTGTACTGTTTTCTATATAACTTGTACATTTTCTACATGAAAATTGGGATGTGTTAAAAAAATATACATGAAAATAAAGTAATTTTTTTTAATATTCTAAATTAACCATAAATTCGGGAGCATAACAACTATAATAATAAGAAATATAATATATAACATTGATAAATAAATATTTATCTTAAGTTAAACAACGTAAAATAGTTATGATACTTGTTAGTCACGTACTTGTAATACATTATAAGGTAAGACGCAAGGACCTACACATGAATTTTATTTGAGGGGGTATGATATAAAAAAATATGTAACGAATTACATCCTAAGTAGTGTAATGGAAAAATCCTTATCAGCTTATATGCGAGTTCAAGAAACTTAAATTACACCTTGCGCTAGTCATACTAGAAGAGGACCTAGGTGGTTACATATAGAAATATCGGAAATATATGTCAATATGTAATAATCGTGTGTTTTAACACTAACAACCCTAGCTTCCCTCCCCACAACGAGAACTTTTGACTAAATGAAGTGCTATATATTTTCATAGAAATGTGTGTCTATATTTGTATTCTTAGCTTTTGCAATCCACAGTTGTATTTAGCTTTGCAAAAAAATCGTGCTTTCTTTGAAAGTAGAATAAGACAGGTGGATAAAAACTACCCTACGTATCTCAAATTTGCACATTTTTCTTCTAGACGTCTCAAATTAAAATTTCCATTCCATTTATAGGAATGTTCAAGTTACACATGGTGTAAAACAAAGATTTTTTACACTCGCTAATAACTTTATCTCAATTTAATAATTTATCGATCTAACTGTTGAATTAGTTAATTATAATATCTGAAAGATGCGTGCAAAAAACTAAATTAATAGGAAATGCAAAAGTCCCTCATCATAATCATGTTATATATTGATTTATGAACTTTTCAAAAATTAATTAAAATTAATTATAGTGATTATATGGTTACAAATATCGAATTGATTTAAAACTTTGTATACTTGATAAACATAGTGCTTAATTGACAGTAGAATTAAAATTTTTTGAATTTGAGAAAAAGTTATGGATGGGTGTAAAATTTCTTAATCTTATATTAATATAACTTAAACTATCCCTTATATTTTTAATATACATACATATGTGAAAAAAAAATTCCAAAATTTGAGGGGGTACGGTCGGACCTACTAGGTACATCCCTACTAAGACGATATTTTTTTAATCACCTGCAAATAAAGTTCTCATGCCGCTTCATTCGCATTTATAAAAATTCAAAATAGTTAACGTATAAATAAAAATTATACAAGATGCAATTAAAAAAATTGAATCAAACTTAACTTGTACTGTTTTTTATATTATTAAATTAATTTTCAAAGATACGTGCAAAATATTTATAGGAAGTATTGAAGCTGCTTAGAAATGTGTGCAAGTTACCTGAAAAATAAAACCCCCTCCCCCTCAAGAAAACATTTTTCAACTTTTGTAGGAAAATAATGTCACATTACCTCAAAGTTGGAATTTTAGCTGCCTAAAAAATAAAGTCAATCAAACACACTAAAAATAAAAACTTAGGTGAAAAACACCTAAGTTCTAATGGTTTGAATCCAACCAAAAAAAATGAACGAGTACATGGATATTGAGTTCTAATGATAAAGAGCCTTATCTATGGAGGTAGAGTTATATTTCATTAGTTGTGAGTACAACATTTTTTTTTCTCTTCTTCTTAAATAAACATTAATAATAATGGAAAAGTGGAAACCTAGCTAACCATGTAAATGCATTAGGTTTTTGCAAAAAACAAGCAAAACCTTGGTGATCGCTTCAACTTTGTTTTCCATTTAATTAAGTCATATTTGAGGCCAAATGAATCACGAATCAAGTTAAAGTAGTGAGAACAACAATGGGATGAAGAAAACGTACTTGGTGACAATGAGTTTTACGGGTAGGCAAATTCCAAATATAGCTATTGAAACTACTACAATAGCTTTACATTTTTAGACCAAAGGAGGTTTATTGCCTCTTATTGCGGCGATGATAACTTTATACATCTTAAAAAATTCATGGTATTTATAGTTACTACACGGCCTAGAAAGTCTTTAAAATTGAGCTATGTCTACCTTCGATCATGGTCTTAAGCAAGCACCCAGAGCCTGGTTTGAAAAGTTCTCCACAGCCGTTATTCACCATGGTTTTTCACAGAGTTTAAAGTTTTGTTAAGATGTAGTAAGAGACAATCAATTTGTGCATAATGTTTATATGCTGATAATGAACACTTAATGTTAAATTCTAAATGCTTAATATCGAATAAAATTACAGAAAAATGTGTTTTTTTTAATCTAAATGAACCAAGAATATATATATATATATTGTTTAAATTTATTAGGCTCTGAATGTTGAATACATGCAATATTCATAATTTTACCCCCTAGGCCTAAGTCTTAGTATTTATGATATACTTCAATAACAGGAATAAGATCGAGGCTTTTATTTCTTGATACTAATTACTGAATTTTCATATCTCATTAAGTAGTACTAATTAAAGAGGTGGTAACATAAATACCATCAAAACACACACACACACATATGTATATAATATATTGAATAAAGTAGAGCATGGACATGTTAATTAATGAACAAAGAGTTAATAGTTCGTGGAGGCAAAGGTTTTTTGTCGTTCATCAAATTTAACGATCCGTGGCACTATATACATATATAATAAGCTCTTCTTTGTACCAAAAATATACATGTATGTTCTTCTAATAAACGCATGTTGACACGTGTGTGTTCTATTAACAAAAAAAAAAAACTATCATAAAGTCGCAAAAAGCCCCTCCCAGCTGCAATTTGCATGATAAAATAAGGGAAATTTCTTTAATGAATCCCTTGATAACTTTTACTTTCAATGGGTATTAAATCATTTTTTTTATCTTTCCAAAAAAGAGGTCTCCTACCCAATTTTAATAAATATTAATATTAATTAATAGCTTGTTTAAGAATCACCAATATATCTTCTTTTTTTAACATGAGCGATAATTATATAAATAGGACAGCAACGAATTATAAAACCGTTGACAAAATCGTCCGCATGTTAAATTATTAAACAGATATTTGGACATGCCTCTAATACCAATGTGCACCTGTATGATTTGAGATCAAAATCGACGAAATTTTTTTAAGACCACAGAGATCTCTTTTAATTTATTTTTATATCTTAAAATACCACTATTTTTGTAGAAAGTACATAGTGATATCTAGTCACTCTTTCACCAAATTTCAAACTTTCCTCTCAAAATATCAACATTTACTCTCTCTTGTGAATTTCTTATTTCCGGCTGAATAGTTTAATTTTGACCCCGTCAAATTTTTTTCCATGAGTTTAGTGTATAAAAAATAGTCCATAATACTTTACGATTGACAAAAAAAGAGAGTAATGTTTGCCGGCTTAAAAATGTGCCCAAAGAATGCATACAAATAAGTGACAGTTAATGTTATATACACACCTAATTTATAATTAAGATATTGTAATAGTTACAACACCACATTTTATATCCTCAATGATGAAAACTACTACAAGAGATGCCCAAAATTTTAAGCATTGAGTCGGTAGCTTGTTGCTGAACTTAGACATTTAATTCGGTAACATTCGACTTGACCTAAATGGTAACTTTGGGCTGAATTTTTATTTTTAATTCGGTAAATTGTTACTAAAAATGAACCTTCAGGTCAACAACTTGTCACCGATTTGTATTTTATATAATTGGGCAATCAACCTTTAATTTTGTAACTACAACACCAAATAGTTTTGTCGTATCCTAGCTACAAATTATGGGTGTATATAAAATCACCCATAAGTGACACTTCTTGATTAGAGGAGAAAAAAATAAATCCTATAACATACATATCTTCTATATAATAAGGAAAGGTTTTTTGACCAAGATACAATTTAATAAATCAACCCAATTAAGGGTTCTAATGAAGTTTCATAATGTTATCTTTTATTTTAGCCACACGGTGTGACTTTTCTTAAGAATCAATCTATACCATTAAATTATTTTAATTCTACACATTCTCCACCATTCAATAGAGATGCACACATAGAATGATATACATTACTACACACAATCACATACACTCAACCACATCAACTTTCTCTCACCTCACACATTTTATAAAACTTTGAAAACATAATAACTTTTAAGCCATATTTTAAAATTTAATAAAAATTAAATATTTTAAATATACTCATTGAGATCTATATAATAAGATCCATTCTGATTGTAAAATCATGTATAAAAAAAATAAAGTATTTTCTAATAAGAATTACATATAATGAATTCATTAGACATTTTTTTGGATTATGTTTTAATCAAATATTACGGTTCATGAGGCTCAACCTATGGTTGGCTGATAGAGAAACCGGACCTCTTGCCAACTTTATTATACCCAAGTGTATATGTCATTAGTAATTTTTGGAAGCAAGATATTAAATTGATTCATGCATGTAATTTTTTCATGTAGTCTTTTTAAAATTGCCTCCCAATAAAAAAATTTACAACAAAAAAATTCTATGAATTCCATTCTTTTACGTGTAAGTTTTTTGAATGCGTCCCAAATTGGATGACCTCAATAATAAATTTGGAAAAAAAAAATTCTAAATATCTTTGATAAAAAAAATAAAAAAATTGGTACACCGTGCCGGTTGGCATAGGCATATATATATATATATATAAGGACCATTTTTTATCTATATTGTACATAACTTTTTTTGTGTCTGTCATGCCATTTAAAAAATATATATAAGTAATTAATATCAATATTTGAAAATGATAAAAAAAAAAAAGTCCCCTGTTTTTTGTTTTTTTTTTAATAAAAAGAAATCCCCTGTTGAAACACAATACTTTTAATCCTTTTTTATAATATTAACTTTGCCTTTCCAACCGTAGTTTTGAATTAGAAAAGAAAAAACAAATAAAGGGAAAAGAACCGTACCCATAAATCAAGAGATCCCATGTCATCGGTTAAGGCGCCATCACTACGATATTTTCCAAATTAAGAATATATAATTATTAGAATTCGAATATATTTTATACACATTAAAAAGTTAGCAAAATTAGTATTTGCCCAAGATTTCAAAAATTCCTTTACTCAAACCTATTGTATTTAACAAATTAGTGAATACTTCAATTTTTAAGATTTAACCTAATTAATTTGATTTTTAGCCCAAATTCGAAAATATTTTTTCCTTTTAGAATGTTGTAGTATTTTTGAGACTAATCTAACTAAATTATCCTTATTGAATAATACAATTACTAATAAATATTTATCAAATCTAATAATGTTTATCATTAGCTCTAACACAATTAATAATATATATTTTCTACTAAGATTCTTTTTAAAATTAGTTAAATAACAAATAATAAAAATAAATTAAAGGCTAGATTTCTTTCTACAAATTGTTATTCGTCTATTTATGGAGATTTTGAAGAATGACCCTTAATTCTGGTGGGGAATAACTTTAATTACGAAGAGAAATATAGCAGTAAAAAAGCACATATTTACGGTATTAATCATCAACGTCAAAATTTAGTGTCCATGGCGAAATATGAGATCTACAAAAGGTCCAAGTAGATTTATGTGTTGTTGTGATAATCCAATATATGATCCAAGTAACCACCAATAATCTTCTATTTGGTGCACGAATTATGATTTATTAGAACATTCATTCTATGATCAGTAAAATATGTTTTTCCACTCTTTTGAACCATTCTTTACATTTCTTTATATGTAATATTCTTGATCTTGATGCTTTTAATATAACTGAGTATTTAATTTTACTTGTATAATGTCTTTTCTAATATGACTGCATTTTTAGCTTGACTTGTGTAATGTCATTTTAATTTTACTTGGGTAATTTTTTTAATATGATTGTGTTTTTAGTTTTACTTTTGTAATACTATTTTTTAATATGACTGCTTTTTTTTTTGCTTGATTTATATTTAATATTTACTACTAATATGACTTTTAGATGCCTCAAGTTTTAACGTTCGATATTTTAATCTGACTATGTTTATAGTTTTACTTGTTTGATCTCTTTTTTAAAATGACTGTATTTTTAGTTTTACTTGTGTGTAATATTTATGTCTAATGTCTTGTAGATGCACAACGTTCAATGTTTGATATTTTGTATTTACTGCAAGTCAATTTCTTAATTTTTTTAAATATATATTTATCCTAACGCAATTAACAATTACCAAAAGTTATCACTTGTAATTTGTATTTACGAAATTTTAAATTTGAAACTTTTAAAATTGAATTTAAAACCATAAAAATTCCTAAAATATATACATTCTAGCAACAACTAAATAAAATTTTAAGTGAATAATAAATTTTAATTTGAACAATTAAAAAAGGATAAGATAAGAAAAACATAAAAGAAAAAAAAAGCACAATAAAACATTTATAATATATATATATTTATATATTTAGTACTTATGCACTTATTTGGGCCAATTATTAATTTCCCAAATGTTGTGGGTTAAAAGCAAAATAATTTAAATTCGTAAAGGCTAAAAATTAAAAGCCCCTTAAAAAGTTGTAGTTTAAGAACATAAAAGTAGATTCAGGTTTAAGTCTTTAATATTCAAGTAATTTAAATTGTGGTTTAGGTTTGAATTTCACACTCCCCTAACTTTCTAGCTCTCCTTAATTTTTTAGATCTTTATTCAATTCAATAATTCGTCAGTTGCCCATATTAAAAAAAGAGTCACTTCCACTTTTAAAAGTATTCAATATTGCTTGTATGATTTTTACAGAGCTTGGCATATTTGCCCGCTCTAAAGTCTTCTATTTTAGATAACAAAAAATGTTAGCCCTGTAGATCACCAAACTACGTCTTTAGATATATTTTTCACTTGTATAAAAAAGAAACATCTTTGTTAGAAGTATAGAAGAAAAAAATAAAAAAGAATTGTATTATGACTTGAATGAATTTGTACAATAAGAAATGGTCCTATTTATAGGATAATGTATATAATACAAAAAAGGTAAGCATATCACCTTGAATCAATCTACATTATTCAAGGGATTTGGAGGGATTTAATTATGGAAACAAAATATACAAAAAAAGGTAGTAGATGAGAAACCAACTTTAGTTTGGACAAAAGATCATAAAAACAGCCAGGCTGATGGACTTTGGTGAATAGATTTGCAGGCTATTCTTTATAGAAGATAGACAGGAGGCGAATCGAGTTGCTAGTTACATATTAACAAACAAAATAACAGTCAATCTTAATATGCTTTGTTCCCTCATAAAAAATATTGTTATGAGCAATCTGAATAGCACTTCGGTTATCACATTCAATTATCGTTTGGTGACATTGAGGAACTCCCATGTTTGAAGGGAGCCAACGTAGCCAGATGATTTCCTGAGCAGTGTCAGTAAATGCACGATATTCTGCTTCTGTACTAGAGTGAGAAATAAGATATTGTTTTTTGCTACGCCAAGATATGAGAAAATTTCCCAAGAAAATATAGTACCTGATGGTTGACCGTAAATCGGTAAGATCTCCTGCCCAATCAAAATTAGAGTAAACACGTAACTCCAAAGAGGATGTAGAAGAGAAGTGAAGACCGTGGAACAAGGTCCCTTTGACATAGCAAAGAATGCGAAGAATAATTGCATAATGAGTAGAACGTGGTGCTGAGATGAATTGACTAATGACGTGAATAGCATGTGCAATGTCTAGTCAAGTGATAGTAAGGTAAACCAAACTACCAACTATCTGACGATACAAAGTGGCATCACTTAAAAGAGTACCATCAAGAGGGGTAAGTCGTAGATTTGTTTCCATTAGTGTCAGAGTAGTTTTACGGTTGGTGAGACCGGCACGAGTGGGAATTCAGAAGCATACATGGCCTGAGAAAAATAATACCCCATAGAGTCAGAGAGAACTTTAAGAGCCAATAAGTAGTTCAGACGACAAAGATCCTTTATTTTAAAATGATGGCTAGGAGATTGTTTGAGTTTAGAAATGTCGAAAACATCATCATAGTAATAATCATGTCATTTACATAAATAATGAGAAGTGTGATGCAAATATGTGATTTTATGATGAAGAGCCCGTAATCATGAGTGTTAAAAACGAAACCCAATTTTTAAATGGTGGAGCTGAACTTTTCAAACCAGGCGCGAGGGCTTGCTTAAGACCGTATGAGGCACGACGCAACTTGCAAACTTGAGATGTGGAGTGTGGAGCCCCTGGAGGTGGTTTCATGTAAACTTCTTCAGACATATCGTCATTGAGAAATGCATTTTTCACATCCAATTGAAATAATTCCCATTTTTAACTGCTGCAATAGCAAAAAGGCTCTGGACAAAGGTTAATCGAACAACAGGAGAAAAGGCTTCATCATAATCAATGCCGAATTCTTGATTAAAATATTTTGCTACAAGGCAGGCTTTGTATCTATTAATGGACCCGTCTGATTTAGTTTTGATTTTGTAGACCCATTTGTAGCCTACTGCGGTCTTTCTTGGAGGAAAGGTGACTAATTCCTAAGTTTGAGCTTTTTCTAAGGCCCAATTCCTCAGACATAACTTGCTGCCACAATAAAAGGTTTATTGGATTAATTGGCTTCAGTAGTGGGCTCATGATATTCTGTTGTCGTGGGAGATAGGATGAATGAAGCAGGAGGATATAACTTAGCAGAAAAGGTAGTAAAAAATGGAATAGGAGTATTGGTGGGGATTTGGAGTTTGGAAATTGGGGAAAATATTTTATGTTTCCAAAATATAACATGTCGAGACACACGAAGTTTTTTGAAAACGGGATCCCAACATCTGTATCATTTATGCTCTATGCCATACCTAAAGAAGTAGTAGAGGCGGGAAGGGTTCGAGTTTGGAATGTTCATAAGTCTAAAGTAAGACAAAATAGATACACCCAAATACCGTACAGCCTTTCGTAGGGTGATTGGTTTTGAAAAACGGGAATAGGATATCGATTAATGTTGTAAACAACAGTAAAAGTTGCTTTCCCCCCTAAACGTTTAGGACACCCGCTAGATATGAGAAGTGTTCAAACAGTATCCAAGATGTGACAATGTTTGCTTTCAGCGCAACCATTTTGTTGAGATGTACCATGACATAAATAATGAGGAACGGTTCCTTGTTGTCGCAAAAAATGGAAAATTTTGGTTTATTTGTTTTCCATAATATTATCAGCACGAAATATCTTGATTATTTGAAAAATTGGGTTTAAATCATTTGGGCAAAGTTATAATATATTTGTGACAATTTGGAACGGTTTTTCATGAGAAGTATGTAGATAAAAGGAATATAGTCGTCTATGAAAATAAAAAAGTATTCCCCCCAATGGTGTTATGAGAATAAGGTTTCTAAATATCAGAATGAATAAGATCAAAAGGTGCAGATGAAATTAGGGCTAGCAATTTATGTTCACGTGTCATATTCGGGTCGTGTTAACACACAATTATTATAGTATTAATGTCAACTTGAATATGACCCGTTTAACGAATTGTGTCATTTATATTAACTTGAACACAACATATTTATTTTACAGGTTACATGACAAGACCCGACTAACCCGTTTAATAAATAAATTGTATTAAACTTCCAACTCGACACGACACAACACAATTAACCTTTTAAGATTATAATGACAATTAAGTCTTATGTGAAAATATTTAACTTATTTTGTAATAGTTTTAAATTTTTAATAAGTAATAATAAGTATCACCTAATACCAAAATTCAATATTTAATCAAAATAATATGATAATAATAATTTAGAATCAAAATATATAGTATTCCATCACCGAAGCAAAAACATAAAAAATTACTAGTTTATCTATCATAAAAAACATAATAACTATCATCTACTATTAATACTCAAAATAAGAATATAATTGTCCAAAAAAAAGGCAAAATAAAAAATATATGTATAGCTGTAAAAAAATAATAATCGTATTAATTGCAGGTCAATTTCGAGTTAGCGGGTTAACCTGAACACGACCCGTTTAGTTTGCGGGTTAAGCATGTTTGACCCGAAATTGACCCGGACCCGTTTATGCTTGACTTAAACCCACTAACTTCGTGTCGGATTAGCATGTCATGTCAAATATTGCCAATCCTAGATGAAATATAATCACTTTTTATTAAAAGATAATGTGAGTTATTTTTCAAGTTAACACGACGAACATTAAATATTTTTTTATTTAACTATTCCTAACCGACCCATGTGTAACATCCCATGTTTTAATTACATTTGATTTAGTTCATTTTTATTTTAGTTTAACACTCAAATCCTTATTATTTTAAGCTCGAACACTTTCTTAAAATTTTTGGGAGATCCAAAAATTTACTTCGTCGCTTCTATAGTGTCCTATTATATATTTAAGAATATTCTGGAAAGTTTCGTCACTATCGGAATATAAACGAGTATTAAAGTGGCATTTTTTCGAACCCAAAATTTTTGGTTACCGGTTGATTTTCAGTCAACTTTAGTCACTCATAACTTCTTCAATTTTTATCCAAATCCTACTCCGTGAACTGCTGTAATTTCATCATATCCCCCCCTACAACTTTCGTGTTTTGACCAAAATCTAATTCACGCTTCTCGTTGGCCAAAACTGAGCTTGAAGTCGGCCGATTGACAAAAAAAAAACTGCACTGTGAGATTTCCATTGCATTTTGGCACAGCGCTGACTTTGATCAAATTCTGGTATTAATATGTCCAGAATTTGATGAAACATCCTTCAGCAAAGTTGTAGATATTTTAATTACCTTTCCGTTGATATATAGATCATCCCGATCGGAGTTCCGAGCAAAAAGTTACGGTCAAATTACAATGGATAACCCCATAGCCTCGTTTTTAACGCCCAATTTTCGATTTTAATCTTTTTAAACCCATTTCTCCACCATTGCAGCTCAGTTTCGAGGGTGAGAGACCTTAGGTCTTTTCTAGAGAGAGAGAGAGGGTGATTCTTGGTGGATTATTGGAGATCTATAGCTTAAAACTCAAGCTTCTCATCCGAAAGTGCAGAATCTTCATCTTCTTCGCGCTCTTATCTCATTTCCAGGCTTGCATGTGCGTAGTGGAGGGTCTCTAGAGCTCAGCTAGGCCATAAAGCTCTGTCCTTCTAGTTATTCAGGTGGGAACTTCCCCTTCATCTTTCATTTCTTGGATGTATGGATTGTTAGAATGATAGTTAGCCATTTCAGTACCAAGAACACCCCTTTTTCTCTGCATGTGTTAGAATAAACTGATTTATTTAGATCTGAGCTTACATATGAACTTTTATAATGCTATTACTTCTGTGTATGAAGGTGAATCATCATGCATGTTTGTATTTTCGGGTAAATCATGGAATTTAGTACCGAAATGGCTAGAAATTAAGCCTTGTATGTCTAAAAATCTCCAAACTCCAAAGTTTGATCAAATTTCCAGAATTTAAAATGATTTTAGAAGTTTTATAATATCTTCCTTTGGACATACATGGGTGGTTCTATGTCACTCTAATGAGACCATCACTTTGAACTCATACTATGCCTAACTAGTTGTGAAAATGAGATTTTCCTTGCATAGAATGGGTATGTTGTATGGTATAATTGTACTTTAGTATTAAAATTCAATATTTTCCCGAAATATGATGAAGAAATGTTGGACTTTAAATATGAGATTTTAGCTTATACCAAGATTTGTTAATAGTTATACGTTGCTACGGTAACTAAATATGCGAGATCATAATTGTAATACTGTAACTCTATTTTCTCATAAATTTTATGATAAGCTTAGAACTATCTTTGATAACACTCGTGTTGCGCGTATATTATTGAGATTGTTGGAACCGGATCGGCACCGGTATAGAAATGCCTGAGTTATGATATTGCACAGACCCATGGGCAAGATGGGGTGCCGTTAAACCTGGTTACCAGTGCACATGCCCACGGTTTGAGGTGGGGTGCGTATGTGAGCATGTATTCCGTCTAGTACCGGTATTAAGTCGAGGATGAGGAGGAGGAGGTGGATGGACGTGTGTGCTATGATTGAGAGTGTGACGTATCGATCATAATTGGATTATAATGGTTTACGAAAATTGGTTTTCTTAATAAATTGATGACTACTGGGTAACATTATTAGCAAGCAATGATTGTATATTTTTATATATATAAATAATTAGTAGTACGATCTTGCATTTCATTTTCCCTTTCCCGTTAGTTCCCACCGGGCCAGTTGTGGCTCATTCCCTCATTTATCTTTCAGGTACACTTCGTGTTTCGGGTAGAGGTCGTGGCTCAGGTTCGAGTGCTTCTTAGAGTCGCCTTTGATGTTTTTTATGGATTTAGTTGTTATTTTAGTTATGTTGTGAGTTTGTAGTATTTTTAATATTTAGTTTGGGAACCTTGTATCATCTTTGGAAGTATGTATTATTATTGTGGAACTTGGTTGTATTTCATTCCTAGTCGTGGATGATTATGTTGGAATCATTGTATTAAACCTCTTTCGTAACTTGGATTTCGGTTTGTAGTTGAACCTTGTTATGTATTTTGCCTATTGGATTACTAAGGTTTGATTTTTATCAGACGGTGTTGTATTCCATACCCTTCTGTTGTTAAGGTTTATTGAACAGGGTGGATTTCCTTATATTTATAGATACTTCATGCCGAAATTTTGTTAGATTTTCCTTACTTTTCTGCTGTTAATTTTACACAGCATCCGTTAACACCTGCTTATTTAGGCGAGTTGTTTCACATGGGTATAAGATAACTAAGCTTATTAATAGATACATGACCTAATCTAGAATGCCAAAGTTCCAAAGTAGAGGTGGAGAGAGTCGGAGCAGTGGTAAGGGTGGTGGTAATTATATTTGGTGGTCTGCGAATGTGAACAAGATCAAACATATGATCAACTTTACGGCTTATCTCAATAATCTGCCTCGTCTCTGGATATTGTACATGACAACTAGAAGATAAAAAAAAAAACATTAAGGCCAACATCATATAATTGACTAATATATATAATATTAATAGTCAATTTGGATATATGGTAGAAGGAAAAAATAAATAGGATGTAGATACTGGTCCGATATGAGTGACATGCAGTTGAGATCCATCAACAGTTTTAATGGGAGGTGTGTGTGCAGTAAGAGTTTTAGAAAAAAATATTGTAGAATTATAAGTCATGTGATTACAACAGCCGAAATCAAAATACCAAGAGTTACCTGAGGTGGTAGACATTACAGTATATGGACTAGATAAAACATGTTTTAAAATATCAGCAAAATCATTGTCACTGATGAATGAGATTTGGTTGGGTGGTTGTTCAATGGCAGCAGCAGTGATTGGCTTGGTATTGGTTTGTCTGGTAGGATTCTTGTAACAATCAGAACCATAATAATTTGGGCCTTTCTTACAGCAGTGCTTACAAATCCGCTTGGGACAGTTTAACAATGTATGAGTAGTCTCATGGTAATATGTGCACTCGTTTAATGGCTTTCCAGAATTGGAATAATTGACAGCAAGCACTGTATTCGAATTCTAAGGTTTGACATTAAGCCGTGTTTCTTCGAAATGAAGTTCCTTGATAGCGTCATCGAGAGTTGGCAATGAATGGCGATGAATGGGGAGAGCTCAAACGGGTTCGAAACGGTCATGAAAAGCCATGAGAAATGTCATCACATGCTGTTGATCCCTATAGGTTTCAAATTTGGCAGCATCAATTGGGCACAGCCAGACGGGTTCAAAAATAACCAATTTATCTCATATGGCTTGCATTTCGAAAATAAATTCATCGATGGATGGATCGGGTTGTTGTCTTTTGGCATGTAAGGTTGTTAGAAATTAGTACTAATGGGCAAGGTTTTTGGTGGTATACACCGTGATTTCAGAAAGTCCTAGACTTCATTTTCAGTTGAAAAACTACCAAATTGTTGAATTGATGGGGGAATTAAAATATTGCAACACCAAGTAATTATATTGCCGTTCTTTGCTATCTAATCATCTTGTCGATTTACAAAGTCTTCTTCGGATTCATTTTTTTTGTAACCGGTGCAATGATTTCTCCATTAATGATTCGCCAAACCAACCGAGCTTGAAGAAAACTAGTCATTACATGAGCCCAGTGGATGTAGTTGGGCCCATTAAGAATGATGGAAATAGGGCGTGCAATTTTAGAACAATCCATATTAGATACGGCTAAAATACTTAAATGTGGGGTCTTGATTTTGAAGAAATAGAGAGTGGATTTGGGATCGGAGGGGTCAAAAACCTTAGAAACCGGTTTGAAAAGTGCAAAAACCAGTAAAAAAGCTGTTAAACTGGTTAAAATATAGTGACATAATTGGTTAAAGTGGGCCGGTTTAATGAATTGGGAAGGGCAATAGCGCGTGGGAGGTGAAGACACGGGCGCATGAGTGGTGTAGAGGAGTGGAGTGCACAAGCGCGTGGAAAGAAGGAAAGTGCAGGCGGGTGTGGTGTGTGGAACGTGTGAGTGTGCAATTGAGGCTCTGCGCACGTGGATCTGGCTGACATTGCAGCAATTACACGTGCCACGCGTAAAGCTTTTGTTTTGGGTGATTTTGATTATGCTAGAATCATAGGGTGAAGACGATTCTAATTTTGGTCTAGGGTTCTGGTTTGACTTGGATCTAATTAGACGAATTTGTGTAGTGGCGAGTAGTTGAAGGTGTTTTTGGTTTAAGATTGGGTGTTGGGTGTTGGGTGTTGGGAGACTAATTGGTTGATCAAATGGAATATTGGATCTGGTGTGATTATGATATGTCGAAATGGTAATGGTAGGGCGAAGTTTATCAAACCAGCTCTGATATCATGTTGGAAGTATATAAATAAAAATAGAATTGTATTATGACTTGAATGAATTTGTACAACAAGAGGTTGTCCTATTTATAGGACAATGTATATAATACAAAAAAAGGTTAAGTGTATCATCACCTTGAATCAATCTACAAGATTCAAGGGATTGGAGGGATTTAATTATGGATAACACAATTTCTTCTGAATCTATTCACAGCTTTTATAAAAAAGAAAAAAAAGAAAAAAGAAGAAGAGAGAACATACGAGTCTAAGTTGTAAACAAACATTTATCCCCCTTTCTAGCTTACTATTTAACGTTTGCTAAAAAAAAAAAGCAGGCAAAAACTATTACAGAATAAATTTGTACATTAGTGTAGTATGTTTTAATGTTTTATAAATGTATGAATTTTTTTTTCCCAGATTTCACTGTCGTACAACTCTATGAATATGTATTATCAGGATGCACTTATTTTCACAATATGATATAACCTTCATGCAAATTGAGCCTGTACGAGTGGAGACCTTTACCTTTTCTTCTTTTTCCTGAAGAAAAAAAAAAGGAGGAGGAAATGATTAGAAGCCATAACCAAATAAAAAGGTTAAAAGAAGTTGAGGGCCTGACAAGCAATAAGAGAAAATATAAATGTAGGCATATATATATATCTTGGAGATAATCACCCCCCAGTCCCCACTAGCTTTCTCACTTTTTGTTAGGGTTCGGTACTCCAAGAGATTCACTGTCTTGATCTGCATTGTCCCAAAGTAAGAAAGTCTGCCAAATTGTTACGAGTATATACATATCCCAAATTATATTAATTTAAAAGGATTAAATGATACTAGAAGTCTTTAAATTATGTCTTAAGTTTCAATCAAGTTTCTAAACTCAATTTATGTCAATTGAACCCTTAAATTATACAAGTTAAACACCAAAAACCCTTTCACCCAATCGATTTTCTTTTAAGTTAAGGATTTTATAAAATTTGATTCAAATTAAAAAAAAAAAAAGAATATCAAAATCAAAAAGGTAGAAAAATCTATTTTAGACCTTCAAGCATTGTTAAAAAACTTGACCACTATTACCCAATTTTTATAATCTCTTTCTTCTTTTAATCCCCCCTCCCCTCTCTTTTTCCAGTTGACTTGGTTAAGTGACTAAAAAGCCATTTAATTCGTTTGTTCGAATGAACTACTTGGATGGAAGGAAAGTTGGTGTTCAATTGACACAAATTCTAATTTAGGAGTTTAATTGAAACTCAAGACATATTTTGAAAACTTATGGTGCCATTTACTTAATTTAAAAAGTTTATTACCAATATAATGAGGTGCCTATTCTTTGATTGCTTTTTTCAGTTAAGGGTTGTTTGTCAATTTTTTTTCAAGCATTGATATATACATAGTTTCTTTATTAGTTATTGTTTTAATTTTATATTATATTATGACCCTTCTTAATATTTTTAGTGATTTATTTTAATTGATTTTTTCTACTAAAGTTTTTGAAATATAAGCAATGTAACAATTAGTTAGTACTTCTAGAATATCGCGTAATTGTACTTTAGAACTAATGAATATGCACCAAATAATCATAGTTTTATTATTTATATATTTTTAGCATTGCTTCATGAATGTTGAATCATACCAAAAGTGTCACCATTAGATTGGACTCTAGTGATAGGGGTATCTGGGAGTATCAAAAATCTTCTTACTCATAATAAATCCATCTAAAGGAATAATTCAATAATTTATCTAATAGATAAAACAATTTTAACGATAAAATTTATTTAAATTAAGGGTGAATTTACTTAAATAACTCATTTTCAAAATTGATATTCTATAATATTTTACAAGCTTAAACCTGATAGTTTTTGTTTTTAATTGTCAAGTTTTCAGACTAAAAGTTATCTGAGTTTAATTTTCTAGAAATAATAAAGAAAAAAAGAATTAACGCATATATATATATATATTTGTGTGTGTCTGTGTGTATGCATTTCAATATAGTTTTAACTATTAGTAAGAAAAATTAACTTTACTTTTAGCTAGTTTAGTACGAAAGTAAATTTTAACCCCCTCCAACATTAAATCTTGATTTCGTCCGTGAGTTCAACACTTAATTGTAAGAAGTATTTAACTTCTTAAATTATTCACTATATATAAATTCTTATGCCTGTAGTTGGTGTGATTAAAATACAAGATAGGGGTTGATTCAGTGCACGCATTTTGAATTCATTTTAATTAAGTTATAATTGATGAAGGGACTATGTTGTATATGGTCTATAGACATCAAATGTGGCATACTTGCATGTAGAGTATAGTTTTGTATTACATTTAAGCTAATGGTAACAACTTTAAAGTTAAGATTAAAATGAGTAACTTAAATAGTTTCGTGAGCACGAAAAAGAGAAAGATCGAATCATTTGCAATATGAAATGCATTGTAGGTATCAGACATAACCTTCAAGCAAAACCGACGTGCATGGCATTGTAGGTATGAAGCCAAGGAATTGAGTAATTTGTAACATAGACAACACAAGTTATATCTAGAGTTTTGAAAGAAATGTATAAAGTAAATACTATAAATCTTATGTCGAGTGGAATGAATATCAAAATCTGAAAATTGAGAGGTGATGGTCAACACCTCTTGAGTTAAAAAGCCTTATATATTTAACTTTTACACATTTTGAAAAAAAAAAAAAAAGAGCTTTAATTCCAACAAAAATAATTATTTTGAAAATGAAATAAATTCCTTGTCTTTAATTCCTCCCTATTTTTTCAAAATTTTACCTTATATTGCTAATGATATATATTTTACATTTGTTTTCAGGCAATGCTATTTTCAACGTAATTATATCTTTTGTTAGTGCAATGTATTTTAATTAAAGCATAATGTATAAGATTATAATGCACTAATTATTATTTTTATTTATGAAAAAAAAATATAGGTGGTGGGGTAGTTGGTAAGGGGGTTAGTGTACTTTTGATTTGGTGTTGGATACAAATTGGCAAGGGGGGACCGCGTGTACAGACATCGTAAAAGAAGGGAAGGGGGGGACGGGAAAGAAAAGAAAAGAGCAGCAGTATACTGTGGTACACATTGGGGTGTGCCATTATTAGGGTGACAGGCCATACATACACTATACATTAGAATACAATTGCGCCACTCTTTAAATCGCAAAAGATGTTGACAGTAGAAAAGACTTGGACCAATTTCAGACTATTCTAATCAAAATAAATACGTTATTTATTGATTATGCATATACATCTCAAAATATGTATATATATATAAAGTTATTATTAACGCATACTATTTTACTTTTTAACGTTCTATTTTTCTCTAATACATTATAAAGTATATTTTCTTTTTTCATAACACTCCTAACGCTCTCTATTTATTTTTAAGAATTAATTAGTATTAATCTAAAAAACACTCAACTCCACTCATTTCTCTCTCTCTCTACAATTAAAAATAAAATAAAAAATCATTCTACACACTTTACGAACATCATCTCTAATCTTTTTCTTCTAACTTCTTATTTCTCAATCTAATCGTTTCCTATTTTTTTTCTCAACTTTTTGTTACCGGTTAAAAAGAAAGTTTTACCACGTATTATTGATAAGAAATTATCAAATTTCTTTACTAAGAAGAATAAATAAGATTTCTTTTTAACCGATTCACACGCCATGCCAAAACAAAGTTCCACCATAGATGAAGGTATACTCAGTTCTTAGGAACCGAGTGATGTTCATTATACTCGGCCCAAATGAACCGAGTAAAGCACACGTCATTCGGTCCCTAAGAATCGAGTATAATTGAAAAAATAACCAAAAGCCTAACTCGGTTCCTTAAGATCGAGTAACATATACTTTACTTAGTTCCTTTGGGTCGAGTATGATGAACAACACTCGATTTTAGGAACTGAGTAAACATTCTTCAAGTCTTTTTTTTGTATCAAATGGTTTATAAATGAAAGGAAACGTAAAGAAGTAACAAAAATATAAGTATTATATTTTTTTTAAAGATGAATGATGATTTGGATGGGGTGGTGGTGGTAGCAACGGTAGTGGTAGTGGTGGAGAGGAATGAAGAAGAAGTTTTTTGGAGAGGGGTGATGATTTGGATGGTGGCAGTGGCAGTGGCAGTCGCGGCGGTAGTGGCAGTGGTGGAGAGGAATGAAGAAGAAGAAGAATTAATTTAGGTTTAAGTGATTTAGAGTTATTAACTATTAATTAAAAATAAAAAAAATGGTGTGTGTCAGTAGAATAATATGCTTTTTTTAGATGGACTGTTAGAGAGTGAATTGGTTTATCAATCGCAGCCATTTATATATAATGTATTTCTTGTTTAATTTTCAATTAGCATTTGATCAATTCAAATAACCAAAAATATGTTTTGCTTTTATTTATTGTGTGTGATGCTTTTGTATACTGGAACAGGTCCGGCCCAAGCTGATAGAGATGGTAACTGGATTCCGCCTTTTTCTAGTAGGGTTTTTCCCATTCCTCTTTTTTCGAGATGATCCTTTTATATTTATAGGTCTCTATTTCGTGTTTTCCAAAATGGATTAGGTCACCAGTGAAATGATCATCCGGGGCATATCTTAGGGTCCTGTGGCATTCGTTTCCTCCCTCCGCCTGTTGGGAGAACAGCTGTTATAACTAACATTTTTGCACTTTACACGTGTCACTTTGTCATTCGTTCGTGCAGTAATCATTCATTTGTACGATATCATTTATAGATGTCGTTTTCTCATTGGTGATGAGGCTTGTGTTGATATGTCTTTTATCTGCGTATTGGAGGTCTTTCTTAAGTTGATTATCTTTTACTCGGCGGTTTTTCCTTTTGCTCGGCTAACTGTCGTTTTTTGCTCGGCAAATATTATATAGAGTTTCTCACGTTGTTAGGCCTCGCCCATGGTTCTTTTCATTTTTTATGATAATTGGGCATCGTCCTACTCATTCGGCCCATAAGGAGATGTTAATGCCAATTCGGCCCACAAAAGAAAGTATAGAATTATGCTCCCACAATTATTTATTTATTTATTTATATTGTGAACAAACTTTTATAATATTATTCTTTTTAGAATTGAGAAGTATATCCACCAATAAATATATTCTATTTTAATTAAGATTCATATTCAAAATATACTTTTATTTTAATCTATTTCTTATTTTTCTTTAAAGAATTTTTGAAATGTTTTATTTAAAAACGTTAGGTAACTTACAACACGTAATTTGATCAATGAAAAATACAAACCCTAATATAATATTAGTTTAAGCATACAACAATGGTAATTTTGAAGGATCTGATGACCGGAAAGAAAACAAAACATTTTCGGTTAATAAGGATATATGACAAAAGGAAATAGATGTGATTTGGTTAAATGTGCTATAATTTATCCGGAATTTTTTTCTTACTCGTTCACTAAAGAATTGGATTCCATGAAAAAAAATGGGAAAAGTTATTAAAACATCTAACTAAATCACTCGTCTCTTTCTCTAATTTTTCATAAAAGTTAACAGTATTTTCAATTAGTTTTCAACTTTTTATTTAAATAACCAAAAAGGTGAAAAGTCCAGCTACAATTAAGGCACAGAGAAAAACATAACATTATAAAAAAGAAAAATACTTGCAAATCGTCACCGTTACATTACATTGAAAGTAGTGTGGGCAATTAAGTTCGAGTAATATGAGCGCCTCCGATCCATACTTATTGAACTCAAGTAATATAAGCACCTCCAATTCATACTTATTGAAGTCTTATCAACTAAGTTATATAACCGGTAAGAATGTCCACAAGATAAATGTCTTATTAAATCATAAATATCACCAGACTACTAAGCTTTAACTATTGACCTTTCATAGCTGATAATTGTAATCTACAATAAGTAGATCATTTCTATAAAATTTTATCAATAAATTCAAATCAAAATTTGATATATATATATATATATAGTATAAGGATCTAAAGAGGACCATTTATTTGGCCCTTAAATGCGGACCAATTATTTTGAGTGTGTAAACGGATGAATTTTTTTATGAAACTTGGTGAGAATGATCTCTATGATTAGTAGATCATCTCCACCAAATTTCATCAAAAAATTCAACCGAGAAGTGGGTTAACTAAACATCTTAAATTTTAACGGCCAGAAACGCACATATATATTATTTTTTTTAGTAAACCCTCTTCCTGATTGATTTTTTTGATAAAATTTGGTGGAGGTGATCTATTAATCATGAGATCATCTTTACCAAGTTTCATCAAAAAATTCATTTATTTACCCCCTCAAAATGATTGGTCCGCATTTAAGGATCAAAAGATTGGTCCTCTTAAGATCCTTCCTATATATATATATGTGTGTGTGTGACTATTAAAATTTAAAATTTTAAACAATCATCTCAAAAATAATATATTTTTTTTAAAATAATTTTACTCATTATAAAGATTGCTTTCATAAGATTTTATAAAAATATTTAATCATTTAACCTTTAAATTAAATTATATCAAATAAAATTAGAGTGAAATATAATTGAAAGGAGCAAATTCTAAAAAAAAAAAAGTAGAAGAGGAAGTGTACTTGTAACTTTTTGACCTTTTTTATGATGCACGCATACAAGGTAAAAACACAGGAGAAGAACGGAGGAGCGTACACAGTACTACTACTACTTCTACTACTCTACTCCTCCCTCCCTCCCTCCCTCCCTCCACAAACAAGAACAACTTCTTCTTCTTCTTCATAAAATATACGAACCAACAAATATTAAAAGAAACAAAACTCTACACTCAAGTGAGATAGAGAGAAACACAAAAGGGCCGGGTGATATGAAGCTGAAGTTCAAATGGTGATGCTATGAAACCCAAAAGAAAACATTTGTTTCTTCCCAGATTTATCCTCTGAAAACCATACCCTTCAAATCTGACTAAAACAAAAAACCAGATTTTGTTGTTTCTTATTTGATCTTGTTGAATTTCTTGGTAATCATAGATAGATGCAAAGAATGCCATATAGCTTTCAGGCCAAAACTATTGTAGGCTTTGCTGCTTCTTCAGACCCAAACTCCAAGAAGAAGAAAGAGGAGGGCTTTTGTCCCACCAGCAATGAACCCATCTCCGTTCTCGACACCCGCCGGAGCCCCAGCCCTTCCACCTCTACTTCTACCGCCGCCGGTGGTTCCGCCGATAACACTGCCAGCCTGGCTGCCTGCCTAAACTGGCCTAAATCCGCCCCGCCGGACACAGATTCCGGTGCCGGACGGAAAGATGAGTGGGCTGCGGAGCTCCCCCCGATTCCGTCGGCGGTGGACCGGTTTGGGCAAGGCTTGGACGACTGGGAGAGCTTGCTGTCTGAATCGGCGGTTGCTTCACCGGGACAGGACCAGTCTCTGCTGCGGTGGATCTCCGGCGACATCGACGACGGTTCATTCAGCTTGAAACAGCTGTTGACTAACGAGATCGACGGCAATAGCGGCGGTCCGGTGACTGAAGCGAGCTCAGTCAACGAACCCTCGGCCGCTGGCGGTAGTACTACTGGTAATGTCATGACTAACTTGTGCTCTCCTCTAGATAATACGGGTTATGGGAATAATAATACCAGAATCTGTTTAGTTCAGCCACAAGCCCCAATTTCATCTGGATTCAACAACAACAATGAAAACACACAAAACCCTAGCCTTTCTAATCACCCTTTTCCTCAGCATCAAAATCAATTTGCTAACTCGGAGCAAAAGCCCCACGTCTTGAATCAGCAGCAGATGGTAATAACCCCGAATCAAATTCAGCCCACACCAAATCTGAACATGATTTCCTCATTAATATTCGGTACCACCGCTGAACAACAACAAACTGAACCTCAACCCAAGCGGCATAATCCGGGTATTTCAAATTCAAGCTCTCAGATCCCCAAATTTCAGTTTATGCAGCAGCCACTTTTGCCTCAGTTGGGTCTCAATTATCTCCCTCCTCACCACCCATTTATGTTGCCTAAGATAGAGGCGGCGGTTAGTGGCGGCACTACCGCCTTCCACCACAACCACCACCAGCATCAGGTAACATATGACCACCTCTATAAGGCCGCAGAGCTACTACTGATGGGGAATTTCGCACACGCCCAAGCGATATTGGCGCGGCTCAATCACCACCTCTCCCCCATGGAAAAGCCCTTTCAAAGGGCTGGTTTTTACTTCAAAGAAGCTCTGCAAATGCCCCTGCTGTCGCCCAATGCCACCGCCTCAATGCCCACCCGGACCCCAACACCATTTGAGGCCATGTTGAAGATGGGTGCGTATAGGGTTCTCTCAGAAGTATCCCCACTTGTCCAATTCATGAACTTCACCTTGAACCAGGCCCTTATTGAGGCTCTTGTTGGTACTAAATTCATTCACATTATCGACTTTGATATTGGGTTTGGTGCACAGTGGGCTTCTTTTATGCAGGAGCTTCTCCCCAAGGGGAGTGGCGGTGCCGCCACTACCCCGTCCCTGAAAATCACTGCCTTTGCCTCCCCAACCACCCACCACCCCTTCGAGCTTGGCCTTATGCATGAACACCTCACAAAATTCGCCCACGAGTTTGGCATCCCTTTCGAGCTGGAAGTGGTGAATTTCGATTCGTTTGATCCGAATCCCAATTCAGTCCCGCATTTTCGATCTTTCGAGGACGAGGCGATCGCAGTGAATTTCCCCGTCTGGTCCTCCTCGAGCCGCCCATCCGCCCTCCCGGCCCTACTCCGCTTTATAAAGCAACTCCAACCGAAAATTGTTGTATCAATGGACCAACCGTGTGAACGGGCTGACCTCAGCTTCCCAGAGCATGTCGTACACGGCCTCCAATACTATGAGGCGCTCTTAGAATCCATTGACGCTGCCAATGTATCTTCAGACACATCCAACAAGATTGAACGGTTCCTATTCAATCCCAGGATCGAAACGACAGTCTTGGGGAGGCTCCATTGCCCTGACCAAATGCCCCAATGGAAAGCCCTATTTGCCGCTGCAGGGTTCACACCGGTTCCATTCAGTGGCATAGCCGAGGCTCAGGCCGACTGTTTGGTTAAAAGAACCCAAGTTAGGGGGTTCCATGTGGAGAAACGGCAGGAAATGCTTGGGCTGAGCTGGCAGCGCAAAGAGCTGGTGTCGGCTTCGGCTTGGAAATGCTGAGGATTCCCATATCAACAAGCAAGCAAAATTAGGTTTAGTTTCAACTTACCACCACTCTTGATAGTAAGCTAATAAATTCTTGAACTATGATGGTGGTAAATGTTTGCCTCTTTTGTTATTTTTGGTAAATTTTCTTGCTTGTGATGTTCCTCTTGCTTATTATTATCTATGTACTTGAAGGAAACATTTAAGTTAAATGAAGTTTAGTAGTATCAGTTTGTGTTAGACATTGATGTTTTAATGGTAATTATGATTTGTGTATCTGCAGTTTTATAGGTAAGTGGTGATAACTTGTGTATTTGGTAAGTGACAACAAATAGAGCTAGAATGGGGATGAATTCGTTAGAAATTTAACTTGGTTTTGTGTGTGTTTGGTTTTCCTTCTTTGAGAGTAGTTATTATCGTTATATGAAATTGAAGCTTCATCATGTTCATGACAGATTTTTGTGCAAAAGTCTGAGGTGTTCACACTTGAAGTTTGGAATTTGAAAGTCCTTGTGAAGTTATTACTTGTGTTAGTCGAAAATAGTGAGTTGGAGTAGTTAGTTTTGCCTGAAGGTGTACTTCGAATGTTTTATTTTGCACCGGTTTTTTTTCCTTCTTTTATAATGAGTTTTTCTTTTGTTTTATTTATATTTTAAAAGAAGGCAGGTCTGAGTTTTTCCTTGTAGTACAATTACAAATAAAACATCCCACCCCACCCCACCCCAAATGAGACTTGATTTCAGAATGTCCCATATTCAAGTGGGTACTTTTGTTTGTATTCATGATTATTTATTATTTATTTTTTTAACCCAAAAGATACATTTGCAATTCACATTTAGGTGATTTACAATTAAAAAGAAAACAAAGAATTAAACAGTTGTGTAGTGGCTGGGTATTAGGAAAGTTTCAAGATTTGATACAACTTGGTTAAGAAATAGGCTAGTTGATATTTGTAATTTCTTTAACCTATTAACGATCGTTTTCCTCTGGAGACATGTAAGTCACTACTGAATATAGTTGGTAAATTTGGAGCAGTGGTTTTAAGTTAATTAAGTGGTCTACATTTTAACTCTTCATGCCAAGGCCGATCCAGGCCGCCGCTTAGGACCCCCAATATAATAGAGATCTCAATATTTTGGACCCTTTTATAACTATGTTATAGTTTGATTAAATATATTTTGTATTGAACTATGGATCTTGAAGATGTGTTTGCTCTAGCGGTAAGTGGTTGGAGTGTAATGTTTTTGAAGCAATTTCCCAAAAGTTCAAACGGTGACAATGCAGTTCTTTTTATATACATTGAATTAAATACAAGTATAATAACAACTTTCCATCACCTAACTAATAATTTATTATTATAGATATATATATTATTATTTTTTGACGATGCCCTCCTCATCCTCTTCCTTTTTTTTTAATTCTATTTTCACCCCAATAATGATTGGTTGTATTCCCACCTCTCATTTGGTTCTTGAGTATCGAGCAAGAACATATAATTCGATACTTGAGGACCGAGTATAAACATATTTTTCATTACTAAGGAGCCTAGTTAGGTATTATCAGATTTATACTTGGCCCTTAAGGACCGAATAACAATCCCTTACGGCTTACTCGGTGCTCAATGACCGAATAAAAAATGGGAGTGAAATCAAGTTTATTAGTAGGGGTGTTTTCGGTTTCGGTCGGGGTAGAAACCAAGGTACCCCAAACCCAAACCAATATAAAAGTTCGAAATCTTCGAAACCCAAACTAACCAAACTTTTCGAATTACAATTTAACATAAAAATATAATACTTATAGTAATGTAATAATGATTTATATTTAAATTAAAGTGATTATTTTTTAGAAACTTATTTTTTCTATTTAATTATAATTTTATTTGCAAGTTAAATACATGATACACTTAAATTAAATGAATATACAGAAATAAAAAAGGGCCTCGAAACAACAATTCGCTTAGGGTCTCCAAAAACTCAAAACTAACCTTGCTTCATGAATTAGAATTTATTTGTCAAACTTTGAGCTGTTCAATTTAAAAACAATAGTCTAAGTTTGCCGAACTCTGGTTTTAGAGAGATTTTTGTCGCTCCAGATGAGCCGGATCATCTCCCGACTAATGGTATGAGTTAAATTGGGTAAAAAGTTAAAAACAAGTAACGTTCAAAGATGTTCAGCTAGGACGAAAATATTTATAAAAACATAGGGGTGTGAAGTGATATTTTGCAAATGCATAACGAAATGCAAAGGCCTTATAAAATATAAACACCCTTCATTTTTTTTTAAGCGTTATAAAATAATCTTCATGTTAAACTGATATATGTCACAAATTCACGTGTTAAAAATTTATAAATGCTAAGCACACAAGTATATGTTTGACAATAATGTTAAATCACTTGCACGCAGGCACATATTTAAAAACATACAAAAATTCTAACACGTGTTAAAAATTTTATAAATGGTACATCTACAACAAGTACATGTTTTCCAATAATATTAAATCACTTGCATGTAGGCACATATTTAAAAACTTACAAAAATTTCTAACACGGCTTAAAATTTTATAAATGGTAAGTTTACAACAAGTGTATATTTGACAATAATGTTAAATCACTTACATGATGGCACGTGTTTAAAAACTTACAAAAATTCTGAAAAAATTAAAAAGGCAAAGGCACAAATTAAGCATTATACATGAAATTTGCCCAAAAAAATTAAAAAAAAGCATTATACGCGAAAGAATAATATATCAATACGTATTTGATAAGACAATTTTATCCAACAGCTTATTATTCTCTTACTTTCTTTTTTAAATTAAAATTTTGAACTACACATCTCAACATAAATGTTAATTTTGGTTGTTCACTTGGAAAAAACAGAGATGTCAACAGCTACAAGACATTTAACTATTAATCAAACTTCCTGCAAGTCTTGACAATCATGTAAGTTCAGAAATCTTATAGTTAATTAATCTACCGTCTTATATATTTTGCTGAATTTCTTCGCCTGCATTCTCTGTTTTTTCCCTTCATTCTTATTACGGTATATTATTTTAAAATTCTCTTCAAATTAGAAGTGATTAAAAATAAATTACTTTTTTTATTCTGTGATAAAAATTTTAGTTTATTGAATTTGTGATCAAGATAAACATGGTTTTGCACATCCACTAATCAAACCACATGGGTCATGTTTGATTGAACCTCTCCACTCGAATAATTTAGTTATTTTCCTATGATGGAGACTAGTTCAATCTTTATATTTTAAAATCCAATAAATATCCCATCTGACTTGTATGGAAGGTAAGATATATAAATTAACTTATATCACAAATTAAGAATTTTTTATTTTTATTTATGAATACTTAAATTTAAAAACCATTTTTTTAAAACATAATAAATGTACAAAATCATTTAAATAGAAACACATTTTGTTCCCAAACAGAATTACGTGGAATTAATACATCTTTAAAAATACTTGAAAATCGAAAAATAACACCGAAGTTAAAATGGGAGCAGTATAGTAAAATTCAAGTCATAATATATTTGATTTATGTTAAAATGAATGTATTTAAGATTGATCTAGACTATAAAGAATGATTCATTCTCTTTAATAAAAAGAATGAGTGATCATTGGAGGTGTAATTGGATGAATTTTTTCATAAGATTTTGTAGAGATGATCTATATTGTACGTAGATCACCTCCACTAAATTTCATGAAAAAATTCAACATAAAAGTAGGTGAGACAATCATCAAAAAATTTAACGGCCGAAAATGTTTATATATATATTAATTTTTCAAAACACCTACTTCTGTGTTGAATTTTTTTTATGAATTTTTGTGAAGGTGATCTACTCACTGTGTAGATCATCTCTATAAATTTTCATAAAAAATTCTTCAATTTATCCTTTTAAATTTTTTATTAAAGTGATAGAATTTCTCTTTATCGCCTAAAACTTTAAGATAAAAGGATAATAAAACTCATATGAGATCATAGCACTTGAACTACTGCTATTAATAAGAGTTGAAATTAAGACCTTCTTGTAATATAACAAGAAATATGCCATCCAACAACAAGATCTTTTATTATATTAAGTGCATTCACAAACCTTAATTGTAACAACAAGAAGTATGCCATCCAACAAGGCGATCTTTTCATGAACTAATGATTACCTTGTCCGTATATTAGGAAACTTTTTATTGTTGATGGTAAAAATAAAATAGTAGTTTTTTGAGTAACATTAGTGAATAATAATTTAACAACATTGAAAAAGGGGCAAAAATAATTTATGGTTGGTATATGAAATGCGGCGGAAAATGGTTTAATGAATATAAAATTAATGAGAACATGATGTGTGGACCACAACAAAGATCAAATAAAATTAAAGCAATATTGCTAGTATTTTCGTCCTTTCTCTTTCTTCCAAAAAGAAAATGATTTTCTTTTTTTTAAAATAAAATAAAAATAAAGAGCAGAAAACAGAAGCGTAGCTTTCCTTGAAAACGAACTCCAATAAAAATCCTCGGTAATGGTTAGGGATTTCGACTGACCATATTTTTTTAATAATTTAATTAATAATATTGTTTTTTTACACATTTGATGGGATTTATATATTGCACTAGAATCATAGCTATATCTTTTTTCTGACGTAACTATATATTTGGGAGGAAGTTTATTGGGTTGAATTTAATATTTATATTAAATTTATAGTAAGAAGAATAAAACCTTCGCAGTGGTTTGGTCGTCTGTATCTTTTTTCGTGCTTGTTGCCTACAAAAGAAAAGGAAGAGAAAAAAATAATTACGCTTAATAAATAGTGAGGATAAAATTTATTTATAATTATAAATCTGTATATTAATTATGCTTAGAAAAATATAATTTTTAATTTGTGATGGGGGAGAGTATTAAATCTTTGTTTTTTTTGCTAACATGTGCAGGCAATGATTGTATTATTTCATAAATACATGACTTAAATTAAAAAAGAAAAAATACACATGAAGTGATCGAGTAAATGAGACACGTTCAAGTGATTCTGATCTAACGAATATTGTACTTCTTTGTATTTTAATTAGGACAGAATCTTTATGGACAAGACTATTGGCATTCTAAAGAAATTTTCTAGCACTCTCAACTCTTTCAATAAATAAAAAAAAAAAAAAAAAAAAAAAAAAAAAAAAAACCTCACTAAAAATTATATCAAAGTGTTAGAGAATTTCTTTAAAGTACTAATAACCATACCTTTATTATATGAGCAACAGCATAGTTACTAAAAAAATTATAATTATATTAGCATATAATACTATTTTTCATAACCATGCGACTTTGATTTGTACACACGCGATGCGTGTATTATTTGAATATAAATAATCTAAAAATAATAATTAATAAATAGTCCAATCTTATTGCTCGCTAATAGTTAGGATTTAATTCATGTTGTCCATCATAATAAAATTTTCTTTGTGCAATGATAAATTTAAGAAGGAAAAAAATCTAACATAATATCAAATCCTGCCAAAATAACTTATGACTTTATATAATAATAATATATATAGCTATTCAATTAATCCTAAGAGTGTTCCATCTTCATCAATCCAATATGGATCAATCTTAAAGAATAACATTTATCCGATTCAAAAGTATATTTTTACTTTGAATTTTAACACCTTAATAAACTATAGTTTAAAGGCTAACTTTGTGGGCCATTCATGGGCCCCACTCCTCCACCTTAACCGGGCCCACGGACAAAACCTCGATCCAAATTAAAGGCTTGAAAGAAGACGGTTTGACCCATTTTAATAAGATCAAGGTGGGCAAGTGGTCCAGTCCGGTCCGGTCCGGTCTAGCCACTTGATGCACACATTTTGTAGATTTGGTTCATATCCTTAATGCCCCTTTCTTTATTAAGCATGTACATGGACAAAATACTCCTTGGCCTTTTCAAAAAGTACAAACACAAAAGTCACAAAACTATCATCAAATGCAAAAGGTTAGGAGCACCGGCCGCAAGACAGGCTTTAGTTTAGTTCAATCTAAAATTACATTCTTAGTTTTATATTAAAACAAAATTTAATTAATTAGAACAGCTTAAACTTAATTGATTAAAAATGTAAATATCTCATCTCATTTTTTATTTTTATTTTTAACTTTTCTATTATTTGTATTAAAAATAAGTAAACAAAATTTTAATTACCCCAACCCATTCCTCTGTTAAATCCTGTACCCATAAATTTGGAGTCAATTTTGTATATAATTTGAGGCCGGTGGGTTAAGTGGGACCAACGTATTAATCACAAGACCATGTGGTATGACCGTATGGCTCCTAAAAGGCAAATATTTAGAACCAAAACACTACGTTATTTTTTTATTTTTTTTACTAAATTGGGATTGAAACCTAAGATATGTTAGACTACTATTTCAATTTTTGTCAAACGTAGCATTTGTTTGGCTGCTAGCTTGCTAGTAGTTACAAGTTTCTATGCTAACACTAACACAAAAAATATATTAAGATTAGGCATTGTTTAGTTTTCACAAATAATATCCCCCCAATATTAAGATAATATGAGGTTTATTTTGTCCTTAAAAAGTTTGATGTTCAATATACTTTTAAAATTATTTTTCTTTCCTTTTAATGAAAATTTTGGAAAAAGAGGTGAGATAGTCTCCACAAAAATTTTAAGTTAATTTAACGAATTTGCAATTAAAAACGCTGTGAATTTATAAACATTAGTTGTAAAAAAAATAAAAATAAAAAAAGGAATTAACAAACATCACTTTCTAAAGTCCGTTAACTGGGAATCCGTAAACTAAAAGAAGAAGAGAACAAGATTTTCCCATTTGCAACTTTCTCTTGTAGAATAGTTAAAAGTGTTGTAATAAAAACTAAAATTGAGAAGTTAATGCAAGTAACAAGATTTTACAAAGGATAAATTTTTGTTTTGCCATCAAATAAATAGTTATGTATTTTTTTACTTTATATATTGAAATTGAATGACGTGTGTGCGAAAAGAAAAGAAAAACCATTCCAAAAGGCTTTATCCACACCAAAATGCCACAAAATGAGTAAGTACAATTTTTTATAGTTTTGAGTTACATATCTACCAAAAAGAACATATGTGCTTGTTACAAAATAGAAATTGAAAGAGTATATTGAATTATATTGCTTTCTTGATGAAACATGTACAATAGAGAATGAATATATATACTAGAGAGGAAGCTACAATCTACGATACAATAAGGAAAGAATGATGAGAACACAATCAATGTAATTTAGGAAATACAATTAATACTAAATACATAATATATTCTAACACCCCCCCTCAAACTCAAGGTGGTAAGTGAGAGACCAGTTGGAGTTTGGAAATCAAAGTTTGGAAGCGACTAGGCTGGTGAGCTTTGGTGAAGAGATCTGCAGGCTGGTCATCTGAAAATACGAGCATAAGACGAATGTACAAATTGCGAATATGCTGGCGAATAAAGTGACAATCAATCTCAATGTGTTTGGTGCGTTCATGAAAGACGTCATTGTGACTGATTTGGATGGCACTGCGATTGTCACAATATAGAGTAGTAACAGAGTCCTGGGGAGCACCTAGTTCATCGAGGAGGCGTCAAAGCCATATAAGTTCTTGTGAAGTATCAGCGAGAGTACGGTATTCAGCCTCAGTGCTTGATCGAGAAGCAACAGACTGCTTCTTGCTACGCCAAGTAAGGAGGGAGTCCCCGAGAAAAAAATAGTAACCAGTAATAGACTGACGATTCGTAGGGTCATCGGCTCAATCTGCATCAGAGTAAGCCCTTAATACAAGAAATTACCTTAAGGAGTAGTAAAGTCCATGAAAAACTGTCCTTTTAAGATAACAAAGGATCCGAATGACAGCATCAACGTGAGTAGAGCGAGGAGCAGACATAAACTGACTGACAATATGGACAGTATAAGCAATATCTGGGCGAAGTAACAGTAAGGTAAATCAGGCTGCCAACTAACTGTCGGTATAAAGTACCATCAGAGAGATGAGTACCATCAAACGGAGTAAGTCTAACATTGGTGTCCAATTGAGTAGACGCAGTTTTACAGTCAGTGAAACAAGCACGAGCCAGAATGTTAGACGTGTATTTCACCTGAGACAAATAGTAACCCATTGAGTCAGAAAGAACTTCAAGCCCTAAGAAATAGTTGAGACGACCAAGATCCTTCATCTAAAAAAACTGACTGAGAGATCATTTGAGATCCGAGATACTAAGAATATCATCTCCAGTAATTATCATATCATCCACATAGAGGAGAAGAAGAATAGTCCCAAAATCTGTTTTTCGAATAAAGAGGCCTGAGTCTGACGAACTTGAGGAATAACCAAGCTTTGTGATAGTAGAGCTAAATTTTGCGAACCAAGATCAGGGAGCTTACTTGAGTTCATATAGGGCATGGCGAAGTTTGCAAACCTGGGTGGACTGGTGCAAGTAACCGGGAAGTGGTTTCATATAGATTTCTTCTGTGAGATCCCCATTAAGAAAAGCATTCTTAACATCCATCTGAAAAATATCCCATTTACGAATAACAACAATAGCAATAAGACTGCGAACAGATGTCATTCGAGCCACAGGTGCAAAAGTTTCTTCATAGTCTATACCATACTCTTGATTAAACCCATCGGCTACGAGACGAGCTTTGTATCGGTCAATTGAACCGTCAGACCGTGTCTTGATTTTATACACCCTTTTACACCCAAATGCAGATTTTTCAGGAAGAAGAGTCACAAGATCCCAGGTATGAGCTTTGTCTAAAGCCTGCAACTCTTCTGTCATAACTTGCTACCTAAGTGGATTAGTACTAGCTTCCTTATAAGATGAAGGTTCATAGTGAGAATTCATGTAGAATAACAATGGTAATCACGAAGATAGAGAGGGAGTTCTTTTACCCAAGTAGACTGTCGTTGTGGTCGAGGTATGACAGGATCAGCAGGCGAGACATCATCATTGGGAGGGAACGTATGTTGAAGCTCGTCGGAAGAAATGATGTCAAATGAGGATGAATTTAACGGCTCAGGAGATGGTGGACTAAGAGGTTGAGATGGTGATGGTTCTGGTTCAGGTTCAGGTGGGAATGTGACAACTGGAGCCTCTAGTTCAGGGGTGGAAAGGTTAAGAGACGAATGAGTAAAAAATGAAAGCGGAGATTCTTTAAAGACATGAAATTTGGATAGAGATGAGAACATTTTATGTTCCTAAAAGACAACATGACGAGAAATCCTCAAGCGTTTAGAAATAGGATCCCAACACCGATAACCTTTGTGATCTATCCTATACCCCAAGAAGCAACAAAGACGAACACGTTGTTCCAATTTAGAATGTTCATGAAACTGGAGTAACACCAAACAAGCACAACCGAAGACTCGTAAAAAATTGTAATCAGGAGAGGTACCATGAAATCTCTCATACAGAGATTGATGCTGAAAAAAGGGAATAGGGATACGATTGATAGTGTAAACAGCGGTAAGTGTTGCTTTTCCCAAAAAATATTCAGGACAATTACTGGAGATAAGAAGTGTGCGAACGGTATCAAGAATATGTATGTACTTGCATTCAGTATGACCATTTTGTTGAGATATACTTGGACAAGAATATTGAGAAACGGTGCCCTGGTCACGGAGAAATTTAGGAAATGATGTCGCCTTGTATTCCATGGCATTATCAGCACGAATTTTTTTTTATTGGACGAGAAAACTGAGTTTGAACCATGCAAGCAAAATTATAATAGATTTGGGGTAATTCAGAACGAGTTTTCATAAGATAAATTCACGTAAAACGAGTATAATCATCCAAAAAGATAACAAAATATTTTGAACCACCCATGGTAGAATGTGGAGAGGGTCCCCAAACATCAGAGTGAATAAGATCAAATAGTGCTGAAGAAATATAATCATTTTTATTAAAACATAAGGCACGTTGTTTTATAAGTTGATAAGATAAACAAGACAATTTCTCAGACTTTATTGACCCTAACCGACCAGATGACACAATAGAACGAAGATGATCAAAAGACACATGTCCTAAACGGGAATGCCACAATTCAAACGAAAAAACAGTTGGTGTGGATACAACAATAGGAGTGGGTGAGGTACGCAGATGTATGAGTTCGAATATGCGTCCAACTTTACAACATATCCCAATAATTTGTCCCGTTTGAGGATCCTGCACATGACAACCAGAAGAGAAAATTATAACATTCAGCCCAATGTCACACAGTTGACCAACAGAAATAAGGTTGATAGTTAATTTTGGAATATGAAATGTAGCAGATAAAGAGAGGCTAGGAGTAATAACCACCCCAACATGACTAACAGGTAATTGAGATCCATCCGCGGTTTTAATGGTGGGTGTATGAGAATTATAACTTTTAGAAGTGAAAATAGCAGGATCAGAAGTCATATGATTGCAGCAGCCAGAGTCAAAAAACCAAGATGTACCTGTGGTGGTAGCCATAGCAGAACCAGGAAAAGATGTAACCTATTTAAAAAGAGTTGTGATGTCAGCTAGAGTCATATGTGCAGTAAAAATGTCTGCCTCAGATGAATAAGTGGTGGCAGCGGTGATGGTGCTGGAAGAGGATTTGGTGGAAGATCTCCTAGATGGGTTCTTGTAACAGTCGGCTTAAAAATAACTTGGTCATACCTTTTTACAAAAAAAACACGTCCTAATTGGACACTTTAGTAGCATATGGGTGGTGGCATGACAGTACGCACATTCGCGAGAAGATGAGGTTTTGGTAGGTCTTGAACTATGAACGGCTAAAACAGTATAAGAATTATGGGCCCGAGTGGCAAATCGAGTCTCTTTAGAGAATAGCTCTATTGTGACATCATCAAGAGATGGTAAAGGATTGCGATGGAGTAGAGCAGCCGAATTGGTTCGAATTTATCGTGAAGTCCTATCAGAAGAGTGATAACACGCTAGTTATTTCGGTATGTTTTAAATTTTTTCGCATCATGCTCATAAAAAGTAGGTTTAGATTGGGCTAGCTGATCCCAAATAACTTATAGGTCAGATAAATAATCATCAATCGATTGCTCGGGTTGTTGGGTTTTGAAATGTAGAGCAGTAAGCAACTAGTATTGATGAGAGAGATCCTTTGGAGTGTACCTAGACTTTAGAAAATCCCAGAACTCCTTCCTCGTGGTAAAACGACCTATTTGTTGCCCTATACGAGAGATAGAGGTATTTCGAACCCATGTGATAATATCACCATTTTTGCTTTCCTAGTCATCAAGCCGATTATTAAATTTATTGTCAATTTCGTCGGTTTTCTTGATTGGCCTAACAACCTCTCCAGTAATAATTCTCCAGGACTTACGAGACTTCAGAAAATTGGTCATGCCTTGAGACCACTGAACATAGTTGTTTCCATTGAAAATGATAAAAATTGGACATGAAAACTCGTGTTTTTTCATTGAAAAACGTGTAAGACAATACAGTAGCAGCAAAAAATAATTTGATTATGAGAGATCTAAGGCCAGAAACGGATCCGAAATGGTTGATTTAGCGGGGAACCGGTCTTAGGCTAAACAAAATCGGTTTGGATTGAGGTGAACCGGTCAAAGGAGTGAGACTGGTTAAAAAAATATCGGTGGAGGGACCGATTTAGGGTTTTGGCAGGAAAAAAAGCAGTGGCGCGTGAGGCTTAGGGGGCGTGAGTAGGCAAACTTGTAGAGACGCGTGGGAACGCATGAAGGGTTCGATTGAGGTGATTTCAACGGGATTTGGTTCGTATTGAAGAGACGAAGCTTTTGGTTTATGGTTTGGGTTAATCGAGGTTCTGTATGTGAGCGGCAGTGGATCGACAGTTGGATGAAACTAGGGATTTTGATTGGTAATTGGTGGTTGGTTGCTTGGGTTGATGATGCTAGGGTTTTTGATTTGGATTTGGTTGAAGATTGGATGAAAGATTGGTTTTAGAGGAGGATGAATCCCTCTGATACCATGTTACGAAATAGAAATTGAAAAAGAGATTGAAAGAGTATATTGAATTATATTTCTTTCTTGATGAAATATGTATAATAGAGAATGAATATATATACTAGAGAGGAAGCTACAATCTAAGATACAATAAGGAAAGAATGATGGGAACATAATCAATATAATTTAGGAAATACAATTAATACTAAATACATAATATATTCTAACAGTGCTCATATGTACTTTATCCATGCTGCTCAAGACGTACATCTCTATATTCATAGGAAGAATGATAAAAAAATCTTATAAAATGAAAGATGAAAATCTCGTAAATTTGAAAAAAAAATATCAAAAGAGACTCAAATCTAAATGCATTATTATATATAATGTATAATATGAAACAGTAAGTAAAAATGGATTCCTCTTTTCCTCCCATAAGAAGATAAGGGGATAAGAAAAAGTACAGGAAAAAAGAGTAAGAACGGCTAATTTTTTTTTTATAATATTAGAAAGTTGATAATTTAAGAATATTTTATTAATGTAATAAAATTTAGGGACAATTAAAAAAAAGGTCTTATTAGAGAAAAATTTTCACACTAAAGCCAATGAATAATTTTTTTGTAAATAAAGGGCCTATTTTTTATTTTATTAATAATATGACATGTGTTTTTTTTTCATTATAAAATGATATCTCAACCCTTAAAATAAATTAAAAAAATACCAATATGCATTAAAATATGGATTGCAATATGAACTTTACAGTTTATATTTCACTACAATATGAACTTTGCAATCCATATTTTACTGCAATATGAACTTTGCAATCCATATTTTTGGTGCAAAGTTCATATTACAGTCCATATTTTACTGCAATGTGAACTTTGCAGACCATATTTCTAGTGCAAAGTTCATATTGCAGTCCATATTTCACTGCAATATTCATATTTTCTGTGCAAATTTCATAAAGAGGGGGTAATTTAGGTAATATATAACATGTTTTTATTAATTAAATAATATTTAAATTTATTCAAATACCTTCATTTAAAATATAAAATAAAATAGGCCTCTTACACTAATTACCAATTAAAAATAGGCCCTTCATTCAAAAAAATATTATTCACTGGAGTTTTGGTAAAAATCAATGTGTAGTAAGACATTCTACCTAATTTCTAGTAAAATTTCTAGTATAAACTTCATCTTATATTTTATTAAATTTTATTTTATTTAAAAAAAATAAAAAACAAAAATAAGACTAAGTACTATTTTTAAGCTATTTATAATATAAAGTACTTATGTTTTTGTTAACTTATAATACTATTTTAAAAATTTATTATATCTTTTTAAAATAATATATCATTTTCATAATAAAAATAATTCTTTTTATAATAACCTCATGTTGCTATATTATTAGTATAATAATCTCATATTTACTAACTTCCATCTCAAGCTACAGCAGAAAGGGTATTGGAAAAGGGAAAATCTCCATATGAGTGAAGTTTACTCGTATGGGATATTGCTTTTTTTTTTTTTAATTTTTAAAAAAAGAAAGATATTCCCATAAAAAAAATTCACATACGAGTGAGGTTTAATTGTATGGGATAATTTTATTTTTTTTAAAAAAGTGAAATTCTCATTCAAGTGAGGCTTATTCGTATAGGATATTTTTTTTAGTTGATACGAGTGAGGTTTACTCGTATGACTCATATGAGTGACTTACACCCGTATAAAATAAAATTTTAAAAAATAATATATTTAATTATTTTCTACTCTCGTAATCAAATTTTATCTGTCTAAATTCTTTCACTATGACATAAAATAGGATAAATTTAGCCATTATTTTATCCGTTGTGCATGCTCTAAGCAAGAGATCTTTATATTTGAATCTTCCCAAGTGTGTTCGGTAAAAAAAAATGTGTGTAAATTGTGGATGACGGAAGGGTGTAATCAGGTGAATGTGACGGCTCAGTTTCAATCTGCTAGACAGTAAGATGAAAATGACATGCGCCTTACATTTATGATTTATTTGAAGTGGGACCCATACCTTTACCAATCAGGTACGTGTCCGGCAGTTAATGGTTGATGACTACTTTTCCTCCTCATCTGTCTGCTGGTGACACCATTTATTGCAAAATCTATAGTTGAGGCCTGTCCCTATCACGAGAGTCTTCTAATTTCTAATTTACTTCAGCCCAAACAGAAATTTTAAAATTTGGGTTAAGCCGAAGTAATTGAGAATATGAGTACTTGTCCACATTTTTTTTTACGTTATTTTACATGATGTTTAGATTAATTTTTGGGTACTTTAATTGTTCCTTGTTTACGGTACATGACTGTATCTGATCAAATATTAATTTAATAATGTTAAAAATCAATTTTAAAAATATTAAATTGATCATAAAATTATTCCAATAATAACTTTATATTGTTGGGCCAAAAAAATTGATTTTAACCTAGATATTTTAGTTCTAGTTTTGCTTTTGCCTTCATTTAATTCTTTTTATTGTTTGTATGTAATTTTAAAAAATAAAATTAAAAGCCCAAATTAAAAGCAAGTTTGACTTATTTTAATCATTCCTCACTTTTTATCTAGCTCACAGATTTTGTATATTTTAGTACAACTGTGTAGTACGTGAAATGTATTTGGACTATAATTTTTGATACGATTTTTTTGGAGTGCATGACATTTTTCTTTCTAAGAATATCCATAATGAAAAATTTAGTGGTATAGTAAGTAGCGTATATTTATCTTACTTCCTTGATTGTTAAAATAATTGTATGGTAAAAATAAATAGGAAAAAAGATAGAAAAAAAATCCTAAACTTTGCCCCGTTGATCAATTTCACCCATGATGTTCCAATTCTTCCCCCGAAATTTTATAAGTGTAGTAATTTCAACCTTGGCTCTGACATCGTTAATAATTCTATCCAAATCTTAATACCTAACCCTCTAAACTTTTTATTAACCTTCGTCACCGAATATATTTATGTATGTGTACTTTTATGTATGCATATATACAAAACCTTTATAATATGGTCAATTCCGTGTACCAAAAAAACAACCCCACATTTTTTACCGATCGGATATGCAGGAGAAATTTCATTATATATATAACAATGGTCGAAAGATGAGGGATTTACTTTTTCTTGTTTTTTCAACTGATTTTTTTTTATTTAAGTGTAAATTCTATCTTTTTTTTAATGGACTATAATTATTAATGGAATAACATGTAAAAGAAAGAAGGGAAATGACGAGTGATGTAACTAACAGAAAAAATCTTCCTCTTTAAAATTGATTCTAAACATGGAGGTAATAGAGAGAGAAGTGTGTGTATTTTAGAGATAGTATAAAAGTATGTGGTATTCCTTTATTATTGATTATGTATTTTTAGAAAATATAAAAACTAAAATAAGATTATCAATGTTAAATGAGAAGAGAACATGTGTATTGTAGAATGTATATATATATATATAATATGTTTACGTATATATTCGTGGGTTTATATATATATATATAAAGTGATTATTATTATTAATAATGACAAATGGTTATTATGTTTATTCTGAATGAAAAATTTATCACTATGTGCATGTGCATACGTGTGCGTGTGAGAGAGAGAAGGTGTCTGGAGGTAGGTTGAAGAATGTGGTGATTAAAGTTAATAAAAATGAGGTTATGTTTTAACAAAATATAGATTAAGGGGGTTTAGTGTCAATTTTAAAAGTTTACAAGATAAGTGTCAGATATTTGGATGGAATTATTAACTGTGTTAGAGCTGAGATTGAAATTACTACACTAAAAAAACTTTAGGGGAATAATTGGGAAATTAGAACATTAGGGGTGAAATTGATCAGAGGGGCAAACTTTAGGATTTTTCTATCTTTTTCCCAAATATATATATATATATATATAATGGTTTTAGTGATATAAAGTGTAAAAAATTGGAGTAAAAGTATGAGATAAAGAAAAAAGGTAGGAGATAGTGTAAAAGTAGGCTAGAGAAAGTGAGAAACACTTAAGAAGCTGCACAATGTGGCATCCATACTAAATGACACACAATGTAACGAATGATAAAGAATTTAATTGAACTCAAATTTACCATTTTCTTATATTATGGAACAGTGTTTTACCATAACTTTTTTTTTAACCGTTATGTGCCCTTGTAGGGCAAATTTGCCCTACTTACCCTACACTAACTTACAATTGTGGATGGTCTAACTAAGGTTGATTAATGGATTGGACTTTCAATCAGGATATAAGATGTATTTCGTTGGTTGAAACCTCTTACAATTATTGAAAGTTTTTAATATAAAAGGTCATATAAATAGGATATATGTTCAGTTAGTTGAAAACTCAATCTCGTGATTTATTTTTTGCTAATGTAAAGAGTTGTTTATGCAAATGTAATCCCGTGTACTTGTTTAATTGGGTAACAAATGATGAAATCAAAAAGTAAAAAAAATATTTTACCACATCCTTTAACTTAGTTTGGGCTCATCTATCTTGTAATAAACCGAAGCCTTCATGTATAACATTTTCTTCTTTTAATTTGATACTTATCATATTAGTTTTGTAAAAGAAATTAACGACCAAAGCTAGAAAAAAAATCAACCGTGTGAACACCACCATGGCAGATGGCAAAGGCTCAAGAAGATTATTTTTGCTTTTGAATAAAAAATTGTTCGTGCGCATAAAAGTTAGGGTTCCCATCAAAAAAACCTTTTATCATATTTTTAGTTGTCTTTTTACAGATGCTCTTGCCACTACCCAATCTTCATAAGTTTCATCCATCCAATTTCCTTTTGCATTTTTCTCTGTTTTTATCTCCAAAGTGAGCGTAAGAAAAACGCATACTTGTTTATCTTCCTTTAACAATTAAAAAAAAAACCCCTAAAAAGTATACATACAATGCCAGAAGCCATTTTAGTTTAAAGTTTTCAAAAGCACATGTAGAATTATCTCTCTAACTTCATTTAATTTAATACTATAAGGTATGTCTCCATCTTCTATTCTAAGATCCATAAATTTTTAGAGGCATGGAATAACGTAGATAATTGTTTAATTAATTTGACTAGGTTAGAATGGAAGCAAAACAAATCAAAGAAAATTTCATAAATTGTTTAGAAGGAGGTGAAGTGAATTGCAAATTTATTAAAATTGGAAACAAGTTGTTTAAAATAAGTCACCACAAACCTCTCTTTCATTTCTCTATCTCTATCTCTCCTCTTTTTCTTCATTTAGTTGTCCTAAATTACTCCCAATTTACCTTTCCTTGGACCATACAACCAAGTGGAACTTTTGGCTCCACAAAAGCACTTACTTTGGTAGCTTCTTCTCAAGAGAGAGTCTTCTTCTTGATTTTCCTTTTACTTTTCTCGAAAGTGCTTCTTATCTCTTCTTTCCAAATTCTTATGTGATCTCATCGAAGGTCAACCAAGCGATTATTCATTCAATAATTTTAGATATACATAAATATCTGACATAAAAACTGACATATTAAATGTAGCGATCATATATTAGTTAAAATAACCTTATCACATTCATTCTAATAAATGACTAATTGACGCATTAAAGATCCGTTTGATAATAACATGAAAAAAGAAAATAAAAACAGTTGATTTTTGTGAGAAGTTGAAAAATAAGTTGAGACATGTTGTGAGATGTCTACTTACTTTGTGACTTTTTCCATATATAAATTTTCTTTGATGGTTGAGGAAGAAATAAAATTTCACAAAAAAATTATGAAGAATGAAAGACATCTACTCATAAAACGAGCATGAAATGGAGAACCTCTTATCATATGCCGCAACTTATTTTCTAACTTCTTATCAAATTAAGTGTTCTTATTTTACTTTTTCATGTTTTTATCAAACGGAGCTTAATATGTCAATTTTTTATATCCATATATTAATGTTATTATTTTCTACCCATGCCCGTTTCAATTTGTTTCTAATTGTGTTTGTTCTTCTTCGACAATACCTATATTTTGGCCGGCTTTGTTGTTTGTCTAATTGTCTTTGTTTCATCTTTCATTATAGAGCTGAACATTCTAATGATTAAAATTATAATATTCACTTCACTACTAGCCGCAAAGTAGAGATGCTAGACCCTAAAGTAGAGATGTATTCTCACTTTTACTCCCTGAAGTTTACTTGTATTTTTATTTTAGTCCCTAATGTTTCATTTACTACATTTTTTCTCAAAGTTTGAGCTGAGTTACGCTTTTACCCAGAATTAGACTCCTTGTCAATACTTAGTTTTTTGATTAAAAATCCATTTTTTGTGGCATATGAATTTTCCATCCAAAAAATTGATTAGGCATCAAATTTCGGATGAAAATACAACTTGACTCAAATTTTATAGACTAAAATATAACAAATAAAATATTAAAGACCAAAGTAAAAATATGAGGAAACTTTGGTGGAATAAAAGGTCAAATACCCACAATTAAAAGTTAGCACAAAACTATCAATTTGTTTTAGAATTTTCGGTTTATATTTCACACTTGTTATGCAGTACGTTTCATGCTACACTTGAATTTAGCCTCTCTTTTTTTGTCAATTTTTTTTATGGAAAATTTCCTAGACTAAAATTATTTAACATAATATAATTCTCCTTTTTTTAAAAAAAATTAACAAAATAATTTAATTCTTTTTCATGGAAGTTAATGACACACCCTTTATTATCACAAGAGCGAAATAAAATAATTAGGAAAACACTTTAGCTTTAATTTATACAACCGTTGCATTCTTTAGTAAGAGTTGTGGTTTGAATTGAGGGAAAAAGAAAAGAGACAATATACGAATGATAATATAAAGCTTGTTATTATTTGGCAGCCTTCTTCAAACCTTCAAACAATTGAGTTCAGATCAAAATGTTGAATTTATGATCTTTATAAAAGAATTTTGTCTTAATGTTGATGAAAAACAATTATATTTTAGTACTGTATAACAGAGTCTAGCGTGTAGTTTGGTCTGGGGTTTAATACCCTTTTCATACCATTTTATCAATTATAGTAAAATATATGGGTCCAAGTTTAAAACAATGGGCTTTTGTGAATTGTGTGTAATATATATGTTCACGTTTAAGATAAATTGATTCTAAGTTAGAAGAATGGGCTGGGCTGCACTTGGCTAACACAAAGAACAATTTTTTTTTTCTCACACTAGCATATATTCTGACATTTACATGTAAAGCCTCCTAATAGCTCTGCCCTTAATTGTATATTGTGGTATATTTTACAGCGTTCCAACTTATTTATAAGCTCTCGAAAAGAACATCGCTATTCCTACTAATAAATTTGGTTATATCTCAATCAGGCTAGCATTATATGCAAGGATCTAGTATTCTTTAGAACGTAATTAATGTACTAAATCTCATTATAATGATATATTATATTCTTTACAATGAATTTGATTCAAATTAGTGTTTTTATAAAAAAGATGTACAATAAGTCAGGCAAAGTATAAGCTAAACTTGCAACCCTATTTTAGAACAAAAAAATGACAAGGGTAAACTTGGTATTGTTTAGCAGTAAGGGCGCCAAGCCCAACCAAGCCCGCTATGCTTGTAATCGGCCTCCAAAAATTTGAGGGAGCTTGTTAAGTGTTGAAAAATTAGAACACCAAAATACGAATCGTATGAAATTACCAAAAATTCAATAATTGGGAAATACTAAGTTGAGTTGCGCATTAGGTTGTTCTTTTAACGTTTCGCGGTTCTACTCGATACTTGTATTAGCACTTCAGATAGGCCATACTATCTCTAGAATACAACAAGGCTAGATTCCTTTTGTCTCGATTTTCCTTTCGCGATGGAAAATCGAAAAAGGAACTCCCTTAATGACTTGCTTGAAATTGGTAAACTATTCTTGCCGGAGACAACAAAAAAAAAAATTTGGAAGAATTTTTTTTCAAAGTTCTAAGAGGTAGAAGTTCAATAAAAATATTATGTGTTGTGTAAAAGAAAAAATAAATTCCGTTAAGTTGAGGGAGAGAAACACGCAATGTGAGAGCTATCCAAAACCAAAGTCACAGATTGAGTCAAACTTTCAAATTCCAATTTCAAAATTTAAAATTAATTTTTTTTTAAATTAATTTTTTTAAATGAATTTTATCCAAAAATATAATATTTTATACAATCCCAAAGCTTGAGCATGGGTCGGTCGACTAGCGTGATGAACCACACCATCTAAATCTTCACCCAATAAAACAAAACTTGAATGTCCAAAGGGCTTAAGCCCTTAACCAAAATTTACCTTATAGAAACCCATAAAAGGTTTCACATTTTTCCTATGTGGGACTTAGATTCACACATAGAATGCTTATTTTAATTTTTATCTTTTTAAAAAATAAAAATAAATACACAATAGCTCCAACATTAAGGCAATCCGAATGTTACTTTTTCATATTATAGACATACTTAAAATGAATGTAGGTCGTCTTTATAAAGTAGTGCAACAGACAATGTGGAGTAATTTTTAAGGTGCCTTTTAAGCACAACCAAAATTTAGTTGTGGGTTATGTTGGGATACCAAACAAATTTTTTGTGGTCTGATTTAGCCTAGTTAATTAGTGTTCATTTAAGAACCAAACCTAAACCCCATCTATAAATATAATAAAAAAATTTATTGTGCAAATTATTTAAATAAATAAAGTTTTTGTGTTGAGAGGTAGAATGCACAAACCTATTGTTATTTGGAAGGAAAATTTTGCCAATGCACCCCAATTTTAGAACCACAATTTGAGATACTATCCCATATTTTAAAATCTTTGACTTACCACCCCACCGTTACCTAGCTCCATCCAAGTCCGTTAAACTTTGTAGTAAATTGACCATTCTTTCATTTTAAAGCTCTCAACCGTTAGAGAACAATACAGAAAAGCAACAGAGCAAGCTTCAAAATAAATAAATAAAAAACAAAGCAAGCAAGCTTTAAAAATAGAGTGCACCCCAGTAATCACCCCAATAAAAAACAGAGCAAGCTTAAAAAATCCACGCCCGTTTGGAACCATTGAGCCGATATGTCCGAGTATCCATGCTATCTTTAATAAGACAGCCTCCAAGATATAACTAGAAAAATATAGAACTTTAGAATGTTGTAAATTGATTACGCAGCCGATATATGAATTGTAACTATACCTGCTTAACACCTTCGATCTTCTTTGTTATGCTAAGCAACTTATCATCAATGAACCTAGTTGCATGACGGTACTGGTGCTGGTGGTACATTAGGAAGTACAAAGCACAAAGGTTAACAAAAATAGTCATGCAAAATTTAAGGAAATCATTGATTTGTTGTAAAACTGTGGATTATAAAAAGGAATTAACATGCATTGAAGAGCATAAATTGCAAAAGGGAACAAGGTTCTTTCTCAGTGAGGTTTAAAGTCAAAGGATTGAAAATTGTGTAGTGGTCCCTTACTAATGGGGAATCAAAGTAGGCTAATATACAATAAATTCTTCGCAGTAAAGGATTCACTAGTAATAGGATTTGGTGTAGACACCCCAATCCGTGACCCCTGCAAGAACCCTAATGAGCCATCGCTGGTACTGTTGATAAGTCTGTTACTCACATGGAAGTACCAGAAATTGCTCCGGGAAGTTTGTAACCCAACAAACCCTTTCCCAGATGGACTTGTTGTGCGACAAATATACATTTTTCTGGTATATGCCGCTCAACAAAAGAGATTGTCGCACGAGAAACCTCCAAGTGTCGCACGACAAACCCCTCTGACCCAGACCATTCACTCCCTGACACATCAGTCTGTCAGGGACATCACTTCAGCCGTTTGTCACGCGATATTGTCCTATATGTCGCGCGATACTTGCCCTTTCTGAAAGAATGTCGCGCGACAATCTCCTCCGAGCAGTATAAATATGCTAACACCCCAAGAGGAAAATGATGAGGCTTTTTTTTTTTTAGAAAAGAGAAAAAAAAGAGTTATTGTCTAAAGATTTGAGTTTCTAAAAGAAGTATTCGAGGAATCTCCGAGTTCTGACACTCGACGTCTCTAAATATCAAAAGTCGAATTCTAGACTGTATCCGGAGAAGAAAGTCTATATCCACCGGATCATCTTCAATCATATTATATTTTCTTTCTCATATTCTTATTTATCGTCGGGAAGGTAAATAAAATTTCTTCTAGTAATTAAGATCATATCTGTATACTAGTTTTATTATATTTTAAAGACTTGTTTAAAGTTATTATTTAAGTTTAATATATATGTGTACTTATTATTTTCGAAAGTACTATAAGTGAGTAGAGAGTTGGCTTGCTTGGGCCAACATAAACCGAAAGCATTTACTTCAATTTGAGTTGTTTTGTAGACTTGTTTATTTATTACTCTGTTCACTTTCTAGCTGGATAAACGTATTGTCAAGTTACTGATATTATATCATTTTCAAACAAAACAACTTGATAAAATTCTGATAAAAATATTTGTAAAACCAGAAGATGTAAGACTATTTATCATCCGGCTAAAACCAAGTTTTCAAAAATCGAATTGATAAAGCTTACTTATGAATTAAACTCAGATATATTTTATTTTTCATATAGACTGTGGTATATCTGATACACTCTCCTCAATAGTTCAATTCCATATCAAATTAATTCCGATAAGATCTGATATTCTCTAAATTAACTAAACGAGATAATTGATATTGTTATCTGAGGAAACAATACCGAATCATTCTCTTTTCAAAAACAGATAAGATAAACTTTTGTTGCTAGTAATCATATTTCGACAAAACCAAAAACATCGGATCACGGAATACAAAGTTTTCATCCATTTTCCCCGTTTTTTTTTCCAAAATCAGGTTTCCATTAATTATTTTCAGAACAATAGTAGAATATCAATAAAGGCATCTGAGTTTTTCAATTTTAGAATAAACATATAAGCCACTAGAGACCGAAAGGGCGGAATGGGTGCCTAACACATTCCCAAACCGTAATATAGTTCCCAAATCCTATAAGAATCTTGATTTCATATATCAAACGTGAGGGAATAAGGCTAATTTTGGCTTTTACCCCTACGTTTATTTTTGTACGTTTTTTCGTAAAATGTATTGGCGACTCTGAACGAACCCATTTGTATTTAGAAGTGAAAAATATGACAAAAACCTATATTTTGATACAAATAAAACGACGGAATCCGTTCTGACGTTTTAGACCCCCAAACTCGGGATTGAGACCCATGGGTCTCATTTGCAGATTCTCACATTTGACCCTCCAAGTGATTAATGGATTGCACTATATTTTTGAATCTTGCTCTGTTATTTATTTATTTATTTTGAGTTTGCTTCGTTTTGCACTATGTTTTGTTCTCCAATGACTTAGAGCTTTAAAAGGGCAGAATGGTCTGTTTGCTACAAAGTTTAACAAACTTGGATGGAGCTGGGTGACGGTGGGGTGCTAAGTCAAAGGTTTCAAAATATAGGGTGGTATCTCAAAATTGTGTGTCTAAATGTGGGGCGCATTGACAAAATTTCCCTATTTGGAACTTACAGAGGCAGGTTAAAAATTTAAGTATCAAATAAATAAATAACAAAATTAAAGCTAAAGCTAACACTGTTCTTTTAGGTAAATAAAAGAAAAGAAAAAGAAGAAGAAACTGGGGACTAAAAAAAGGATATAAGAAACTGATTAGGGGCCAATCCAACCCTACCGCTCAAACCCATTAATAACCCGTTCGCATACAGCCCATCAAGCTACTAGACAACCCAAATATGGTCCATCCAGCCCCAATTGCAAGACTTATTTTACTATTTGAAGCCTAGCGTAAAATTTCATCGAGTGAAAATTGAAAGTACAATAGAATTAAGTACAAATATTAAAAAAATTGAAGCTTCCTCTAACCAAAGAAAGTATATCAATGTTCGAAGCAAATTTAGCCAAACAATGACTTGCATTATTTGCTTCTCGCTGCACAAAGGAAGCTTTCTTCTATAACTACAACACATAAACAGGAATCTATGTACATTACCTAAGAGGCATTCAGTGTAAGTGAAGCATTCGTTTGAATTTTGAAGTTTCTTAATGATAGATAAACAATCTCCTTTTACGTGAATCTCTTGAAAATCCTGCTTCAAAAGCTAAGTTCACTGCACAACTAGCCGCGTACGCCTCGGTGCAACGAGCATCCAAGAGAAGAGGAGCACGCATAAAGAAACACGCTAGAAATTCTTAGAATGATCCCAAATTACTACACCAACATAGTAACTCCTAAAGAATAAAGATCATAAAAAGTAGCTGCGTCAAAATTAATCTAAACCCATTAACCGGATGATTGTTACCATTGTCGATTCGATGCGATCGTGGAACCAGTAAGCGGAGCCACCTCAGTCGCCGTCATATTCAATAACAAGTTACTATTACACTAGGGGCGTGTTTGATAGGCATTATTTTCCCTACAAAATGGGAATTTTTCACCCAAGTTTCTACTTTTAGTTTGACTTCATTTTTTAAGTAGTTAAATTCCAACTTTGAAGTGATGTGACATTATTTGTTGACGATTAGAGAGAGAGATGAGAGAATAACTTATATTGATAATAATGAATGAATACAAAGGTCCCTTAAATAGGGATTGAATGGGCTGTACATGAAAATAGAATAATATCCCATAATTCTAGGAATTATGGTGGTAGTCAACTATACCATATCTATATATCCTACCATATCTATATATTCTAATACTCCCCCTCAAGTTGGCACACATATATCGAACATGCCCAACTTGCTAATTAGCTTGGTGAATATCTTCTTTGTCACGGCCTTTGTGAGAATGTCAGCTAACTGATCTTCGGAGCGTACATGAGGAACATAAATAACTTTCTCTTATAACTTCTCTTTGATGAAGAACCTATCCACTTCAACATGCTTTGTTCTATCATGTTGAACTGGATTGTGTGCGATATCACATGCTGCCTTGTTGTCGCAATATAGCATCATGGGTTCTGTCGGAGGAAAACCGAGATCTGTCAGTAGCAGTTTTAACCACAATAACTCTTGAATACCAACTGCCATTCCTCGATATTCTGCTTCTGTGCTTGATCGGGATACTACATTTTGCTTCTTACTTCTCCAAGTAACAAGTTTCCTCCTACAAATGTGAAGTACCCTGACGTAGACCTTCTGTCACATATATTACCTGGCCAATCAGCATCAGTATATCCCTCAACCTTTAGGATATCCTCATTTTTCTGGAATAGGATTCCCTTTCCAGGAGCTGCTTTGAGATAACTGATAATTCTCATAACTGCCTGCATATGCTTCTCCCCTGGATTATGCAAGAATTGACTAATACTCAATGCATATAATATATCAGGCCTTGTATGTGCTAGATACATCAATCTGCCTACCAATCTCTGATAGCGCCCTTTATCGACGGGTACTTGATCTGTTTCGACCCCTAACTTCAATCCTTCCTCCATTGGAGTCTCTGACGGTTGACAAGCGGACATTCCGGTTTCATTCAGTAAGTCTAGGGCATACTTTCTCTGAGATAGGAATATGCCTTTTGATGATCTAGACACTTCGATCCCCAGAAAATACTTCAAGCTACCGAGATCTTTCATCTCAAACTCCTGAGATAAGAGCTTCTTCAATGCCTGTTGTTCTTGAGGGTCGTTTCCTGTGAGCACCATGTCATCTACATAAACGATAAGAGCCGTAATTTTTCCATGACTCTTCTTCAAAAATAAAGTATGATCGGAATTACTCTGGCTGTACCCAAACTTTCGCATCGATCTCGCAAATCTCCCAAACTAAGCTCTAGGGTATTGTTTTAGCCCATACAAAGATTTTTTCAACTTGCAGACTTTATTTGTATGCTCAGCCGGGATCTTATATCCAGGTGGGAACTCCATATATACCTCTTCCTCTAAATCCCCATGTAGGAAGGCATTTTTCACATCGAACTATTGTAGAGGCCAGTCTAAGTTTGCAGCTAATGAGAGTAACACTCGTACAGTATTGATCTTTGCTATGGGTGCAAATGTCTCTAGATAATCAATCCCATGCGTCTGTGTGTGGCCTTTCGCAACTAGTCTCGCTTTGAATCTTTCGATTGTTCCATCTGCTTTAAATTTCACAGTGTACACCCACTTGCAACCCACCTTCTTCTTTCCTGCTGGTAATTCGGTCAATTCCCATGTGTCATTTTTCAACAAAGGACTTCATCTCCTCATCCATTGCTGATTTCCACTCAGACTCACATAAGGCTTCCTGCACACTGTTAGGAATAAATAGAGAAGATAATTAATTCACAAAAGATTTGTTAGATGCAGTTAACCGATCATAAGACACATAATTACTCATAGGATATTTGGCTTTACTGGTAAAATCTGGGTCATACATGGGTTTAGGTACACCTCTATTTGCTCGGTTAGGAAGTTTCTTTATAGGAATAGAAGAAGATGATACCTGGAAGACCTCAGTTTCAGGGATATTTGAAGTGGACGATTGGTTATTTGTGTCAGGTGATGACGGAGACGGAGACGGAGACGGCACAACGTCATTTGGCGAGATTTCTGCTGTTACTATATCAGGGGATGACGTGATTTCGGTTGTCTCTGTTGCTGGTGGTGAATTCGAAGTCAACTTTGGAACTACCTCTATTGAGCTTATCTCTTCCTCATTGATATTCTCAAATAACTGAACTTCTTTATAATGCTCCCCATGAAGTTCAGTTCGGTGAAAGTACATAGTTTCTTCATGAAATATCACATCCATAATGACATACATTTTCTGGGTGAGAGGGTGGTAACATCGATACCCCTTTTGAGAAGAAGCATACCCTACAAAGACGCACTTGAGAGCGCGCGGTTCAAGCTTGTTCCGTTGCTCCTTTGGTAAGTGGACAAATGTAACACATCCAAACACCCGGGGAGGAAGATTTGACACGGTAGGAGCTGTAACCGACTTAGCTAAGACTTCAAAGGGTGTCTGAAAATCAAGTACGGCTGATGGGATGCGGTTTACTAAATAGACAGCCGATGAGAGTGCTTCACCCCAATATGAGGTTGGTGCGTTTGCGCCGATCAGTGATGCCCGGACTATTTCTAACAAACGACGATTTTTGCGTTTGGCAACCCCATTATGTTGAGGAGTATAAGGACATGTAGTCTGATGAATGATTCCATGAAGTTTGAAGTATGCTTGTAACTCAGTACTCATATATTCCCCACCATTATCACTTCGGAGAACTTGAATAGTAGCATTATATTGTGTACTAATTTGTTTATGAAATTTCTGAAACAAACCACTAATTTCTCCTTTGGATTTCATGGGACAAACTCACGTCATTCGAGTGCAATCATCAATAAACGTGACAAACCATCGTATACCACCTAAAGAAGAAATGTGAGATGGTCCCCATACATCAGAATGAATAATCATAAATGAAACTGAACTCTTAGTCAACGAAGGTTTAAAGAAACTGCGATGACTTTTAGCCAGTTCACAAATCTCACAGTGAAAACCAGAATAATTAACTTTATGAACTAAACGGGGAAACAATTTCTTTAAGTAGCCAAACGATGCGTGTCCTAACCGACGGTGCCATAACCAAAGTTCATCTGTAATTTTCTTTTCAGAGGTACTAGTGTTCAAGGCTTTGTGCAAGCGATCTGTGCTTTTGAACTCCAGGTCCAGATAGTATAATTTACCGCGCCTAACACCATAACCAATCGTCTTCTTCGTCTGAATATCCTTAAAAACACAATGAGAATGCCAAAAAAACGACAACACAGTGTAGGGCATTAGTTATTTGAGAAACAGATAATAGATTATAATCTAAGGATGGTACTACTAAGACGGAGGTTAGGTTCAATGTGTCGGATAGATTGATTGATCCTTTTCCCACTACAGGGACTGGGGCACCATTGGCTGTGGAAACAAAGGTCTGAGATGATGGGATTAAGGGAGTAATAATTTTTGAATTAGATGTCATATGATCAGTTGCACCGGAATCAATTACCCATGTATTATTCAAAACAGAGACAGAATGTAAAGCCGTACCTGTGGTAGTGAGTAAGCCCGAGGCTTGTTTGTTACCTCTTCCTGTGGTCTGACCTGGTCTGCGATGGCGAGAATCCTTCCACCAATTTGGATAGCCAATGATTTCATAGCAACCCTTGCTCGAGTGTCCCATTAGTCCACAGACAGAGCATGGAGGGTATTTGTAAGTCGAACCCCGAGCCATAGAGTGTAAGTCATTTGTTCGGTTTCCAAATGAAGTATATGCAGATGATCCGGTCATGTTTGTGGGGTCGAGAGTTTGTAATACTCAAAGATAGAGACGGAATTTGGAAATTATGAGGTTGTGGTTGTGTTCAAAAGGTTGAAAAAAGCTAAGAACCGGTCTGGTCTTCTGAAAAACTGGTCAAAAAAGTAGTGAACGGTCGGTTAACTGTGCAAAGAACCGGTCTGGTTGAACCGGTTAGGGTTTCTGAATTGGTCAACGGGTCAGGGCGACGTGGCGCTAGGGCTGACGTGGCAGATGACGTGGCAGTAGAGCTGATGTGTCAGGGTGACATGGCAGATGACGTGGTAGTAGGGCTGACGTGGCGGCTGACGTGTCTCTGACGTGGCGCTAGGGCTGACGTGGCAGCAGGTGCAGTGACAGAGGTGCGTGGACGAAGCGCTGCGGGAGATCTGATTGTACTGGCGGCGCGTGAGAGCGCGTGTGGGCTTGGACGGTGGTGATTCAAACGGATTTTGAATCGCCTATTGAAGACGAGGACGTTGGTGTGATTTTTGGTTTGATTGGGTGTCTGTAGGCGATGGACGAATGCACAGAAGTTTGATCCGGTTGTGTGTGGGTGGCTGCGGGTGTTGTTAGATAGGTTTAGGGTTTAGGATGGTGTTGTAAGGTGATATGTGGGTTGTTTGCGTAGTGGTGGTGGGACGGCTAGGGTTTTGTGGTTGTGTTTCCCTCTGATACCATGTTGACGATTAGAGAGAGAGATGAGAGAATAACTTATATTGATAATAATGAATGAATACAAAGGTCCCTTAAATAGGGATTGAATGGGCTGTACATGGAAATAAAATAATATCCCATAATTCTAGGAATTATGGTGGTAGTCAACTATACCATTTATACATATACCATATCTATATATTCTAATATTATTCTCCTTCAAAAGTTATAAAATATTTTTTTAAAGGAGAGGAGATTTTATTTTCTAGATAAAAACACACATTGTCTCCCTTTACTCTTCAATTTTTTTGTATAATATATTTGAGAATAAACTAAAAAAATGCATAATCACCAATAAATATTTTTTCATGTATCTTTGAAAATTAATTTAGCAATATAAAAAAATTAATTTTATGTTGTTTAACTTAAGGGACATATTTATTTATTACTGTTATATATTATATTTCTTATTATTATAGTTGTTAGGCTCCCAAATTTATGGTTAATTTAGAATATCAAAAAAAAAAATTTACTTTATTTTTCATGTATATATATATATATTTTTTTTTAACATATCTCAAATTCCATGTAGAAAAATGTACAAGTTCTATGAAAAAAGTACAAGTTCCATAGAAAATCATAGCTATCAAATACTAAAATATGAAAAAGTACAATATTTTCTAGGTAAAAAATTAAGGCAATTAAACACATTTATTTTTCATGCAACTTAATTCTAAGCAATTCAATTGTCTAGAACATATTTTTTTTTCTGCAAATTTCATACTTGTAATTAAACGCACCCTAGATGTCACAAAATTGAAAAAGGGGTCGGACGAGTTCGTGATATTAAATGGGCTTCATTTCACCATTTTTGCATTGTAGTTTTTTATACATTGATAAATTTACATTCTTTTTTTTAGTATACGAGGTGGAGATGCCCTAATGACTATATTGTAAAGTAAGAACTCATTTCAAAATTGTGTTAAATTCTCGTTTTTAAGTTTGACCTTATGTATATTTATTTATTTAAATTTTTAATGTAAACAACTTAAATTAAACTATTTTTGCAAATAAAGACAATAAAACTTTGTCACTAAGCTGATAATTGATTTTTTTTTGTTTGGATGATAAAATATGAATACCATTGTCCTTTATTTACACAAGTATATATGGTTTGAACTCCATCCGCTTTTTATACAAGTTAGCAAAATTTGAACCATGCTAGCAACAATTTAATAAGGTAGTTGATTAATCTTGAATGATGTGGTGGGTACGACACAAGTTTTCAAATGAGAGCTTGATGACTGCATAATGGTTAGAGGCAGATGGTCGTGTATAACAAGGGAGGCCATGGTCCCCCCCAACTTTTTTTTTAATATATATATATATAAAATTAAGTCCATTAACTCTCTATTATCCCCCCCCCCCCCAAACTGGAAAAAAAAGAGTAGAGACAGAGAGTTTGAGAGAACAAACCACGGAACAACGAAACGATCGAGACGCAGCCAACCCACCACCATTGATTGTCCGTCATCGTTGTATTGCTCCATCAGGTCGCCGTCGGCAATCACAACTACATCTCTGTAAGTCCATACGCCATAGTCTATGATTTAGGTTATTTTGTTTTGGTAATTTAAGGTTTAATCAAATTGAATGTGTGAGGTGAAAGAAAATTTGAGACATGAGAGCACTACAAATCTACAATTTAGTGTGAATGAGTGGATCTATATGTGTATATATATAAATATATAATGCCAAGAGAGAAATGAGCCAAATAGGGGAGCTTGGAGGATTTTTTTGCTTTTTAACTTTTTACTTTTGTACTTTGTTTATTAGCTTTATGAATTATGGAGTAGCTTTAATAAATAGAGTAAATGCCATAGGGAGTCTATGGTCTTTTGATTGTTGGTTAGCTGGTGCATCATTGGTTGCTGTGAATGCCATGGGGAATGCAATTTATGATCCCATTAGTTCAATTGTAATGAGCAACCTTCTTAGAATGGTATGTTAATGTGCATATTTAACCTTCTTGGAATGATTGTTGGTGGCTGGTGCGTCATTGGTTTCCTTCTCCAATTAGTTTGCATATTTATTTATTATCTAGCAATTAAAATAAAAAGTTATATATATATTAACCTTCACTTTAGACTCTCTTATCTTTTTGGTGAGTTTAGGTTTGATTTGCTTTGCTTTGTTTAATAACACAAAATGGAGGGATATACGCAAATTAATTGGAGAAGGAAATGTGGCCAAATTAATCCTGGCATCAGTTCCATACTCTTGCCTTTTGGCACTAAAATAGTTTAATATCACGTGGCCAATTGCTAATATGTAAATAAATGCTATCATCACTCACAACATAAATACTATCATCATGAAAATCAACTATGGAAGAATTATTCATTATTGGCTTCTCCACGGAATCAACTATGAAAATTAAACCCAACTCACCAAAAATATAAGAGAGTCTAAAGTGAAGGTTAATATATATAACTTTTTATTTTAATTGGTAGATAATAAATAAATAATTGTTATAAGTCTGTTGTTAATGCATTCACCAAATAATCTAAAATTATTCTTTGACTATCTTCATTGAAAGGGAAATTGCAAAAAACATTAATACCAAGTCAATCATTGATGGATTCCGTGACTTGAAAGAATATCGAGCACAATTCTAACAATATTGAACTTTGAAAGTTATATATTTTGCAGTGCAACTTTACATTTTTTCTATTAAGTATGTTACATTGGTGAAAATTATATGGTCTCTCCCAATCAAATTTCCTGGATCCACATCTAATAATGGTGATATAATAGAATTAAAGTCGAAAGTAAATTATTGGAGAAGAACTTGAAAGCGGCGGAGATATAGACTCAAACATGTTAATGATAATTTCAAATCACTCGAGAGAATTACCCATTTGTATACCCTATTACAATTGTTTAATAAAATTTCCCACTAATTTTTGAACAAAGTGCATTTTTTTTTTAAAAAAAAATGAAACATAAATAAATAATTTTTTTATATAATAATTAAGAAATTAATTTTTATTACACTTTTTTCCTGTTTTAGTTTTCCCATCCCCTCTCCCGACTCTACCCTGCCCTCTTTCCTTGTCCGTGACGGGACTTGGGGAAGGGGTCAACACAACATCATAAATCCGTCGATCAGACTCTCACTGCAAAACCCTAAAATTCAAATCAAATCAAATCAAATCAAATTGGAGTTGCGTACTACATACAGAGAACTCAACTGTATACAACTTTCGATGGGTTTAATTCGAAGCAGTTTACATTTTGTGCTGGGAACAGTATTCGGAGTGTACGTTGCCCAAAATTACAATGTCCCCAACGTACATAAGCTTTACAACACTGGCGTTTTGATCGCCAAGCACATGGAACAGAATTACCGCAAGCCTAAGAAGACTGACAACGATGACAATTAGTTCGATGAATTGTCGATCTTCGCTTCCAGGTTTTCATTAGCTCTAAGTTAGGGTTTTATTGATAGGGGAATTAGGTTAATTATGATTACTTGTTGCCTTTTGATTTTGTGGACTTGGAGTTGAAATTTTTGATTGGTAATGGAAATTTAATGAATTGAAAGATCTGTTCTTGTGTTTTTGGGTTGAGTTTTAATTGCACATGTCCTTTTGCAGTTTTTATGTTGTGAAGATGCACTGTTTACGATATCCATTGTGTTTTTGATTTAGATGAATGTTACTTTTTATCATCGATTGTATTGGTTTATTGTGGTAAGTAACGCCTAATCAAATCTAAATTCTGTTAATGATAACTCCTAGCTATTAAAGAAAAATATGTAGCTGCTGTGCCGGCCCTATGTGGATTGTGGGATTTTGTGGAATTGCGTTTATAATCTCAGATGTTCAAATGAAAGGAATTAAATTGTGACTGAAGGTGTTTTAATTCCTCATCACAAGACAAGAAGCACAAAGTTACCCGCAATTCTCTCTCTCTTTTTTTTGTAAAAGCAAAATCAAGGGCGGAGTTCAATACCATCGTAAATCTTGATGTCGTTGGCTGATATTGGAAAAAAACTCAAAATGGTTGTGGGTTATGGGCGATAACAAACTGTAATTGCAAAATACAAAGTGCAAGCAGTTATTCATGCTTCCAGGTTCAAGGTGGTTGATATGGACCATGGAGCATTCCCCACCACTGACAGTGGATTGATATATATTTTTCTTTTGTGAATTGTTCATTAATGAGTCTAATCTTGTTCAGATATGTGGTTATAGTTTAAGTTGCTAGTAGATACCGGAATAACTAGTACTAGGGAAGAAGAAGCTAGATGAGTGTATTCTTTTCCATAACATTCATAGACAATAACAGTTACCTAAGTTCTGATCGAGCGCGGCATGTCAAATTTATAGTGTCGGAACTCAGAAACACTTCCCCAATTTTTATTTGGCGAGCATATGACAAGAATTCTTGATATTGATTTGTGTAGAAATTCTAGGCTACATTACCATTATCCAAAGTTTGTGCGCAATCTATTTATAAAATTATATTTATTGAATTGAATTTTGTATTAGGTTGGTTCAATTGGATTAAGATTCTAATGTGATTATGAACATTACATATTTTATATTTTCAAAAGACAATATGTTAATATTTAAATTTCCTAATTCCTGGGATATTTACTTAATTCTGAACTGCTTCATTGTTGGTCGGTGGAGGTCCACGTGTGGAGAAATCAAAGAGAGGAAAGAGAGAGTTAACAGAGGAGATGGGTGGGGGAACCAGGCAGAGAGAAGGTGGGAGGTTGACAAAACAAGTGAAAGCGAGTGTCCTGATATGAGGGAGCTAGAGGAGAAGGGTTATGGAAGATAGAGAGATAGACATTCCTCGGTCTTGATCACTATTGTATATAAATATCATGTTTATTCGGGTTTGGTTGAAATTTGGTTTTTTGGATTTATAATCAGAGTGGAAATGGATACTAACCAGTCAACCTTGACATTCATCCTATAATAGTTATTATTGAATTTATATAGAATTGTAAGGACTAGGAGTTGGCGATTTTATAGCAAATTGATGGTGAGGAAGAGGGTTACATATGTACAAATTTAGGATTGTGTAATGTTGCTAGAATTAAATTGGAGTGAATTCTTTTGATTGGAAATTCAATAATAGCTAATGATGGATGGATGAATGAAAAAGAAATAACCAAGAGTTGGTCAAGCTGATGTGCATCTATAAATGAAGACGTTTAGAGGGTTTCTCCTAGCAATATGATCAATATTTGTCATAGATGCATATTAGATGGTGAGCTGCTACGGAGGTATCTATAATTCCAACTCACTTTTCTTCCGAATTGTTGTCCAGTGTTCTAAGTGTACATTAGAGTAGTGGAGGAAATGACAACCAGCTCTTCTTAGGGCCAATTTTGAAAAAAGTCTCTCTAGTAGAAATTATTTTGAACCGTCCACACCTTAAAAGACTTTATAACAAGGTCCAATTTTGATTTGTAAGTAAAAAAAGTCTCTATTACAAATGCACAATTCCTATCATGCCCCCTCAAAAATAAATAGTTACAAAACAACCAATCAATTTATTGGCTATCTCATTAGTACAGTTAGTCATCACACAATTACATTCAGTTCATAGACGATCAAACACTTAAAATATTAATGTTCACACAGTTACATTCAGTTCATACACGATCAAACACTTGAAATATTCATGATGAACAGTTGAATCATGAGAATGTATGATCAAACACATTTTTACAAACAATTCACAATGATTAACGCCATTGTTAGTCCTTTCTTATGCAGTACCATGTCACATTGCTTGTCTAATTACTTCCTGAAGCAAATTGATTGAGTGAAGTTGCAAAAAAAAGGTTCCCTGAGAGCCCAATAACCGGTTTCAGGTATATCCTCTGGGGTAGAGTGTACTTGAAACCTTTTTCAGAATAAACATTGAAATTGTAGACCTTGCAAAATATGGTTCATGATTGCTGTCTTAGAGATTCATGTGACCTAATTGCTTAACAGAAACTTGGAAAGGTATCAATGCAATGAGGCACTTGGAAAAAAAAAGCAGAAAGAAGGGAAGCACAAGAGTTTGTGTGAAGAACTAAGGGTCTTCAGTGTGCTACAGTAATCAAGGATCTCCTTTCAATAATTATGAGTGAATACGTTTGTCTCTTGTTAATTTTGTATAACATCATTACAAAGTCATCTCCTTCTTAGACAATAGTTTTATTCTGACACCCTCTAAAGCCAACTACTGTACTAGTTTTTCAACTTTTGTCACTCTTTAAGTTCTTTTTTTCCTTCCTGTTACTTATATGGTGTAGCGGTTTTTTGTATTCCTTTTTCATTTTTTCAGATTAGTATCCACATTACTTAGTAATCACATATAAGATATTAATACATACATACATATTTATATATATATGTAGTTTGCATGTGCACACTAGGATATGCTTGATGGTCTTTCTCTTGTTTTTAATATGTACATATAGAGTTATAGACAGTGGAAAGCAAGTATCTTGGTAATTTGGGAAAAGGTTCTTTTTTACGCTTCTGTAGACATGCATGATGGAGATTGCGAGATGCTGGAGTTGGAGATGTAGATGGAAATATGTGGCCTTGTCGATTTAGACCTATACTCTACTTGATATGTAAGCTAGAAATATTAGATCGTATGGCTGATTTTAAGATGCCCATTTTTTCATGGATTGGCTAATGCACTCCACTTTTGTAGTCTAGCACTCAAAATTGATATACTATGAAGCACATACACGGGTACGGGTGTCGTACCCGGTACCGGTGCGAGGTACGGGTACGGCAAATCTTAAAAAACTTGGACACAAGTACAGCGAGGGACACATTTAATAAATAAATAAATAAATATATTTATATAATAATATGCATTATGTAAACTCATATCCAAAGAACACTACAAACAAATAAAATTTAACATCACTTAAAATAAACAAGTCATATCCACAAGAGAAAAGATTGCATCAAATAGAAGGTCCACGACGAGCCCAGGCCGTGAATGAGAAGACTAGAAGACTGACAAAGCAGAGTCGAACCGCCGTGAGTGAGAAGAGTAGAAGAGAGAAGGTCGACGACGAGTCTAGGCCGTGAGTGAGAAGGACTGGATGGCGAGAACTTGACGACGATGATAGGGCCGTTGAGATGAGAGAGGGCCGTTGAGAGCCATTGAGAAGAGAGGAGAGACGTGAGAATGGGTTTGAGCGTGACCTAATTTTTTGTCGATTGATATTTGGGACATCTCATCTCTTAATAACTTAATATACTATTTATAAAATTAATTAAACAAAACCCACAAAGTTCATTGCATATTGTAAATTGACCCCTTAATTTTTAATTTTTCATCCCAGCCGTACCCGTACCCACACCCGTTTTAGCCGTGTCTAACAAAATTTAATATTATTTTTATTGGACACGCCACGTGGCGAGTCCCAGCCGTGTCCCACCCGTACCCGTACCCGAGCCGTGTCCAAACGGGTACCCAGAAAAAAATGAAGTACCCGTGCTCCACAGTTGATATATATATAGCGATGTCATTTATAGGACGCTCTTATTGATCCTTTTGAAGTGCTAGAGTACTAAGGTGTAAGTGTCAACAACAAACCCTTTCTTATTTACTTGTGTACCCAATAATTTTTGAGAGTGAATCCTGTTTCTGTATGGCTTACCATCACTCTACCTGATATTATATTTGAGTGAAACAAGGCTACAACTCTTCTTTCTGAACCCAAACCCCCTTCTTTTTTACGCCGTCGAGTTGAGCTTGGACTTGGTCCACTTTTTTCAGGTATGTAAAATATAAAATTAACTTATGTAAAGTTGCAAGTTCAAGGTTTCACATTTTACAGATACATTCATATAATACGGGACTGGGTTATCTATCCATTTATTAGTTCTACATTGTTTGAGGTACATATACTTTCGCTTTTTAAATTCCATATTACAGATTAAATTCATACTAGTTGTACTGCTCTATTCTCTAGGTTTTGGATTGATACTTCCTTTTATTAATTTATCTAGCTTCTGTAGTTCTGTTACATACATTAATTTTTATTTCCATCTTTTGATAAAACAAATTCCTGATAACATCTTTAGTTTTTATCCTTTAATGGCTAAGGAACAGGCATTCTATGAAAAAGAGGGATACGAGTATGGCGGCATGTGTCTTAGAAAATAATATTTCTATGCTTTTATCGTAGTTGAATATATTATGACAATTGTAAATGATTATACTTACAACTATAATCGCAACTATGTATAAAATGCTTAAAATAATCAATATGTTCTATAATTTTCTTCTTTTACACAAATATTAATAAAATGAGGACTGCTTTTAAAGTCTTCCTTAGTATGACCCAACAGTCAAACTATTTTCAGTATTTTTCGTAAATTACCTTTTATTAGATTGGAAGTGGGAGGAACTGAGGAAGTATTACTACTATAGGAAAAAGAGTGCCAGTAAAATAAGAATGAGATGAGGTATAACGAAAGCAGAGATATCCAGCATTCAAACAGTAGAAGCATCAATCGGATCAATACTTAAATTTCTACTAAATATTTTTTACGATTAATATGTGCATTACCTGCAATCATTCAATTCAAAGCGAGACATTTAGCCATTAATCTGATACTATTATCAAAATGATGAACTGCCTTCTGATTCCTACTTGATGGATGGGGTCAAATCAGACGAACTAAAGAGAGCAGCAAAATTATCTTCTGAAGAAGTTGCATGCATATACCCTTTCTGCTTGATCAACAAACGCCAGTCGTCAATGTATGACAGTTGATCTGGATCAGAAGCTGGAAGTGGCTTCTGTTCGAGAATTTTCAATATTTTTTCTGTTTTTCCAAGAAGAAGAATTGCACTGCGGACACCCTCTTCTCTTTGTTCAATTGCAGTGCAGTGACATTTCATCGTCATAATGTGTCCCAAATTGGTAAGACAAGCACTCAATATATCAGAGATCATGAAAGACAAATATTCGAACAATCTCTCACTGCTCTGGCAGTCTCGGCTTTCATAATCCATTAGTATACTACGAGATATTCTATACATTGAATTAGCAGCCAGTACCTTGATGGGTAATTTTGAAGGACTATCTCTTAAACATTGATATATATCTCTCCTTTTGAATTCCGCGAGCTTTTTCTCTGCAATATCCGCAAGTCCATTAAGTGTTTCTTGTGGGCTTTTTTCTTGCAGTGTGAACTGATGGAGATCCACATCGAGCCACTTGAAATACAAATCAACTGACTGCCACACAATTTCTGCCGCTTTTCTGAGGTTCAGAAACTCGTGTTTATTATCTAGGTTATTTTCTACCACTCCAACCAAGATTAGGCCTTCATTTACACTGTTTATCAACTGTTTGATTGAACTATTGCTGATATTGGGTAGTGAAACTGCAATGCTTGTTAATGTTGCCACTGGTAGAGCCCAACAATTAGGAGGTTCTTCAGTATTGAGAGAAGGGACCTCGTCGCTATCAAATTCGATTACTCCCTTGAATTCTTGTGATGAGTTGAATTTCTCCAAGAACTGCGTGAGGTACTTTGGCTGCTGCTTTTCCCCTATTCTGATCCAACGGTCAGTGGCATCGCAGTTGTTTTGCATTACCAAATCAACCAATTCTTCCTCTCCTTCCAGATGCATAACAAAACGGGCAAGATTCGGATTCGGATTTGGACTCCGCTCTGACTCTGTCTCTATATCATTGCTTGAACCATTGTTGCAGCATTTGATCAAGAACCTGCTTACACAGAAAATTGAAATGAGCTGGACTGATTTGCTCATCGACACTATTGCAATTTGCATCTTAATACAGAATCCCAAGATTTGACTTTTTGCGTAGTGGGCAATTCTTCTTCCTTGCCGGCTGCTGATGATTGACGTTAATGGGCACTCTTTCAACTCAACCAGCACCCGGGTCCAGTAGTTCTCAACTTTGAAAAAAGGTTTCAAGGCTTTGTTTGCTTTCTTCGGGCACCTGAAGTTGATGGCTATGAACCACCTAATAGCTGGGGCAATGGTACCTACTGCCACTGCTATGGTTTGAGTTACTAGAACCAATGTAGTTGACCACTTATAATCAGACTCGCCTCTGCAGAACTTGAAGGACCATGGCATCAAATAAGACCGAAGCAAGGCCTCTGCTAAAGTCAAAGCGCTCATAAGGCAAAATGCCCCAGAGGCAATGCATGTGGCTGAGTGCCCTAACACAAACTGGGGGCTGCTGGTATAAGCCATCATCCAATATTTCACCAGGCCTTCTTTCAGCCTCTCGATCTTCGATATATTGGTTTTATCAAAACATTCTTTAACAGCTATTCTATGTTTTTGACTATATTTTATATCCAGGTAACACTTGGTGCTTGGAACAGCCAGTGCCGAAGAACACAAGATTGCTAGCAAAACAAGCGTGAGGAACATAACGAAAACGTGTTCTTTCCAAAAAACGTAAATAACGCTAGTACCGAGTTGGATGCATATATTTACTATTGCGGTAACAACAAGAATCCCCAAGGCGACTACATTCACCATCATCTCTGTGTTCTCCATGGTTCCAATAGAAGGCATAGAATTACCCATCACCGTACAAATGAACACCACACTACTAAGTTTTGCGAGCTGATCTTGCTGACGAGGCATGGGAGTGTTGAGATCCACAGAGAGTTTGATCGCAATGCCCACAAGTGTTAAAGTTGTAGCATTGAGAGAGAAGAATTTGCACGGAAACCAGAGCTTCCTATAGCGGAAGCCATGGATGGCATCCACAGCCATGGCCATGGCACAAGCGGCAGATGCTACGACTATATACATTCCTATCCATGGCATGGGCTCACTGAACTTAGAGTCGTTCTGGTTCCCGTTGCTGGTGCACCTGATCCTGCCCATCTTCTTGAAGCTTTTGATTCTGCTTCCTCTAGTTAGCTAGTGAAGTTCATGAAGAATTTTCAGGTTTGCTCTGGACATAAATGCTTTCAATTTTAATTAACGCTATTTTTCCACGTACTCTTAAATAGGTGATTTTTTTTCTTTTCCTTGTAAGAGATTCTATGCATATAGCCATCGTGTCATAGCATAAAAAGTCAAAAAAGGCTTTGGGGGAACAAACCCACCCCCTCGTATATAGATGATTTGAAATTAAAAAGTGAAAAGGAATAAATGGCGGCTTAGTGGTAAGATACTATCCTTGGCTAGGCAAGGGTCAAGGGTTCTAGTTCAACACCTATTGCTTACGCAGCGTACATCTTTTAAGAAACATCATAATAGGGTCAAACTTGAAAATTTGAAAATGTGACGCAACCTCTACAAATCTGAAATTGAGGTTAGCTTTACACTGCTTAGCTTACTCTGCACACAGGACGCGTGTGATTTTGCGTATATTTGATTTAAATAAATGATGTGAAAAAAAAAGTAGTAAGTGGCTTGGTGGATGGTTGCATGTTCAACTTGCTTAGAATCAAAGGTTTGAGTCTCGTTAGATACACATTTTTATTTTTTATATTTTTTGTGGAAAAAAAAGCCTGTAGGGGTAAAATGGGAAATTTAACAATGGGACATTACTTCATTGTGGTAACATTCCGTGTTGGCATTACAATATTAGATAGAGACATAGATTAGACAGTCTTTAAATGAACTTTGAACGTTGTTTGAAAGCCATCAAGGATACGAGTAGTTCTTTATTCTTGGAGTAGGTAATACCTGGCATTCTTTTTCCATCTGGGTGACAAAACATGCAATCTATATATATATTTTCTTTAATACAAGTGGAGTTGGTATTGCTATGATGAAGTCATTTTTATTTCTGCAAAGAACACAGACAATTGCTAGTGTCTTATGAATCTTCTTGGATTTCGATTTATTGTCTCACTGGAAGATTTGATATTATTTGACATAGTTTTTTGCTGACCAATTATAAGATAACCCCCTCCGTCCCAAATTATTAGTCTCACTTTTTAAGAAAACACTAATGTCATGTTTCATCCTAATCAATGGTTAAGGATACAACTTATTTTCTCTCGTGAGATTTGATACATTGATTATGTCTGAAAAAGGAAACGAGGCTATTAATTTGAGACAAATGGAGTATTAATCAAGAGTAGATTGCGCCGCCAGTAAATCAAATACATCCGTATATAAGATATATAATATACGTAAAAAAGTTTTATTGTATATTGTATAAGATACGTTATCTACTACAGTTAAATGTAGCAATGTTCTTCTTAATGTAAACTTATATATCTATTCCTGCATGATTAAATTTTATAGAATATAATTCCTTCCATCCTGAATTAAGAATTTAGTTTCCTTTTTCAACGTAGCCAATGCACCAAACTTTATAGCAGTAAACAAGTCCTATTCTTAACCACTGATTATGTTGAATTGGTGTATTTTTCAAAACACGTCGAGGTAAAACATGGACACATCAAAAGCATTCTAACATTCGCTGAAAATACAAAATCTTCATCCTGAAGACATGTACTCTAATTAGTGGAGTTAGCATGCTATCATTTTATTCTTTTACTTGTTACGACCACAATAGCTAGAATTGAAATGTTAATCCTGTCTACAGTTTGAATTTTATTTATTGCACTAGCGACGCATTTGACACCATCAGATTTGTCTTTGATTTATCATTTTAGATGATTTACTCAGTTTTAAACACCATTAATCCTACAAAGGTGATATTATCATATATCCAAGAAAGAAGAGGAGTTAAACTAGAGGAAGACTAGCTAGTTGAGTGGTAGTTTGGACTACCAAAAAAGGTTGAAGATTGCTTAAAAGTCAAACTAGTTGGTTGACCAATAGCATATTATTTAGATTTTAAATATTGACATCCATTTTATACCTTACCTTGGTTTAACTGCTATTAAGATGTTTTGTCACCTTTGTGGCAGTTTTACATATAAGATTTGCATATGTTAAGATTTGTATATATTTATTTATAGAATGTGTATATTTAGGAGATAATTAGAAAATTCTTACTAGAAGGAAATATCCTTATTTGTAGGGTCTCTCTTTTATAGATTGTTGTACTCCTTTTCTCAATAATTAATAACAATTCCTCTAACAATCTCTTGTACTCTCACATGGTATCAGTGGAATAGTGAGAAAAACCCTACTCCAATCTCGTGTTTGCTGTATCTTCATTTCAGCAATCACCAAAACCTTAGTCGCCTATCACTTATTAACCAAATCCTAATCGCTGTGTTTCTATCCCAGTATGTAGACCCTAGCTGCTGTGTTTCTATCCTAATGTGTAAACCCTAGCCGTCGCGTGTAAAAAAAAGTTACTGTTCACCGGCACTGTTCACGTTTTCAGATCCATTTTTTCCAGACTGTCTCTCTAAGATCTATGTTCTTGCATATTTCTGATCTATTCCCAGCATTAGTTTGGTGGTGTTTTGGCTTATACTGCAAGTCTCTAATGGGTACTCTAAGCGAAGAATCAATCTTTACGTTTTCCATATATGCCATTAAATACGTTGAGTTCTTGCAATTACAATAGAACAAGTAGTCAATCTCTATTGCTTATGTAAATCAAACTGGTAACCCTATTGCCTGCATCTCTCAGTCATCATCTCTTGGATCTTGGGTTCTTGATTTTAGTGCTTCTAATCACATGTCTGGTAATAAGAATTTGTTCTTTTCTGTTACCCATTATGATTCATTCTCTACTGTTACCTTAGCCGATGGCTCATAAACTAAAGTTAAAGGCATTAGACAGGCCGAACCCTTGCGTACCTTGTCTTTAAATTATGTTATTTTTGTGCATGAATGTCTTTTCAATTTGATTTCAGTTAGCAAATTAACCCAAACCTTACCTTATTCCGTTACTTTTGTAGCTAATTCAGTTCTTGTGCAGGACCAGAGTATTGGGAAGTTAATTGGAGTAGGACATGAGTACCGTGGTCTATACTACCTCAATCCATCACCAGCCCCTGTAGCCTGTGTTGCTAGTGATCCACCTGCATTTTTTCACCAGCGTTTAAGCCATCCCAACCCATAAAAACTACAAAAGATGGTGCCGAGTCTTTCTCGTGTGTCATCTTTAGAGTGTGAGTCTTGCCAGTTAGGAAAACATGTTCGTAGTTCTTTTCCCAGTCGTGTTAATAAATGAGAAGAGTCACCTTTTTTCTCTAGTTCATTATGATGTATGGAGTTCTAGTCATGTCATGACAACTTTGGGTTTTCAATATTTTGTGACTTTTATTGATGATTTTTCTTGATGCACTTGGTTATTTTTAATGAAAAATTGTTCCGAGCTATTCTCCATCTTTAAAACGTTTTGCTCAGATATTAATACCCAATTTAACACCATTATTCGTACTTTCCACAGTGACAATGCACGATAATATTTTTCCACTCCCTTCCAATCCTTTATGACTTCTCAAGGCGTACTTCACCAATTTTCTTATGCTCACACTCCTCAATAAAATGGAGTATTTGAACAGAAAAATACACTTAATTAAAAATGCTCGTACTCTCCTTATTCATAATCATGTTCTACAACGTTTTTAGGGAGACGCAGTCCTCATCGCTTGTTAATTAATAGGATGCCATCCTCAGTTTTAGAAAATCAGGTACTTTATTCTCTGTTATTTGCAACCCAGCCTCTCTATCTCGTCTATTCTCGTGTCTTTGGTTTCACTTGTTTTGTTCATGACCTTACTCCAAGTAAAGATAATTTACATGCCAAATCTCTCAAATGTATCTTTTTGTGGTATTCTCTCTCACAAAAAGGTTATCGTTGTTTTTCCCTGGACTTTAAACAATACCCTATTTCCGCAGCAGTCACCTTCTTTGAAACGATTCCTTTTTTTCCCTTTTACAGAGAGTGCTACGTGTCCTCCTGATATTAGTGAGTCTCTTATATTAGACGCTAGTCCTATTCCACATGTTGTGTGCTCTCCTGGCCCTGTGGCTCTTACTACAAAATCGTCGCCTCCTCTAATCATATACCATCACCGACCTCGACCTATATCCGTTGAGAACCCCACCACCGAGCCTATCATTGAGACTATATCCGACCCCATCACCTTTTACCCGGATCCACCAGTCTCATCTCCTACTCCGGTTCCGGTTCTGGCTCTTACTCCTAACTTTGATCTTTCTATTGCCGAACGCAAACGTATTCGTTATACTCGTAACTCTCATCCCATTTATAATTTTGTGAGTTATCATCGTTTATCTTCACCATATACTCCTTTGTATCGTCTTTGTCTCATATTTTTACACCTAAAAATATAATAGCCGCTTTTTCTAATATGGGTTGACGCCAGCCTATGGTTAAAGAGATGCCTGTCTTGCAGTCGAGTGGCACATGGGACCTCGCGCCTCTTCCTCCTGGTAAATCAACAGTGGGTTATCGTTAGATTTACACTGTCAAAGTTGGGCCTGATGAAAACGTTGATCGTCTGAAAATCTAGCTAGTTGCGAAAGGGTATTCTTAGATCTATGGGTTTGATTATGGTGATAAGTTATCTCCAGTGGCTAAGATATCTTATGTTCGTCTATTTTTCTCTATGGCGGCTATTCGTCACTGGCCTCTTTATCAGTTGGACATCAAGAATGCTTTTCTTCATGGTGAATTACAGGAAGAGGTATATATGAAGCAACCTCCTGGGTTTGTTGCTCAGGGGGAGTCTAATCTGGTGTGCCGCCTCTGTCACTCTCTTTATGGACTAAAGTAGTTCCCTCGAGCTTGATTTGGACGCTTTAGTTTGGTTGTTTGCCAGTTTAGTATGACTCATAGTGAGCCTGATCACTCCGTCTTTTACTCCCATTCATCTCCTGACATATGCATCTATTTGGTTGTTTATGTGGACAAGATTGTGATTACGAAAAATGATCAAGAAGACATAAATAAACTCAAGCAACACCTATTTCACCACGTTCAGACGAAAGATTTAAGGAAACTCAAATACTTTCTAAGAATAGAAGTTGCTCAATCTCGACAGGGTACCATCATCTCCTAGCGAAAGTATGCCTTAGATATCTTAGAAAAAATTGGCATGACGAATTGCAAACCGTAGAGACTACGATGGATTCAAGCGTCAAACTCCTACCTAATTAGGGGGAGCCATTATCAGACCCTAGTAAGTACTTGAGACTTGTTAGGAAACTCAACTACTTCACTGTGACACGTCTTGACATAATGTTCTCGATGAGTGTACTTAGCCAATTAGCCTTTTCTCTTCTCTGCCTGAGTAAGAAATTCTTCCTTTTATGAGTATGAGACCAAGATTGTCTTTTACGCCCCTTGGTCTCGAGCATTTGAACTAATTCGAGTCTCTTAAGCTTTTTATGGCAGCTAGTCTAGATTATCCAACCCCGAGCAATCTTAGTTATTGGTGGGGGTTCGGTCCGTTAGCTGGTATTTTTTTAGTCATTAAGATAGTGACTAGCGTTCTCGTAAGGACAATGTCATCAACATAACCCACTAGAATTGTAGTCCCCTCCTTTCTCTTCACTATCCCTGTTTTCCACCCTAAGAAACCCTCGGTGGTGGGGCAGAACTGGGAATTCTAAGTGCTTCGTGTGATAGTTATTGGGAAGCAGCTGTTCGTATTTTGAAATACATAAAGAAAGCACCGAGTAAAAGACTTTTATATGAAAGTTGAGGCCACACTGAGATTGTTGGCTACTCTGATGCTAATTGGGCAGGCTGCCTATATGAAAGACATTTGAGCAGTGGTTATTGTATCTTCATTAGAGGAAATCTGGTCTCATGGAAGAGCAAGAAACAATCAGTTGTTTCCTTGTCCACTGCTGAGGCAGAATATAGAGCCATGGCAAAAGCACGTGTGAGCACATATGGATGAAACAGTTACTCCAGGAGCTGAAGTTCACGAAGATTCAACAAATGAAGTTGACATGCGATAACCAAGCAGCTCTCCACATTGTGTCTAATTCGATCTTTCACGAAATGACCAAACATATTGGGATTGATTGTCACTTTATTAGAGAAAAAATTCTTTCAGGGGAGATCGCTACTAGCTACGTGAAATTGAATTATCAACTAGTTGATATCTTTACTAAGTCTCCCAGTGGATCTCGAGGCAATTATATTTGTAACAAGCTTGGAACATACAACTTGTACGCTCCAGCTTGAGGGGAGTGTTAAGATTTGTATACATTTTATTTATAGAATGTGTATATTTAAAAGATAATTAGGAAATCCTTATTAGAAGGAAATGGTCTCTCTTGTATATATTGATTTAACTTATTTTCTCAATAATTAATAACAATTCTTCTCACAATTTCTTGTTCTGTCACAAGAATAATGCTAATGCTAGACATAAAAAGATTCCACAAATTGACGTGACAGCTTGCAATCAAAATAGGTGTATTTGTAAGTAATTGTGTATATCTTATCAAACCGCTCGAATCAATTTTGCAGAATCGAATCTCACTCTTAGGTAACATTTGGTTGAATGTGTGATCTTTCAAGGGTGATAAAGACAATTTAGTTCCTGTGGAGAGCTGTTAATTCAACTGCCTATCTTTCATTACCAATCACTCAGATATAAGCTTATTTGTCAGTATCTTTCATCTATGAGATTGTGTAGTGTGATTTGGTTCCTGACTTTCCATCAGTAATATAAAGGAGACAGTTTTTTGGTGTGTTTCTCGCATTACACTAAAAATATAAATTCTCACACGTGCATCATCCACAACTATTTAATTCGGCGAGATACATTTGGAAAGAGATATTAACTTTGTGAATTAATATTTTCTGGTGCAGAGATAATGATGAGCTGGGAATTATTGATTGTTTTATTGTGCCAACCAGAGAAATCGAATTTGAGGTGTGCCATGGAAGTAGAGCAGTGGATTCAGAAAATGTTGTGTGGTCAACATTTCTGAAAAAAGGTTGGTACTTTATAGCTGGCCATAGATACTTTCACTTTTAATTAACACTGTAGCTCATTTATCCTACTAATCATTGAGGTATTTGATTGCATAAATATAGAAAAAAAAAATTGCTACCTAGAAAATTCTATCTACAACTTTTTAATACAATGTTTTCAATCTTTGGTGATATTTAATTGCATAATTTTCCAAAGTGGTGTAGTTGTCAAGATTAGGTTCAAGATAAATTATGGGTGCAAATAGATAAAAACACTCTACAACTTTCTGATGAAGTCGAAAGATATTCGACAAAGAAAGAAAACTAATGAATATTATAGCACATAATCATAACTACAACAAAAAACATGCCCTTACATTTCGACAAGCATGTGTCCTAACTACTCAATACCTATGCACACCTCATCTGAATTATCAGGAGAATACGGATCATTGATACTGTCTAAACAAGTTACCATTGAATTTGCTGTTGAGATACCTTGTTGCTTTAACAAAGCTCGCCACTCGTCGATATACACCACTTGATCATGATTCAAATCAGGAGTTTCGTGCTGGTGAAGGATCTTCAGAATCTCTTCAGTTTCACCAAGAAGCTGAGCCGCAAGGTTGACGTTCTCCTCCCTCTTCTCTATAGTGCTACAGTAGCAGTGCATAATTATGACACGTGGCAAATTAGTAAGACACGCACCCAATATATCTGCTATAGTAACAGACAATTGCTCGAACAGTCTCTCACTTGTCTTGTCATTGACGGCCATGTAATCCATCAGTATAGTTTGACTAATTCTGTACATTGAATTCGAAGCTAAAACCTGCGAAGGCCAATTTACCGGGTCGTCCTCCAAACCTCCATGCATGTTTCTCTTGAATTCCAAAATGGTCGTTTTAGATATGTCGGTTAGGATCTCAAGGGTCTTCTTTGATGTTTTTGTTTCACCGGTAAGGTTCAGTTTTCGAAGATCTTTATCGAGCCACCACCAGTACAGTTCGACCCCTAACCAAACGAAATCTGCCGTTTTTCTAACGTGTACCAATTTTCTTTTGGTGTCGAGTCCCTTTTCTATCCGCCTTACGTAATTTAATCCTTCCTTAACGCAACATATTAGTTGCTCGATGCTCTCATACGTGCTGTTGGGAAGCGCAACAGCGATGCTTGTTAAGGTTACCACAGCCAAACTCCAACAGTTAGGAGGTCCTTCACTGTGTAAACCCTCAACTTGGTCACTATCGAAATCAACTACTCCTCTGAACCCCGTTGATTTACTAATAAGATTCATTAGATTATTTGGCTGTTGCCTTTTAGCCCAACGGATCATCCGCTCTACAGCAGCAGAAATGTTCTTCAAGATTCTCTTGGGTAGTTTTTTCTCTCCTTCAAGCCGCAAAACATAACGAGAAAGATCCACCGTTGTACCAGGTTCTGGTTCGTTATTTGAATCTCCACTAGGTTCATTTTCAGTTTCATTTTCGGGTTCAGATACTTGCTTTCTTTTCGACCGATGGTAATAATAGCAACAGGACAATACCGGGCTCGCACACATAATGGAAATGAGGCGGACCATTTTACTAAATACTACAATCACTATTTGAACTCTTATACACAAGTTGAGTGTTAAATCTTTCGTACCCTGGACGAGTCTCCTCCGTTTCCGGCCTCGGATTCGTAAAGCTATAGGATTCTCTTTCAACTCCACTAACCGTTGGATCCAATACTGTTCGACAGTGAAGAAATTCTCACAATTTTTGCCTCCGTCAACCGACCATTTCAAACTAACGGCAATGAACCACCTAAAAGTAGGTGCGATTGTACCAATCACCACCCCAATGGTGTGAATCAATAGAATTACAAGTGTTGTTGATTTATAATCCGATTTGCCTTGGCTCGAAAACCAAGATCCGACCCTGAAGGCCATTTGGAGCTCCGCTTCGATTAAAATGAGACCCGCCAGAAAACAAATTGCCCCAACCGAAGAACAGGTGGCAAAACGCGCCATCACAAATTGTGGGTTCCCTGTTTCGGCCATAATCCAATACCGTTTAACGTAACCCGCAAGTTTCTCGATCATAATCTTCCTGCTAGTCTCCTCGGCGTCTTCTTCACTTGACGACAATCGGTGTATTTCACCATACTTCCACTCAAGATCTTGCTTAGTTATAGGAACTGCCAAAGCCGAGAAACTCAATATTACAAACAGAACAAACGTCAAAATGCTAACCAAAATATTCTCAATCTTTAGATAATTGTAAATTAGGCCGGTATCTAATTGTATGCACACATTCACAACAATGGTGATTACCAGAATACCCAACGCTATTAGGTTCACAATGATTTCGTTCTCCTCCATGGTACCTAGAGATGGCATCGTATTACCCATTACGGTGCATAAAAACACCGTGCTGCTAAGCTTAACTAGCTGATCCGGTTCACTTGGCATTGGGTTGTTTATGTCCAATGTTATCTTCGTTACTACTGCTAAAACAGTCAGAGATGTAGCGTTGAGAGTGAAATATTTACATGGAAACCATATTTTTCTTTGTTGTATGCACCTTAATGTGTCTACTATGGCCGCAAGGGAACAAAGAAGCGATGCTGCTGCCACATAGATGCCAATCCACATCATTGGCTCGCCGAATTTTTGCTGTTCGAGTATCTGTTCGACACATTCTTCGTATTCGTGCAGTAAATCCTTGTACCCTTCGCAATTGCAAGACATTTGATCACTTACCTTTTCCTTTTTCTGGTATAAGAATTTTGAAGGGCTAGGTTTGAATAGACCCATTAAATTTCAGGTGACTTTTTAGAAAAAGATGGTTCCAAATTGCTAAACAAACCACCTGATCTCTCCTCTCCAGCCGCCACTCCAACGAAGTCTCCGATAGAATTTTTATTCTTTTAAATCCCTATCATTAATAATATTATTTGTCTACTTAGCAAATAACTATTATTACAATTAAATTACACAAATAAATGTGGTGGACATTTACTTGGAATCAACTTTTTGTGTAAAAGAAAGATTATGGTGGCCTAGCAATTTTTATTATTGTTCCTAGAGTGTTGGATGGTTGTGAATGTTTTAGAAAGTATTTACATGTTTTACTTCTTTTCAGGATCTACTTTGATTGAGTCCCTACTTTTACCTGCTTTCACCATTTTAGTTGGCTGGCTATAAATAGTTTTTCTGCTTACCTGCTCTCACTTTTTTAAGATGCATGGCTATAAATAGTTTTGCTTAGAAAGAAAGAAAGAGTAGGATTTTTTTTATTTTATTTTTTTATATATATGGTTTATTCATTTCGTATAGACCTACGTCCGAATATAAAGGGACATGACATTTTGAACCCTCGGGTCTAAGGCTATGATGGACCTTCATGCTGGCATTGATAGCTTAAGTTAAATTCGAGCTCCAAGTCTCCCAGCTTCCACTCATGGCAGGAGCCTAGGTCCATCGCTTGTATTGAATATATCGATATAGTATTGATACGTTAGATTGGATTGCATTGAATTGAATTGAATTGAATTTGTGCTATTAGTAATATGGAAGTTTGGTGGAAGTCGCAATTTTCAACTTGGTTTCGATTTATATGCACGACCAGAAAAAATAAGTATATAAGTAAAATATAAAAAATAATATACAAGATTTTAAAAAAATGATAAGATAAACAGAGTCATTATCTAATACCAGTTATTTTGTATTCGCATACGATGAATACTAATTGCATAATAATAATTCAACAAACAATAAAATCTTATCAGACCCAAATATTTAAGGAATTTACATGTAAACATTCTAAAATAAGAATAAAGTATTCTTAAACTGATGATGATATATATTGATCCAAACCATTTACATCATTTTCTTGGTGTGCATAATGTTATAATTGTTACCGGAAGCCATGCTCTACATCTCTTAATGTTAGCTTCTTAAATTAACAAGTATATCTACCAATTAATATAATTTTATAAATGTATACTTACTTTTAAAATTTTAATCGAATTTCCAAATTCCTTTGAAGATTTATTAAATACACTTTATATCATTTCAATAGATCGATTGAATACAAGAGTAAAATTAACAACGAAGAATCTTTTGTAAACGAGTCAACCAGCTTTTTCTGTAAAATGTCAGGGATTCTACAAAATGATGTTGGAAGCGCCATAGAAATAAAGAAAGAACAAGGAATCAATGGTGAGCAAGGTTTTTTTTCATCTCAATCCTCTTAACAAATTAGGAGATAATAGATATGATCACGATATGTGTCCTGCGTTTCCACTTGTCAATATGAATTTGTATTTAGACTTATGGTCTGTCTTTAACTTATTGTGAAAGAACTCCTGAACTTGGTTCTGGTTACATTTATTATCTAATCTCGGTAAGAAACTAAGGTGTGGGGCACATATGCCCCTGCCCCCTTGAGATTTTGGGATTTTCTTTTACCTATATATAATTTTAGTTTATTGCAAGTGATGTGTGTGCTACTGGCGTATATAATTTGAAGAAAAAAAATTTAACAATAAGGAAAATTAGTCGGGTGGTGAAAGATGAATATAAATTGTTTACTAATCAGGGTTCAATTGATATGAACTTGTGGGACCTAATTCATAAAGAGAATCTTAATTAATCTAATCACCCTATGTGAAACTAATAGATTTTGACATTAATTATATTGATTTATGGGGCTATTAAAGACACTCTTGTTCCTGCAAATGATAACTCAAATGATCCTCAACAAACAGCAAAACATAAATAAGTAAACAATATAACACATTACAAAAACAATTAGCTTATTCTTTATCTTGCTAACTCAAACTTGTAGAAAAGCTTTTGTGTTATAGCCTTTCCCCATTCGAAATGCATCAATAGGATTTTAGCCGATTTCTATTATTGTGGTTGTAGATAATGGAGCAGGCGTTTCTAGGGTTTTTAGAGTTGCATTTTCAGCTCACCCCATTTAGGCCTCAGTTTGATGACACCTCTAGCATAGGAGGAAGCCCTGGCCTCCGATCGGCCACTGTCCAAAGTCCGATGGTCAAAAAACCAACACGTGGGCCTCATGCACCACTACAGTTTTCTCTTACGCCGTCACGCGCCAGCGCGTGATGGTGCGTCGCTAGCCAGAAAGCCTCCGTTCAACTCTTAGGGGCGGCATCAAGTTCCCCACACCACAGATCGGTGGTTTGTTTGGATTGTCTTTTGAGTTGAAAGGGGACAAGGAGTATCATAGACTGTTTATACCAAACTCTACTTTTACCAATCATGCATTTTAGATTTCCTGAGGCACCGAAGCACAATTTTGAACAAGTATGAGAATATGAAGGGTTACATAGGAATGGCTCGATATACAAGAAAAGGGAGCGAAGGTTCAAATTTGAGTTTAAATCCTACCTATTCAAGATTGACAATAAAGGAACAACGGCCACAATTGTTGAAGAAATCCGAAAACAGAGGTACTCAGTTTGTATTGATTTTGGGGGGGGGGGGGGTTAATTGGTTGATTAATAATGTTGGTCGGAAAATAACCCTACGGGGGTGAATAGGATTTTTAAAACTTAATGCGAAATTAAAACGTTTTTAAAATGTTTAAGCAAAGCAACTTAACTAAGCAACAATATCAAGAAAATAATCAATTTCAAATAATCAATCACAAGACAAGCAAATAAGCAATATCAAAATACAAGCAATAATATAGCAATAAAAAGAGAGCTTGAGTTTAGAAAGATTAAACCAATTTGAAACTCAAGACTTTTTGTCCTCACGGTTCGATTTTTTAAACCATAAGTCCGCGCTTAGTTAGTTCTCCGAGAATTTTCACTATTCAATCTTCTTCGGGTGAAGATCAAATCTTAATACAAATGTTGCTATGCACACAATACTCACAATGTAGCTATACCCACTACACTTCTCACAAAATATGCTCTCTTACTCTACAAAGAGACAAACTCTCTTTTGAAATGAATAATGAATTATTTGTGGTGATACACACCAATGCAACAACTCTCAAGTGTATTTGAAGATTACAAATGAAGCTCACACTAGAGTTATCAAGATTGATCAAAATATATAGCTCAAAAGATGAAAGATTGATCAAAATGTGTTCTTAAATCTTTGTATATTTGAATATATAAATAATAGAGTATTATAATGATTTAAGGTATGTTAAAACATGTCTAGGACCTCATATATATAGCTTGAAAAATCATATGGCCATTGGGGGTGATTAAGTAAGGTTTTGAGTCAAAGGTATATATTTTCAAATTTTTCAACAGCTAGTTTTGACAAAAAATTTAAATTTGTTTTGATAATTTCTCCAAATCTGACTGTTGGATCATGCTTAAATTTTACTAAAAAGTGCTAAGAGATGTTGTCTAACTACTGTAAAAATTGCAAAATGATCGGAGTTTAGGAAGGCCTCCATCATACCGTTAGATCAAAACTGTGCAAAAACTAAGCGAATTTTAAATGTAAAATAAAAATATTTTTGTAATTTAGCAATTTAGTTCCAAATACAATTCTAATGATTTGTGAACCTCAAAGATATGTTTCTAAGATACCTATTTTTATTAGAGCTTAAAATATGATCATTTAAAATTAATATGAATTTATTTTGAAACTCGGTCTTTGTAAAATGATGCTTTTCAAATAAATTCGATTTCAAGCTTGTTTGAATCAATCTTTAAAAGATGAATGAATATGTTTGAGTCATAAGAATTTGATCAAAAAAGTAACTTTACATAAATCTTAAGTATTCACTTAATTACTGAATTAACGAGTTTTCGAATGCTTTGATTTGTTTCTTCGGATTGATCTTCATTCGAAGCTTTTTCCTTAAAACTTTTCATATAGTATTTTGATCATTTGTGCTTCATGATTTGCATTGAGAGATTTGATCTTCCTTGTCTTGTCCAATGATCGAATAGTGAAAGATTGATCATTGTCATGTTTTTTTTTTCAAGTAAATAAACTGTATACTTATATCAAGAAACATGTTAAATTACAGATGATTGATTTATTATTATTAACAAAATAAGATTAAGACCTTAGGTCAACAATCTCCCCCTTTTTGATTATGACAATAAATTAATGTGTGTTTACAATAACAAGCATAAATAGCATATAAATGTAAATAAATAATATTATTGTATACTTATATCAAGAAACATGTTAAATTACACATGATTGATTTATTGTTATTATCAAAATAAGATTAAGACCTTAGGTCAACAAATAACTTGAAGGCAGCAAAGCAACAATATAATAACAAGAGATTTTTCAATAAGTTCCAAGCCTCTTATGCGCTATTTTTTTTTCAATGATACAATAATAGTAAGGGTTAGCTTCATGAGTTTAGCTAGACTTCATCAAGGAGTAGTGCAACATGCAGTTAGCTTTCCAGGTGGAGATAGAGGAAAGGGATAGTTGAAAGTTAGTGAACATTGCATCATTTATTATTTGACTCAAGTAGGCGGCCAAAAGAGGAACAAATGAGTCAGCAATGGGTGAAGATAACAGGCCACAAGTCACATAGGATAAATGATGGCGATGGTAGGAGTACATATGCAGAGGTCATAGTAAAAAAGCAACGGTAAAGAATTAATAAGATCGCTATGTAAAAGCTAAATTTATAGATGACAGTAGTATTCAAAACTCCTAGATTAATAGTGCAATGTTAGTAATGGGGGCTAGGTTTAAGGAACTAGCTTTAGGCAAGCATGGCTGGAAAAAAACAGTTATTTGTATTCGAGAAAGCCTTTGGGATAATTGGAGGGATATTCAGATGGTCCTTAATGCATAGTGTAACAAGAATTACAACCTTAGTCCTTTTTAGCCAAATAAAGCAATTTTTTGGTGTGATGATGAACGCGAAGCAGAAAATCTCGCAAAGAAACGAATATTAGAAATTAATGGGCGCCTTTCATTTAAAATGCAAAGTGGTGATCAAGCACAAGCCGTATCTACGAAGAAGTTATCATGTACGGGGGGATGGATCGAGATATCGAATTTGCCGTTGAAATGGTGGAATACAAAAGTTTTCAAAGCTATTGGATACGAATACGAAGGCTTGGAGGAAATCGACCATAAAACATTAAATTCCTAGCAGATTTTCAATGCAAAAATTAAAATTTAAGGCAAATATAATGGTTTTATTCCGGCATAAATCGATATGTCTATAGGGGAGGAAGAATTCACGATTAGCCTCAAAGTTCTGTCCAATCTAAATCTTCGAAAATGAACCAGGTACAAATTCCCAACATTCTCGGGTGAGTTTAGTCGATGCAAAATTTATTTAAGAGGTGATGGTGAGAAATTATATAGTTCAGAACAGCGAATTGTAAACGTAGTTAATACAGATGGAGGTCAAGAGAAAATTACTTATACAATGATGCATGAGAATAATGAAGGTAGTTTTAAGAGTGTGGTATTTAATGATGGGGGTGGGAATTAGCGAGTATCATGGGAAAGGGAAAGTGATTAAGCGCTATAATGAAAGAGTTGGACCAGTCAGTGGAGGTGAGATTAATTCAGTTAGAAGCAACGAACATAATGAGTTTTTTTTTTTTGTAGGACCAGGCAATTAGCTGGGCCTTCTGTGAGGCATCGAGGATTAATCGAGGAGAGGTATGTGTAGGGAGCTGAAGATGTGGTATTGGGCCAAAAATATAAGGATAAAGGATGTCTTTTAAAATTTAGATGGGTTTCCCAAAAATTTTAACAATTTTATCAGAGATGTAAAGCAAATAAAGGGATATCGTTGAAGAGTAGTTGTGTACAAGAAGGGAGAGTGATGATGCAATAATTAAAAAATGGGAGGAGGCGTTAGCGGAGAGAGATGGGAGGCAAGAGAAAGGTGTAAGCGAGTACGAAGATTTAATGTCAAATAGGGCAAAAGAGGGTAAGACTTCGGAGACTGGGTTTCAGTTTGGAAATCTTTCCGAGTTCGAGGGTGATAATTATGGTGACGATTATAATTCAAAGAGGATAATAGCGGTGCCGTCTCGTCTTGACAAGATAAAATTGGATGGTGGTTGGCTTCGCTTTCAGTGAATGTCAGACAAGAATGAGCGTTGCGGTTTCAAAGATCATTGCAGATTCAGTTCCTAGTCAGGGATGGCAGATTTAGTGTACCGGGATTAATGGTTTCTGTTCGCTACGATTAAGGAGTGTGTTACGATGGGTGCATCTGCTCTCTTTAACAGCACTGTTAAATTCACAGTAGTGGAAAGCATAGGCACAACCACAAGCAAATGAATCGAAACAATCACTTATTCATTTCGGTGATGGTGGTAAAAATTTTAAAGAAGATGATTAGGAATTTTCTATGGAAAGCTTTGACAAAAAGAAAAGTGATCACTTAGTAGGGTGGGAGAAGGTGTGTAAGAGCAAGAAGAGAGGTGGGTTGGGAATCAAGAACATCGTTAGTAGGAATGATGCTTTTTTGGGTATATGGATTTGGAGGTTTCCTAGGGAGCCGAACGTATTTTTGCATTTTATTATAAAAAGTAAATACGGCATTTAAGATAATGGATGGGATACTAACATGGTGGAAAGAAGAACACACAGGAGTCCGTGGAAGGCTATCTCGCAAGGCATCGAAGGCTTTGTTAGAAATATTAGATATAAGGTAGGGGATGGAGCTAGAACTCGGTTTTGGGTGGATCGATGGGCGAGTAATACATTTTTGGCAGCCTTATTTCCAAGACTATATAGAATTGCTAGTTCTTCAAATGCTACAGTTTGGGCTAATGTGTTGTGGGGGGCTAATTCCTCTTATACATGGGATATCACTTTCCGTAGAAATTTCAATGAAATCGAAATTAATGAGTTCATGGACTTAATGGGGTTGTTGAATAATTGGAGGTTAGATAGGTTTGAGTGCGACTCTAGATTATGGGTGGGCAAAAAGAAGGGTGCTTTATCAACTAAATCGTATTTTGATATCATCTCAGATTCCCAGGAGGTTGATTTCAAGCCTTATAGCATGGTTTGGAAAGGTTGCATACCTCAAAAAGTGAAGGTCTAGTGTGGCTGACTGTGTGGAAGAGAGTTAACACGGCGGATATTTTACTACAACGAAAATCGTTCCTACAAATTTCGCCTTCTTGGTGTGCAATGTGCAAAAGGGGGGATAAACGGTGGATCATTTATTGTTACATTGTCCAATTGCACAGTATATTTGGGCTAATGTTCGAAGGGAGTTGGGGCTAGTTACAACTTTTCCAGAAGCATGGCAGAGTGTACTTTCAATCAGTTGGAATATCAAGGGAAGCCAAAAAAGGCTAAAATTTTATGGTGTTGTTGTTTGGCGGTGATGTGGTGCATATGGAAGAAAAGAAATTCAAGAATTTTCGAGGACAAGGAAGCGATTGAAGACGAGCTGTGTGTAGAGTTAAAGCATTATCATCATTATGGGCGTTTTTGTCTAATGCCTTTAGAGCGTATTCAATTACAAATATTTCACGGGACTGGGCAGCGATTTTAGGATAGATTCTTATTATGGGATAGGTCCTATTGATACAGGGAGCTTAAGATTAGTAATGTGTCGTGTGAATTGATATTTTGATGTTCTTTTTGTGTTTTTGTCTTGCTGTCTTCAGTGGTCTCCTCAACCTCTATTGACTGCTTTATTTCTTGTATTGATTTTTCTTATCAATATAAATTTTTGTTTTTGATAAAAATAAAATAAAATTAACTTCACTATATTATTCTAGTCGGGCAGCTTGTTACATGTTCAGATTCAATACTTATAAAAAATTCACCATAATTAGCTGGATAAAAAATCTCATTACTCTCTGATGAATAATTGACAAAAATGGCTACTTTGTTCCTTCAAACAAGCTCACAACTCGTCAATATACACCAATTGATCCGGTCTCTCCATCGGAGTTTCACGCCATTGAATGACCTTAAGAATCTCTTTGGTCTCACCAAGAAGATTGGCTGTTAGCCTGACGTTCTCCTCTCTGTTCTCAATTGTGGTACAATAGCAGTACATCGTTATGACACGCGACAAATTAGTTAAACAGGCTCCCAATATATCCACTATCATAACAGACAATTGGTGGAACATTATCCCACTATTTGTCTACCCGGGTTGGTGCCATAACATCAATATAGTATGACTTATTATTTACATGAAATTTGAAGCCACGATCGATAAGGGCCAGTTAAACGGGTCCTCATCTGAGCTCCCATTCACATTCCTCATGAACTCTAGAACAGTGGCTCTAGCTATGTCAATGAGGATCTGAAGTGTCGCCTTGTAAGTTATTGTTTCCTTTATTTTTTAAAGATCATTGTTGAGCCACAAACAGTAGAGTTCGATTCCCAACCACACGTAATCGGCCGCTTTCTTAGCATTCACAAGGTCTTCTTTCGTGTCAAGGCTTTTTCCTATAAGCCTAATGTACGATAAACCTTCATTTACGCTAGATAGTAAATGGTTAACAGTGTCTTGTGCAATGTTAGAAAGCCTAATAGCAATGCTTGTTAAGGTAACCACCACAAGGCTCCAACAATTAGGCGGCTCTTGGCTATGTAAATGTTATACTTGGTAGGTATCGAAATAGACTATGCTATTAAACCCGTTGGATTTCTCTGTAAGTTGCATTAGATTCGCCGGCTGGTGCTTTTTAGCCTTCCGAATCACTCGGTTCACAACATCGAAAATGTTCTTCAAGATTCTCTTTAGTAGTTTTCTCTCACCTTTGAGACGCATAACATAGCGAGAGATATCCACCTCAGTATTATGTTCTGATAACAATCAACTTTTCTTGAATCAAGTGCAACAATAACAGGATGAGAGGACCGGGCTTGCAATGAAAATGGAGACTAACCGGATCATCTTGCTAAATAACACAATCACTAGTTGAACTCTTGTGCACAAGTTCAGGGCTAGAGTTTTTATAACATGAATGATTTCCTCCGTTTTTGGCCCTTAATTCTTAACGCCATGGGATTCTGTTTCAACTCCATTAGCCGTTGGATATAATCTTTTTCTATACTTAAATTGCTATAGCGATGAAATTTTCCTCCATCAACCGACCACTTTAAACTTAATAAGATAAACCATTTAAAAAAGGGCGCAATAGTATCCACGAGTACCCCAAACGACTGTAGTACAAGAATTATGAGTGTCGTTTACTTATACTCTGATTTGCCTTTCTGTTTAAACCAAGATGTGCCGACCCTTAATGATAATTGTAGCTCGGCCTTGACCAAAATGAGCGTGGTCAAGAAACAGATCAATCCAACAGTAGAACACGTCGTAAAACAGGCCATCACAAATTGGGGGTTCCCTGTTTTGGCCATAATCCAGTACCTTGTAACATACATGACCAGTTTCTAGGTTATAAAGCTCCTCATGCTCCCCTCCAGCTTTTCATTTTTTGAGGCCATTTCATGTATCTCGCCATATTTCCCCTCTACATACTGCTTACTACTCGAACTGCCAAAGCAGAGAAACATATTACTACAAATAGGAGAAACATTAAATACACAACCAAACTAAATTCGCCCATTAGAAAACGGTAAATTGCAACAATGGTGCTTACCAGAATACCCAACACAGTTAGGTTCACCAAGATTTTATGCTTATCCATCTTGCCCAAAAAAGGCATAACATTGCATATTATGGTGGACAAACAGATTATGCTGCTAAGCTTAACTAACTGGTCCGTGTCACTTGGCATTAGGTTGTTAAGGTCCAATAATATCTTCGTTAATATGGTTATAACTGTCACGTAAGTTGTGTTTAAGGTGAAATATTTACAGGGGAACCATAATTTTCTTTGGTGGATGAACCAGAATAAGTCGGCTGCAATGGCCAGGAAGCAAAGGAGAGAGGCTAAAGCAACGGGGATGCCGATCCACATCATGGGTGCTGCATAATTTTCCAATTGGTTTGTCTTGCCAATGCATTTTTCATATTTGTGAGCTATATCACTGTAGTTTAAGCAATTGCAATTCATATTTAACTAATTATTAATGGTTCTATATTAGTTTTTGTTCTTCTTTATCATCTCTAATTAATCTCTATTTTGTAATTTCTTGTTCTTGGAAAGAAGTTTTAGTGTACCTAAGATGAATGAATAGATGTGGTGGGAATTTAGGGGGGGAGAGGGAGAGTGAAAAAGGAAAACGATGGATGGATTTAGAACAATTTTCCAATAATTTTTCCTAGAATGTTGGAGGGTATTAGATGGTCATTTTATGTTTTACTTGTTTTGAGGATCTAGTTTGATCAAGTTTCTGTTTACTTGTTTTAATTTTATTTTTTTGAATTATACCTGTTTTTCTTGGTCAGGTTAGGTGCTTATATATAGTCTAAAGTTTGGATTATATTTTTCCTTATGCAACCTGACTTGATAGAAAAATATTATGACACAAAAATATACGATGTTGTGTTATTTTTAATTAAAACGGACATTGCCCACTTTAACACGACAAATATAATTATAATTTTTGCATCCTTAGAAATATGTCTCTACTTAAGTGAAAACGGAAAATTTTCTCATTTTGACATGACTAAACATTATAAACATAAAATATATAATTTAATTTTCATATCCATTCATGCTAAAATGTGAACACAAACATGTCACGGACCTTAAAGCTGTAGACACAAAATTTTACAATGTTTTCATGTGAAAATGAATTTCATGCTAATTTTGTTTCTTATTTGTGTTATGGTGTCGGTTTTAAAATTTCCATCTATCAATACACTGTACTCAGGCAGGGGTAAAGAAAAAAAAAACTAAGATAAAAAAAACCCTAATTAACAAATAACCCAATTATATAATGTCACATAGTCTTCGTAATCTAAAAGCTAAAGAGAGCAAATAAAGTTACCTATTATCATATATATATATATATATATATATATATTCATCATCAGAAAATTTCAAGTGCGGGCCAGGTCTATTCACGACCTTTTTTCGTCGTAAAAAGCATCCCCACTGTATTTACGACAAAAAAACGTCATAAAAAGTCCCGGCCCGTACCCAGAAACAGACTCTTTTCATCATATTACAAGACATGCAAAAGTGGATTAATTCGAACATAAAAAAGAATTTGCCTTCATTGTGCACTTCATTTGGTAAAAGCGAACCCACAATTATTAGTAATGTTAATACCCAAAACGCTCTCAAGTTGAAAAAGATGTTAGTATTTTACATATATATATATAAGGTCTATTTCTAGTACTGATCAATCCTTACAGAGTGGTCCTTTTACAATGATTTTCCGTCATAAAAATATTTTGAGTGTTTTTTATGACGCAAAACCGTCAGAAATTTCCCGTATATATATACATGAATTTTTTCAAGTAGTGCGGATCGATCTGTACAGACTGGATCTTTTTACAACAATTTTTCGTCGTAAAAACCTTATATATACCAGCACTATTTGGTTAGATTTGAAGACTTACAAGTTTCCTTCATTTCCATCCATGGTTAAACATTGGGCGCATTCTTATACCATTTGCATAAAAAGAGAACTACAGTGTGTCCAAGTTCACTCTTCATAAATTTGTTTATAATAATTGAACGTAGAAGTACGTCTGAAACCTCTTGTTAAGAGGAGTGGAGGATAATTTCAAAAGTCAATTTGATTCCCAAACATGTCATCCTCATGAATATTATTTGGAATTCCAAAATCATCATGGTTGGTTCACCCACACAGTGGCGTAGCCACATAGAGACGATAGGGTGCGCGCGCACTCCTGTCGATTTCCGGATTTTAAAAAAATAAATAAATAGAGATTTATATACATAAATTTATAGTTGAGGGTATGTAATTGCAAGAAATAAAAATTGAGGGGCATTTTGAGAATTGAAAGATACTTAAATAAGGAGGAGAGAGATCCCGAGACCTCACTCTCCCCCTTTATTTTTCCGTTCTCTTCTCAGTTCTTCCTTGTTTCTCTCCCTCTCTCTCTCTATCTCTCTCTCTCTCTCTCTCTCTCTTTCCGCTCTGTTTGACCATTTCACTCCACACTATGTGATTGGTGACTCCGTCCAGCAACCACTCAACCACTCTCACTCATCACTAATCAACTCGAATTACGCATCCCCGATTTCGAATTTCTGGCTACGCCATTGCACCCACATATTTATTTCAAAAAATAAAATATGTAAGGTGGTGGATACTCGACAGATACTTGAACCCAACTCTTATTGACTCCATCATATCCACTCTCCTCCGGTCCTCAAACCTCATCACCATCCTCCATGGCAAATTCATCTACAACGGTAGGGGTGTTGATCGGACATCCTTATTTTGAAAATAATTCGGGATTTCAAATATCTTTTCAATTCTAATCCCAAAAATTTCGAAAATTCAAATCGGAAGTTTCAAAATCTTCCTGATTTTTTCAATTTCTTAAAATTTTGATATAACTTTAACATTATTTGAAAAATAAATGATGAATTATAAAAAAAAAATTCCTAACGAGCCATATTGCAACAAGACAATGTAAACAACATGCGACTACTTTTCTTAAAAGTACCAAATTTAATTATACAGTAAAGCACTAATATTAGTTGTTATTCTTCGATGCATTATTATTAGAAATATGAATGTAATGAGTACCAAATCTCATAACAAACAAATAAGTTGTATAATTGTCCTTGATCAAGTCTTTTTTCTATTTTTTTTTATTAAAGCGCACCAAACGTTCAAATGTTACTTTAATTTGAGATGGATGTGAATAATAATTAAAAGACATAAATAAAAAAAGTCCAAACCAAATTCAGGGTTTGTTGTTAATAACATTTCCTTGTTTTATTTTAAAAGACAGAGAGTGCAAACGTGATATCAACATATGATCATTAAATTTGGAAATAATATAAACATTATACAAAAAATAATTTATTTTTGGAAATTCGAATTTAGTTTGTAATTACATTCCAAATCAAAAAGTAGAAAATTTAAAAAATGGGATATACTATATCCCGTTCTAAATTCAGGAAAAATTAGATGGCATTTGGGAAAGTTTGAACACCCCTATCCAACGGTTCAGATCTCCACCTCAGGCGCCGGATTCATCCTAGTTCTTCTGACCAATGGCGTAGCCAGAATTTCTCCGTGGGGTGGGCTAGGTTAAAAAGAAATATGCGGGGGTATGGGGCGGTAGCCCAAAAAAAATTTTAGGGGTTATTTTAAAGTATTTATCAAATATTGACTTAAAAACAATAAAAAATAAGTACTTATTTGAATGAAACAAATGCAAATACTAAACACTTATATAATAACATATCATAGTTAGAGATTTAAAATAGACAAAACGTGTTTTTTTGCTATATCTAGTCACATGTGACACAAAAAAAGTACATTATATAAACTAATGAAGTTGAACCCTACGATCCTTTCGTGGATCAAAATTATTTATGAGTAAATCCAAATCAATGTCTTCAGTAAACATTTTCAATCCACACTTACTTCCTAAAAACTTTAATTTATTACTTTAATAAACCTTAAACTTTAATTTTTCACAAAAAAAAAACCCTTTACTATTATACATATAATTTTATTATTAATTTTTTTTTATTTTGGGATGGGCTGAAGCCCGCCCTAACCGACTCTTGGCTCCGCCACTGTTTCTGACTACGGCCTAGGACCGAGGAAGGTTTTCTCTACATGATCGATCGAGTGAGCGAGCAAAACAAGATCGAGGACTTTGTTTGCTGGTGCACTGGCCGCCCTTGATCGAGCTCCAAGTGACTGCCCAGGCTGCGACCCTAGCCAGACATTTTTTTTTCTTTTTTTTTGGTGTTTAATAATTGAAATTTGTGATATATAAACTGCGTTGGGTTGAGCTTTAAATTTTTTAATCTCGTAATATTTCACTTTTATTTTATTATTACTTTTTTCTGGAAAAGAAAATAAAATAAAATAACTAACTTGCATACATAAATTGAACTTACTGTTTATACAAAAAAAAAAAAAAAAAAAACCCTTAGTTAGGACACACGGTTTGTAGGAATTTGGGGAAGAAATTGGCGTTGTAGGTTTGATTGGAAGAGAGAGAGGAAAGAGCTCTGATACCAAATGTGAGGTCCTGGCTTAGCTAAGACCTAGGGTTTGTTTGTGGGAATTTGGGGGAAGAAATTGGGGTTGTAGGTTTGATCGGAAGAAAGGGGGATAGAAAGAGAAAATAAGAGAGAGAATTGAGAGGATAAAATGTGTTGTATTATTCAAAGATAAGCAACACCACAAAATCAGTTCAATATAAAGGCATGCTACCTAACAATTCACGGGCTAATAATAGTTTCAACAGAAATATAATGAAAAGGCTAATTTGCCCTATACATGTAAACACACTCACACAACCCCTCAATTGTCCTATAGCTTACCCATTACTCACCACAAAAAGAAATAATGAATTTTTTATTATTATTACAATGAAATCATGCTTTTTTACTTGTATTAGTTATTGTTATATATTTTGAATCGATGTAGATTTTAAAAAGTGAAAGGTCGAATAGTTTGAATAGAGGAAAAATAATTTTGATTCCTTCTAAATCCGTTTCTTAAATTTTTGTTTCAAAATAGGTCAACAAAGCACTTCTTGTAACTTGATTAATAGAGAAGAACAAAATTTAAATGAGAGTGGTTCTCGGAAACAATACAAAGAAAAACGAAATCTGACAATGTCAGCAAAACCCTACTCATCAAGAGGTATATTTTGTCCATATTCTGAATTTATATTTAGTTCTTAGCTAATTAATAGATTGCGTATCGTCGAGTGCATATCAGCCATTTGTTTAAACCTGTCTAGAGAAGAAATATAAAAGGTAACACATTTTATTACTCATTATATGCATGGGAATGAATTGATGATCATTTAAACAGCCCAAGGAAGCCAATGATACATATTATTGGGATTGGGCTCTTGCGGATTCATTACACACTCATGTGGAATGTCGTGTTCGTAGTCTATCTGTTGGAACGTGCTTCGGTCATAGAACCAGTCACCAACTACCTCCGCAACCGCCTTAAAAAGAAAAAAATAAACACACATTTTTGAGAAAAATATTACAAATTGTATAAACAAAATATTATTATAAAGCAAAACTATTGACAAGAAAGAAGATGAAGACTAATAAGATGTAATATATAACAATGTCTTACCTTGTTATTCAACTTTGATAACTTGTCTCCCAACCATTTAAACTGAAATTCAGTCTGGCAGTGGGTACGGCATGTATTTATAAACATTCCTCTAGATGGATTGTTACCAACTCCAGCCTTTAATTGACGCAAAAAATCTTGCCTAAAATCTGAAATTATATAAATAAAAAATAAAAAAAATATCACAAATATGCAGGTTAATATTCATTACACCCTGATTGATTCATGGATAAAATGTAACTTTGCATCTAATAGTTGAACATAGAAGGTCAATAGAGCTATCTTATAACAAACATGTAGCTGGGATCTTGGATAATTTTTCCCGCAGCTGTTTATTGGTAAATAATTTTCATCTTTCTAATACAAACCTAGGATTCTAAATGAAAAATGGATTAATACTTGATATTTTTTACCATGTCGCAGCCCAAAAGAGGCAAGTCTAATTTTCAACTACCTGAGAAACCTATTGGGCTAAGAAGATTAGTTACTAAAGGAGCGTCTTGTTGCACTTATTGTACATGGAAAATGCTTAAGATTCATATTTTCCATCATTAGTGGTGTTTGGTACATTAGTTTTTCAACAAATAATTCCCATTGTACAATTTCCTCTACCCTAATTTTATCCTTTCCCTAGAATCCACAAACCACCTCTCGTTTTTGTTCTCCATGGAAAATGGTTCCAACTAAAACAATTCCAAGGAATTCAATTATTTTCCAAGTAAACCAATCAAGCACACCCCAAAGGGTCTTAATTTCTTTTCAAAAATAATTCAAAAGATCCCTAAAACTAGCAAGGATGATGAAGTATTAGAAAGAATGAAGAATTTTCCATAGCTATGGGAGAGTCGTAGAGCTTAGATGCAGTGAGTGACCTTTCAAGGTTTGGATTTGGCTTTGCGAGCAATCGGTTATATTATACTTGCAATGAGTCCAGAGTTGCTCAGTATCAGCTTTTTTTGACGCCAAGTTTATAGCTATCTGAAAGAAACATTAAATCAAAGAATTAGACAATTAAATGCGTAAAATTGGAGGAAAAAAAATGTCATATGACAAAGTTATTGTAATTGAAGGTTAGAGCTTGGAACTTAGAAGTTCACTTCACTTTGTCATTTTTCCTGTTTCCATTTTAGTGTATGTGTTGCATTTTGGAGGACAAAATATATAAGGCAAGATCAACCATACCAAATTGGAACAAAGAAATGGTTTTAGTTTTACGTATTTAATACGAAAAATACGAAAAATACCAAAAACGAGAATTATATTACCGAAATTCTCTGGTGGTTTCAGTCCTAGCGGTTCTAAAACTAAGTACAGAAAGACAACCAAAAAATAGCAAATTGTATTGTTACATATATTACTCGTTCTGAACAAGGGGCACTTAACCTAATGCACAGTTAATCAAATTCCTATAATCAACCTTTAAATACCTATAACATGTAGGTTTTTATTTTTCTATTCAGTTTATGTGCACATCTTTTATTTATTTTTGATAAAACAAAATACCGGAAAACTAAGCACAAAGAAAAAAAAATCGGAAATCAATAAATACCAGGAAAAACTTAAAATTTGCAAAGCGAAAAAATACAAAGAAACCGCTTATTTTGATACTGGTTTCATGTTTCCAAAAGTGAAATAAAAAATACCAAGCATCTTAGCATTTAGTGCGAAATGCACACAAAAACTACTAATGAGAACGTAGTATCATCTGGCAAGAATTTAGAAAATACACATGAAAATGGGAACTATCAATTTGCTAAAGCTACTAAGAAATTAAATTGGCTAACCTGCCATGAATCATAGAGGGAATTTACTATAAAAATCGGTGTCTGGACTGTTGGTAGGGCATTTTCCGGGAAAAAACACTGCAATAATATTGAAAGATAAGGTTATGATTCAACACGATAGACCAAGGAAAAATAATTGAAACATACTACTAAGATAACTGCTCTTACCAAACTTGGTTTCATCCTTGAAGTGCATGATGAAGGCAAATTCTTAGCTGATCCCTGTAGTCAAGAAGAAAGTTTGGTATTAAAGTTGTAATTGAATAGGTTGACAAAAACCAAAAATGGTTAATGAATATACGATAGTATACAGGAAATAAAGTAAAGCTTCAATCAATTAATTCTCTTTTGTGTGTTTACTTGTTGTTCTATAAAAAAAAATACACCAATAGGGGGAGGGAGGGAGAGTGAGAGTGAGTGAGTGAGTGAGAGAGAGATTACGTGTAAGTTAACCACGGCATCGTATACTCCTTCCAAGAAATAATTTCCAGAAATATCTTTCCTGTTAAAAGCACAGAGGTGGTATATCATTAGGGAATCAGAAAAAAACAAATAACTGCATTTCTTGCATAAATTTAAGAAACCAATTTTGGAATTATAGTACAAGGTCTTGTTGAGAGCTTACGTGCGGATAAAATAACCACCATCAGCCACGCATTTTACTTTAGTTGTCGGGGAGAGCATAGCTCGGAATTGATCGCAATGCAACATAGAACCAATTCCACCAGCTGAACAGCCAGTGAGAAGAGCCTATCACAACAAGTTCGTATCATCAGTCAGAGAGAGAGAGGGAGAGAGAGAGAGAGAGAGATGGATCATACATTTGTAGCATTCTTCATCCCTAGTTCCAAGAGATGCTCAATAACAGCATTAAAAACCCTTTGTCCTCTGAAATAAAGGTTATATTTTGGATCGACTTCTTCTACGTCTCCGGTATATGATGATCCATCACAATAGTGGACCAAGATCCTATTCCAATTGTAAAAGTCTGAAAAAGTTGAAATAAAAATTAATTTGTTAATTAGAAAGCAAATAGGTTGATTAATGAAAGAATATTGAGAATGAGAAAGTTATTCAAGTCCTACTTGGGTTATATGTTCGATTGTGGCTCAAAATCCCCATCAACATATATTTGCTCATTCTTTTTGAGGAGCCATGGCAGGTCATCACACGTGCCTTACAATCTTCCATTGAGTCGCACCATCCTCCTCCCTAGAATTCAAAAGTAACGACTTTATGAAAAGAATATTCGCAACTGTACGAAATCCATAATTAATCAAAACAAAAATTCACCACACTTTAAAATATCTAAAACTTGAGTTGCCTTAGTAAGAAAAAGTGAAAGCAATACATTCTACCCGGGGCGAGGAAAAAAAAAAACCTTTGAACTCCTCTATTATAAATGCCTGCAAATGATACCTTTATAGCTATTCAGACATTCATTCAAACGAGAAGTAAACAACTTTTTCTAATTCAAACATCATATTTCAGACTTCATATCAAAAAGATAAACAAAGCACCATTGCTCTCCTCTAAAATTACATATAATCGCCGTCCCAAATTAAGCTGGTATTTAAATAGTGTTTATCAAAACTTTATAAAAGTAGAAATGGACCGTTAATTTGGGGCAGAGGTGGTATAATCTTTCCAAGTAAAATCACTATTTGACTTCAACCCCTATTTCATCCTGATGGGTAAGTGTAATGTCATTGTACAGGTATAAGACAAACTCTAAAAAAGAAGATCTAAAGGAATACATTTTTGTTTGGTTGGACAGAAAATTGGGAATCCAACAGTTATCGAGTTCCAAGAATGTTCAAGATCTTGCATTTTCCTTCTCCGTTTTTTGGTCATTTCATCGAGCATATGATGTGCGATAAACTTTATAACATACATGGAGAATCATTCCAAGTTCTTACGATAATCAATTGTTTTTGTTGTCACTTCTATATTGTTATGGAACGGAACGGAGCTTTGAAATCTTCAACATTTTCCACGGAAAAAAGAAAAACGTGTAATCTATCATTGGTTCCCAATGAAACAACTTGTACGTGATAGAGATAGAATAGAGTAAGTAAACTAACCTCGAGGTGAACCAACCAGTTGTTAGCTCCGTCTCCAAATCCCTTATCTAATTGAAATGCAGGTGCACTCCCGTCCAAACAAACTGAATCACCATTGCCCCCATAAAATTAGGTTTACATATTATACTATGCTACAGGATATAACTAACTAAAATTAAAATTAGGGTTTGAATTGATAGAAATTAACCTGCTCCTTTTGCCTTGGCGCTGTGGAGAATAGTTAGAGAGGCCAACGAGCCTTTTGATATCGCCAGAATCAGCAAGCACACAAGTATGCATGAGGATGGCCATTGCCCCAACCTTGTGCTGTAGTTGTTGTTGTTGTTGTTGTTGCCACTTCTGTGCTAACAAAAACTCCCAATTCATTAGCACGCATTTCCTTAAATTTATTTCCAGATAACAATAACGATATATGTCGTTAGAAAGAGGGGAGAGAGAGAGAGAAACACAATAACACGTAGAATCCTGTCCTTGCAAATAAAGTTTTTAAGATGTGACTTTTAATTTGTAGGTTAAAAAACACTAAACCCCTTCTAACTATTATTTTTTTGTAGTGACACTAAACTCACTTAAATTATTAGATGTTATCACTTAATCCTTAAAATTATATAAATGTCCTTGTACAAAGTTGGATAAAAAACACTAAACCACCTCAAACTATCACTTTGTGGCATTAAACCCCCATGAACTATCACAACTTAACACTTTACCCCCTAATTTATAAAATGACATTTATTTACAAGGGCATTTATATAATGGGAGTGTGACTTTTAATTTTTATTTTAAAAGATGGAAGGATTTAGTGCAAAAAAGTGATAGTTGGAGGGGGTTAAGTGTTTTTTACCCTAATTTTTATTTCTTATTTTTTTCAAACGCGATCTATCTATCACTCTTTAACAAAGACTCGCAAACACTGTATGTGAGAATAAAAATATATATATGTGGTCAAAAAAATATTTATAAAAATTGTATTTTAAAAATAAAAATAAAATTGTATCTACAAAGAAGACCTCATTTAAAACAAAATTAGAGAATCCCGTCTTAAATAATTTTTTTTACTCAGGGCATCCATATCCTAATCTTATCCTATTAATTTGGCATACACAGGTATAGTAATAAAATAGACTCCAAGTTTAGCCATCAGAATTTTTTTTTTTTTATATTTTTTTTTTAAACTGGAAAAGGCATCAAAAGCAGACAAACAACTCAACCAACTAAACATTACCAAATACCAACATATCCACCACTGTCATAGACAAATGTGATGCTTGTGGTAGACAAATAAAAGTTAAATTCGTGCTTAGCTGATTAAAGAAAGAAAGAAAGACGTTACTACAATATTGAACTGCATAATCATACCAACATTAAATTAGCAATTTTTAGAGTGTCTCAAAAATTTAAGAACGTTCTTCCCCAAAAAAAATAAATTATTAAATAATAAACTATTAATATATATATCATATTTCAAACAGACCTCATGATAATAAAATTGTTCCTTGAGATAGCTACGTCCTACTCGAGCACCAATTCCCAACTAAAAAGGAAAAAAAAAAAAATAAAAAATTAAAGACGAGACCCTCTTAGGGTTTAAGACCCCGTGAAGAGCTAGTGAGGAGGAGAAGTCACCTATTTATAAAACGGAGGCCAGTCCTTGGTAAGTGGGCGTCCATTGAGACCACGCTGCTTTCGCATCTCCATGTAGGGACGTGTTTTAACTAACCAACCAACTTCAATTCCCACCTTTGACTTTCTCAACAAATTAAACAACCAAAAAATTACTCCTATTTTTGTTGGTGTTACTTAAATTAAAGTTGATTTTGTTTCAAACGGTTGATAAAGACAATTTTTATTTTTTCATCGTCATTTTCTTATTTTTTCATAATAGCACTAAACTTCACTAAACACTAGTAATCAGATACGTACGCAAGAATTTGATTGAGAGGGTACGAATGTAAGAGTTTTAAAAATATATGAAAGTTTTTTTTTCAAATACTAAAATCAACGACAAGTCAAAATATTATATATATATATATATATATATATATATATATAAGAACATTTTACATACAACAAAAGAAGTAAAAATATGAATGTTCTACGTACAAAAAGGCAAAATGATATTTTTTTACAATAATCCTCTATGAAACTTCATGTTTTGAAAACACTAAGGTGATGTTTGGTTGATGTTTTAAATTGAGTTTCTAAGTTGAGTTTTTAAAATCTAGTGTTTGGTAGAATTTGAAAGTATGTTGAAAAGTGAATTTGGTTACTGTTTTAAGTTTTTTTTAACCAACTAAAAAATCTCATAAAAAAATTCAAAAAATAGTCACAATGGATCTTATTTTATAGATCTCGACGAGTAAGTTTCAAATATATATTTTTTATCTAATTTTGATTTTTAGATTTAAAGTTATGGCGTTTTAAAAAAAAATTAAAGAGAGAAAATAAAGTGAAATAAATTTTGAGATGTGTAAAAGTAAAATTTATTTTAAGTTGAGTTTTTAAAATTTAGGAAAAAGAACACCCACCAAACAGGGGCTAAACGATTACTTCATTGTCAAGTATCTTAAATATGTCATTCTCAATATTATGTCACCAAGCAATCATTCAACAAATGTATCTCTCAATCAGTTGAGTAATTGAATCTTGATTAAATTCATTGCAAAAAAGACTTTTTTTATAATTGCAGTTGCAACAGGTAAGAGTCAAACTAATTACACAAACATATATAATAATGGATATGCACTATATTTTTTCAATTAAACTATTTTCTTAACAAACCCACCAACTTCTATATATAACTTCATAAAATTGGTCATTGGAGCGCACATCCAAAATATAATTATCGTGTTGATGTTCAAGTCCAATTAGCTCTAACGTTAAAAAGTTAGATGAGTAAAACTCAGCAAACCGAAGCAATTTTACCTTATCATATTCAGAAAATGAATTGCTTAAATCAAAACAAGCCATACAAAGTAACAACTCCATATTCAGTTCATTGTATCAGTTATTCAACTCTTGAAACATTAAATCAATCACTGTATAGAACAATTCTACACGATAATAGTGAAGATTTGTGTTGTCTAGAGCATCAAAATACCATAATATAAATACAACATACCCTATGCTATTAGCGTTATATGCATGTAAGTGCCCCCTTAGTATATAAATCCTCCTTGTGTAACTTTTTATATGTTTACCAAATGTCATAAATATAACTCGTTATATACTATTAACGTAAATTACAAATAGATCCATCATAAATAGAATGTACCCTCTCGGTCCATTCTGGGCACATCCCTGCTAGTAACACTTTCACTAATCACTAGTAACACTGCCACTTACCGCCGGCGTAATAAAAATATACTGTTCGTAGTTTAAAATCAAAATAGAAATAAAAATGTATGGCTTCTTTGTATTGAATATTATTGTAGAAGAGCCTTTAAACTCGTGTCCTAGTTAATTTAGGATTGAAATGTAATGCTCAACATATATGTATAGATAATTTTAAAGTGTAAATGGGGCCTACCGTCAACAACCAGCGTACCAATACAAGTATTGCGCCAAGTCACAATCGGACAGAGTAAAGCCCGATGTACTCAGGCCTCTCTTGGAGATCCTAGAATAAGTGACACCAAAGATTGGACATAAAGACTGTTCAATAAACCAAGCCTCTTGATCCAGTAGTATAAGGCTGTCACTAGGACAATTTTGGATCGACTTGGAGCTCCCAAGGTCGAACCCCGACGTTGTCAAAATAATGCTTGGCCAGCGACAACTACGAACCGCGAGCGGGGATTAGTCGAGGTGCGCGAAAGCTGGCCCGGACACCCCGTGAGAAACCAAAAAAAAAAAGACTGTTCAATACATCCGCATTTAATTCAGTTGCCTAGACAGCCCGATGTACCGAGGCCTGTCTTTTACTTAGTAGACAATTTATGGGGCAAATTAGCTAATTACATTTCCCTAGTAATTGTCCATTCATATTAATAGCGATTCAAAACAACTTATCTCAAGACTACCCATAAGGACAATAGTTCATCGTTAAGAAAAACAATTAAACAGATCGGTTCTCAACTACCCCTTCTCAAAAATCACCATATTCATGGGTCTGGGATCTTCAGCAAAACTTCTCGTTTAGAAAGTTTGAAACTGAGTACGACTAAAAGCAAGCACATTGCATCCAACCTCAAACATAAATACATTGATAGAGTTACTACCTTTTAATACATCCATCTCCTCTTCCTAGTTTATTTATCAACCTCACTAAACAAGGAGAGAACGATCCCAAAAACTAATTAGCTTCCTTCTTCTCTCTCTCTCTCTCCCCAACACTCGTCAACTCATTCAACCTGGACGTGATACACGTCCTTCCTCTCTTCCTCCTTCACTTTCGGAACCCTAATTTTAAGAACCCCGTGCTTCATCTCTGCATGTATTTCATCAATCTTGTACACATTCAGAGGCAAATCTATTCTGCTCGAATATCTACGCCCGTACTCTTCATCTTCAGATTCCCTTTTGCCTTCGCCTCTAATAACAAGGGTGTTCTGTTCAACAGTGATCTTTATGTTCTCCTTGTCAAGGCCCGGCATGTCCATTCGAAGGTAGAGTGCTTCATTGTCTTCCTTCACGTCCCAGCCACGACGGGTCCCAGCCCCTAGTCCACGAGGAGCACCCATGAAGGGATTGTCCATGAGCTGGTCCATTAGGTTGAAGACCTGGCTCAAACTCCTCGGCGCAAATGGATCAAATACATCTGCTGTAGCAAGTACCCAAGATATGGAGTTATGGATGAACCTTAGCATAAGTACAGTAATAGGCAAAAAAGGGAAAGAGATCACGGATCTAATACGAATCCAACAAGTGATAGAATTAGTCATACTCTGTTTTGAAACAGAAATAATAGTCTCTCACTCAAATCTATTAACAGTCCTAAATTATATAGAAGCCACTTCACCAGAAATGTATCAAATCCCACTCTCTTCAGTAATTATTGAAAAGATATTTAAGCTAATATTGGATCTTCTCGTCAAGACAAGGGTTTTAAAATAGAGTATATAGTATTAATTAAATTTTTAATTTCAAAATTCCAACAATTCCCTATTTTCATATAAATGGTTGCATCCAAACATAGGGGTCGTTAAATTTAAATTTAAGTGGTTTAAAAAGTTATTTGATAACTCAAAAAACCTAAATTTTTTAAGTTTAAGTAGTTTAAAAAGTTATTTGATAATTCAAAAAATTAAGTTGCCACTTATTTTTTATCACTTAAAACTTAAAATTTCCATCCAAAATTTTAAACGACAACTTTATCACTTAAATCTAAAACTTTATTTTAAAGTGTGTAAAATGTTCATATTGTCCTCTTTCTTTTACGGTCTCTTTCTTCTGCTCATCTCTTCAGGTGATATCTCTCTCTCACACAGAACCAACCCCCCGCGTGAACATACATACACACGGCAAAGGCATATACATACACATACATACATACACACGTAGACGCATCTACACACACAGACACATATATATACATATATTATATATATTCATGAAACATTATAAAATAATAAAAACAAAATTGTCATACTTAAAAATATTCAGTTTTCAGATATGTTATATTTAAACAAACAACATTTTTTCTGATACAATTTTCAGAATTAAACAAACATGTATTTTGGTTTTCAGTTTTTTTACTAAACACCACCTTAAACTCAACTTATTCTAAGTGTAAGCACTAACAAGTCGGAATGTAAGAATGAGGTTTATTTTCTTTTTAATTATTAATGCTGAATTGAAAAGCAAAACCTGAATGCTTAATTTAAGCGCGCAAATGCATGCCAAAATTTAATATAATCCCCATCGAACCCAGAACTGATCTTAATAAATAGTAACACTAAGCTGATGGTTTAAATAAAATCAAACACAATTATGAGAGGTTCGTTGCAATATACACCAGAAGCTAACGTGAGGATTAAAACACCGACATGGACTTCGATATATATAAAAATCATAGAAGTAAAATAATAAAGAGGAAAGGAAAAGATAATGACTGCTACCTGAGAAGAAAGAGGGAATGGAGTCACCTCGACGGTAGAGTGAACGATCAGAGAGGCGATCGACGTCGACACTCCGGTCACCGTTGTCAAAAGTGGTAACCTCGGAGGCGTTTGTATTGAAAGATCGAGCAACAGAAGGAGCGGCCGAGACGGAACGGGTAGGAGAGGTAACGGAACGGAGGAAATTGCTCAAGAGGGACGAAGAGGCGGCTCTCTTTAAAGAAAGTGAACAAGCCATGTCTGAAAGTACTGCACCGTTTGCCGAATTAGAATTTGATTTTTCTTTTCCTTTTTTTTATTTCTTTGAGGATTTGGATTTGGAAGATTGTGTGTAACGTATAAGGTTTATATAGGTGTCGCGGAAATGAGAAAGTACGAAGATTGAGAAAAGCATCGAATTCTCGAGACTGCAGAAACTACTGGAAGCTTACGAGACTGAAGAAAGTACTAGATGCTTTTAGATAGTTTTCTTGAGAAAAAGGAAAATTTAAACTTTTACTTCCAACAAGTGCTAAAGGGCAATTTGCCAATGGGGCAATTAAAAAAAAGGCTTATTAGAGAAATATTTTCACACTAAAGTTAAGAAATAATTTTTTTTTAAATAAAGGGCCTATTTTTTATTTTATTGATAATATGACATGTGTCTTTTTTTTCATTATAAAATGACATCCCAACCTTTAAAATAAACTAAAAAAATACTAATATGCATTAAAATATGGACTGCCATATGAACTTTACAGTCTATATTTCACTGCAATATGAACTTTTCACTCCATATTTCACTGCAATGTGAACTTTGCAGTCGATATTTTTAGTGCAAAGTTCATATTGCAATCCATATTTTACTGCAATGTGAACTTTGCAGTCCATATTTTTAGTGCAAAGTTCATATTGTAGTCATATTTCACTGCAATATGAACTTTGCAATTCATATTTCAATGCAATATGAACTTTGCTGTCCATATTTTTTGTGCAAATTTCATAAAAAAGGGTAATTTAGGTAATACATAATATGTTTTTATTAATTAAATGATATTTAAATTTATTCAAATACATTCATTTAAAATATAAAACAAAATAGGCCTCTTACACTAATTACCAATTAAAAATAGGCCCTTCATTCAAAAAAATATTATTCATTGGATTTTTGGTAAAAATCAATGTATAATAAGCCCTTCTACCTAATTTCTAGTTTGCCAATTTGCACAAGAATCATACTTTTATTACATATTTTTTTCGATGCATTCCAATAACTATATTTTAACAAAATTTAATAAAAATATAATTTTTGATGGGTTTGTATAATTAGATTTGGCAAAACAGCACACAATACAAACTGTCACAAAATTATAAATCAATGGACGAAACTTTAACAAATTCGGTTCATATTAGTACTGACCCGATAAAATACAATAAGTTAACAAATCGCGTTCGTTAATATTCATTAATAAGATAATAATCTATATTAACCCATTACTAATATATATAATTGTATAATATTATATATATATATGTATATAATATCTATATTTTTAATATTGAGAGAGTATAAAATTTGATTAAGATAAATTGGACCGACCCAACTTATTTTGAAGCCATCATCCTAAGCTTGACCAATGGGCCGGGCATAAACGAAAGGAACAAGTAAAAGACACATCAAAATACGAACGACTGAATGTGCCGAGACGGGTTAGCCGAGGCCGAAATCAACAAAGAAAAGTGCACGTGCCTTTGCACATGAGGAATGCATGAGAAGTGCATAATGAGGATTATGCCAAATCGCACAGACCTGTACAGAATCGTATAGATCTCCATTGCTCCACTACCAACATACAAATTTAAAAGTTGTTAATTGTGGATAAAGGAATGAAAGCTGGAGTATTATCTAAGTCTTACCCTTTTTAGTCATTTTACTACCAATCATAATAAGTAAATGTAACCCTAATTCTATACGTATAAATAAAATAGGGAGGGCTAATAGAAAAGGGCTGGTTATTGAGAATTTAAGCTATTCCATGGTTATTAGCTTACCTTAATCTGTTTAAAGAAAGAAAGCTTATAAAACAATTGATACATTACCTTAAGAGCTCAATACAACAACCACACAAACATAAAACAGAGGACGTACTGCCGAATTAGCCTAAACGCTATCGGAAGAACCTATTGTACCAAAAAAATCCCGTTGTTCTTACTCACCTTTTTTTCCATGTATACAAGCTCATCTCTCGAATTATTTCAATGGGTTGGGCCTAAAAATTTGCACCACTTACAAATATAAATGTATATAATTTATATAAATATTACACATATATTTGTTAAGAACATTTCCAATAAGGTTGTGTAAAATTATTGTGTAAATTCTATATGACAAGTAAGTTTTACGCAAACCTATTTACTCTCCAACAACCAATATTAATATTCATGTATAAAAAGAAGTGGTCTAATAAAAAACAACCACCTAAATGATAAAAAATAACACAAACGATGAGAAAGAATGAGTGTGTGGAGAGAGTATGGGTGGGTGGAGAGAGAATGTGCGTGGTGTGAGTAAGTTAATAAGCAAAGAGAATGAGTGGGTAGAGAAAGAATCATATTTGATTGTGTAAATTCGATGTGCAAAATACACAGCTATTATATATAATAGCTTATTTAGCATTGATTTTATATAACGATTGGAGCAACAAAAGAATTTACAATGTGTAAATTTTATACAATGCTAAATTGACTATTTTTACACAGCCCCATTGAAAATACTCCAATTCAAGATAAACTTACAATATATACATATTATATTATATATATATACAAACATATTTTTTTTATTATATATACTTAACTTGTAATAACGAGTAATTCGTTAAAACTCGAAATAATAACACCCAAAACACAATAACGTCCAATAAAAAACAATATGTTTAGACCCAAAATAATGACACCTTAAACACGATAAAAAGTAATACGAACATGATCCAAACTGACCTATTGACAGATTTAAGTGTAATTAATGACGTATTTTTAATTAAACCAGAAAAGAGTAGGGTGGGTAAAGGAAAAAAAATTCTTTTGTAATTTGTTTTAACCTCTAAAGTACGGATACTTCAGTTAGGGTCGGAGTATTTGTATCGGATATGTATCCTGCACGGATACTCTACGGATACAGCAGGATACGTATTCGAGTATCCAACATTTTTTATTTTTTAAATTTCGAATACAGGAGGATACTTGCTGGGATACGGATGAATAAGTTTTGTAATTTTTTTTATTGGACACACTTTAAAAATAACAAATAATTCATTTAATATAGAAACCTGTCATTTTTTTTTCATTTACATCTCACTGAATAAGTCAACCCTTTTATCAAAAGATGAAATGATTGACCAAAACACTTTGTCCTTTGTCTATTATCATCGTTGTTCGATCTTTATCCTTCTGGTATTTAAGTCGGAATATTATATCTACTTTTAAGTTATTATACAATTAAATTGCTCAGTCGTTTGCTTTAATTTTATGAATATTTATGATATTGTTCACAAATTTATAAAATTCTTATAACTGAATAAATAAATATATATATATAAATATTATAATTATTTTTTATTATACGTATCCAAGATGTATCGTACCCTATATTTTTTTAATTTTGCCGTATCACTGTATCAGTGCAATGTCATATCCGATACCCGTATTCATATCCGTACTTCAAAGGTTTTGACCAAAAAAATACATTTTTGTTTTGAAAAATTATAATTTCATCAAAGCTTTTTATTTCCTTCTCAAATATAATGGTCGATAGGCCTTATTAATTGTTGCCACCTGTTACTGGTCATCAGCGACCTCCAAGGGAGCTCGTCACAGTTGCCGACAATGGTGTGGCAGTACATGCCAACGGTGACTTTTTAGATTCCTGGCCAATGACCGACGAATCAAAACTTGTTCGCCTCCTGCAATAGCAAATGATGAATGAAATTAAACTTGTTGCTTATACTATTAGTCATTTTTATCCATATAAATTTTTTTGATATAAAAGAAAAATAGAAAAAATATGCTTCAATGGGATTTTTTATACCTACTTCTATGTGAGGTAGAAGTTGAGTTACATGGAGAATTTTTATCATAATTTTTACGTGTAGAAATTGTGATAAAAAATTTCAATGTGACATGGCACATCCTCATTGGATATAAGAAACTCACTAATTATCTATCATTCTTAAATAAATGGTGGTGTTATTTATAACACTCAAATCTATCACAAACACCTCATTCTAAAATTTAACTAAAAGTACATTTTTATACCACCTTATTTGTCATAAACACCTCACTTTATTACCTGACGTTAGGTGAGTGCTTAACAACACATTCTCCTCATGTAAGGCGAATTTATGTTAGTGCACTTACATCTTATTAGGCGAGCATTATTTAAAAAACACACTCTAATAATCCATTACCTGGTATTAGGTAAGTTATTACAAACAAACTCTCCTCGAGTAGGGCTAGTGTATGCATTTGCATTCACCTCTCATTAAGATAGTTTTAGAGGGTGTTAGTGATTAAAAATTTACCTTTAGAGAGTGTTTGTGACATATTTGGTGGGTGTAAATAACGACATCCTAAATAAATGCCAAATAAGATAAAAATGGCACTATTAAAAAAAATTTATTTAAGACTTTTTTATCTACATAATTATATTGTCAAATATATTAAAAACTCCATGATACATATGACAAAAATAAATTTAAGGTGTGTTTGATTGCAAGCATGGAATTAGGATAAAAATATTTATATTCTAGGCAATTCAATTCTATACAATTTTATTCTAGGCAATTTAATTAAAGGTGTTTGATTGTATTTATTTTATAGGTGAAAATTTTGTATTTTTTCCTTGTAATGATGACATATTTTTTAACTTTTGATATTTGATTACTCACATTTTATCTAGAATTGTACTTTTTGATCTTTGGGTCATTTTTCACCTTACTTAATACTTATTTTTTTTCTTGGGTAGGCTAAAAAAATAAGTTCCTACTTTTATGCATCATACACTTGTACCAAGAAACTAGGTGAAACTTATATGGCCTAGAAAATTAAGCAATTAAATACCCATAAAAGATTGAAAAATACATATTTTTCATATTTTACCAAGTTTTTTATAAAAAAAAACTTTGACAATCACACACACTTATAAAAACATATCATTAAAAATGGCCTTGTAATAAAGGGCGAACGAAGGAAGGGACAAGGGGGCGGTCGCCCCTCCCGAGATTTTGACATCAGGGGCAGAGTGCGATTAAGTGCAGTGGTATAGGGTTAAGTAGCGTAAATTTTGAAAATGTTTGAAGAGGGGGCCATGCGCGAACTAATGGTTAAGTAGAAGGACATGTTTTGTATTTATAGATAATTGATTTAAATATATATCCGCTTCAGTCTACTTCGAAGGAATCTGTCAAACATATTTTTACCTTTATAAGGGTGTGTTTGATTATTACGGAGTATAATTTTTCACAGAAAGTAGGAATTTTTCACCTAAATTGTGATTTTTTGTGTGTTTGATTGTCAAAATTTTTTAGGTAGTCAAATTCTATTTTTTTGGCAATCATGAGCTTTTTTCCACCAAAAGCTTAAAAATATTTTCTGTTGGCGGGGCTGGGGGGCATAACTTAAAATTTAAAATTTAATATTTAAAATCTACTAATCAAGATCAATTAAACAAGATTCATCGTGACTATAGAATTATGTGAAAAAAAATAACAATATTTTTTTCTACATTAAAAATATCATAATACAACTAATATTTTTCGGGTAAAAAATTAAGGCAATTAAACACATTTAATTAACATTTTTCATGCAACTCAATTTTAGGCAATTGAATTGCCTAAAATTTATTTTCTTTCCATGCAAATTGCATACTTGCAATCAAACGCACCGTTAATTTATTTTGAAGGTTTTCATGTTTGTTGTGATTAGGTTTAAAACTATTTTCTCATTTTTAGGTTCTCTTTCTTCAGCTTAGGTACAAAATTTAGTAATTGTTGCTTTTTATGTTAGATTTCTTTTGTAAATTACTTTCATATTTTATTTTGAATATTCAAATTTAGTTTTTTTTTTTGAAACTTATTAGATTGTTAAATATTGAGATTAAAACGTTAAATATTTTAATATAATATTTTTTATTTTAACCTTAACCTTATTTTAGTATATGTAAAAAATTCCTAAAAGTTTATTAATCTTGCTCCCCTTAAATTAAATTTCTGAGTATGCCGCTACTTATAACTGAAGGGTTAACTTAGGAAAAATTTAAGATATGTTGGGTATTGCTTTCGCTAGTTTAATAGGGCAGTTTTGTTAATTTGTTGGGGTCTAAATAAAAAAACTGTATTCAAAAAATAAAAATGAAAAAGTAATGGAAACACAGGATGCATCAATTCAATTTTATAGTATGTAAGCAAAACAGTAATGGAGTCAAAAGGCATATATGTTCCAAAAGTGCATGGAATCGAACTGTCGAGACCTTCTATTCTTCTAATTTAGGGTCCCCGAGTGTCTGGCATTTTCCTTGTAATAAAGAAAAATCACTCCATAACTACTAAAGAATGGAAAAGAAAAAAGAATCTCCATGTTAGACAAAGTTACCACCAAGTCATTAAGCAACATTATCGAGTTTTCAACAATTACAAGATACAAGTTTTTCTAATGCCAACCTCACAACAACAACAGAAAAAATTAAAAGGGAGAGGGAAAAATGCCCTCTCCTAGTGAATATCTTTTCTTTCCTAACAACATCAAATTTGTGGTTGGGGAAATAAAAGATTTTGTATTAAGTAAAACTTTTGAGTCCCAAAGCAGAGTTTAGTTACGACTTCTTCATGAAATACCCCAAAACTAGACCCAGTAATCCAGCAATGATCACCAACTTGAACGATACACCGCCCCCACTGCTTTTGCTGCCTTCTTTCTTCAACAGTTCCTACACATTTTGATTCCGCATGCTTAAGCCATTTCCACAATTCAAAGGAAAGAATAACAAAAATAACACCTAAAACAAACAAAAAGATCAATAACAAAACTCAATTTATATTTTTTGCACAATGTTCTTTCTTTAACTATATATTTTCGTAAAATAGGTACCCTTCAACTTTGCATGTGTTTGCCCACTTTGCGAATTTTTATTATCAAAAAAAAAAAAAAAAAACTGTGCATGTGTTACAAATATATCTCCTATGTGTCTCTCAAACATCATCCAAGTTTGAGTCATAATCCCCCCCTACCCTAATGTAACAGTGTAGTTTTTCTCTAGTCTGAACTATGGCAAAGTAAGCTTGAATCCCCATGGAAAACAGAATTTAAGATATAAATCATAAGAAGGAATTCTCACCAATTCCTGGCGAAGTTTGTTACTATGTTGAAGCGCAGCAGCTTTTTCCTCTGTCAACTTCGACATAAGAGCTCTTACCTGAAAATTAATATAATGACACAAATGATGCCGCAATATGAGAGAGAGAGAGACAGACAGACAGACAGACAGACAGAGCACTTACGAAAGACATAGCATTTGATTCATCATAAATTATTTTGTACTTTTTATAGCTTAAAAATTCTGATTCAGATGACATCCATGGCTTGAAAAACCATAATGCCATTTGTACAGACTGAACTCCAAAAGTTATTCATAATAAGTTACAACTAGTGGCGCAGAGATACTCCATCGAAGCTGCATTTAAATGGTGATTGTATATGCATAACTTAGATAACTTTCTAGGTCAAAAGCTAGAAAGTTACTACTAGTAGTATTATTATACAGTAGTAGTATTATAGCCTTATAGGTCAAAAGCTACTACTAGTAGTATTATTATACAGATATTAATACAAATATAACTTTCCATGAGAGGGTGCCAGAATGGTAAAATTACAAAGGGAAAAAGAGAGGTACCAATGCAAGAGAAGTGTTTGGTATGTAATTGGGACCAAGAAGGATCTAAAGAAATCTTAATTCATCGGCTAAAAAATCCTTTAAAGAAGCTAGAAATGCAGTATCACACTTGTTGGGAGCATGATATAAATCGTATGCCCCTTACCTAATAGCCCAAGATTTTGGGTGCGATGGTTTATGACAACAATTTTTATGACCTGATACTGAGTAAAATGGTTCCAATGGAACTCGATTAGATAAGTAAGCATGGGCCACTTTCACTGGCTCTAGTAGGCAAATTTTCTTTCATCCAAGTCATACAATAACAAGTGGAGAAAAGGCTACCATCAATAGCTTTTGTTTCCCAACCTTACTTTACTTTTGGTGGAAAACTTCTAAAATCTGAGAACTAATGCCAGCTTCCTCTATTAACAACTTCAAGATGATCTTCAATTGGTTAAACTTAGCAAGTTCAATATACAAACTTCATTTGAATTTGGCCAATTAGTTGGAATTAATTCACCTCTATATAGCAACTGATATAGAGCATAACTCACTATTTAAATGTTCAGAAATAATGACCTAAATTCATCAGTTCCGAGATCGGCTGCAGTAGAACAACAGTGAGAACATGTTGCTTGCATTCCAGTACAAATATTAAGGAACGTAACTATTAAGTATTTTATACTCAAGATGTGTCTAAGGTACGTTGAAAGGCTCAGCTAGTTGTCTAATCTGACACTAAGAACTGATCATATAAGAACTGGTATGATACTGGAAACAAATATTTGACTATATTGGGGTATCTAAACTAGACTGCTAAGCATGTCTTTAATTATAACAACAAATATTACAAACCATAAATTGACAACTACTAAATTTTCAAGTACAAAGTACAACCATGAAACTAAAGGCGCACATGATAGCTGTGTCTACATATTCTTAAGATACCTAAGTGTATATATGTTCGTGTGACTAGGCACCCATGTGCGAGTGAGACTGTGTGATATCTAGAGAGAGAGAATTTTCACCTCTGAAGATTTGTCATGAGCCTCAACATATGCTCTTGAACCCTGCAAGTGCAAAACAAGAAAAAAGAAGGATTTCCATTAATATCATTACAAGCAGAACAAGGAAAGTGAAAAAGAAATTCCAACTTCTAAGAAAACTCAAAGAAACAAACCTCGGAACCACTCAAATGCCCATTGTCTGTCACAGTTGCCCTTGGTGACGAGCCTTCTTCCGATCCCTCTGCCACAGGCGACGGTGGTTGAGGAGGAGCAACATAAACCACTCTTAATTTGCACTCCTCAACAATATGTCCAGCCTCCTTATTGAACTGTAAAGCACCCAAAGCTCCATATATTACAATTTTTCATAAATTAAAGGTCGTGCTTTCCAATTTAAGCTTATGGCACTCTATGTATTGATGCATCCAAGTTTATATGTGGGTATTGAAAGCTAAGGGTCTGCTTGGTTCTTTTTTGGATCGTTCATGGAATCCTAAATTCCCATAAATTGAAGATTCCAACGTTTGCTTGGCGTTTCGTAAGGCAATCCAAGATTCCCAGGAATCCTTTCATATTTTTTGTTTCTAACAAAATTACCTCTCATTGTAACAAATAATCAAACATTTTTCTCTTGCATCATAATAAAATAATATTTTATAACAGGGTAAATAATTTAAATTAAATTATATTTATATTTAAAAAATATTAGCAAGTTATTCTCATTACAAGGAAAGGAGATCCAGTCCTAGCCAAGTAGCCAAACATTGGCAAGGAATGTCAATTGTCAAATGCCAAGAAAGGAGTTTTCTTGGAATCTAAAATGCCAAATCCTTTCCGGAAACTCGAAACAAACGAGCCCTTAAAGGTATATAAATAGAGCCACTCATAAATAGGCAAACAAAATGCAATCAATAGAATGACATCATATGCTTACGATTTCGTGTGTAATGTCTTTTGCAGTTGTTCCATTACTTGCAACTACACTCTGAAGGAGAAACTTGTCCTTGCATTGCATGTCAGGAGGAGCCTCCTTCTGTGCTTGCATTGTTACTGTAGCAAAAGAGTAAACAATTTTAATTGACTAGCAACAGCATAAAGGTTAAAAAAAATTAGCATTTGATTGCTGCAAACTGCAAGAAGAAAACCTGAATAAACATTAATAGCAACAGCTAATGTGTTCAAGAGAAAGAACATAGAACTTTCTGCTTCATTTAATTGAATCTCTATATAACAAATCGAGACCATCTTGGTTTGTCTAGATCAAAGTCTCAGCTGAAATTAATAGATTGCCATCCAATTGTTCAAGATCCTTTCAACCACAATCTCTCATGCAATAAGGACACAAAATGTGCCAATCACTGTTTCTTGATGTACGTTGGCAATCTAGAGTTTCATGCACCCCAGTAAGAAATAAAACTTGCCAATCAATGCTTCTTCACATATTTTGACAATCTCTTTTTTCATGTGTAAATAAAGGGCAAAAAGGTTAGCAACTTCTGCACTGCTCTTTTCTCAATTTCCGTTCACAGATTATGGAACATATAGGCATGAATTTGAGTGTTGTCACAGGATTGGACAAGTCGTAATAAACACAAACTTCATAGACTTGGGTAACTTTACGTACACATACACTTACGTAGTCCTGCAAACACGTATTTAAGTATACCCATGGAAGATAGTATCAAGACGGCGTTGGTTTATCTGGGTCGATTTTCAGATGAGATTGAATAGTTAATTGTCCTACAGTGGTTGAAAATTCTTCTAATCACCAAAATAATGATGGGTCATCTCACTATTTTTCCAACAAAATCTCTCACCATGTCAACAAAGTGTGCCATCAGTAATGACGCACTTTCCAACCAAATTTTCTTTATAGTATTGGCAAGCTCTATTCCCCCCCCCCCCCTCTCTCCCCCTCTCCCTCCCCCCTTGGTTTCATATAGCACCACCCTGCAACTGTTCTGCTTCCCTTCTTTTTCCACCATTTATTCAGTTCTGCTAAAACTCATGTTTGTGTTTTTTGTCCCTATACTCAAATATCATTCCTCTTCTTGAACGAACAGTCCCATTATGAGTTTAATGTCATGTATGCGAATCCAAAATGTTGCTCCATTTTTATAAGGCAGGAGAAAAAGGGTTGACTTTGATGGAGCACCTAAAGAGAAGCAGAGCGGGAGGTTACGCGCTACAAGGGTGACTGCAGGTGAGTAGAAAAATAAAGTGCTGAAAGCACACATAATTTATAGTAGGCACAAATACGGAAATGCGGCAAGTACGGTTGGTGTCGTAAGCACAAATCACTTCTTTTATTTAATTGTATAATTATTCAAAGAAATTATTCCATTATATTCACATACATTGTTTTGGCTGTTCATTCTTGTCCGATTTGTACATACATTAATCCATTGGCTTTCAGAAAAATTATATGGAAAACTTATGCACTACATACCCTGGTTTAAACATATTACAATTATTACAATTTACATGTAAAGGTAAGAGTAAGACCCAATTTTGGTACAATAAGAAACCAAACAGGGGCAAAATGATTACGATAAACAAGAAATTGGCATTAAGGGAGTACCTATGATGTCACATGTGGACCGAGGCAAAACAACTCCCGTATTAGGACGAACGCAATATTTCTTTGGATTCGTAGTCTTCACCTGCACATATACAAATTATGTCCTAAATCTTGAGAATTTGTATCAATCACGTTAAAATAATTAAATGAAATAAAAACTATGCAACACCAAATCCAAACTCACATTTTACATTTAAGACATTCGTAGTTCAAAAAAATTCCAAATTCGAGAACAATTAAAAGTTACCTTGAATGCGACATGATTGTCTGTTTTATTCGACAAAAGAAGCGAAGAAGAGATCTGCTTCTTCAGCTCAACTGATCAACCACAAAAAACAGAAAAGCCGATTGATTTATTAAATTAAAGCAATAAAAACGAAATTCCAAAATTTCAGAAGGAAAAAAAAAAACTTAAAAACAAAGAAGAAATCGGTAATGAGATGATCATACAGGGGAATTTGAGCTCGAGAGGTTCGATGCTGAGAAGTTCGCCCGTGCTCATATTTTTTTGTTTTTTTGGATTTGGTAAAATGGGGAATGATGTATTTGGGGAAAGTGAAATGGAATTGAAGATGATGATGAAAATGTTTTTTATTTGAGAAAGGGAAAAGATTGAGGGTGATCCGGGATTGTCTCAAGTTTTTTATTTTTGTTGTCCGTTGAATTTGAGTTTTTTATTTTATTTTATTTTCAAAAAAACAGAAAACAGGATAATCGGAGAAATCGAGGTTTGGTGAAGAGGGAAGTTTTGAGGAGTTAATGCATTTCCTTTTTTAAAGAAATTTTGATACTTTATAACATGTGCTATTATAAATTATTAAACGGTACAAATGAATGTAGGAGACGCTTATCATTATTAGAGGCAATTGGGTAGGATGGTGGATTCTAATAAAAATATAATTATAATAGATATTTATAAATTAATTGTGTATAAATTAAAAATATTGGAAAAAATATATGTATATTATTTTTTTATAACATCACACGTTTCATTAAAATTAGTGTTAAATTTGTTTAGCACCAATCTGTGTTTAGCATTAATGATGCTAAATATGTTCAACATCAATCTATTTTTAGTAACAATGGTGCTAAATCTATTTAGCACCAATTTATTTTAGCAACAATGATGCTAAATTTGTTTAGCAGCAATCTGTTTTAGCATCACTGGTCAACACACTAACAAACAATATGATGATTCTGAAAGTAATTTAGTACCACTTTTTGCAAATGTAAAATAGTTTTGAAGATACTAAAAGTCATTTAGCGCCACCTTTTAACAAGAAGTAACAAGCAATCTGAATGTGCTAAATGCATTTAGCACCTTCTAGTTGTTGTTATGTAAATGTGCTAAATGCATTTAGCACTACATGTCAACACGCATAACAACAATCTAAATGTGCTAAATATATTTAACACCACATGTCAACACACGTGATAACAAATAGAAGGTGTTAAATTCATTTAGCACCATCTGTCAACACACATGACAATAACTAGAAGGTACTAAAATAATTTTAGCACAATTACAAAACATATAATAACAAAATTAATGAGATCAACATCCACTCAATTTATATATATGTATATATATATGATCGACATAAGGTTCGCTAAAAAAAAATTGCGATTAAATTTATTTTTTTAAAATTCGATTGGGCTATCGAAATTAGTCGATTTCGATAGCAAAACAACTTCTAATCGTCTTGATTTTTTGCGTAATTATAATAACTTTGTCTTCCGAACAACATATAAAAAAATCAGTTCAATCTAACGGTTCAATTAAAAGTTATATCTGTTTTACGATTGCTCCTGCAAAAATAAGAAGAATAATATGAGAACGACGCTCCTCTTGTGATACGATCGGAGAATCGGATGGTGGTAGTGGTGGTGGTGGTGGAGCAGTGGTGGTGTGTTGGGAGGTGGAGAAGGCAGCAAAGATAGAAGAAATACATGTGAATACTCCAAAAACGGGGAAGTGAGGGTTAAGATACTTAAAGGTTTATATGAGGAGTATTTTTGTACACCAATATTTCTCATTATCCTTAAAATAAATCAATATTATCAAAAGTGTCCTTAATTTATAATTAAATAATGAAATTAGTCTTACTTATCTTTGTTAAATATGAGTTCGTCATTAAAGTTGTAAAACATTACATAGTGAGATTTTATAACCCATTTTCTCTTATTATTATTATTATATATTGGAGAGTTTGGTTTAACAAGAATTAATGTGATACATTTTCTTTTCCTTTTTTTAATAAGGAAAATTTAAGTATTTTCTTTTTATAATTTATTAATGATACTTAATTCTTTTTCATTAGATTCCAATCTAATATTATTTAAAGTGGTTTAGTTCGAGAACTAAACAATTAATTTTTTTAATAAAACTTAAATAAATATGATATTTATAATGAATAAATCATCTCTGCAAAATTTTATCAGAAGATTTTATCTAGAATTTGGTAAAATAATGATCTAAAATTTAAATGGTTGAAAATTATTAAATCCATCAAATTTTTATTATGTCCACTTCCAATTTGAATTTCTTAATGAAATTTTGTGGACATGATTTATTCATTATAAATATTACATCTACCAAGTTTTATTAAAAAAATCATCTATTTAATTTTTAAACTAGACCAACAAAAAATAAAAGAGAAAAACCAAGTTGGCAAGAGAAATTCGAAAGGTGATTTTGTTTCTATCCACTGTATCTTGCAGTTAATCCGGGCTGTTAGTTAATTTACATTACCTATTAAATTAATCTGCAAGCGTGGATAGACTGACAAACAAATATTATTAATTTAATTTTATAAATATTATTTTGAATAATAATTTAATACTAAAATATCCACTAAATTATTAAGTACAACCACTTTAAAATTTTAAATTCTAATATTAACCAATGGGTAAATCTTAATTAATTTTGAAGTAAAATAACAAAAACAAAAATTAACCCCTTAATCATTCACATTCAAATGTTAACAGTGTTCTTCGATCTTTCTCATTTAATACACACAGCCCATCTTCACACAAAAACTTGCTCATCCTTTTTATTTCTTGAATGATCATAATTTCTGGAACATAGAGGTTCCATTTATCATGTTACATAAAAGCTTCCCTCGCAGACAGACATTATAACTCAAGTGGTAAAGTTTTCTCGTCAGAGAGCTGGTTCGACTATCCAAGTAAATAATACTACATATCAAAAATCTTAAAGCATTTTCCATTTTACAACTTATTGCAAATTTTATTTTATTTTACAAAACCAACATATAGCATTAAACCAGTTACTTAACGAAATACGCGATCCTTTGTAGTGAACCTACTGAAAAAGCATACCCCACGAGCCCATGGAGAATATTAAAAGGTAAACATTATTTCAATTTTGGATGTCACCAAAATGGGAAAAATAATTTGAATTTGTGATTTGATAGAGTATTTTGATTATCGCAAATGATCATCAAGCTCGAATCTCTTGGAATTTTTGGCTCGACCATTATATATGTTTAGGTTTTCTGCTATAAATTCTCTACTTTGGTTCATTTGTCTCATATAACATATATATATATATATATATTGTATGTGATGTAAATATATACGTTTAATACATACCCTGATTATACATAGATTATACATCATTATTAAGAAAAATCTAGATCCTCCCAAGTATAAAAGGGATAAATCAATATAATTAGGTGGCGAGTTGTGCTTGTTGCAATTGATAGTAGTGAAGGGAGTGGGATCTGCAAGGTTGGAATCGCAGTTACACGTGCTCATGAATGGCGGTTGATTGTGCAAATAGGTTTTGATTCTGCAAAGTAATGAAAGATACAAGAAACCTTTTCCTTTTTTTTCTTCTTCAATATGCACACAAAACTAACAGATTCACAATTTCACCTTAGTTTAAGCTTCTTCTTCTTTTTTAGTTCATAAATTGAAATAAGAAAAAAATAACTTGTAAATAGAGAGAGAAAAAGAGAACCTTAGATTAAGAATTTTAATTAAAATGGAATATAAATTGTTACAATTATAATTTAATTTTAATCAGTGGATATACTTATTAATTTTGAAAAATGCAATATTGTGAAACTTTGTTCAAAATTTCTATAATTTAAGGGTAGATTAACTGCTAGATGTAATGAATATAAAATAATAATAATAATAAAGGACATTACATAAATGGTGGTTATAATAAAGAACATTCGTTTAAAATTATTAGTTTAAATGACAACTTTTTAATCGAGGATAAAATATTAATTATTTTATTATTTCAATTAATTTTGTTGAATTTCAATACTACCCTTTTTAAAGATAAATACAGGAAAATAAATATGTGATTAAATTTAGAATTAAATTAATAAAAATAATTTTAAACAAATTCAAACACATATCATAAGAAAATCAAACAAGAAGATAAATGGGAGAATTATTAAAAAAAAAAGTCAAATAAGAAATTGTCTTAAATTAAATAGACATACTATAAGAGTGAAGTTGCAAATATGTTTGAAGCACAATTCTCCCATATGATATTGTAGTTGTTTTTTTCGCACCTTGTGCTCAGTTATATTAGCTTATTGGACATTTTACAATCAAGTATGTACTCAGACATTTTATTTATTGGTCACTACATGTGTAGTTTGCACTTTTGTATTTTGCACCTTTTGTATTAAGTCATATTAGCCTATTAGATATTGATCATGATGACAAACACCATCCTTCATGGTCAGACATATTGGCCCAAAATGTTGGCAACATGCTCCGACACATGTTATTTGCTACTTGCACTTTATGTGGCTTGTACTTTTGTGTTTTACATTATTTATGTAAGACAAACTGTATTATAAGGTGAGTCACTTAACGATGAAGTTCAACTAAAATTCTAAATTCTAATTTTAAATTTTATTCACACTCAATCAAGTTTAAATCTGATAAAAAATTTAAATGTTGGAGTGGAATTTCTTTTGTTAAACTTGATATTGTGTTGAAATCATTAGAATTTTTGTTAATTGAACTTTTGTTGTATTCAAACTGTACAATTTCCTCTAAAAAAATAAAGAAAATTAGATAACACATCTATTAGAGTATAAACTACATTCAAACTTTTCATTTTGATAGATATTAGATTTATCTTTAGCTTTTAAATCTTCTTTCAAAGCAACAACTAGATTATTAAAGTATTACGATTCTATTGGCATCAAAATATACATGGACAAATTTATCAAATCTAGGATTCTATTTAAAAATATGTATATTGCTTTAACTATATTTTAAGATGAAGCTGACCAATAATTATAAATTTTAACTACTTTAATATAGGTTATCAAAATACATAAATAATATCATATTGATTAATTTTAAACTTCAATAAGAAAAAAAAAACTACATTGTTATTCCAATATACACATCATATTCTTACCAAAAAAAAAAATACTACTGCACCAAAACATTTAGACACATCTAAAAAAAAGATTAATATTGTTTAATTTTCTTATCAACAAAATACAACCTTTTAATCTTTTAACATGGTTTCTCTATAATTATGCTGCATCATTTTTACCATTGTCGGAACTTTGTCAACGCATACCAATAGATAACAGTGTCATGGCCGTTTTTACCATCATTTGGTATGTGTGTATGTCGTTTCACTTGTGTGTGGTTGGAGGAAAAATTGTGTTTGGTTGCTCACTATTTTTTTCCCCCAAAATTTTAAAAACTCAACTCAAAACCAACTCTACTTTCACACTTCCCAAAATTTATTTCACTATACTTTCTCTCTCTAATTTTTTTTAAAACGCCATAACTTTAAATCCAAAAATCAAAAAATAATAAAAAGATATATATTTGAAACCTACTCATCGAGATCTATAAAATAAGATTCATTGTGACTATTTTTTGAAATTTTTTATGCGTTTTTTTCATTGGTTGAAAAAAATTCAAACAAAACCAAATTCACTTTTCAACATAAAAACTCTAACTCAAAACATTCAAACAAACACCAAATTTTAAAAAACTTATCTAGAAAACTTGTCTAGAAACATTAACCAAACACAACCTTATTGTTTAAAAAAAAAATTTGTTTATTCCAAGTCTTCTTGCCTAACACTTGGGTAGGGTCGGGTTTAATTAGATCATATATATTATTATTTGATCCATGTATTATAACTTTTTTTTCCTGTGGCATTGGGCTTCCTTTATTTTAAAAAAAATTGTTTATTCCAAATCTTCGTGTCTAACACTTGGGTAGAGTCAGGTTTAATTAAATCATATTCCTTATTTTTTGATCCATGCATTATAATGTGGTTTTTTTTTTCTTTGGGTTTCCTCCATTTTAATTTTACATTTGTATCTCAAGGCCCATTTTCATTTAATTCAACAAGATTTTAGTAGTTTTTTGCTTGTTGTTGCATACAAAAAGGTTACAACACTCTTGTTCAAAGCTTATTCCTAATCGTCAATCATGGCGGAACACGTAATTATTTTCTCATTCTTTAAAAAAAAGATTTTAGTAGACCCATGTTTATAGAAATTGACTGATTTATTCATATATCTTTCATACTACTCAAATATCTTCTTCTTCTTTGTGTGTTCTTTGGCATCATTGCGAGCACCATTTTTTTTTCTTTTTTCAATTGTTAAACATTTTTTTATTTTATTGATAACGATTCTTACCCTCACATCTTACATTTACGTTTTCAATTGGAAGGATATTACTTTGTATCAGCATGTCTCTCCATCCAGATTATTTTCAAATCTCTATGATTGTCCCTTTACTCAATATTGTGTCGTTAGGTATAGTGCTTACCAATTGGATCGTCCTTTTACTATTGTCGTTTTCCATGTTCTTCAATTCTATTTTTTTAATTCATGTTTTATTGTTGTAGAGTGTTTGATTATTGTGTTCATTATTTTTTATTTGTTCCAAATATGTCTGTGTGTATTATGTGTACGCGTAACAAACATATTGGAATCATGTTCGTTGTTGACTATTTTGCTTGAATGAGATCACAATAGTTAATAAGTTTTAATTTTTTTTCTTACCCTATTTATTGACTCTAAACTTAGCTAAGTTTCAAATTTGAAAATTGGTTTATTGAGATTTATTTTTGAATATATGTTTTTGTTAAATCCATTTTTTTTATTTTAAAGGTTGCTTTTATATTTAATAAGGGCACTATTGAATTTATTTATTTATTTTTATTTTTAATTAATTTAAATTCATTTTGCCCTTTGTTAAAAAGTTTTCATTAAAACTAATTTTAAAAATAAAATATCCTTTATTAAAAAGAGAGTAAGAGCATCCACACCGGAATGCCTAAAATTTAGGCTAAATTTATCATATAACTTCTTAAAAGCAGGAACACAGCGAAAATGGTAAAAAAAATAACCATACGAAGCTGCTTCACCCATATAATTTTTCTGTTTAAAAAAAAATAAAAAAATACCCATACGAGACTCCCACACTCGTATGGGGTTTAAAAGAAAAAAAATCAAAAAAACCATATGGGGTATTTTTTTAATTTTTTTTAAAAAAGAAAGAAATGATCCATACGAGTGTCCCGGACTCGTACTCGTATGATTTTTTTTTTAGTTTGATACGAATGTGGCACACTAGTATAAGTCATACAAGTGAACTAAACTCGTATAAGGTAAAATTTAAGGGAATAGTAAGTTTAGTCGTTATTTACCTAACAAGCCAAATTTTAGTCGTCTAATTTTTTTCATTGTGAAAAGGTGTAGGATAAATTTATCAATTTATTCTACCCAATGAAAATGTTCTAAGAAATTTATCCTTTAAAAAAAAATCTCATATAATAAATAAAAACAAAATCACCCAAATTCAAAGAGAGCGAAACCGGGCACCAATTCTAACTAGGTTAAGCTAAACTTTCAAGTACAGTGTGATGATACATTGTCTGATTTGATATTTGGAGTGTTTGATTGTGATCGTTGAACTAATTATATAATAGTGCATTGATTTGATAGTAGTTTGTGAAATGATTCAAAGTTGAAGAATTGATTATTTTGTGATTATTAGTTTTTTTTTTTTTAAAAACATAACAAAGGCCCAAATAAACTACAGCACCAAGCACAAGACTAAGAACAACAAGATAAAATAAACTACCAATTAGCATCATCTAAGGGTGTCATTTGGTGCATTTTTTACATTTTTAATGTAGAAAAAATATGGGTATTTTTTTTTTACATAATTTTATAGAAATTGACTGAATTAATTCGAAAAAATGTAAAAAAAACTAGTTTTGGTAACTTGGAAAATATTTTCAGAAAAAAAAGCCAATAAACGCCTAATTACAAATGGAAAACAAATTTATCAAAAAAAAAAAATAGTTTGGTTCTATTATTACCTCTATAAAAAACGGAAATACCAAATTATTGTACTAAAAATACTGAAAATATTAATTTCAAAATGATTGAAAATAAATATATTAAAATTATAAAAATAAATTATAGTTCTTCTGTCCCAAATTAATAATCTTATTTTAAATTTAAATGTCTCAAATTGCTATTCCCATTTTTCTAAGTAAGCTTTTAAAATAAGAAAAGTTAATTAAGTTCTCTCTTTAAAAACAAGCCAACTAATTATAATCATAAATTTTAGGTGTTGAAGTGAGATTCTAACATAGCCTATGTGGTGGCTGAGATCAAACAGACAAACTTTTTTTTCCTTTTTGGTTAAATTGTACTATAAATAACTTTCTTTTATTCTTTGTTAGTTAATATTGGATGTTTCTTGTTTAACATTACTTTATTTTACTCTTTGCTGGTTTAGTATTGGTCACTTCTCGTTTAATATTGGACGCATTTTGTTTAATATTTGTTTAGAATGGATATCAAAGTCATTTTGCGAGAAGGAAAAATGAATAAATCAAAAAAAAAAAAAACATTGTTGCCGGTAATATAATGCTATATTGAAGAATAAAAGAACAAACATAAAGGTTCTAAAAAAGCTTGGATTGCCGTCTTTATCATCATATATGTTTAGCCAAAGTATCAACATCTCTCCTGTAGCTACTTCATGAGAAAGTAATGCAACCAAGTTATTCTACCTTCCTTAAATTTATCCATAAACTTTCTCTTATTTTATGTTGATGATGATATTTTACATATTTTTAAACAACTTTTTATTATTTTAGTTGTTCTTTCCATTATTAGATGCACATTAACCGGAACAAAAAAATACTACAAATAATATTTTTACCAAAATAGCGAAATAAACTAGAACAAACTGAAATTAGCGAAAACCAAAATTATCCAGAATTCCCAATAATACCGAAAAACCGAACGATTTGGTAATAATTTTTAATTTCAAATAATGATTGATATTTTGGTTAAACTGGAATAAAATTTCTTATTCTGATTTTAGTATTGGTAAGCACGATTTACCGACTAAATTACCGAAATAACAAACCTACTACCATCTAAGGAAACCCAAACTAGGAGAAACTAAAAGGAATATCTAAACAAAAAAGAAAGCAACCTTTGCCTAAAACCAAAAAAAAAAAAAAAAAAAAAAAAAAAAAAAAAAAAGAAAAAAGAAAGCAACCTTTAAATACACCTTTCTTCATTTTGAGAAAACACGGCCAATATGTGAAAATGTTCAAACAAATAATTTTATCAAGTCCTTGATTTAAAGTAGGGGAATAGAACACTTACGACTTCAGAGGTAGCAAAAGTTAACGAAGCTTTAAAACCGTCAAAATCAACACAACGCAAACCAAACCAAATTTATTTTATTTAAAACACACACACACACACACATATATATATATATATATATGAAAATTTTCAAATAAGGACCACTATTTAGAAGTCATTATTATGAATCGGGTCATTTGACACATTTTTCGATAATTTTTTTTGACGAAATTTGATGGGGACATTCTTCATCATGTGTAGAATATCTCCACCAAATTTCGTAAAAAAACTTAATTGGGAAGTGAGTTAACTATAGAATTAAAAATATTGGTTCAGAAATAAATATATAAAATCTAATATTTTTCAATTGTTTTTATTTTTGAAAAAAAAAATATGCTTAGATTAAACGTAAAAATCAACTGCGGACAAATTAAAGATAAAAGAAGGGGGAATATTCTCCCAACACTCCAAGCCAGTATTTTTATTAAATTAATAAAATTATTAATTTCTACTAATATTTTTCAATTCTCTAGTTAACCTATTTTCCGGTCAATTTTTTTTATGAAATTTGGTAGAGATGTTCTAAATATGATGGAGAACATTCTCACCAAATTTTATCAAAAAAATTTTTAATCTAAAATCATGTGAATTTTCTCGGTCCATAGTAATTATGTTTACTTAAAATACGTTGTATATACATATATTATGAAATCAAATCTTCATGGTACGACTTAATTTTTTTCCCTAAAATTCTATTCTTCTCCACAGTAGTTGTCATACGCCCCCAAAATTGATGTTGTCGACGATGGATTCTGTCAAAATTCCAACAGTAAACCTTTACGTTGGTATAAATGGGGTTTTTTTATTTTTATTTTTTATAAAAGAAGGAAAGTCTAATTTATTTATTGGGGCAATTGGGCATAAGGACTCATTTTAATAATAACATAATTATAAAGGACACTTATAAATTAGCTATGTAAATTATGGATACTGTACAAAAAATACACTAATACCCCTTTCTTATAATATCTCACATCTGATTAAAATTGGTGCTAAACAGATTTAGCACCATGATAACAACCAGAAGATGCTAAATGCATTTAGCATCGCCTATCAACACACATGATAACAACTAGAATGTGCTATATGTATTTAGTACCTTTAGCAACACAACTAGAAGGTGTTAAATGCATTTAGCACCACATATAAGGTGCTAAATGCATTTAACACCACCTGTCAATACACATGACAATAACTAAAAAAGTGCTAAATGCATTTAGTACCTTTAGCACCACAACTAGAAGGTGTTAAATACATTTAGAACCACCTTTTCAACATACATGATAATGATCAAAATGTGTTAAATGCATTTAGCACCATTTGTTAACACACATGACAACAATCAAAAGGTGCTAAATCCACCTGTCAACACACATGACAATAACCAAAATGTACTATATAGTTTTAGCACCAATACAAAATAGAGAATAACAAAATTAATGAGATCGTCATCAACTCAATTTATTTATATGTATATATATGGATCGATGTAGGGTTTGTCAAAAAAAAAAAGAGTTGCAATCAGATTTATTTACTTTTCAAATCCAGCTGGACTGTCGAAATTGGTATATTTTGATAGCAAAACAACCACTGATCGTCTTTATTTTTCGCACAATTGTAGTAACTTTGTCTTCCGAACAACATATCCAAAAATCAACTCGATCCAACAGTTCAATCAAAAGTTATTTATTTTATGATTGCAACTACAAAAAAGAAGAAAATAAGAACGGCGATACGATCGGAGAGTCGGGGTGGGAAGGGTGGAAGAGGTGAGATTGTTGGTGAGACAGAAGAATATTTGATAGTTTGATAGAAATCTGGGGAGAGAGAGGAGGTATTAGAAATTTCGGTGAGGGAGGAAAGGCAATTTAATTTACCATTACTATAACAAGCATTGTCTATGATTACATTAAAAGTATTTTTGTCCATCAACGTTTATCATTTTCTTTAAAATAAATTAATATTATGAAAAATGTCCTTACTGTAAAAATAAATTATAAAATTCATACTACTTCCCTTTATCAAATGAGTCCATCCTTCGAGTTATAAAATAATACGTAGCGAAACTCTATAACTCATTATCTCTTATTTATTTTACGAATATGGATCAGTGTCTTTACCGTTACGTCCCACTCGGAACATTGTTATCAATTAAATTACAAACCAAATTCTTCTCATTATAATTACCAACTTACAATTCTTGCAGAATAAAGCATAACAATAATATTTGTACATAAATTATTATTTATTTGTGAGGTTCTATTATGAATACAGTAATAACTCCCCTTAAGAAAAAAGAATGCAATAGTAACTTATTAAATAACTTTTATTTTTAATAATTGAAGTTAATATTCTTTAATATGAAAAAATCGTAATAACTCGTAAGAAAGGAAAAGGGGTACATTAATAGTAGCAAAAGCAACCCATATCATCAACTAACAAATTAATAGGTAGTAGTATGGTTACCATAAAGGTAGCTCAAGGTCCCGGACCGAAACGAACAACAACCCCCCCCCACCCAAAACCAAATTTTTCGGCCAGATGAGTGTTCCAAACTCACTTTTCTTTTTTTCTCTCAATCAAATACACAAGCTAAAAAGTAAAAGATTAGAGAGAGAGAGAGAGAGAGAACTTTTGGCCAACTTTACTTGCCATACTTCATTTTTTTAACTCTTCTATATGCTCTACAAGTCCTTGCAGTACCTGAGAGTAAAGAAAGAAAAAAAAAACACAAAAACAAAAAATATTAAAAAAAGAAAAAACAAATTATCTGATCTGGGTTAACAGCAATATTGAGAAATTTATCCATTTTTATACCACTCACCAACTTGATATCGTCAATTGCAGATTCCAGTTTCTGAATTTTCTGCGGAATAATAAATAAATCAAATCTGTCACCATGTATGTTATTACATATATGCTGCTAGCAATAAGAATCATGAATGTAAATAAACCACTCACTATCTTTGCATCTTTAAGTGCATCTTCAAATGCCCCAGTTTTTAGCAGTAGTGAAGGCCTATCAGCAACATCTGTTTTACCAATCTGCCTGTCACCTTTGTCTACTGTTGGAACTACATCATACACATCTTTTATTTGAATGTTGTCCTGTAATGAGAAAATATGTCAAACCATGATAAGTAAAAGATAGAGTACAATTATGTGGCCACTTCAAATTTCAAGACCGTTATGTTGTTTTCTACGTTCTGAAGCCAAGTTACCAACCGCACGCCAGAAGATAGTGCAGCTGAATTTCATCATTTTTGATACCAACCAAATGGGAACAAACATTTCATTTGTATAAAAAAATACATTATAAAAGCATTTTTCACTGCATTGAATTTTCAGTGAACCAAACATACCCTTAATGAAGATAATGAAAACGACTTGAAAATGTATCTGTTGAAGAGTATGATATACATTGTTGGCCCACTACTTAACAGCTTAAACTTTTGGGTGAGATGGTTACTAACATGGTATCAGAACTCAGGTTCTGCAAGATTTCGGGTTCAAATCCTTCCGCTTGCATTTGTTTCCCCCTTTGTGTTTGTGCACAAAGTGTACCTTTGGTTTGGCCGGTTTGGCCTTTGGTTTCGTTTGTCTATCCACGTGCGAGTCAGGGAGAGTGTTGAAGAGTATGATATACATTGTTGGCCCACTACTTAACAGCTTAAGTTTTTGGGTGAGATGGTTACTAACATATCAAAAAGCTATGAAACGTGAAGTAAGAATCTATTAGCAAGTGATGACAAGACATAAATTATTCATTTGCCTCAAGTGTTTTCAATGTTGCATTTCCTTTCCTTTTGCGATGTCTCATATTGATAGTCATTTCGTTTTAAGGAAATAATCAATGTACCATATATTAGCAAAGTAAATATGTTTTATTCTTCACCACATATTAGGTTGAAATTAGTGTGTTCTTATGCAATGCAAAAGTCAAAGGGGGACTCTAAATTTGATTTGAGACAGATAGAGTATCATAGCAACAAAGAAGTGACATGTTGAAGACCTGCAAGTGTTTTTATGTACCTTTTTTATGATTAAGATCTAAGCTACAAAAGTGATGAAAAAGGTAATCTCGAATTCCTCTGAGTACTGAGATTGCGTACCACATATGAAATCAGGGCTTGATTACCAGTGATACTGTTCATTTCTCCATTATTGCACTCTTCTTCACTATATAAAGCCTGAAAGAAACATATAGAGCATCCTGTTGAATGAATTGCTGATAAATGAGGGGGATGAACCTAAGAACCTTTTTCGTTGGAGACCAAGTTCGTTGGAGGCCAAGTGAATACAAAAAATAGACAAACTGTAAAGATAGAACCCTTTTTTGGCAAATAATTTGTTCAAAACGACAATAACTAAGGCTATGTTTGATTACTTGTAAATGTTGCGGGAGGGTTTGGTTTGCAAGGAAAATGCAAGACACTGTTCTTGATTAGCCTTGTAAATGAAAAGACTGTCATTTACGTCTACACTGTTTTCCACATTTTGATCAAGTCAACTGCACTACTTTCGTTTTCATCCTTTATGATATCAACCAAACAGGCACCAAACATTGAAAACAATTTCCACTGCGTTGAGTTTTCAACAAGACCAAACACACCCTAAAAGTACAACTAGTGTATAAAATACTTGAATCATGAGCCCGGTCTACAAAATATAAAGGACCAGTACATTGAGCTAGTTAAAAGAAGAAAAACACCATGTGAGAGGAACTTCAAAGATATATGGGAATACAATCTATGACTCCTAAGACTTACACGAGTGTTAAAGGAAAAAACAAGGGGTGGATTTTTCAGAATATGTATGCGTGTGAACGTATATATATGATCAAGAAGTTTGATCAAAGCTAAGAAAAATCACCTGAAGCATCCCAGTAATCTCTGGATCAGTCCAAGGTCCTTTGTCACTTAGAAGGCAACCCCCATTTTCAGAGCATGTGCAGTTTCCACCCAAAAAGCTTGGCAAATTACTGTTGGAAGTTGTGGGTGAGTAATAATTTTAACACATAACAAAACTATGTACACTCATCCTTTTCAATTGTTACTCTATACATGTTAAATGATTACACACATCATAACATAATCTAGACATATCTCTTCCTAAGCCAATTATTCTAAAACATCTTTAATCATTCATATAGATATAGATCAACATGGTGACAGAGCAACTTTCCAATTAGATAAGGTGATTAATGGTCTATCCAGGCCCTTTCGAAGGGTCCAAATTACACTCTTAGGACCCAAGCCATTTGCAGTTTCCTCAAAGGGTTAGTTTGAAGGTATATATTTAGAGCTATTGCTCAACCTACTAGAGTTCAAGCAGAATCAAATACAAAATTCACGAAGCCCCTCGAGGCCTCGATTAGCCAAACACGAATTCCCATATTAGCACTTAGGGTTCGTTTCATAAAAATCTATATCTATACTAATTATGAAAGTGTAAATGTTGGTGGATGATTTACTCTTAAAGTGTTTTATTGTTACAAAGAAAGGATAAGAGATTCTAGGTCGGTCATTATTTTGGTGCTATTTATTGTTGTTCTTCTCCACTTAATACTAGTAAGTTAAAACCATGCTTCAAAAAATTCTTAACTATCGTTAGTCTGTTTATTTAATAATGTTGATAACTTAATTAATTACATATAATGAATTACAAAATATGGTCTGTATATAATGAAATTTTCAACGTGATTCATAAAATCTCATTCTAAGCGGTCAAGTATAGTCGTATAGAGATAGGAACTTGAGAAAGATTTCTCAATATTTTAGGGGTGCTCTTTCGTGAACTCTCTTTGTTCATTTTTAAATATTTTGTGCGCTTCTCAATATTTTGGAAGTCATTGCTTCTTTATTTGTGAGATAGGAAGTCCGATAGTTGACAAGTAGGCTTTGTGCTTAATGGGCTAATTATTTATTATTATTTATCATTTAATTATAGAAGTGTAAACCGTGCCTAATGAAAAGTAATAAGCCCAATAACTAATTTAAACATCATCATCAAAGGATAAAAGATCACTTTAATGCAAAAGAAGAATATTTTCAATACTTGGAATGGATATTTAAAATAAATTTAATTGACATAAATATAATCACAAATTTTAATAAATAAGTTTAATCCAAATACATCCTTTATCCCACAAAATAAGCATAAGAATTAAAAAATGGATAATTTGAAAAAGAAGAAGAAGAAGAAGAAGGAAGGAATATTGATACCATATACACAAGTAATTTTTGATACAATAATACAATACACAAAGTTAAGCAACTTTGATATTACAAATAGAATCTACTCACAAATTTTGGTATTGTAGAGTCCGTTTGATAACAACTTGGAAAAGAAAAATAAAAACAATTCATTTTTGTGAGAATTTGGAAAAAAAGTTGAGATATGTGGTGACATGTCTTCTTACTTTGTGGCTTTTTGCATGAAAAAATTTTCTTTGGGGGGTTGAGTAAGAAAAAATTTCACAAAAAATAATGAAGGACATCTACTCATAAAAATGAGCATGAGGTGGAGAGCATCTAATTACATGACTCAAATCATTTTCTATCTTCTTACACAAATCAAGTGTTTTTATTTTCCTTTTTCATGTTGTTATCAAACGGAACCATAATACACAAAAAATCCACTAAAACCATATTTCACTTGCGAGGTACTTAAAAATAAAAATACTATTGATGATTTCATATTTTTTGAGGAACAATCTTCACATCAAAATTTGTCTTATGCATGTATGGTATGCAAAATTAAGCTTTAAAAACAAACAACATTTAAACTATAACAAGAACTAAAGGGGTAACTTTATTTGTTGAAGCGGTTTTGGATTAATCCGTAGAAATGTGTTGCATGTAAACCAGAATATGGAAACACACAATACATTATTGCATTAGCCTAACGAACTTTAAAACATTATTTTTATTACTAAATTTATATACTAACATAATAAACTCTGAAGGGGAATATAACGAAAATAAGAAGTATCAATGTTCCTAAGGCAAAAAATAATGTTTGCACAATTTTATTAACATTTTTTCATTATGTACCAACAATTGTTTTCTTCAAATCATAACATTCCTCTTAAATTGTTTCTAATGCAAGTTTATATCTTTTTGAAAAATGAAAAGCAATTTAACTTGCATAATTGTTTTATAACCAGTATATAATTTTACTAATATTCATTCACCGCCTAGCCACGTGCGACGCACGTGCACTATGACTAGTACACGGAAAAGAATTGAATCTTCAATTGTTTTTACATGGAATTTTTTCTGTGGAAAACAATAACATAGGATTACATGAAAAAAAGAGAAAATTAAGCTAAACCATGGTGTACCGAGGCATTTTTGGGACTTGAGTAACAAAGTCAAGTTATTCAGTTCTACCACCTTGGGGTTTTGTTTTTCTCTTCTTTTTAGCAGAAAAATATAATTGACTGTAATTGAATATGAAAAATACTAAGTAGAGGTAGTACCTCGGATCGATAACTTCAACCAGGTTACTCTTGTAGTTGCTTCCCAACACCTGAAATCGTAGTCTTCAAAGTTGGAATAAAAAGAATACGCTGCTCTATTTGAAAAGGAAATCACAAGATGTATGCTTACTTGGATTTTTGCAAGTGTGCGGGTATCAAGAAAAGCCTTGAGCGCTTTCCAAAGGAATTTAAAACCTGATCCGGCATTAACAATGAAGAGCTGATGCATAGTCTGCAGAGATATCATCAATGGTTAACATTTTGATATATGCATTCCATTTGACTAGCGTGTCCGCCGATCTAACAAGAACCGTGATTAGTAACATGCTTTAAGTATTCTGTTGAAGTGTCAAATCTCACTTGCTTTCTTTTTCATACTAATTACATCTAATAATCTCAAAATCACCGGACTTAACAAAAGAGAAAAAATAATCTTAATATTAGCGGACATAAAAGAACTAGACTGCTAAAAAAGTTTATCAGTGGAAGGCATATACACTTGATAACAATATCCTTTTCCTTTATCTGTTTCTCCAGTGTTTTTTTGTGTGTGTGATATATATTCCACATACCTCAGGATAATAGCTGCTGTCAATCTTTTGGATTTCCATAAAGAGATATCTTGCAGGCTTTGAGAAGTTGGCCATTCCCTATGACAAAGGGGATATACTGGTTTTAGTTAACTCTCTATGGAAGATTGAATATCTAATGGATGACTAAATGGTGTATCATATTTTCTATGCAACATTTTGACGGGAGAAAAAAACAATGTTTTTAATAGTCTGTGCAGATTTAACTTTAAAGTACTACTTATTAATTCATTTTTCCTTTTTATTGTCATAAATCACCTATAGGCTCTATCCAAATCACATATGCATCTCATATTCTCATGTGCACAAAAAGCTACTTCATATATGTGTCTACAAATGCAAACATCCTCACACCATCCAACTGATAGAACAACGAGACAAACCACCAATGGATCCAATATCATGTCCAAATTTCTGGAAATAACCAATAATGTAAACTTCAACGTAACAAAATTTATTTGTTTAAAGCCTATAAAATGCAGTTTATTTTTGTGAGCAAAAATCTTCTGTAATAAAACATCAAGGATTATTATTTTGACTTAATACATTTGAAAGATGTAAAGAGCAAGCAGAGAAAATCTCACCACATCCTTCACATCTAAGATACTCACGGTGGAGGCTATATGCTTCTTTGCTGCTATCGAACATGCAGGGAATCTCCATCTTAACGTCTTCTCTTGCTCCGAAACATGGTACTTTACGAATCGGTCAATAGTTGTTATTTGCAAAAGGGCATTAAGATCAACCAATCCAAGCCTTTCTATGTACACTGGCCTACCGTATCTATCAACTCCATGATATCCATGAGGATACAATTTCTTAACCTCTCCATGCTCTTCAAACTTAAATTCCTGCAGTAAAACTAACCAGTTAAGTTCCACTAAAACTTGTGGAAATAGAATATCGAAAAAAAAGTTATCCAAATGAAGATGAATAGAAACAGTCAATTTTCAACTAACGGCCTAGATAAACTACTCTACCTAGAATGATTTTCATCACTCTAGAGGAGCAGACGGTTAGAAAAATCTAAACTTTTAATCGTACTAATAGTGACATGTCGTATTTAATGGGATGCCAAAAATTACTAGTTGCATTATTTGCGCTATTTTGTGTTCATGTTAGGACCAAGAAGCTTGAGTCTCAATTCATTAGGATTTACAAGGGCTGCTTCATACTATAAAAGGTGGTTGATTCAGTTAAAGGTTACTGTAAATCTAAAAGATCCCTTATAATTATGGGATGTACAAAAGATGCCTAATATAACTTGATAACCAAATAATAAAAGATAAATACGATTTCCAACAGTCACCACATAAAAAAGGGTAAAAGAGCAGGAAATATCTTTATACCTACCACATCACTTTTTTATTGCAGCAGAAGCATATGTAAATTCTAAAGTTTCATTCAGAATATTTTTGGACTTCATCTCTTTGCATGCACAATTATCAACATTTCTCGATGCTTCCTACAACAATGACCATCTTTATCCTGTGCTATACCACATTAATTGCATCACATCATCGATCTACATTCAAAGTTTAAATGTGTCTATGTACAAAAGAATTTTTCAGGAACTATGTCTAAAAAAGGACAGAAAAAATGCACACAATAAATTTAAAGACATCCAACTAAAACTGTGTTAGGTAGATAGTTTGCAATTCACCCTGATAATCACATCAACTCCATACTCTTCTAGCCACTTAAGATATTGTAAATATGATTCTTTTGCTTTCATTAGATCAAAGTCCCTCCTACGTAGAAATCTGAAATCAGAAACAAACACAGTCATCAAGTGCATTGATGCACTGACCAACCAGAGTAGGGCACATATGTAACATTAGACCATCTTTCACAAAGGAAATAAACAATCCATTTATGCGAGTAAGTTACCAATAAAACGTACCGTAAAAGTGTGTGATAGTCATTGTGCTTCAAGGGCAGATGACCCTCAAGTAAAAGCAATTCCCGGAAAGATTCAACATTTTTTTCATCTTTGGGATCATGAGTTCCTTCGAGAACTAATCGCAAACCTTGGCTCTTTCCCATTTTCTTGATCGACCCCCGCAACTTTAGTGGGTAAGATAACATATTCTTGAAGTTAAATCTAAACCAAGAGAACCACTTGTATTCTTCTTGTGGGAGTGGTAATTGCCAATAAGTCTCAATGGGTGGATGAATAGATTTACTCTTGCCCTTATTAAACTGCACTTTCCTAAAACTTGATGATTCACTGCTCCCTTCCAGCATCTGTTGATAAAAGAATTTCACCTATATCTTTCTTAGCCTTTATGTGACAATATTATGAGGAACGCGTAACCCCAACCTATTGTTGATTCATTGCAGATATATCCATATCCATGTAGAATGATCAACATTCAAGGGGTCTCTTGTTGTACAATTCAATAGGATTCAAATGGGAAAAATCTTCACTATCTTAAAATTTGAAGGAACGAGGAAGCTATAAATGGTTCTAGGACGAAAAAAGGAGAATTGGATGCCGAAACGACTTATAGGAGACACAAAAAAAAAAAAAAAAAAAAAAAAACAAACAAACAAAGCCAATTGTAAGCAATTGAAGCTGAAATGGTTTGTGATTTTGAACAAATGGTGAAATTTAAAGAAGGCTGCCTAGAAGGGGAGAAAAAAGTCTATGAACAGATAGACGTACATTAACAATTGAAAACTCTATGAAGTTGAATGAATGAAATAATTGGCTGGCTGGCTGTGGAATTCAAACAAATAAGTCAGTGTCAAAAGATTACCAAAAAGAAGCTGAAGATTTGAGAACAAGTGAGAGTATGAAGAGAAATTCTGTGATGTTACAGAGTGTAGGGAATCCGTAGAAGAAATAGAAACTTGGAAAAGATGAAAAGAGTGTAACGCCATGAAAGTGAAGAGTTGATGGAGGAGGAGAAATATGAAGTGAGAAGCAATGTGTGGGGTGGGGGGGAATCGAATGCCATGCTTTTGCAAAACCAGGGAGGAATCAGAATCGGTTTGAGTGTATGAATAAGGAAGGAACCTCTCGTAAAGTAAAGTAAAGTAAAGCAAGATTAACGTTTGTCTCTCAAACCCCTAATAACTGTCACTAAACAGCCAGACTTGCAACGCCTACATTGGATTCGGTCGCTTATAATGGTCCGTCACTCCGTCCCGTCCACAACATTAATTAAAACTTTTGTATCAATAAGCAATTCCAATAGAATTCGTAATATTTTTCAACCATTTGTGTGGTCTGGTCTGGTCTGGTCTAGTCTGGTCTGACCGAATAAAAACCATCACACCACTTCAATCTTCACTTTTGTAGTTGAAGTAATCTTTTTATAATTAAATTCAAATATCCTTCCTACCATCGGGACTTTTTAATATTGGTCCATTGTAGTAGTACTCTTTTAGGTCAAAATAAGGTGTTTTTTTTTCTTAAATTTATTTGTGGGAGGAGCTCCATAAACCCATTATTCTAACTATAAATTCTGTTAAGTGTTTGATTTACAAGAAATATATAAAATAGCACGTTTGATTGCATTTGTAAATAAAAATATTTTTATTTATTTTTAAACATTTTTTATATTTGAATGCAAAGTTGCACACAAAATAGCAGTGCAATCTTATTTCATCTTTCTAGTAAACATTTCATTTGCATGAAAAAAAATATATAAATAAAAATAATTTGTACTACAAAGAAAAGAACCAAACACAACATAAACCCATTTTTGAACATTAACAAATTTACGAGTATAAACTCCGTTTGATAATAACATGGAAAAGAAAAATAAAAATACTTGACTATCCATTTCATTCTTATTTTGTGAGTAAATGTCTTACATCCTTCATAATTTTTTGTGAAGAAAATTTCTTCCTCAACCACCATAGAAAATTTCTCTGTGAAAAAAACCACAAAGTAAGAAGACATATATCACCGCATATCTTAATTTATTTTTTAACTTCTCACAAAATTCAAGTACTTTTGTTTTTCTCTTTCATGTTGTTATCAAACGGACCCATAAAAATATAATTTGGGATGAGAGGTGGACCAAGGAAGGGCAGGCTGAAGCCCAGGTAAAGATTTTGAAAACCACTATTGTAGGGCTGCTAAAGACAAGGCCAGCCCATCATAGCCTTAGTAGCTTAGGCCAGCCCAACTTGAACCTCAACATTATCTCAAGCTTTGGATCGAACTAATACGTCACCATAAATAGTTCATTTTAAAATATTGAATAGTTCATTTTATTATTATTATTATTATTATTTAATTTTTTGTATAAGTGATATGGTTATGCTTGGTGTTCAAATATTAAATAGTTCATTTTTTATTTTATTTTAAATACAAGCGATACAAATATACTTGGTGTTCTTTCATTTTTTTATTCCTAATTTTGTATACTATTGCTTCTTCCTCTTTTTTTTTTAAAAAAATGTACAAACATATTATGTTGCATTACTCTGCCTTTGAATGAAGCAATTACAAAATTCAAAGAAATTGTAAATAATAGAACTTAAAATTCTATCATTCAAAATTTCAGTTTGTATATATAAAAGAGAAAGTGTCAAGCGTCTAATGGCAAAAAAAATTTCCTTGCCACTGAACCATTGACACACAACGAAATATTTTCTCTGATGAAAATATACAATGATGAAAATAATTAGTAGATATACAGCCAGACAGTACTATTTCAATTAATAGTTAATAAAAAAAATACATGGATATTGTTTAATGGATTTATGGCTTAATATTTGAAGTATATAATTATGCACCAACCATTGCTTTTTAATTTAGGAAAATGATAACAAGGGTAGAGCACATGTTAAAACTATTATAAATAGAAAGAATTAACTCTTTTATAAAAATTTGTGTCATATTTAATATATATTAGGAGTTTATTCTTTTTAATATAGGTACATAACATATGTTCTTAAAGTATACAAACATTTATTGACTAAATGGATATTTTGTAATTTTAGCATAGCTTTGTGGATTTCTTAATTAGACGTCGATGTCAGCTCTTTCGCACAAGTAGTACATTTGTAATTCACATATACAAGATTCAAAAGCAAAAAAATTAGTAAATAGTGGCTCAGTGCGGGAATCACCCTTGCCGACGTGCGATTCGAATTTTAATTAATTTATTTATAAAATGGAATGTGGTCCTTTTTATTTAAATAATTTATTTTCTGATGTATATGGATCTAGTTATCAAATTATTCGTATGTGTTTATTCGTTGTTATTATGATTATAGAACTATAGTTTGTATTAAAAAAAATGTGCTAGTAAAAACATCCTTAATAATCAGTTTTAATACTTTTTTTCTATTTTACTAATAATTAGTTGTATCATATATTTTTTTTAAAAGCACCCATGAGGTCATAATGATATGGGTTTTATTTTCAACTCTCTCCCCCCTCGCCTTTGCATGATTTCATTACGCCTTTTAACATAAAAAAAATGGCATTCTTTCTTTTCTAGAATGTACCGATCTATAAAAGTAAAATATTTAGAAGATCGCACAACTTTATGCTTATTTTAGGCATAAGGTTAGACTCTCAAGTTCAACCGAGTAACGAGAACATAAATCAAGGCAATTCCTCAAAAGATTTCAATTGCAAAAAATAGTACAAAGCTGCCCAAACTCACATTATAATGGAAAGAAAGTCCTGCAAAAAATTTATTTAAGTTTTGATAATTTGTATTACATAAAGCATTATATACAAATGTGCATAAAGTGTTTGATTTTTTGAACTGCTTATATTTTTTAAAAGATTCATTTTCTCTTTAATTTGATCTAAACTTTTCAAACATTGAGCATGTATGCATGACAAATATTCTTGAAAATAAAATGTAGGGCCATCCAATTTACTTTTCTTAGCTAAGGCCAAGGGAGATCAGACTTGCGTCAAAATTTCATAGCTCTGGTATGCTTTTTGCTAAAGAAATATGAGAAAAACTTGGCATGTTTGTTAGGGTGCTTTAATAATTAATGGTGCTCTTGTTAATTTAAAATTTATAAATGAGTGCTTGAATAAAAAGTATTAAAATTAATTTTTTAGGGTACTTTTATTACCACCCTAAAAAAATTGTGTTCACTCTTTATTATAATAGTTGATTGCCTGTATTAAAAAACAATGGAATTATATTGGAAGCAAGCCCAGTGCCTCATGCTGGGTCTTCAACTGGTCAAAGGAACGAATTGATTTAATTTGCACAGAGCAAGTGATCTGCAAGATCATTTCCCTTGATATATGACAAGATTTGGACTTGGGGACTAGCAAAGTTAGATATGAGACGGGGAATTCTACAAGATTTCCGTTTCCTTTATCTATATCTTCTGTAATCAAAAACTAAAATATATATATATATATATATACGTATGTATAATATGTTAATGGTGATACTATATGATCTATATATACCTTTTATGCCTAACATATGCAATATAATAAAGACTGGCCTACTAAAATCGGTAATTCACATTGGTTTCTTATGCCCAAAGTCACTTATGCGCTACAATAACTCAAATTGTGGGCTGACTTTCCAAAAATATAAACAGGATAAGTTAAGATAATTTCCTATCAAGCAAGACGACTACACAAAATAAAGTAGAAAAAATCTTCTCCAAGAATATGCTACTAATTGTGTAATCTCATTTGTACGGCCATATATATTAGAGTTTATATTATGTCTAACTCTTGTACTCAAATTTCTGCATAAAAGTTTCTATATCTTTAACCTTGGATCATCTGAATACTCGTTAGAAAATCACCATTAGATAGCACACTTACAAGTGGTTGTAGAGTTAGTATCTTTTATGTGGAACTACATTATTAATTCTAATCAGATTCGGATAATCAAACCAGCGTTTGCTCAAACAAAAATCCTAATAAAATCCAAACAATCTAGTCGCTAATTCTAGTTAAATTCGGACAATCTAATCAAAATCGAGTATAGGCGGATAATATTTGAAAAAAATCTTAGAGATGGAATAGTAACAAGAGTAGCTAGCCGACTCTAAAAGTGACCTGCCGCTAGTGGCCATATCTCATAATTTAAATTTCTTTCAAAACATCCCTTACATGAAGATGTTCAGTACGTGAGAGACAAACAGGTTAGCTAGCAAGTAAGAATGATAGCATATCTTGAAATTCAATGTGCCCATAAACTTCCACATTTTTCTCATTGTTTTGTTTCTTAGTGTTAGTGGTTTGATACTTTTTTGATATCTTCTTCATTAGACATGCATTGCATTGCAGCCTGCCGACAAACAAATTAAAGGTGTGGCCCAAAAGGATCGTACCTTGCCCTGCCCGTATCAAGCTGTAGATAGTGCTTGGAATTTACTTCTCCAATTTCTCCTTTTTGCTCATTTTTGTGTATAAATTTTTTTACATGTGATTTTAACTAAGGGGTGAACTATTATGTCATTTTTTCACATTGCGTTTGTGTATTTATACATGAAATGTGACGAAGCATGAAATTTCTCTTTGTTGTCCCTTATTGTACCTTTTTTTAATAAAAAAAAATTGACGGAATGATTAAAAAATATTTGATTTTCAAAAAAGTTTGAAGAAAGATAATGATGATATTCTTTTAATATTTTTTACCGAATTTTCTTAGCCGCCACTTAAATCACTTTATCTTGTTATATAAAAAAAATCATAAAGTTTTAGTTATTGTTTTAACTTCTCATTTTAAAAATATTTTTTTAATAAATGGACTCTAAAAATGATAAAAATAAAAAAGTACATCTGGTGAAACTCAAGTTGGAGAGGGCAACCCAAGCACGCACTGACCAAACGAATTTTTGGGATGAAGTGGTAGTAAGACTTGTACGTACCGTCGGAAAGTAGAAGTGGGACCCAGGGATCCGCTGCGTCGAAGTGGACAGCATGGATATCTACTACACACTGCACACGTATGTAATTATGCATGTATGGATGATTGTGCTGATTCCAAACATTGGGGACAGCTAAGCTCTTACCAGACATCATTTTCTATTTTTTAGTATTTCTTAAGGATGATGTCGACATTATATCAATTTCTATATTGGTAAAATCTAGGGGTGCACATGAAACATGATAATAGTTAAAACAAAAAATTAAATCAATTCGATCTTTTAAATTGGTTTGGTTTAACTTAAAAAAATAATTAGATTGGTTTAAAATTTTTATTTTTTTTAATCAATTTGATCGATTTGGTTATAGATTTAACTTTTAGATTAACCAAAGTTCAATCCAATTAAAAATTATATATATATGTACATGTATTACGTATTATTAATATCATTCAATAACTAATATTTTTATCTTATATTATAAATATACTATAAATAATAAAATTATAGTAGTGGTTGATCCTAATCAAAATATAATATTAACGTGGTTTATTTCGCAGCGAATTACTCATTTGAAATTTGTGTTTATTTAAATAGTAAATATTTTATTAAGTTGAGATGAACATTATTACTTATTAGTTATTACTTATCAGGGAACATGCTCTAATAAATCTAAAGCTTATGGTTGAGCTAGAATTCTATTTTAAATTTGTTTAGATTCTTAGAAGAGTAGTTTGGATTTTGGATTTTGGATTTTTTAGTCTAAGTTAATTTTAAATTAGCATTTTTTTCCTAGTATCTTTGATCAGTAAAAGCCTCACTTTCGTATTTTTAATTATCTGTATATTTATAATTTTCTATCAATTCATATTTCATATGGTTATTGTTATTTTCTTCTCTTAAAATAGAGTTATTTATTCACTCGTACCATTTAGCCTAAAAAATAAATGTATTAAATGTGGCTCACTGATAACATGCATTCTTTCACTTGATTTTAAGTAATTTCTTAATTATAATGACCACACACCTCTTTCATTCTTTTACTCGGTGGTTAAAACATTAAACTCAAATCATTAATAAAAAAAATTGGATGTCAATTTATTAATAATTAATAACTTCAAATCATTTAAACCTAAATTATCAACGCAATAATTAAAACCATTTTTCTTTATCATCATCGTTCACCCAGATTATCACCCTCATTTCTCGGAACCACTACTGCCATAATTGAGAGTAAGAGAAAAGGATTTATATTTCTGATAATGAGAGTTGTGACTCTATTTATATGGTTATGTCCATGATAAGATATTGGGCAGAATAAGAAAACCTAATATATAACTAATATATTATAACATTCCTCCTTAAGTTGGGGTATAGATGTTGAACATGCCAAATTTGCTAATCAACTTAAAAAATATCTAGTTAGAAACAGCTTTAATGAGTACATCAACCAATTGATCTTCCAAAGGTATATGGGGTACTGTAATTATGTTTTCCTCCAATTTATCTTTGATAAATAATCTATCCACTTACACATGCTTGGTTCTATCATGTTGAACCAGATTTTGAGTAATATCGCATGCTACCTTGTTATCATAATATAACATCATAGGTTCACTCAGTGGATAACCTAAATCAGTCAATAACAACATATACTATAAGATTCGCACCAACAAATGTAAAAGATAATGATGTAGACTGTTTGTCACCTATATTTCTAGCCAAATTAACATCAGTATATCCCTTAACTTTCAAACAATCATCGTTCTTTATAAAACAAAAATCATTTATCGAGAGTTACTTTTAGATAACGGATAATCTTCATAAATGTCTGCAAATGTTTCTCACCAAGGTTGTGCATGAACTGGCTAACTGTACTCAATGCATAGGAAATGTTGGGCCCGGTATTTGCTAATTATATCAGTTTTTCCACCAATATCTGGTAAAACTTCGAACATTCATCCATAGGTGTATCTGATGGTTAGAAGGCAAGCATTCCAGTCTTACTTAGTAAATCCAATGCATATTTCCTTTGAGATAGGAAGATTATTTCCATTGAAGATCTGTACACTTTAATCCCTAAAAATTACTTCAGTTTGCTAAGATATTTCATCTTGAACTTTCAAGATATATATTTCTTCAATGATTCTCGTTCATATGGGTTATTATCAATCACCGCCATGTCATTAACATAAACAATGAATGCTTTGATTTTCGTATAATACTTCTTAAAAAATAATGTATAATCGTAATTGCACTGTTTGTAACTGAACTTTTTCATTAATCTAGCGAATCTCTCGAACTAAACTCTTGGAAACTATTTTAAGACATAAAAAGAATTTTTAAATTTGCATACTTTGTTCATATGCTCTACAAGAACATAGTACCATGTTGGGAGCTACTTTACATCAAACTGTTTTAGTAGCTAATCCAGATTTGCTGCTAAAAAGAGGAATACACGCACAGTATTAATTTTTGCTACTGGTGCAAATGTCTCTAAATAATCGATCCCATTTGTCCGATTATAGCCTTTCACTACTATTCTTGCTTTGAATATTTCGACAGTTCTATCTGTCTTACATTTCACTATGTATATTTATTTGCAACTAACAAGTTTCTTCCATGACAATATGGTTGGACAGGGCTTACTTCAACTCAACGAAAGAGCTCTATAGGCCGAGCTCTGAAAGTCTGCGGTCTCGAACATAAATTAAATCTCGCTCTAATATCCTCGCGAGTTCAATGTCCACGTGACAGTAAGTTTCAAACCTTTTTGCTACGATATCTCACGTCGGCGGGGATTGTTACATGTCTTCTCATGATTGGCCTAAAGGTGAAATATCTATTTCACCATAATAATAATAATAATTAAAGATTAATGGACTGATATAGTGTTTATGAGAATAAAATTATACCAGATAAGTGTCAGTGAGATATAAAGTTTTAGTGAGAAAAGTGGTGTGTGACAATATCGCCATCCATTTTATATACTATCGTTAAAGGATCAACTACTTGCAATATATATCATGTTTTTTTAAAAGGATAATGATATTAACACTTCACAAATTTTTTTATTACTGACCGATGTTGAGAATGGGTTGCTTTCTTCGTTTCTCCTAAATTATCTTTAGCAACACTTTATAGACGTTCGGATTAGTTTTATGTGACTACAAATAATTTTAAAATACTATTTATAGAGTTCTAATATCATTTTCTTTTTTTTCTTTTAAACTAGATGATATCCAGGCCAACGTTCACGCACATTGAATAATCTTCCTTCGTAGCTTAGACAATATTTACTACTAGCCACATAATATTTTTTGTAGCCACCGGGGTTTCGCTGGAGTAATATTAATAAAATTTTTAAAACTTTTTAAATAAATTCAAATTTTGTAACCCCACGAGCATTATTTGTTTTTATTTCGTAGTTTACATTTTCATCACATTTTCATTCATGGAGTGCATTAAACATAGGGCTAACAATTTTCATAAGTTACACTACACACAATAAGTCTATAAATATAAGGTTTCTCTACACATTTGGAGAGTTACACATCTCTTAACAATCTCTACATCTTCTATAAATGCTCTACACTATATATAATTTATATATTGTGTTTTTTGAGCAATTAATATACTATAAGACTTGGTCATAGTTTTTTTGTTTATGTGTCGATAAGAGACACCAACTGCAAGCTTTTTAGGATTGTATCTAGAATTTTTGAAAACAGTCAGTACTTACACGTAGAAAAGTTATAAAGGCTTTAAGACAACAACTATGTCTCAACTCTTAAAAGTTACATTTTTTTGACTTTTATTACTTTTTATAAATGATTTTCAAAGTATTTCATATATTTATTTTGCTAATTTCAAATAATTTTTTTAAAAATATTTCTTATAAAATAAAATATAAATTAAAACCATATTTTTTAACAAATTCCACTTTAAAAATTCCGAGTCGATCAAATAGTAGAACCAATATTAAATATATATATATATATATATATATATATATATCATTAACTTTAAATCATATCTCATGCGTATTCCCATCACTTTCATCCCGGTCTTTATGTGATTGTACCAAGGGGACTACTATTATTTTCACCTTTCCTCCGTTCGAGAAACATACGTATGCCGCACTATTCATCATTTAAATTACAATTAATTTGGGTGTACCTTCAAATAAGAAAAAAGATCAAAAAGAAGTTTACCTAATATGTACGTAAAGGAACCAAGAGTTGAAAAGGCCTCAATAAAGGCAACACAGCTGTGGGCTGTAGAGTTATACTTCAAGGAAATCAGACGTCTTGGTTCAGCGGTCTAATGTTATTAATTTTTATGATCGTTAAAATAATATTTGACTAACGATACTTATGAATCATGAGTATAAATTAATTGAAATGGGTAAAAGTTGATTTGAATATTTTGTAAATAAAGTCAAAATAAATAAATTTTCAAGGATATTTAATTTAAGTTTCACTATAAGTTTAACTCGTGATAAATGTATAAAATAAAAGAGGATTACAACATATAAAAATAAATATGAAATGAAAAAAATATCTTTACATTTTAAAATTTCTTTTTCACTTTCTCATACACATTAATTAATTTTGCTATTATTTTATGTATTATCACACAGTGTAAGTGCCAGGTCAATTAATTAATTGATCTTCTATTGCCTAATAAGACATGCCACGCTCTACAATATAAGAGAAGTTTAGAGAGATTTGATAGAAATGACGTGGATATTTAGTTTAAGGGTTCTTGGGTTGTTTTGTTTACAAAACAGATTGAGTTTGAAATGAATTGGTGATGAACTTGCTTTGGTGAGATTCATTAATTTGGCAAAACTTTGAATTAAGACTATGTCTACGTAATTTGTAAGCATTTTTTTTTCTAATAACTTTTTTTTAATTCGATCTACATAAATATAGTTATCAAATTTTTTATCTTTACAAAATGATTATATAGTTCAAAAAAAATTGTAACGATTCTTATACAATAAGTACAAAAATCATGTATCAAAAAATTGCATGTGTTGTAATAATTCATATACATCAATGCTTTAATCAACAGATGAAGGAAAGGGATTGAATTTTGAGCTTCACCTATTAATCAAGGCCTTGTATCACATCTTTAAATCTTAATGTTGAATTACACAACAATGATTTTGATTTTAATGATACATATAATATTGTGAGGGTTGGAATTATGTCCCCTCCCTGATCAAAGTTATATATACACACACTTCAAGGTCCGGGGTGGGATGGGTGTTTTGAGATAGAGAGAGAGGAGCCTCCCTTGGTTGAAGCATATATAATGGAGAATGGGCCCGGAGGGCTCCAGTTGTACAGTTACAGTGCAAATCCAGCCTGTTTTCTCTCTATATATTATAAACGTAGGGATTATTATTAACACACATTAAAACACTTTCTAACATTTTAATATTGACTCGGCTTTTAAGGATCGTGTGCATTTATATTGACTCAGCCCTTAAGGACTAAGTATATATACACATACTCGGTCGTTAAGGGTCGAGCCAGTATAATTTTATTTTTCAAAAATAGCTCGGCCTCTAATTAAATACCGAATACGTAAACATATACTTAATTCTTAGAAGTTGAATAAATAAGACGAATTGTTAATAAATGTTTTAATGTGTGTTAATAACGTTTATATCTATATTATAAAACATCAAGTTTGACCAAATTTATTTTTAAAAAGTATAAAAATCTAATGGTTAAAAATATACATATTATGGTGTGTATTAACTCTACACCATCGGATGAGTTTTATACACACATCAGGATGTCACATCAAAGTTAAAAACACTCACACCAATAATATACACATAATAAATTCTCACACACCAATAATTTTTTCTATATTAAAAATGCCATAACTTAAAATAAAAAAATTCAAAATTTAATAAAAATTCAATATTTAAAATCTACAAATCAAGATCAATTAAACAAGATCCATCATGACTATAGAATTAAGTAAAAAAAAATTATTAAGTAACATTTAACACCAATAATATACACAAAGTAAACTCTCACACACCAATAAATATTTTTACATAAAAAATGCCATAACTTAAAATATAATTCAATTAAACAAGATTCATCTTAAAATAAAAAAAAATATTTAATATTTAAAATATATTTAAATCTACTAATCAAAATCAATTAAACAAGATCCATCATGGCTATAGAATTATGTTAAAAAAATAAGAAAAATTATTGAGTAACATTTAACGCCAATAATATACACACAATAAACTCTCACATATCAATTATTTTTTTTACATTAAAAATGTCATAACTTAAAATAAAAAATTCAAAATTTAATATTTAAAATTTAAAATTTACTAATCAAAATCAATTAAACAAGATCCATCATGACTATAGAATTATGTAAAAAAATAATAATAAAAATTATTAAATAACATTTAAGGACATACTTTATGTGTTCATACATTATGTATCATCTTAGTATGCTGTTTTTAGGAGTATTCACAATATATCACTTAAATTTTTGAACTATTTTTAAATCATACAAGACGTGATTGAATTATTTTCACATACGGCCTTGAATTTAATTTGTTAAAAACTTATTTTATCGAGATCAAAATATTTTATGTGTTTGTACATTATTCATCATCTTAGAATGTCGTTTTTAGGAGTGTTCACAATATATCAGTTAAATTTTTGAACTATTTTCAAATCATACCAATAGACGTGATTAAATTATTTTCACATATGGCCTTGAGTTTAATTTGTTAAAAACTTATTTTGCCGAGATCAAAATTAGATAAAAAAATATGATTAAACGATTCTTTAAAATTTTAAAACAAGTCGGTCCAATCCAGTTTACTTTTAGTTGTTCTAGCATGAAGATATATTGAAAATAAGTTTGTCGATTTAGATTCATCACACGTTACTTATTTTTATCTTATTATCGGTTCTTATTTAATTTACCGTGCCGGATGGCACGGCTATAACCTAGTATATATATATATATATATATATGTATAAATGAAATCCTAGTTCTCCTCCATCTACTGTACATACAATTTATTCATTCATTACTTGGCTGAGGGTTTACGCCATTACTTGTTCGATCCAATCATCTTCCTTCAACCTTACATAAAATATATAAACAAACCTTCCCCCTTTTATTTTATAATTATACCCCCGGCCCCTTTTCTTTCTTTATGTGCGAGGAGGAGGCATCAGCAAGATACTAGTGTAGTAGACAAAAGTAAAGTTCTAGTACAAACCTTTTTTACAACAAGTTAGCTCCATTATTAAATATTATATATTTGGACCTTTTCTTTACGAGGATGGTTGTTGGTCACATCTTTTTATTAAAGACGATAATAATAATAAAAATAATAAAAATACACCATCAGCCAAAAAAAATTTTAAAAAATTATTAATGTTAAACTTGTTTCATTAAAAATTTATATTTGATATAATTGTTTACGTACATATATAATTTTTGATCAAAAATAAAACTTAAAAATGCATGCAAATGTTAAGTTCTATGAAAGGAAAAATAAAACTTAAATTATTAATTACTTTGCCAATCGCCATCAATATTTGTAATTTTGAAAAGAAATATATTTTATTTTCATAATTCACATCTTTTAACATCAAGTTATTCCGTGTGCTGTACAAAACAATATACAACAAAAAAAAAAAAAAAAGACAAAAAGGGTGTAAAACCTTCACAAAACACCTAGATATCGTTTGGCCCCATAAGTCAAACCCGCACGCCCGGACGTACCCCAAGTCAAACCCAGGAGAAAAAAAAATCACCCTCCGGCGCACGTTAGTTACGGTTCAAACTATCCCACAAAGATGCGCACTTCCTCCTTGCAAACCCAACCCTTCTCTTCTCCAAATCATAAACCACCTCCAACCCCTGTTGCTGGTAATTCCCGAGCAACCCCGTGGGCCCACTAGACTCTGGAAAATATCCACCGTTCATCAGCATCATACACCCCACCTTCCTCTTCTCCCCCTTCCCATCATCGCCGCCGTCCAAAAACTCATAAAAATAGTTTCTCATAGGCATGACCACACTGGAATTCCCCCCAAAATGCAAAACCAACTTCGGCACAATCGCATTCGACCGGTTCACATAATAACACGGCCCAAGCCCGGTCCTGTCCTCGACCAGACCCGCCCTCTTATAAACCGACCCGACCCGATTATTAAACACAGCCACCACCGATTTGTACAGCTTTTCCGGTAACATAGTGTATGTCGTGCCGGAATCCACCACCATCCCTCCGTTTCCCCTTCCATCGACCCTCGCCAAACTAGCCGGCGCCGGAATCCGGCTGGTCCCGACGGTAACCGCCTCGAGTCCCACGCAATAGAAATACGGGTGTTTCGGGTTTTCCAGCATGGGGGTGTACGCAAATTCACCGGATACACCATTTTCGGAGAACTGGGTCTCCGCTTTTTCGTCGGACCGGCCCAGAATCAGAGGGCTCGGTTTTCGGACCCGGGTCGGGTCGAACGAATGGGAGACTAAACAGTAGGAAAACCGGTTGGTAGAGAGCTGGGCCGGTAAAGAGAGGAGTCCCCGGCCGAAGCCTGCAACTCCGATGGGTTCTCCGAGGGCAGAATGAGAACAGCCAAAAGTGAAATTAGGAAGAATTAAAGAAGGATTGGAATTGGGTACTATTAAATCGTCACTATAAAGCTTGCCGACTAAGCTTCCATCGCCGTAAGCGTAGTAGAAATGGGGACAAGAGAAGGGATAGCATTCGGAGAGTTCGATAGATTCAAGCGGGCAGCGGGCGGAGGCGCAGAGGTCGGAGGTGGGGAGGTTGGAGTGGGCGGCGGAGCAGGCTGGGGATTGGCAGGTGACGGCGGAGGCGGATGTGGAGGAGAGATTGAGGGGAAGGGGGTTGGGTTTGCCTTCGCAGAGGATGCATTGGAAGGGGGAACAGGGGAGCCATACGAGGTCTGAGCCAGTGTCGAGGTAGAGGGAAATGGTGGTGGAACCTAAGGAGAGGGATAGGGTGTAGTCGGTGCCAGGGGAGAGGGGGAGGGAGGTTTGGGAACGGGGGTTGTGGTTGTGGTTGTGGTGGAAGCGGGAGGTGGAGTGGGTGGAGGTGGATTTGAGGAGGTGGTGGATGGTGGTGAATTTGGAGTTTGAGAGGGAATGGGTGAGAGGGAGAAGGAGGGGTTTTGAAGTGGAAAGAGAAAGTAGAGAAAGAGTGGTGATGATGATAAGGAGAAAAGGAAGGGAAGCAGCCATGGAAGAGGAGGGAGAGTTGTTTTTGGTTTAAAAATTAGAGAGGGAGTGTTTTGCATTGGAGGGGTGTGTGCTGTGTGTCAAAAGAGGGACTAGGGAGAGGGAGGGGTTTTAAAGGAGGATGGGGTTTTGTGACGTACTGACGTGACGTGACGTGAATTAGGGGGGCGCGAGAGGACGAACCTTCTTTTTTAGGATTAGTAGTACGCATTTAAACATACGCGACACACTAGTCTCTTTATTCATCCATGTTGATATTTTAATTTATTTAAATTAAAATATCATAATTTAAACTCATTTAATTGCATAAATTATTTTATTATAAATTAATAAATTATATATATATTTTTCATTTTAATAAAAAATTTGTGATATAATTTGTTTCGCACGAATTTATATGATAATTATAGTAATGTACCTTTAACTATAATTTTTTATTTTTTTAATATAGTATTCAAATTAAATAATTAATTAATTGAATAATTTATAAATTGGAAGACAACTAAACAACCTCTTTATAAATTTCCCAAATGGTTAAGTGCCTTTTTTCTTAATCAAAAGCAAGTTTTGCTAAGTTGAAAAAATATATACAAGGATAAAATAAGAAAATACATAAAATTGATATCATACTCTAAAAAGTAAAGGAAGAATCTAGTTACAATATTTGTTTCCAATTTTTTGCTGTATTTATCACGATATTTACCTTATACTAGCAATATTAACATCTCTAGTATTTATCTTACGAGAACTGTTTCAAGTTATACTAACAATATTTACCTTCACTTACCACAAACTTAATTTTTCAAAAAACTAACAATATATACACTTTTAATATTATATTTGTCGTGAGTATGACGTTACCCTTATTAATGTTGATATACAAATAGTAGGGGAAGGTTTGGACCTACATGAATATATATGATGCCAATCCTTTTCCATTACTTAACTACTAGCCGGCGTGAAGAGGATGAAGGTTCTGGGGGTGCACAGTTTCTTTATTGGTTGGTAGGTTTTGTTTGGGAGAGTTTTAAGGCTTAAACTGGTTTACAAAAGAACGAAATAAACCTTTTTTTTAATATATCACTCAATTCTTGTGTAATCCAGTCTGTTTAGGCCTAAATTTGGTTCAAATCATATATTTATATATATATCATTATTATATCCATTAAGTGTGAGTAATGAGTTTCCGGTATATACACAAATATTTATATCATTATTATTATATTTATTAAGCGTGAATAATGAGTTTCTAGTATATACACAAAATTATATCTTCTTTTTTTTTTCTATATCATCGTTGCAAACTTAATAATATAATAAAAATGTTCATGTAAAAGAATTCGAATCAATGCAAGATGGGACGAATTTGGAGTTTCAATATAAAACTGGTATTGAGTTTGGCTCAGAGTATATTTTCTTTTATAATATCTAAACACAATTGGCATAATTAATATGCAAATTCAAATAAACACGTTACTATTTTAGAGAAAGAGAATGGGAAACACTCGAGAAAGTACAAAATAAACCACCATATATCTCATAATCGGAGATGACACTTAGGCCTCATTTGGGTCACGGATTTTAGTACTCGAAAAAGGAAAGTTGTTTCTTTCCATTGTTTGGTAAGCACAAATTCCGGAAACACTTTCCTAAGAGAGGAGAAAGTAGGGGGTAAAACCATTCCTCCCAAAACACATGGGATTGATTTTCCCATGTGATTTCCAAGCATTTATTATACAAATTTTAGACAAAAATACTATTACCTAAATATTTTTCATGGTTTACCAAACCTAAGAAAGAAAATTTGACAAAAAATTACTTTTTTACCTCTATGAGAAAGATAAGAGAACTGATTTTCTTTTCGTAAACCAAACCTCTTTTCGTAAACCAAACGAAGTCTCATGTGAAAATAAATAATAGCCTCTCACTTAATTGATTACTCCACTAAATTAATAATAGAGCAATTATTGTATAGATAATGTGGATGTACTAATAAAGTAACTAATTAAATTGGGAAATCATGTTAACATTTTTCATATGACCGAAGATGAATAATCCATAGGCAATTAACAGCAAGATAAGTACTGAACGAGTAATAATTAATTGCTTGACCAACGCCAAAAGTGTGCTTTTAATTAAAGTCTGACCACAAACTTATAATTTAAAGCTTCTGCGCGCAGCTCGATCTCTAGCTATGAGTTCAAACTCAAACCATAAATAAATTACTTAAAACATGCGAAGTTGAAACCAACCAAAGCTTCTCTCTATAGATGAGCTGTATTAAGACGTACCCCTTTAATTCCACTTGAAAAATGTATCTTGATATAGAATTTATCACGAGAAGCTACATTTATATCTTTTACTTGCACCATATATAATGTACCGAAAGAGATTTAATTTATCTGGGGGTATTTTTAAAAATTTTAAAAATATCTCCGACGTAAAAATAAGTTTGCGAGGTTCAAACTATAGACATATAAATATATTTTGGGGCATTTGTACTTTGGTACTCGAAGTTTTATAATAATGGTATCTTGGCACCTCAAGTTTTACATATTGGTATCTTGGTATCCATTTTCAATTTAATAGGTATTTTGATACCCATTTTTGATGTTTCCGTTAATTGATCGTGAAATGCCTTGTAAAATGACAAAAATACCCTTTTGATCGTTAGAGCATATCGTTCTTCTTCCTTGTAACACTAAAAACTTCATTAAATTGAAACTTATAACAGAAATTCTATTGACAAATTCAAATTGAAACTTAAATTTAAAATCAAGATAATTACTTCCACAGCAATCTTTACATACCTCCCATCTTCTATAATTGCTTTCTTTTTTCTTTTCAATTAACAAATGAATGATTTCACATTAATAGAATTGATTTGATTATTAATATTAATATTAATGAAAAGAGTAACAGTCACAAAGCAGAGTACCGATCCTCCATAGCTTCTCTCCTCCATCTCTTGCAATAAACATAATATCCATCTCTCTCATTCTCCACTCGCCGTTCCTTCGCCCCTGACGGCATCGCCGAAACACTGCAAAAGCCCAAATTCGCCACCAAAATATCCAATTTGGCGAGTCCTTATCTTTAGAAACTCTAATTAGACTACTGGGTACGGGTGGTTTCTGTAGCCGAAGCTTGAGACCCGACGACGGTGATGGCATTTCCGGCAAGGATTTGCAGAAAATGAAACCTTAGATGAGGCTGAGAAAACAGGGGAGGTACAAGACATTTTTTTTGTTTTGCTTTGCTTTTGCTATGATTTTAACATTTGAATTTGTGAATCTTGGTGTTTCTTTTTTGTTGATCTGTTTATTTTTGGAGGTGAAGAGGGATTGGAGGGATGGGTGACGAAATTAATTAAGAATGACGAAGACGATAAAATGGTGGGGCGGGTGGATGGAGAGAAGGAAGAAGATGGGGGATATGGGACAAAAGGGTATTTTTGGCCTAATACATTATTTTTGCCCCAACTTAACAGATTAAGTTAGTCAACTAACGGAACTGTCAGAATTAGGTACCAAAATACCTATTAAATTAAAAATGAGTGCCAAAATATTATTATATAAAACTTGGGGTACCAAGATACCATTATTATAAAACTTCGGGTACCAAAATACAAATGCCCTATATATTTTTCTTGTTGATGGACAAGTCTCAAAAAAAATATCTCCATTATTCATACTTTTCAAAAAAATATTTTTCATAAAAAAATAATTTTTAAAATAAAAGTTAAAATATTTAAAAACTTGAAAAATAAAAGTAGGTGAACATAAAAGATGTGTGGCATTAAAATATTGTCTAATAGATCCTTTAAAAGCAAAGTCGGCTATAGTGGAGCGGGAGCCTAGGGCTCCACTTTAACATTTGGCAAAAAAAATTTTAAATTAAAGGTTTATGTGTAAAAAAATATATTTAAGGGTGCTTAATTGTAAGAAATAAAATTTTAGAGACTCTTTAAAAAATAAAACTTACACATTGAATGGAAGTAAGAAAGAGTGAAATGCTCACTCTTGGGTTATCTCTCCTCTCCTCAAATTTTCTTTTTTTCTTATTTCTTTTCCCCTCCCCCTCCAGCTCCGTCCTCACTCACCTCTGTCCCATGACCACTGCTCTACCTCCACATTATTGCTGTTGCCTACCTGCCGGCCTCACCTCCGTCTAGCGTCCCACACCACATGGCTACACTTATACACCAAGGTTAATTACTTATTAAATATTAAACCCTAGCTTTTGATTAGTTATGAACTTATGTATGGAGTATATTTCTTGGATATTTCTTGATTAATAGCATGATATGAAGCATATTTGTTGAAATATTGATGAGTTGTTGTTGTCTTGTTTAATGTTGAATATATTTGGTGCTTGAAGTCAAAAACCCTAATTTTATATTATTAGATTTAGTTATTTAGTTGTTAAATATTAGTTTTATTCTTGATTAGTTGTATAATATTAAGTGTATTTATTGATTGTTTGTATATTGAACTAATCTTGCTTATTTGTTAGTTGTTGCAATCTTTTTTTTCTAACTATAAAAATGACAAATAAGCGGATACAAGACTCTAAAAGTAAAAAGAGAAAAAACATAAAAGAAAAGAGTTGGTTATACAATCTATTGTAGGTTCTATAAATAGGTATGTAAAAAAAACTACCTCAAATTCAAATGAAGATAATGTGAATGTGGATATGGATATGGATATGGATATATATGTGAATGATTAATATGTGAATATTTTATATAAGAATGTAAATTTTAATGGTGAAAATGTGAATGATAATGTAAACAGTGAAAATGAGAATATAAATGATGAAAATTCAAATATTGATGGTGAAATAAGAATGATAATGCATATGTTGATTGTGAAAATGGGAATAAGAATGTTAATGTAGATGATTTATATGACCCGAGAAATTAGAAAACACCTATTTCTAAAAAAAAAAGGAGTTTTTAGTTGAGAGAGGTCCTGTAAAAGTAAATGGTCTTAGATACCCGGTTGACGAAAAATGAAGCTTTACTAACAAATTCTATACTCGGTGCTTGGCAAATGGGAAAAAATATAATAGGCCATGGTTAGTTTATTCACTGTCGAATAATAAGGTCTTTTGTTTCTGTTAGGTATTATTTAAAAAAAGGGTGTGTCAAGTCCTTTAATTATTACAGCTCAAGGGTATAATAATTAGAATAATATATATTGTAAACTTATGGAGCATGAAACGAGTAATGAGCATATCCATAGCATGAGAGCTTGGAGGGAAGTAGAAGTAAGATTCGAAAACTGGTCACAATTGATGCTTCTCAAGAAAAAGCTATTAATAAAGGTAAAGAATATTAGAAAAATATTTTAAAGAGCATTATAGTTGTTGTTAAAACTATTACTAATTGTAACTTAGGTTTCTGTGGAAATAATGAGAAGGTCAATGATAAGAAAAATGAAAACTTTCTAAAGATTATTAATATTATTGTGGTGTTTGATCAAATAATGCAAGAACACCTTAGGCCTATACAGAAGAAATAGATTTGAAACCGTTATCTTGGTTATAATATTCAAAATGAAATGATAAAATTGTTAGTAAATGAAGTAAAAAATAAGATCCTTAAATTGTAAAAATTCAAAATATTTCTCTATTATCTTTGATTGCACTCCGAATGTTGGTCAGAAGTAGCAAACATCATTTGTAATAAGACGTGTAAATGTTTCTACAAGTCCTGTAAGAGTGGAAGAGTTTTTTTATTACATTTGTGAAGGTGGTTAAAACAACTAGAGAAGCCTTTTTTCATGAACTTAAAAGTTTGTTTGAAACTCATAAGCTTGATTTTAATAAAGTGAGAGGACAAGGTTACAATAATGGTTCAAACATGAAAGGAGATGACAAAAGTGTACAAGCTAGATTCTTACGAGAATATCCTAAAGCATTTTACACTCAATGCGGTTGTCATTTGCTTAATCTCTCCCCTTATGAAATGGCTATGAATTGTCCACAAGCGAAAACATTTTTTGGTGTGGTACATAGAATTTATAAATTATTTTCAGGTTCGTCCATGTTTTTTGTTTACTTTATTAATTAATTTACGTATAATTTATTTACTTTATTAATTTATTTTCACCATCTTATGGCTACAAATAATTTCAAGTTCAATAAAATGATGGGAGTTTTTCAAGCACTGTGTTTAAGATTGTGATAGAAATGGTTTAACTCTTAAGTCATGATCGGATACACGTTGGGAAAGCCATATTGCTAGTGTTAGAGCAATTAAATTTCAAACACCATAAATAAAACAAGCATCGGAGCACTTGACAAAATATAGCAATGATGGTAGCACTGTGAGTTATGCCAAGTCCTTATCTAAATATGAAATGAACTTTGATTTTCTTGTTGGTATAGTTATTTGATTTGAGATATTAAATAATGTTAACAAAGTTAGTAAAGTACTTCAACAAAGCGACATGAATATGGACGTGGCTATAAGTTTATTAAAAGGTCGCATTTTTATTTTTTTTAAAGAATATAAAGAAGAATGATTTGAGAAAGTTAGAATGGAAGTTGAAAAGATTGCCATTAAATTAAATATTGAATCTCAGTTTCGTGAAACACGTACTTGTAGTAAAAAGAATTTGTTTGATAAGAAAGTAAGAGATGATCAAATAAACTCCATGAAAAATGCATTTAAAGTCACATTATTCTTATTAGTTGTTGATAACGCCATTTATTCACTTCATAATAGATTTGAACAATTTCAAAATAATTCGAGTAAGCTAAAAACTTTAAGCGACGAGGAATTGATATGTTCTTGTGATACCCTTGAATCTTTTTTGAAACATGGAGGTGATAGTCATATTGATGCGACCGAGTTGTTTTCAAAACTACAATTACTAAAAAAATCATTACCAGAAATCACAACGAAAACAATTAAAATCTTAGAGTATATAAAAAAATATGCTTATTTGTTTTCCGCAAGCTTGAATTGCTTATAGAATTTTAAAATATGATATTAAAACATAGACTTTTGAAAGAGTTGATGCTATATTTCTTTCTAATTTTTGAATGAAACTTGAATATATTTCACGTATGTTTCATTAAAATATATATAATATTGATTAAAATGATCAAAATTTATTACGTATGAGAGGAAAATAAGATGTCAGAGCTGAGAAAATTAATCAAATGAATAAAATCCTATTAATATGGATGAGTTAGGCTATAAAGAGTGATTCCCTCATTTTAACAAAAAGAAGGGATGACCATTTAGAGGGGTAAATCGATGATTTTTTTTATGAAAATTTGTAGAGATGATCTATATAGTGAGTAGATCACCTCCGCAAAAATTCATAGAAAAATTCAACCTAAAAGTGAGTGTTATGAAAAATTGATATATATGTACATTTTCGGCCGTTAAAATTTTTTGACGACCATCTCACCCACTTTTAGGTTGAATTTTTTTATGAAATTTAGTGGAAGTGATCTACTCATAATATAGACTATCTCTACAAAATCTTACGAAAAAATTCATTGATTTACCCTTCTAAATGTCAATCCCTTCTTTTTGTTAAAGTGAGAGAATCCCTCTTTATAACCGAGTTCTAATATGAATTGCTTAAAGTATTATACATAAAATATATATATATATATATATATATATATATAAATATTTGGTTAATTAAGTACAAGGTTCGCAACCTAATACTATGTATGTCGACAATCAACTCCAATAATTTGTGGCAATAGAATAATAGCTTCAAAGTTGAAAGCATACTAGACATTAGATAAGATAGGAAAACTAATTAATACTCTTATAATTAATTTAATAAAAAAATTATCTGTAAATTAAATAGATTAGCACGTGGTCCCTTTGATAATAACACTTGGCTTAATCTTTAATTGATAGAAAAGGATAGGACTCACTGCATAATGTTTGAACGTTGAATTCCAATAGTGAAAGCTACTGTATATTGTTTTATTAAAATACTTTCATAGAATTAAGATTTAAAAAGAAATAAAAAAAAATAAAAAATAACAGCTGTTCATATGATTGAAGTAAGGTACGCGTAAATGGTCCACTCTCCTCCACCTCCTTTGGACTACGGACACACCAAATTTAAGTAATCGCTGCCCCCAATAGCAAATACCATACATATATTTTATAACATTAAGACTCTTTTTGATAATGATATAGAAAATAAATAAAAAAATCATTAATTTAAGTGAGGAAATAAAAAATAAGTTAAAGATATGTGATAAAATGATTTTCATCTCATATTTATTTTTGTGACTTTATGTTCTTTATTTTTTTTTATATTTTGTGAAAAAAATTTCTTTAACACTACAAAAAGAAAAAGTTTATACGGAAGAAGTCAAAAAGTAATAGTTAATTTCACAACATCTCTTAAATTATTTTTCATCTTTTAATCTAAATTAATTTATTTTTTTATATATTACTATCAAACGGAGCCTAAAAATTTAGTGTTGGTCACATTAAAATGTCTGCATATTTAATTTTGAAGATTCAAATTAGTTTATTTTTCTCACATTAAAACTTATTAATTAAACTGTTTATGCGACTTAGAGTTTTCACTACCAAATAAAACGATATAATTGTCAAAAACGCGATGAGCTAATTGCCATGTAAACCTCCCACTGAAGAATCACTATGCCAAAAGGAAAAAAAAAATTAGGAAAAAAAAACCCATAATAAATATACAAAAAGTTGGTATATAAATAATATATTTGGACTTGTCAATAATTAGATTATTAAAATTAACTTCGAGTAGCTCCTAGTAATTCACAATCCAAATGCATTATATATATAAATATATTTTTATTAAATTTAACTGTGTAGATCACTTTAAAATAAATTCACACTTAGATTTTGTGGAATTTTTGTCAATTATTAATTTATTGTATTAAGTATAATTAGGAGGTCACCTTTTATATTGTTGTGCCCCGGAAATGACAAAGTTACTTTTTATCTGAATGGATAGTACTTTGAATATGAGTTAATAAAAAAAAAATAAAAAATGTTGAGTTGAAAAAGAAAAGCTACAGCTCGTGACTAGTTCTGCCGCCAGCTCATCAGAGGGCAAATTAATAAAATGTAGACGCGTGGCTTACAGCTAAGCAAAGCGGCCAAAGCGGTTGTTCAGTGTGGGGCCCAGGAATAAGGGGGCCCTCGCTACATTAGGCTTCTAGTCCTAGGTGAATTCTCGTGAGCCCACCAATATGCCTACCAATAGAATAGAGAGAGTCTACAAAGCCCCAAAAACTGCCCACCACCACCGCCGCCCCCCTTCCTTCCAATTACACAACTTTACCGCCGCGTCAGCAGACTACTCCTTTCGAAACGGAAGTTAAGTTTATGAGAGAACCAAAAAAGAAAAGAATGTGAGTAAAATATATATGGTAGGGGACACCGGCAGCTCTCACAAATTTAAAAACGAGACAAAATTATATTATGAAATGAAATTAGTATAAATTTTGATACGAGAATTTGTGTTCGTATTTAAAAATTTTAATATGATATCGTATCGTGTAAATGTTTAAATTTTGAATTAAAATTGATTCAAAATTTAATAGTATATTGTTCGTTTTAATTAAGAATAACACGAGCTTGTGTCGTGTTTGTGTCTTCAATTTTTCTTTTTGTGTTAGAGAAAAAAAAACACGAGTTACCACCTCTAAATTCCAGAGCATTCGTCAATGACTGAAATAAAAAAGAAATGTATTATTTTAACAATACAATCTATAAGTGGTGAAATGCTCTTCAAATGACTAATTGTTATAAATTCCCCGTCAATTGTTATTGACCTAAACGTCCTTTACTACTAATATAATAGAAAGTAAGGCCGAAATTTAATTAATGAATTTTGTCAATCCTATAGAATTAGAATAGAGAAAGCTAGATAAAGGTAGCAAAGAGTGAGTTGAGTTATGCAAATTATGATTGGCATGTACCAAAAAGGAGTAGCCCATGGTGCCTCCATCCTACGTCAGTAGGACTTTTTCATCTTTATGGCACCACCCTTTCTAAATTTTTTTATATTGAGATGTGCAATTATATTTCATATATCAATCAATCATTTGCTTGTTTATTTTGTTCCTCTTTGAATAAATTATTTAAGCTTTATTATTCGTAAGCTATTTAATAGGGACAGGAAAAGGACCTAATGAATGTCATACCTAACAAAGATACGAACTCCTCCTGTTTCGTCCCCAAAAAAATTCATATACTTTTTCGCAGTCGTTATTCTCACATTATTTTTATTTTATTTTATTTGTCTGACAATAAATGAGTAAATATATATTACTCAATTCAAGAAGGTTAAATATAAGTTTAAAAATAACTTACTTGGCTCATAAGCACCAAATAGGTAGGCTGATGCTCGGCTCTCATTAATTAAGATTGATTCATTTACTCACTTATTATTAAGCGAATGAAAAGTGAATTGTTATAAAATATTTTGTGGTGTGCAAATGGCAGCCACCTACGTTTTGCTCACCATACCAAGTGTGGGTGCATAAAATAATGCAAAGGGCCAACCTTTTGTTTCTCTCATCTTCTGTATGAATGAATTTGTTTTTATAAAATTTGGAGAAAATGATTTTCATTTTGAGTCGTGAATTGATTCGTCTCCAATAAATTTGGTTAAATTTTTTAATTTAAAAATCAATGGACTAAGAAAATTCATCTATTTACTCCGTCTTTTTTTTTCCTTGAAAAAAAACTCCATCATGGTTAGAGAAAGACCCAATATATATATGGGGAATGTTTAATTTACACCGATGTAGGTTAAGAAGTTTTACACCAAATTATAAATTTTTGTTAGATTCATAATTTGTCAATTCCACCGTTAGTTAAGCTATTTTTATTATGTTTATCGAGCATGAAAAATTTGAAATCAATTTGATATTTGTAACCATATAATTAATATACTTATTTTTACTTAATTTTTGTCAAGTTCATAATTCAATATATAACATAATTATGATAAGTGACTTATACATCTTTGATTACTTTAATTTTTTGCATGCATTTCTGAGATATTATAATTAGCTAATTCAACTGTTAGAATGATAAATCATGAAATTGTAAGAAAATAATTAGTGGATGTAAAATTTATTTATTTTATACTAAGTGTAGCTTAAACCCTCGCATAGATATATACATATATATTATGTGGGTGTGTACGTATGTGTGTGTATATATATTACATATAAAGCTGAATAAGGTCTCACTGGGTTGAGAAATGGTCATCTAAGTAAGTTTAAAAGAAAAGAAAAAAGAAAAAAAGGTGCATAAAAACGTAAGAGTGATTTTAAATGCACCCACTAGATTAGGCTTCTCACCCCACTTTGAGAGAACTTTCTTCTCACCCCATTAATTTTTGAAAAAATCTTTCAACTCACCCCCTAGGTGGGGTGAGTTTATTAAAAGTAATACCTCTATAAAAACGAACATTTAGTGACGAATAACTTGCCGTTACTTTTCACAAAAAATCAATTGCATAGAATTCATTAGATTATGAGTGGAATTTACATGGAAATTAATTCTAAGCAAGTAAATGTTGAAAACTAAATTTCTTGGAAAATATTATTTTAACTGGCTATCTTCATTACTTATAAAACAAATCCATCAATAATTCATGCGAAACAGCGCTCAACACAACCAAAAAAACTGGCCAATCGAAAATTTCATTCTTACTACAAGAACACAGAATCCAAAGTGCTAAATCACAGACGTTCCCCCAAAACACAGAAACGAGTAAGGATGATTTTAAATACACTTTATCAAAACAAATAAAATTAATGAAGAAAATTTACATTATTTTGAAGTGAGAGACAAAATCATATTCTTCAATCTTCTTCCAATTAGTTTCGCTACAGATGGGATGAAAGAATAAGAGAAAAAGGGAATGAAAGAATAAGAGAAGAAGGGGTTTTATTACGCTCGGGTAACAGCTGCAATAGCATGGGATTTTTGGTGGGGTGAGTTTACAGATCTCAATTAGGTTATTTTAGGTAAAAATTATTTAATGTAAAAATTTTAGGTAGGGTGAGAAGCCTAATCTAGTGGGTGTATTTAAAATCACCCAAACGTAAAGATAGAAATAGGAGGGCCAACCTTTTGGTGAATGACAAAGCGGCGACCAACCTGCTCACTTTTCGCCGATTGCCAAAAGGAAAATTGCTCAGTTTTTGAGCGGCCAACTGTACCTTTGTCGGCATTGTACTTATAATAAGGTAATTTTGGGTTCAATCCTGGTGGGTGTGTTTATCGTGCGAAATTAGAAGTAAGATTGAATTAATTAATTATATCCAGTGTTTGTTGTAAAAAAAAATAGGATAAATAAATCTTATCATGTGTTTAGTGCAATGGTGAATATAATATTTTAATCATATATGGCGTTTGATACAATACGAGACTTAATTACACTCATGATTAATTATCCTTTCATCCTTTAGAACCGAATAAATATATACCACCCCTATATGTGGTATTATTTTATCTCATAGTTGCTGGATAAAAAAATGAATATAAAAATTAATTTTATTTATTTTGATATTTTTCTTTACGCTTATTAGATAACCAAATTTATTAATGAAAATTTTCAACCATCCAAAATCACAGTAATTCAACTAATAAAATTCATTTATCGTATAATACGATATTTTTATTTTATTAAATGAAGGTATTTATAATTTTAAACTATATTTAATGTCTAGTTCGTAAATATTATATGTAATATATAATTTTCTCCCGAATGATGCTTATTTATAAATAGGAGAATCGCATTAGCAATATATGTATATATATATATATATATGTGGACAACAATTAAAATTGCATATATTTTTAAAAGAAAAGCAAGTTGTATTATATAATATCTGAACTTGTAATCCGAAACTCCATCAAATACAAAATTTATTAAATTTTTATCCTTAACAGACTGATTCCTTTCTTATCATATCCCACATAATTCATATTCAACTAATTTCGACTCTTATTTTATCTGGCATTTATTCTATCATACTTATCCGAAGCGCCAAACGCACCCCATAAGTAAATTTTATGGGATTAAAGTTCCCATTTTTTAAATTCAAAACAAAAGTTCCCATTCCTATTATGAGTAGGCTAGAGTCATCACTTGTACTAAAGAAATTCTACTTTTGTTAAACACAATTCTTTTCATCTTACCCATCGTCATCGATAGATCTTAATGACAACACCAAAGTGCCGGCATCTATAAAATGTATTTTTTTTTTCAAAGAAAAAACATATGTATATATATAAAGATGGAAGGTTGTTTTAAATGAAAGAACTGTCCTCCTAAGTCCTAACGAGATGTAAAACATCCTCTTCCTCAATTCTAGTTTCAGGATTAGTTATAAGCCGTTTTGCCTAAATCCTTCTAAAGCCTAAACATAAATATTCGTACTCTTAAATTTGGACTTTCATTACAAAACTTTAATTTTGAGAGGGCCTCAACTAGAAAATTAACCAAAACTATGCAAGAGAGATTTCCTTTGATGCGTTTAGATTGGGGTACCAAACAATAAAAAAACTTTAAATACGAAATGGAAATATAACATATTAAATTATCATACCATGCGTTTGGTGCAAGGAAATATGATATTGTATGGGATAAATTAATCATATTTGACTCTTTTATCCCAATACCACCTAAGAAGTGGAATTGTTTAATCCCATAAGTGTAGGATAACAAAAAGGAAAAAAAAATACAAAAATATAAAATTATTATTTTGTCCTTTTGATTGAAATTCTTTGTGTCCTATCTTTAAGCTACTAAGACCCGCCGAAAAAATCTTTAAACTACTAAATTACTTCTCACAAATTTAAAATTAATTTTTCATATTATATTTGTGGGTGGTTAAAGCTTCACCAATTCTAATTTGATGATAATCAGTCCAGTAAGAATGTTTGGCAACCACAAAGTAAATATTGATTATTAAATCAACAATAAAACAGTAACGAAGCAGCAATACAAAGGAGATTAAATTTGTTTTGTGGGTAGGTTCCTCTAGTGACTATTATACCCAATCTTACAGTATATCATTGGTTTGGGGTAAGGAAAAAAAGGGGGCTAGGTGGTAGGGAGTGTAGAGAATAATGAATAAAGAATGAATGAGTTAACTGTGTTCCTTCCTATTTATATATACATGATAGAGTTACATTAGAGTTGGTAAAATATGAAAATCATTATAAGGGGTAGACTTTGGCACTACTTCAAGATTACACGTCCCTAACTCTATTTATACTTGTATAAGTGGTTATTTCTCATAACTTATCCTCTAACTTAAGTTTCTTCTGCTTGTTAGTTGACCAGAGGTGATATGTCTTCATTTTCTCTTTAAATCTTGGTCAGTTTAGTGTAACTCCTAAATAGTGGTCGGCTGCCGTAGAAGAATATTTTGGTCGGCTAAATGACTTTCCTTCTAAATATGAAATGGGCCTTAGAAATCTGGCTTGTAGGTCTACTGTGATTTTCCAAGTTGGGCCCGGTCAAAAACCAATTCACAATTTTTACCTTCCACAATATCTATTTAGTTTACAATAAATAAATTGATATTAATCTTTATTTGATATTTATAAAATAAAGTAGAAATTACATTACAAATGATTTTTTATGGAAATTAAGGAAACAACTAAAATATTTATTAATGAAAAACAAAGGTATTTGCAGAAAAGGACAAAACTATTATCACCCCAAAATTGTTACAAAATATATATATATATATATAAAGTGTCATTAAAGATTTATTTATTTATTTATATTTGTTTTTGAAAGTACAATAAAGATATTTTTTTTTGGGATAATAATAGCCTTAAAAAAATTGGACAAAAAAAATACTAATATTTGTTCATTCTCAAAAGTTGCATTAGATTATTATATCATATCCGGACTTCTATTCCAAAACTGCACAAAACTTCTCCGACTAATCATTATCAAGATCCCACGTAATCCTTATATGGTTGATTTTATCCCCATAATTCCTATCTGACTAATTCTCACTCTCATCCTATCATATCTTACCTCCTTATCCGGCACGCCAAACGTAACCAAATAGTTATAATCTTGGCGTAAATAAGAGTTACATTTTGAGTGCAAATACGTCACACTAGTGCAGATGATATCTACTTAGAGTATCATTATCATACGTGCTGCAAGTTTCTCTAAGTATGTAAGATATAACTAGTTAGAGAGGTTAGGGAACTGAAACTTCAAACCAAACAAGAAACATTAGGCCCCAAGAGATGGAGATGGATCAGTCAAAATCTAACAAGGTAGGTATGAGATATAGAAACGGAGAGATCATCAGAAACTCTGTATTGAATTTCATTTTGGACAAACTCCCATCAAACTGAAGAATAGATTTATGGGTTGAAATGAACCTGTCGTGTCAAAATCAATGCACATAAAGCCTCAAAGCCGGTACACAGCCCCTTCATAGTTAGGTACACAGCCCCCTTCATAGTTAGGTAGCATTAGAAAGGATGAAGGGCTGTATACCGGCCTGTCTTTTTGTTTTTCATGGAAACATTTTTCTTGAAATTAATTATTTTCTATGTAAGCCAATCAAACATAACTTGAGATTCATCAAGGATTAAAACAGATAACTGAATGTACAGAATATTTTACTCTTATGGCTTAAAACAGATAATTGGACGTAATAGCATACTAATACATCAACTGCATGTCATAAATTATGCCAGTGCATTTATGACTTTCAGCATGCAATTTGTAAGCAAAAAGTTGAAGGAAGGAAAATGAGAGGGATTAACTCTCTCTCATAATTCTCACTCCTATTTGTTTGGTAGGAAGGATGGAAATAAGAGCCATACAACATTCATTGTTAGGTAAGTACAGTTCTGGAAAGGAGGAAAAATTAGTAACTGCAACTTTTACTAATTTACAACCAGACCAAAAAAATTTACATTTAGCATTTGAGTAAGAGGTAATGAAATAGAAAAAAAATTATCCTACCCCACTTTCTACTTTTTCCTTCCACTTTTACTTCTTATACCAAACAAGGGATAGGTCGTTGTGGCATAAGTCAGTATGGAACATAGTTATAGAAATTATAATGAAACTTACAATTGGCGAATGAGAATAGGTGAAAAATGTAATGCACCACAGGCAATTTTGGAAAATACTCATGAGGCAAGAGGTCATAATGGCTTTAATCTCTCCAACAACTTCTCGGCTTCAATGAATCCACCAAGTGGTCCCAAAGGCCAGTATTTTATACGTTTCCATCTGTTCAAGCTTTTGTAATTAGACCAAGTATTCTTTGAGTAACTTGTTGTCAAAATATTCACCAAATGCTCACCTGGGTGTAAAGGGAAGTGCCAAACAATGGAGGTGCAGATGGTTAACACTGTTCAAAGGAGGCTGATGGAAACCAAATCTGATAACATGCCGAAAAGAAAAGGAAAAGAGTGATTGAAAATACACAATCTTGATTAGTAAAACTAATAAGCCAAGACTTTTCCATACAGTAAAGTCAGTTTCGAGACCGAGACTTCGGCAAATTACAAGTCACCTTATATTATTCTTGTTATGAAAACTACAATTAGTTGGAGTTACTAAAAACTAGTTTTCATTTTTTTCCCTAATAAAGAAAACGTTATCAAAGATTGTTCACATAACTCATAACATCGTAGGGGTGTGGAGAATCTAATCCAATCCAAATCCACCGGTCTAATCCAATCCAATCCAATTTTACTGGATTCGATGGCTTGATTGGATTGGATCGGATCCCTCTTTTCCAAAACCGAAAAATGCTGGGCATTTTCAGATTCAGAAACTTCGAAACATTTAAACCCGATCCAATCCAATCAAACTCGGTCCAAATGTGTCATGCTAGCTATGAAGTATTTTATATAGTTTAGACCTAATATATTGTTTAGATATTTATTAGTTGGTCAAGAAAACCAATCCAAATCCGGAAATAGAGTAGGAAAAAAAACAAAAAAATGTAATATGAAAACTGAACACTAAACCAGATCCAATCCAACATTCAATTGGATTGGATTCAAAATGTCAAAACTCAACTTGGATTGGATGCTGGTCGCCTCAAATCCACCAGTTCTGAACCGATGAACACCCATACTCAACAGCACAGTTTCCTTTGTGTGTGCATGTGAATAATAAACTATGCTGTTAAGCCACAACAATCTTTGAAAATGTTTTCATCAATAATTAAATACACTTATGCATGAGAAACCATACTTGTATCGCTTGTACTGAGGTGAATCTCTGTGTAATAGACTCTGCCCTACATTTAACATGTGACTAACTGGATAAAAAGGAAAAATTAAGATTAGCCACATAATAAAGAGTGAAGTATAATAAATTCTAGGACTGGTTAGTAAATCAAATCATTGTCATCACCAGAATTTCCATTACCCAAAGCAAAGTCTTCTTCTCTTTTCTGGAGGTCTTTGACAGTTGAAATGTGCTCCACAGGAATTACCAAGTAATGCCTATCAATATATACAACGCAAATTGTTCAATTTCTAAATAAAAACAAATATATCACAATCATAAGGAGCAGTAGAAAACATGTCACCAAATAGAAAGAATTTTCTTTAATTCAGGTACAAGTGATTCACTTCCATGTGATGTTCAGCCATCAACCTCTCGAAGATCGGAAAATATATATAAGTTGTGTGAATAAGAAATACTTTTGACTCATAACATCAGTATTTCCATCTAATGAAAAATAACGAGCACAAGATATAGCAATTGACCAATTTATCGGTTTTCAGCTTCACTAAAGGAATAGAGACAGTATTTTTGTCATAGTAGAGGGAAATTTTCATTTTCGATACCGAAAAGAGAGATACCACTACAAATGCAGGATATAGAAAGAAATAAGAAACAGTCAGCAGCAAGAAAGAATAAAAATCTAGGGAACTGCTAGCTAGAAAACTAGTAGCTAAACATCCTCAAATCAAGATATTGCAAAGGAAGACCCAACACAGATAATCTAGACAGGGACTTCAGTGGCAATGACATAAAAATGACTTCCCTGTACTGATTAGAGATATCACAGAATCAAGAGGTGATTGTTAATAAGAACTGAAATATCAGATGTTCTTAATATACTCAGCAATCTGGGCAGCAAAGAAAACTTCCAGCCTTTCACTATTTTTTGTTTACAATATTGAAGTTTCCTGTGGTTATTAAGAAAGTCCCCAAAATTCTGATTGTGAACAACGTCAGATGACAATTTAACACTGAGAACTCCATGACTAAATATAAATGGGCCACGAAATGGCAGTTCAAGTGAACCCCACATACAAGCCCCTTATATATTTTTTTAAAAATATTTTTGAGAATTTACTCTTAACATAGAGGAGACTTTTTAAGGAGATTTTGCCTCGATAAGGATTTGCAAAAACAGAATAGTCACAGAAGTAAGTTCTTATACTTGCAAGGGGAGAGGCCATTAAGGAAGATACAGGCAAAGAAGGTTCTTCAATTTTTAATTCTTGTTTTGATAAGAAACGAGATATATTATTAATAAGAGAAAAGAGTACAGAGACTTGACAGCCTAGAGAGCGAGGATAAGATATCCACACATACTAAAGGCACCAAAGATACATTCACATGAGAAACATTAAAAACCAAACGAAAAACAGCTTAAAAGAACAACATCCCATAGAATCAATGCATAGATCCTTCCCAGTTCAAAATCAAAAGAGCAGCCTCACAGGAAAAATATTCAGGATGATGCCCAAAAAGAAGCCAGCAAGCGAATCAGCTCCCATAAATCTTCTGTCTCGCTGCATTTTCCATCAAAAACTCTGCAATTTCTTTCTTTCCATACAGCCCATGCACAGGCAAGCACAGCACACCTCCAAAGCACTTTAGCTTTTTTACTATCTCCACTGAATCTTTGATTAAGGATTAAGAAATCGGACCACTTTCCAGGAAAAGCTCAGATGTTTTGTTGCAAAGGAGTCGCTTTATAAAAGGTAGAAAAGAAGATGCCTTTGTTTCTTTTGAAAGGTCTATTGTTCCTTATGTAAGCGAGAATAAAGCCATTGGTTGGTTGCTGCCACCAAGAGTAGCATATACGAAGAGTATCCGTGTTATTCCAAAATTATTCATGAGTATCAAGGTTCAAGAGTTGTGCTAGTGAGGCATCTTTGGATTTGGCATAGCTCTATTCTCATATGAGGGTGAGGGAGCTCTTCCGGAATTTAAATAAACAAATCAAACTGCAACTCTGAGGCTACATCTTAGATAAATTTATTGGAAGGTTGTTTAGGAACAACCGCCGTAGTTTGATTTTTGGGATCCCTATTAGCCTAAGATAGCCTTATATTGACTTTTTCATTGTAGGAAAAACAGCATGAACTTGCTTTAGCTTCACAAACACCTTTCGAATAGCTTGTACACATTCTCCTTGGTTCATCAATTTGTGCGAGTTACACATGCATCCTTATATGATGGAATCTAAAAAGACTAGACTAAGGAGTAATAGCAGAAGTTTGTCTATAGTATTACTGCAACTGTTAAGTCTAAGGTTGTCCTAAGATTACTAGTCTTTTTTTGCTAGTAATGACATGATGTTTATTGGAAGAATCAGATCCTGCCCTCGTTCTCCTCTAAAAATGTGATGGGTACAAGCAAGCAAGTAATGAACCCTTCGTGTATCCTTGACAGGATCCGTATGAATATCTCTGATCTTTCTCTTTGGAGGATATAGTGTCCCTAAGAACCAAAAGGCCGGAACTTGATATGATGTATCAAGCAAATTGGCGGTTTTATTAGTTTCTTTCACTTTACCATAATTTAATTTTTTTTAATTAAAAGGAAAGTCTAAAGTCTCTTCCTTGGAGAAACATTAGAAATCTAGCATATTTCCAATATGGAGTAGTAATAGAGGTTAAACTTCACTCGACACTTATCTACCAAAATATCAATGGGGGTTTTAACTTGAAAAAATAACCAGTTGAAGGGTTCAACAAGTTAATTGGAATCAAAATTTTCTTTCAACTCGGAAACCATGACAACCTGATTTTATTTAATCCCTTTCTGAACAAAACCTCACCATATTTCAAAAGAAAACCAAAACAAAACCCAATTTAAAAATGGCAATGGATATGCACTTAGCTGGATAATGTGCATAGTTAAGCAGAAGAATATGTATAAGTATTATTAACATAGAAGTCAGTCAATTCCACCAATTAGCAACAAGCTACATCAAATTGGGTATAGGGAACCAGCAGCAAAAATCTTAATAACTCAATTCCATATATGTAAAGGAAATTTTATTTTATTTTGAAGAAAATCTCCAACAAATGAAACATTGAATTGAAGTGGTGTAGAGAGGAGGAGTATAAATTAAATTGTGGGAATCAAACCTGAATGCAGCAGGTTTAATGTCAGGAAATGCAACAACCTTCTCATCCTGCGGTATCAAAAAAGTAAACTCAGTGAGAAAACTGTGTAAAGGTATAATAAGCGTACAACAGTGTGTGTATATATATATATAGAGAGAGAGGGGTAGGGGTAGAGGTAGAGAACAACGGACGGAGTGGAGGAGAGTAGTGGTGGAAGGGCGGGCGATTTGACAGAAGATGCACGCCGATGATGATGATGATGATGATACTCCCGCCATTACTCCCTTCGATCTGATCTAGGCCCGCCAATCCCAAATCTTTCATACCAATATTTCCAAAATAGTCGGTTGTCAACTGAACTCAGCCGCCTGATTGGAGAGCAGTGCATAAACACATCGTTTGCCGCTGTTCGGTTCGGTTCGGTTCGGTTCGATTCGACATCCCCCGGGCTTTTCAGATTGGCGGCGCAACAACTCAAAGAGGACAGACAACTAGCCCAATCACCAAACAAATTGCCTATGAATGAGGGCCCAAACTGGAAAGAAGGTCTGGTAATGCTACAAGGGCCCAGCAGGGAAATAACCTTTCAGTGATGTGTATTCTATTCATATTTTTGTTTAAATTAAATATATAGAGATAATTTAATATTTTATAAAAAAAACATATATATATATATATATATATTTTAACTAGCTATCAACGATGCATTTTAGATGTTAAGAAAAAAAAATTCACAAATTTAAAATGCTTATTCTATTCTTAAAATTCAAATTAAATGAATCTTCACTGTCGTGGAACAAAAGAGTTTACACGCAATTAAAAGAAAAAAAAAACTGGGAATTGCATATGAGCATTTGTGCCAATTGAAGATATGAGTAGTGAGTGGATAAATTTTTATCATAAATATCGAGTTGCAAATACCCATTACACGTGTGGTCTCAAAGGGGGCCAGTTAAGTCATGTTCTTATTAGTCATATAACATTGAGGATTAGGGATGGCAAAAAAACCCAACCCGCCGGGTTCCCGACCCGATCCGACCCGAGTGGAGCGGGTTCAGGGCGTTTTTTTTTGAAGGCGGAGCAGGTTTGGTATTTTGGAAAAAAACCCGGACCGGGTTCGGGGCGGTTTTTTTTGAAGGCGGAGCAGGTTTGGTATTTTGGAAAAAAACCCGGACCGGGTTCGGGTTTTGCCAATAAAAAACCCGCCCCGCCCCGTATATATATATTTAAATATAATTTTAATTTATAAGATATATATGTTTTTAAATTGTGTTCCATATATGTGTAGATTTGTTAATTATATACTTATATATATACATATGTGTGTGTAGATATATGTTGTGTAGATATAATTTTAATTTATAAGATATATATATATTTATATATATGTGTGGGTTCGGGTTTATTCGGGGCGGGACGGGTTTTGGAGAATTAATGCGGAGCGGGTTTGGGAAAAATAAAAAAAAAAACCGTCTCGGGTTCGGGGCGGGGTTATTTATGTGCGGGTTGGGTTCGGGTTTTGCCAAACCCGCCCCGAACCCGCCCCGTTGCCATTCCTATTGAGGATAGCTAATAAAACCTACTTTTATAAGGACAAGATTTATTTTCTTTTGTTCGAATTTGGGATGTATTCGTTCCTGACTTGTATTAAAAAATAAAAAATAAACATCAACAGTAGAAAAATGATAGTTCTTTAAAAATATATATTCCCTTGCCATTTGCCAACAACTTTTTACCTAGATGATATTTACATAAATCTTTAAATGGAGTTAAGTTCTAAATACATTTTTTAGCAAGTCTCCACTTAGAGCATCCGTATTTCATATGATAAAGTAAATACATAAATTTACAAATTTAGTATTAAGTTTGTAAAAGATCTATAGTGTGTAGGGTAAAAAAATATTCATATATATGAATAAAAGACAATTGTTTGGTTCCAACGGGTTTACCATAACCATTTCAAGGAAGAAAAGGTGTGTTCCATCTCTTGACCCAGGCTATCTCCAACGGTATAATTTTTATTTTTTCATTTCTATCCCATGTGTCAATATTATTTTACAACACTTTTATATCTAATGGTCAAGCTTTTTATACGGGTAAAAAAGCATAAAAAAAATATTTGATCTCCAATGGTTATTCATTTCTTTCTTACTTGGTATTTATTTAAGAATAAAAGAGAATTAGTGGGTTTCTTATATCCAATTAAAGTGTGCCATATCACATTGAAAATTTCTATCACCGTTTCTACATGTAAATATGGTGATAGAAATTTACCATATGACTCAACTTCCACCTTACATAAAAATAATTATAGAAAACTCTATTAGAACATATTTTTTTTACTATTTTTTTTATTATAAAAATTTGTATAAATAGAAATGTCTATATGAGATTGTATTAAACTAGCATAGATTGCTCTTATGGGTTGCCTTTAACGGAAGCCTTAAACAACGTTTAATGCATATATCAACTTTTGGCTACTTTTTTTTTTCTCACAATTTTGTGACAACTGACGTTTATATGCTAATGGCTCAAATAAATTAAAAGAATAAAATAATTTTGGTTAAAACTTGTACGAGCATGTGATAACCGTACGAGATCTTACAAGCATAGCTCACTTGTATGGTTAAAATTTAGTTATATGGTAAGTTTATGAGTTTACTACCATATAGAACTAAATATACTAGTTTAGAAGTATGCTAAATTTATAAATTTAACATACGACGATACTTATACAGGGTAAAGATTTAAGTTCAAGTTTGGAACCTCATTTAAAAGAAAATCTTTTAACACCGGAATACAACAACTATTCCCTTAAAATTCTAAATCAATTTTTTGACATGTTAAAAAAAATAAAATATTTTTTGTTAAAACTCGCACAAGCATGTGATAACCGTACGAAACCTTACAAGCATAGCTCACTCGTATGGTAAATATTTAACAATGTGGTAAATTTATGAGTTTACTACCGTATAGAACTAAATATACTAATTTAGAAGTCTGCTGAATTTACAAATTTAATATACGACAATGCTCTTACAATGCAAAGATTTAAGTTTGAGTTTAGAACCGCATTTAAATGAAAATCATTTTAACACCGGAATACAAAAACTATTCCCTTAAAATTCTAAATCAATTTTTTGACATTTTTCAAATCATAAAGTCCCTCAGCCGGACTCCCAGCTCCGCAAGAACCATGACCGTGAAAGGGAAAAAATATGGTGTTCGTTTACAAGTCTGAAATCACATAAAAAAAGTTTGTTTTATTAAACTCTGAGAAGATTAAGGGTAACAAGCTACTTTATTTTGAATTGATTTAGCATACATTGCTTATCATGTATGAATGAAAAATGGAATTTTAAAACAACTTTGGGTTGTTTTCGTAAAGTGTTATGTTAAACAATAATATGAGAATAACGTAGTCAAGATCTAATAAAAATATTTGAATATTATTTGGAACAATAAATATACAAATCTTTACATTGAAATATAATATTCAAATTCCCTTCTAAATTTTATGTAAGAAAATATTTACACATTCAAATGGCTAAAGTACTCAATGTGCATTTTAAAATGGAAAAAAATTATCTAAAAGAGACAATTTTCAGCCCCTCATTTTATCTTATTAAAATAGTAAAATAGAGACCTACTAGGAAAGAAACTCAAATTTGAGAGATATGTTTGCCTTATTTGCAGTTATAACACATTTGCATGAATTATATACTTCTACCCATTTCAAATTTCTTACTCCAGTTGATAGAAGGGTTGGATTGGTTGAACCCTTTTTGTTTTAACAATCAATTAAAAATAAAGAGTATATACAATAGCAAATATATTACACTTCGTGATCAACCTCTCCCCCAGCTCTGTATGGAAGAAGACAAAATAAATGAATGGGTTGTTTTCTAATTTTTTTCATTGTACCGTATTTTTACTCTAACACGTCGAAGGCTTCTTTCACAATTTTTTTGTCAAAAATATTTTTGAACGACCATCGCCAGAGTTCAAGCAAGGTTTTTGATAATCAACTGCAGTTTGGCTAGCAGTCGCCGACAATAAATTGATTCATTTTTTCAAAGGTGATATATTTTATGGAAATTATTCATTACACCCATTTTTTACCATAACTATGCTCGGTAACAGAAATAGGCCTAAACCTTCCCTTTCTCTTAAAGAAAAGAAAAGAAAAGAAAAGAAGGATTTGTTAATAAATCAAAAATTCATTAATTATGATTTTTTTGCTCTATCATTATTAATTACTATTATATCTCAGCAACAACGTAATATTATAAAAAAAATTAAAGAATTTTATAAAAAAATCAACTATTTTAAAGGTTGTTTTATGATACAATGGTTCAATTGACATTCAAAACTTTAATATAGAAGTGGGATACACTTTAATATAAAAAGTGGAATATGGATGGAATTTGTTAAGGAGCTTATTAAATAAGAAATATTGGTGGGACTTTGTATAAATATACAAAAAATTGATTTCATTTGGGCAAATGTTCTAGTTTCCATTTCCTAATTCAACAAGGATTATATTTGTGGCTCTAATTGAGTCCGTAAGTATAAAAACTTAAAGATGTGAGATGTCCATTACCGTAGCAATGTCCTTTTAAAATTTGTTAGCAATTGCATTTAAGACAGAGTGTTAATAAATATTATGAAATTTGTGGGTGGCTAAAAGTTAACCAAGTCTATTGGAAGAGAATCAACCTAACAAGATTAATTGGCAACCAAAATGTTGGGATGAACTATACCAACTAGCAATGGGGTAGTAGACAGGAAATAAAAGAAAAGCCAAATTTGTTTGAGGGTAAGTTTCTTGGTGGCTTTACTTCTCAATTCGGTAGTACATCCTCCCTTAACGGGCGTGTTAATTGTATTGACTCAAATGGTTAAAAAGGTAAGACAATTATAGAGATTTAGGTTAGGTTAAAGGAAAAAGGATTATGTGTGGGAGTGAGCGTGGAATGGAGATAATAAAATTGATTACTTGTTGGTTTTTCATTCCTATTTACGTGTATATGATTGGGTTAGATTAGGGCTATTGGGATATAATATAAATTAATATAAAGGCAAACTTGGGTATTAATTCAAGATAACCACTATTCCTACCCCCGTTCACACTTGTGTGAATAGTTATTTCTTATTATTTATCCTCAAACTTAGCTTTCTTTTGCTTATTATCCGACCAAAATTGGTTGGTTGTTATTTACACACCATGACCGGCTAATTGTGATAGCTGAATAATGGTCGGCTTATATATGAAAATATATTACTCGGCTCAATAATTTCTCCTATGTAATGGATTGTGCCTAAAGATTTTTGAATAGTAGACCAACCATAATATGAGATTTCTAGGGTAAGCATGTACATAAGCCCATGTATAATTTTTAATTTCCCATGATTAATAAGATTTTATATAAGAACACCTGCCATATTGTATATATGTTGAGACTTTGTATTTGACATTTGCTTGTATCAAGACACAAGTTAACATTAATCTTTGTTAGAATTAAATATTGAAAATAATTTATATTACAAAGTTTCATTTGATAATAATATAGAAAATGAAAAAAAAGAATCACTTGATTTGTATAAGAAGTTAAAAAATAAGTTGAGACATATAAACAACTTTTTATTAAAAAAGCCACAAAGTATAAAAAGGATATCTCACCGCATATTTCAACTTATTTATTAACTTCTCACAAAAATCAATTATATAATTTTTTCTTATTTTGTTATCAAACAGGTCTCCGCCTTTTTTTTGAGGGAGAGATATTTTATCTTATTTAAATGAAAATATATTACCCTAAATAGTCGTGCCAAAAGGACACCCTAAGCATCCCCGTTGAACCCAATGGTGAATGAAAACCCCACGCCCAGGAAAATAAATAAAAAGGGTGATTTGTACTTAGGTATCCAAAGTTTTATCATAATTGAATTTTAGTATCCATTTGTTTAGGTATTGGAATTTTAGTATTCATTTTCAATTTTTTAGGTATTTTGGTACCCGTTTTTAACAGTTCCGTTAGTTGACCAAGTGAAACAATTAAGTCAAACTAAAAAAACATTTGTTATACCAAAAATGCCCCTGTTTAATAAACAATAAAACAAATCATTCTCATTTGCCCTTAAGACTTAATCATCCTCAACCAAATTCAGATTAAAAGGAAAAAAGGGATAAGTCCTAAATCCAAAAAAATCTAATTTCGTTCTTCATTCCTCAATTAACATATGAATCAAATTAAATTCAATATATGCCCCAAATGAATAAATTAAACGCAGTCCCTTTATTTTCACCACCATAAAATCCCCCTCTTTTCCTGTATTCTTAAATCAAGTTGCAAAATTAAAGCCCCAAATCTCTTACAAGTCGCTTAAATTTTTTCTCAAAGATTGCATAGTTTGAATCCTCCCCATTCCCCTTGCTTTCTCCTCACCTCCTCTGTTTTGAACGGCCGCTATGGCTGGGAGATCTCCAACAATGGACCATTCACCGGAGCTCAAGATAAAAGGTTCAACCACGGTCAAGAGAGAGACCCACTTACCGAAGCTCGAGATATAACTGTATATATATAGTTATGGATACATATATATATATACAATAATATATATATATAAATTGATGCCGGGAGAGAGAGAGATACCCACTTACCGATATATAACTTGATGCTGGGAGAGAGAGAGAGACCCACTTACCTGAGCTCAAGATATAACTGTATATATATGTATAGCTATGGATACATACATAAATAGTTATGTGTATATATAACTTGATCCCGTGAGAGAGAGAGAGACCCGCTTGCCAATTTAGAAGCTTGATGCCGTGAGAGGGAGAGGGAGAGAGAGAGAGCTCGTCGGAAGTGTTTTAGAGAGAGATAGCTCGTTGGTAGCTAAATGGAAAGGAATGGGATACATATATATATATATATATTTGTAACTCTATGGGATTCTGCCATAGAAACCCAAAATTCAACTAAATCACAAACACTTTATTGATCTCCCCAAATCTAGAACATCCACAAGAACACTCTCCTCAGCCCATCTCCTGCTACATGAGTCATTTTTGCTTTATTCGTTCATTTACCTATACATATATATATATATAGAGTCCGGTTCACCTACGGACTAGTGCGTACGCACTAGTCCCACGCATTTTCCCGCAAAAGCGCGTGTAGAGCAGCAGTACAAAATTCGAGCTCACTCTCTCATAGCTCTCTCACCCTCACTCTCTCACACCCACGCCCAAACCAAAAAACAAATTCACTCTCTCAGCTCACCTGCAACATCATCTCTCACACTCTCACAACACGATCAAACCCCCCTTCCTGTTCAAAAATGAAAAAAAAAGCTTTTTCTCTCTCTCTCTCTCTCTTTAATTTCGAGCAAAAGGAACTGCTATCTCTCTCTCCCTCACGCACGGCGACAAGCTAGCTCCGAAGAGTGGGCAAAGTGACAGCAGAAATTGCAAGAAAAGAAAAAAAAGCTCTATTTCTCTCTTTAATTTCGAGCAAAAGGAACTGCTATCTCTCTCTCTCTCCCTCACGCACGGCAGTGAGCTCCCAGTCTCTCCCCCTCACGCACGGCGACGGGCTAGCTCCGAAGAGTGGGCAAAGCGACAGCAGAAATTGCAAGAAAATGGAAGGGGGTTTCGGTTTGATCGTGTTGTGAGAGTGTGAGAGATGATGTTGCAAGTGAGCTGATAGAGTGAATTTGTTTTCTGGTTTGGGCGTGGTTGTGGGAGAGTGAGAGTGAGAGAGCTATGAGAGAGTGAGCTCGAATTTTGTACTGCTACTCTACACGCGCTTTTGCGGGAAAACTAGTCCGTAGGTGAACCGGACTCTATATATATATATTGATGTGTAATTTCTTTTTGAATGGTTGTAGAAATAGAGGAGGTGAGGAGAAATATAGGAATATGTAAAAATACGACGATGATACATATACAGAGAATATGTTGGCCACAAAATATGAATCAACAGTTAAGTGAGGATTCATAAACAGGAGATTCACATAAATTGGAGATTTAAAAAAATAGCTTCGTGGAAAATGAGAGCAAGAAAAAAAGAGGCAACGAATATAGTTTAGGGCATTTTTGCCACTTTACAATGAACTTCACAGCCATGTAACGGAAAAGTGAAAAATGGGTACCAAAATGCCTAAAAATCTGAAAAGGGATACAAAAATACCAATACATAAAAAAATAAGTACTAAAATTTTATTATAATAAAACTTTGGGTACCTAAATACAAATTACCCAAATAAAAACCTTAAAACCCCCCAAAAAGACACAGTAGCCGCATTGAACTATTTCCTACACCGGAACTCTCCCGGTCAGACCCCCAAATCAAAGCATCAATCAAAAAAATAGAACTTTTTTACTTTCATCACCACAAACTTCAATTCGATATACATCCACAAAATCCCTATTTCTCCTGCTGCTGATTATTCCATTCCAAACCCCCCTCAATAATAAAATAAATAAATGGCAAAAGAAGCAGAAAGTGGACCTCCCAACAGAGAACTCTATGCTCTGCTTCACGTATCTCCCGAAGCTTCTGATGAAGAAATCCGCAAAGCTTATCGCCAATGGGCCCAAATTTATCACCCTGATAAATACCAAGCTCCTCAGGCACCTCCCCTTCTCTCTCTCTCTCTACTATGAACTTGATTTATTGTTGTTTAATTGATGGATTGTCGAGTAATCACGTATACAATTGTATGAATTGTTATCTTACTCTCCTAGGGAACATTGTTTATTGGGTATTTGTTGTTAGTGGTAGATGGTGTTTTAGTTCACTTATTGTGAAATAATTGTATCGATGTTGCTTCAACCGTGGAAAAGTTTGATTCTTGATGTTCACTTTTAATCTGTTGACTTGATGTGGTAATTATTTTCAAGTAGTAATTTTGTAAAAGAAGCTGTGCACTTAATGGGATTTGACTTTGGGTGACTTAGTTAAAAGTTGGGTTTGTTAATAAACAATGCCATATTTACTTCCACTGTCCCTGAATTTGATGAAGATAATTTGGAAATTTTATGGATGTGTCTCCATAGCAAGTAAGTAGCTTTTAGCACATATTTAATCAAATTCATGTAATCTACGCTGAAATTAAACACAAGTTCCTCTCTTTCTGTAATTCAGCGAGTCTATCTCCACCTCCATATACGCTTCCCTCGTAGAATACTTATGTTGCTGTTTCTTATGTTACAATACTTAACAGACTAGGATTGCTGTATTAGTTGATCAGTTCTATGCAAAGCATGCATAATTTTTCCTACCTCTGGGAAAGATAGCATTTTCCTGTGATAGTTTGATAGGATACTGTTTCCAACTAGAATGTCCTCATGTTTTTCTCCCCCTTGTTTGTCTAGCATGAGTAGGGACTATTGTCTAGTGAAGTGGTAAAGCTCAGATCTTAGTATTTTACCCGTGAAGATATTCAAATTTGAGGGCGTAAATCTGGGACCAACATAGGCGAGAAGCTTTTTCTAACACGAAGGCTCCGTTTGATAGCAACATGGAAAATGATTAAAAAGCTTTGTGTGAAAAGTTGGGAAATAAGTTAAGGCATGTGGTGAGACGCTCTCCATCTCATGCTCATTTTTATGAGTATCTGTCCTCCTTTCTTTATTTTTTTTTCTTCTCTCAACCCCAAAGGAGATTTTTATGGAAAAAGCTAAAAAATAAGAGTTAATCTCACCACATACCTTTGTTTATTTTCCAACTTCATACAAATCAACTGTTTTTTCTACCATTTTTCATGTTGTTATTAGACGTAGCTAATGAGATGTGTGATTATTTTTTGGCTGTCTTTTTTTGGAGAATATTCTTCTTTGCATTCTAACGGGCCCCAAGGAGAAATGTGTACCTTCTGGATGATTGGATTCGTCAATGGATCATCTAAACAATAAAAATAATTTAACTATTACACCACCTCCAAAAGGTCGTTAAAAGAGTAGTGGGACCAATATAACTCATTATGCATTTGAAGCTTTTGCTAGCTTGAATGTACAACAAAAGTTACCTTTGTAGAAGTGCATTGGAGATTGTGAAGTTGTCTGTCAAGATCTCTAGGTTTATTGGTTGAGTAATATTCCGCTTTCTTAGTGAACCAAGTCTGAGGGAATTACATATCGGGTCCTTGGTTTCATATTGTTTTGAGAAAACCATACAGTGTGTTTGTAATGCTTGTTTCCTTTTTATATTTATCTTTTTAGGTTAATTGGGTTTGGAATAAGGATCGATAAACACATGAAAAAGGATAAAATTGAAAGAAAGATAATCCCTTGATGCCTTGTCAAAGCTAAGATAAGTAATATTAGGTTTTTCTAGAGCAAGTATCAGACAATTACAATTGGGCCTCTTCACCTCTTTTGCATTCCATTTTTAAGATTAATTACAGAAACTAAAAAGTTCTAAAAGAGAGTATATTCTTTTGTAGGAAAAGTTGGTGTTTGGAAATGCGTGCTTTAGGCTTCCGCACCTTTGATTCACATCTGGTCATATATGTTAGTATGTTACAAGGTTCATAGCTTTGATTGATGTTCAACTCATCGTTAGTTAACTCATGAACATACCTGCTGAAGCAAGGATTTGATTGCGTCAATTTTTTGTTAAATTGAATTGACTCTCCCCTCAATGGATCTGTGTGCTAGTTTCTTGGGGATTGCTTCTTTTTACGTTAATTTGAAGCTGTGGCAATAATTTGAACATGTGGCTTCAGTTTTATTCTTGATTTTACTTCTGATGTAAAAAGAGATTAACCTACCGACTTTTTTCTTACTACAAAAAGAGTGTAACCTACTGATATTTTACTGCACACCTGTTTTCAGATGAAGGAAATTGCTACAGAAAATTTTCAACGGATATGCGAAGCCTATGAAATTTTAACTGATGAGAATAAAAGGCAGATATATGATATTTATGGTATGGAAGGTCTTACTTCAGGGTTAGAACTCGGTCCAAAACTGAATCGAGCTGAAGAGATAAAGGAAGAACTTGAAAGATTACGGCGTCAAAAGGAACAAGAAAAAATCTCATCGCATGTTCGACCTTCGGGTACAATTCTGGCTAAGTTATCATTGCCACATTTTCTAGATGGTCGCGGCATCATGAGAGGGTACAAGCTTGTATTGCTATGGTTTTCAGTTAATTTGTTTTGTCAATTGAAATTAGGGCCTTTTTTTATATTTTTATTATTATTTTTTTGCTTTACCCCCCATTCTCTATGTGACATTAGACTTACACCCGACTCTAATAATTGTTATAATTTCCCCTCATGTGCATGAATCTCAAAGAATTACATAAAAACAGGGGTAAAGTCTAGGATTACGTTAAAACAGTTACTTACCCCCAACTTTTACATAATTCTTTGAGATCCCCCTGCATGCGGGTAGCAAAGTCATTATGAAAACAGGGGAGTAAGCTAATTTCACATTAAAAATAGGGGCCAAAGTGAAAAAGGCCCTTCAAATGACAATATATATTGTTGTTAATCAATTACCCTTGACTTGATAATTTTCCCTTTCCACATTGACTCACATTGAACATTATTTTGTTTATACAACTTGCCCAAACTGAGTACTACTGCACTTCTTTCAAGTTTGCATTCTTTTCCTTTTCTCATCAAAGGTTTACTAAGCAGTAGTCCACTCCCCTTTATGGTTAAACACCTTTTCTTTCTCAGTTATCACATGGTTGGTCCATGTGTGTTTTTCTGAAACCGCTTTTTTGTTATTTTTTTTTTGGTTCTGAAATGATGTATTCGTTAAGCAACCAAAACTTTTCATAGGAGATATACAAAATAATGGGAAAAAACAGAAAGGAGTAACAAAGGATGTTGGACAAGAAGTCATCTGAAGAATTTTACATGGCAAACATGCCAATCAAATAAAACAGCTGTCAGTTAGAAAATAATCTACCTCCAATTAGTTATACAAGCTAGAAGGAGATGTAACAATCTCACACACACACACACATCTAATTCTCTACTCTAATTTTGCCACTTCCACCTGTCCCAAATTAAGAAGAGCACTTTATATTTTAAGATGTCCCAAATTGGCCGTGCTATTTTGAATGATAACCTTACGAGTATGCATGAAGTGATGCAAACTCTATCTATTTCCATCTTTAGAGATTGCTTTAATCCAAATATAAAATGTTTTTAATCTATTCTCATGTGTTTTTCTTTTTTCCAGAATGTCAATGTCTAGTGAAGTTCAATCTCAAATATCCAAAAGCAATGCAATTGCTGTTGGCGGAAACCTGGCGGTCAAGGGGAACTCTGGTGGTGCTGCTGCCACTGCTGTCCTCCACCGTCAGATATCTTCTTTTTCTTCTATAGAATTCATGGCTTCTGCTGGTTTACGTTCCCTAATAGGAATACAAACTTCTCGGTATGATATTCCTCCAACACTTCACTTTAAGAGTACGTTTGATAAAAAAAAGTTGGAAAATGATTGAAAGCATTACTAATTTGTATGAGAAGCTGAAAAAAGCTATGAGTGATTTGGTGAGTTGTTAATTGTTATACTACTTTTTCAGTTTTTTCATGGAATTCGATTCTTTGGGCGAAGTGTAAAGTAATTTCCATGGAGAAAGAGGAAAATATGGAGAACATCTTACCAAATCACTTCTCTTTTTCCCAACTTCCCATAAAACTTAATCGTTGTTCCAATAATTTTCAACTTTCTTTTTGAAAAGGACCATAATATTTTTTAATTATTATCCTGGTTTGACTATGTTCACTCCACCTCTTCTTTCTCTCATTCTTCAGCCACTTATCTCTCCACTCCACTGCGACAATGGGTGTTGCCATGTCTTTAAGAGATGGTTCAATCAATCTTTCGAATTCTTGGACTCGTCAACTCTCTGAGACCACGAATGGGAATGTAATCTTCTTTTTGGAATTTGATTACGAAGTAGATGTAGATTGGAAAATTGACTCTATGTTATTATATATATTGTACTTTTTCTGATAATACATTTCCTTCCATTTTTTGGCATGATAAATCAAGGAAACGGACACACAAATAGAATTTGATCATGACTTTCTGGAAAAAGCTGGGGAAAAATAAAATAAAAATTCCTGCTGTAATTATATTATAAATATATTACATCTCACTATATCATTCTCTTGCGGCAGCTGATTTTTGTAATTTATATATTTTGTGGGCATTCTCCTTCCAGATAGAGCTTGCTTTAGGTCCTGAGTCATCTATATCTGTTGGATGGCGAAAGAAAGAAGAGAAAATGTCTACGGCTGCAGAGATTAAGGTACATCATTGATCTTCCTTTTAGTACAACAAAATTCACTTTCCTGGGAAAATTAATTATTCACCCTATAACCTTTGGGATTCTTGAGGTTGATAAAATACTATGCTTTTCCCTACCCTTGATGACATGCACAACGACTATCTGCATTTTGGCTCTTTGTAAGTAATTTTCTGTGGTAATGTAATTGCAAGCCATTTTTTGGATCCAATAAAAGTCTAGATTAGAAATACAAAGCCTCGCCAAGGGGTGTAAAAGGGTCCCACCCCCATCTAACTCCTCTTGATGATGAAATAGGCTGGATGGATGATCTAATTTTGCTTCTCCCCTAACAAACTTGCATGTGAAAATGTTTTTTTTCCCTAGTTTTTTTTCCTCTTCCTATCTGCAGATGAGAAATTGGAAATATTAACATATTTTCAGCTCTTAATCCTATTTTAAAATCTAAAACCAGTGCTGTATTTATCTTATATTGTTGATCCCGTAATTCTAGTTTCAACTGGGTCACTTCATATGTAGAAGCAGCTGAACTTTTACAAAAACAAGCTCAAAAGAGCTATAAATCTGGTGTGATGCTAGAAAACTAGATGACGCTAAATTATTCTAGTAAATGGGATAACTGAAACTGAAATATATTGATAAGACTATAATTTATAGAGAAAATAATTGGTATGGTTGCTTGTAGAATTTCATTTGTATGCTAAGTGCAGTAGATTATTACTATGCACGTTAATGACTTCGACCATACGTAAGAAAGCAATTTGGTTCCCTTCTCAAGCTTTGACCATGTTTTGAATGATTTTGTTCTGTTGTCTGATTTTTCAAAGTCATCCTTTACTATATTTTTTCTTCAAAGATTACTTTAGGTTTGAAATGGAGATACATCAATGTGCTTGTTATGTAGTATTTTGTTGTTTTATAAGCATTATCATAAAAAATTAAAACTAATTTTGCTTTCAAACGTTTCCTGAGGTTCTTTTTATTCATGGTCAACCTACTGTAGCTTGGCACAGGCTCATTTGGTGCGTCAGCTCATTATACTCACCGCCTTTCTGAAAAGTCTCATGGTCGTATTGCAGGCAGAGTGGGAAGGTATATCTATTGAATTTATTTGGACATTTATCTTAATTATAATGAAATTTGGATCCTTATAATGCTGAATCATCACTCCAAAATATTGAATGTGGAAAACTGGGATAAAAATGAGATCTTCAATTGATTAAGCTGTCCTATTAATGCTTTCCTTCCACATCTAAGATAATTTTAATTCCTTTATGCTGTTTTAAATTGAAAAGTTGAGAGGTCAGTAAGTTTTGAAAATACTTTATCCCAACTTTCCGTATTCAAGATTTTTGAGGTTTCGTTATCCCCTTAATTGTATTTTATCATTTATAATTATATTGCTTCTCAAGATTTTTGAGAAAGCTGTTAAGATAATGAAGGTCTTCTGTTTGACTCGGTGCCCTTAATTATTTTGTCACCCAAGATTTCAGGTTTTAACTTGAGTATATATTTCTGAAAATTACCATGCCTTAGAATCAGAAAAATGTAGCTGATATACATAAGTCTTTTAAGTCATCATATTCACATACAGTTGTCATTGTGTAGTACTGATGTGGTGAGGATCCCACATTTTCTTTTGTAGTCCATATTTTTGAGCTACATTGGGGAGGATTTTCTCTTGTAGTCCTTCACCTTCACATACTGTTGCCAAATGTTTTTAATTATCGCTATTGCTTGTTTGTGCATTTATGATTTCATACAAGTCAGACTCTTCACTTGTGATTTAATTTAATAATTGCTGCAGTGGTGCTCTTGAATTTGAAGTTGGTGGTGGAAGGAAAATATCTAACTTTAGCACAGTTCGTATGTTGTATTCAGTAGGAATTCAGGTACTTTCTGAGAGATGTTGAATTTATTTTACATCTGTCTGCTCTTTTGGTTCAATTTAAATGATCCAAGGGTTAGTAACCAATAAAAGAAAAAATTAATCTAGTTGATGGAATTTTTGAAATATGTATATATTCAACGTGTCCTATGTTCCTACTGCCTTTAAAATTGCCTTCCACATGTCCATATCATGTTGTAGCTGTGTCCGGTATTGGATGATTCATGGCGGCTAGCCACCGGGTAGGCACAAGAATAGCTTTCCTGTATCATGTTCTTTTTTATTATTCGTTTTATCCATTTTCCCTTATTAAATATGCATTAACTCCACCATAAATAAACAATGGGTAAAACATTAAAAGATTAAGATTGGGAATGCTAAGTTTCGTGATCCACTGCACAAACAACTGGTTTCAGTGCAGAATATAGACTCACAGCGTTAATTACTTCTTGTTGGAAGATTTTCTCTAGTAACTCTGGTTTTTCTCATATGACTCTTTTACGTGTTAATTTATTTTAACTTTTTTTGAGGTTGAATGTCCTCACTGACTCCCTTTTGTTATATAGTGTTCTGCTTGAACATTCCACTTATACTTTTCACTTCTTGACTGTAAGTTCAGCCTATGGGTGTTTTTGTTCTATGTTTCATGTATTTGATATATTTTGCATTTTCTTTGTTATCGGCAGGGTATTGTTTGGAAATTTGAATTACATCGTGGGGGCCAAAAGTTGATAGTTCCTGTAAGTGCAATTTCAACCTCAAAATTGAATATAATAACAACCCAATTATAAACCCGTTGCAACTTGCAAGCAATAAACCCTGTGAGTTCGAGGTTGATTTGCAAGATAAAATGCTTATTATGTCAATGAAAGATCTGGAGCAAGTGGGTAGCCTAGTTGGGAAAGGTGCTCACCCGAACCCAGGGAGGTCTTGGGTTCGAGTCTCACCAGGGGAGGAATGGGGATTTTTGTTATTGTAGTAAAAAGGGAGAGACTTAGACCACCTTTTTTTTTTACAAAAGATCTGTACCTTTTTGGGATGCCTCAAATTAGGAGTCCAATTTCTATAGTTTTATTATAAATAGGTTGCACCACTTCTTGGTAATGCTTATTATAGCATGTAAACAAAGATATGTACTCCCTTTATATCATTATTTGCTCTTGACTTCGGGGTTTGGACATGTTGCTGATGAGCTGTTTGCATGTGCAGATTTTGCTTTCGAGGCATCTGAATGCTGTATTTGCAACTGGAGCATTCATTATTCCAACATCACTTTACTTTGCACTCAAGGTCCTCTGCTAAAATCAAACTCTTATTAGTTTCCGCCGAATGCTTTGAGTAATTGATTATTCTCTGTTGATTCCTTTGACAAGTAAATTCTTGTTTTTTAGGTTTGAGTGATTTGATCTGTTTTCTTTGACAAGTTGATTCTCATTTTTTAGGTGTGAATTCTTTTTGTATACTTGCAGAAATTTGTTGTCAAACCTTATAACCTTAAACGAGAAAAGCAGAAGGCATTGGAGAATATGGAAAAAACTCAAGCACAGGTATAACATAATATACACAAGTTCAAGTGGGTTTGATTTATGCATGTCTATTACTTACTCTCCTTTTTTCTTTTTTTCCCGATATGTTAATGGAACTTAGTAATCTGTTCTTGTTTTTACCTTTTTGTCTTGCATAGATGCACATCTTGAATATGCAAAAATTTGTATATAAAAAACCCTTATGTGCATCCGTGGAGATACAATTAGGCTAAACACAGGGAGAGATGGCTGCGAACGATATCAAATTTGTTTTTTGAAAAAAAAAATGTTTAGTGATGAGCCATATTAAGTGGTTTGAATCAAAATTTTTAGTTTTAGCAGGTACATAAATGCATCCCCAAATATCAATTGAAAGAATCCCTTGCAAATGTTTTTGTGCACCCCTAGAGTTACAATTAGGCAAACCACATTGTGAGTTTTGCTGTCTATGCAATCAATTTTTTTTTTCTTATATATACTCTTGTCACCGTACGGATAGTCAGATTCAGAAGATACTAGTGGAGGTATTCTGGTTGCTATATTATGTACAGAATTTTCATCGTCAATCCCAACTCCCAAGTAAAATGGTTAAATGAAGCCTTTTAGTCTAGCTCGTATATACATAATTCCCAAATAGTTATTTAAACCATCCATTATGTGATTTAATATATTCGAGGTGATGTCCTTTCACTCTGCCTACAGGATGCTTTTTTCTTTATCATTAAATTGTGAACTTTAATGCTGTAAATTTAAAATATCTGGAGTTCAACTGCCAAGGCATCGCATTGCTATGCTTCTTGTATTCTGAGTGTGCTGTACATGCTCAGTACTGTGTATACTAGCGCTGGGGCTGAATGTACCTTTTTTATTCAGTACCCTTTTACTGCCTGATGTTGGTTGTATTACTTGTTTTGCCCTTTAGTACTGTCCAATAATAGGAGAGATTCTTCTTTCACAACGTGTGCTTTTTCTTTTTTTATTTTTAAGGTTAGAGAAGCAAGGGCAGCAGCTGGGAAAGCTCAGCAGTTACTACAAAATGTGGCCAATAGGAAGAGGAGTAAGCAACTAGAAACAGATGGACTGGTTATTACAGAAGCTGTGTATGGAAGTCCCAAAGCTCTGAAGAACAAAGATAATTTAGAAGAACAAAAGGATGATTTAGCCTCGCAAATCATGGATGTCACTTTACCACTAAATTTTCTGGTTAATGATTCTGGGCAACTTAAGGTATGTTTCTTTATATCCGTTTTTCCTGTAAATTTTTTGGGTTTTTTGGACTTTGCCCCTCCTCCCCCAAGTTTATGTGTGAAACCAGAGTTACCCCAGCATGATGGGGAATCTCAAAGAATTATGTAAATATGGGGAACAATGTCTAATTTTTCCCCACATGCAAGGGGTAAAGTCTAATGATTATGAAAATATCGGGGTAAGTCTAATTTCACATTAAAAATAGGGGGCAAAGTCAAAAGAGCCCCAATTTTTTCTGGGCTTTTGTATGGTGATGGATTTATTTGCTATTGATATATTATGATTTGTGTTTGGTATCATTCAATGTGTCGAGTAAATTAGGACTACCAATGAGTGCATGGCTGTATATACTGAATTTATGATTCACTTGCATGTATCTTTCTATTGCTTTTTATGGGTTGCTACTTCAAAAGACATATACCCTTTACATCAAAGTTTTGTTAATCTGAAAAAATGCAAAACGCCAATATTTAGTAGCATTGCATATGAAGGGTAATTAAAAGTTCGTAAAATTCTTTACATATTAATATTTTGCTTCCAATATTTGCAGCTTCATCAGGGTGTAAAGAAGTCCGGCATTATGGGCTTTTGTGATCCTTGTCCCGGAGAACCTAAGCAGTTGCGTGTGGAGTACACTTACGGTGGCAACAGATACGAGGTACAAATTTCCCTTTAATCTTTCTTACGTAAATCTAATCTTGATCGAGTAACTAGAAGATTGATTGGTTAAAAATATTGAAACAGGTTGTGGTCGATGATTATCAAGAGTTGCTACTACCCCAAGAATCTCACAGAATCTAAATGCCATTCAAGGTGTACCAAAAATGTTCCTCGGTTGCCTCTATAATTTTTGCGTGCACCAGAAGTGCCTCTGAGGTAGCTTTTAGCAAATATCATCCCATTCATTTTTCTTTTTCAATTAGTTTTTGGATTTCTATTTATATTTATCTTGGAATATTGTGTCTACACTCTACAGAGGGTTTTGAGAGAAGAAAAGGTGAGGAATGTGGTGTAACGGTTTTGATAGAAGATAAAGAAAATGCATTCTGTAGTCTGTACATAATTCGACAATTTTCTTTAGAAGTGCTAAATATTTTATGAAGCAACTAACTTGGCTTTTAATTTGCCCATGGTGTGCCCAGATAGTCTGTTGAGATGTGCTTAATTGCATCTCTCAACCATAATTCAAGGTTGCTTTTATGCATCAGGCAGTGGCCGCAAATTTAAATGTAGCATATATCTTCTTTCTTCCCAAATTAAATGTCTCAAAATTTACTTTTGGGACATAATTAGTGTACTTAATTTGACCGTATCTAACAGGTTCTGTTGTTAATTATTGATTGTGTTGAAATTAGTGCCGTTATCAAATAGGGTGAAGCTGAAATTGGATTCTTGGAATGGATGCAAAATTATTTTATTTAAGAAGTTTTGGCCAATCAACTTAGGCTAGCTAAGTTGGCGACCATAATTCTAAACCGGTGAAAGATCAGGCGGCTTATGGTTAAGCGTTCATTCTCGAATGGAACACATAACATGTTCAAGATTATTTATAGTATGGGTACAGAGAGAAGTTGCCCGCTAGGGTTCCCCAGAAGACAAAAGAAGATATTGTATGCTTGTATCAATCTTATTTGTTGTCCGATTTATCAGCATTATTGATGCAAAAGTCCAATTGAAATTTTGCAGATGAAAGTGCGAGGGAAATTTCCTCTGGGCCCCCCCCACCGGTCCTAATGTCATAGATATTTATATACATTTGATTGTGATGTTGTTTGGCTGTTTACAAATTATGAAGCAAGAGATTTGTACAAGTACAATTGTGTTGCGTTTGGATTAATCACAAATATATGCATGCGGCTATGCTTAGCTTCTTAATAATGTAGCATAACCCAAGCAAAAGCTTGTGCCAGTAATTTTTTGTTGCTTTTGGGTTTTATCAAAAATATACGTGGGTTTCTTCCCTTAATTGATGTAACATGACATTCAATTCCTAAAGAACATAATAAATGGGACCAATAATATTCTATCCGATCACATCCCATTTTGTTATTGACAAACCAATATATACATATACACAAAAGAAAAGAAAAAAACAAAACATTTTGTAAGGGTAATTCTGTCTAACAACATGACAATATGTGCTATAAGCATCCCTTTTAATATGCATCAACTCATTTTTCTCCATTGAACAAATAAAGAATCCCCTAGCTAGCTAATCTCGCTCTCTCACACCTAGTTCGCAATATCCACCATGGGACTACACCTGGTGATTCTATCAAAGCTCAGCCTAATGGCCAATTCTCACTCAAGTATAAGCACCCCAATGGTTGCCACCTTACTATGGCCTTTATTGGTCAAACTGTTCTTGACTTTGAGACCAATTAACCAAATTTACAATGATATTATACATAATTCAAGGCTCTTCTTTTTCCAGTTGGAACAAATAGCTTTTAGCTCCGGCAGTGGCAGTGGCAGCGGCAGCCGCAGCCGGCTGGAGCGTGCCCTCCGGTTGGTATCCGAAAGGCTCACTCAAATTAGAGAATCATCTTCTTCTTCTTCACAATCTCACGAGGAGAGCTTTCATACCCTCTCAATGCTTGCACTCTGAGGTTATTAGTTTCAATATATGTTTATGAGGGTGAGAAACTTTATCAATCATATGTTCAATTCATTTTTTATTTTAAATTGCTGAGTTTTCCTTTATTTCTTTTTTTTTTTTAGTACATGCGATGATAGTAGCATATTTTTATAAAAAGATGTGTGAGAGCTGTTAACTGATTAAGTGAGGTTAAGATATACAAATACCTTTTTGCTTGCCACCACTAAACCACATTGACTTTTCACTAGTTAAGAGTTTGATATTCGCGAGTTGTTACTTAAAAAGTTTGGCATTATAAAATAAGGATGGACAGCCAATTAAAAGTTGTAGAAAAAATCCGAGTTAAAAGTCTTGTAATAAAACTAGTTGTGACTGGCATTAGGGATTAAGAGAAATTAAGCAGAAGCTAGGGATTGATTCCTATCATTATAATTCCGAAAAAAGAAAAATCTTCGAAACTGATATTATTTAAAAAGAATGGGATCTCTCCTTCAGAGGAACAAAGAAATTTAAATTGTATCTTGTTAAATAGTTTTTGATTTTTCTAATCTTTTCTTTTTTGGTGGAATCGACCTAATTAATTGGATCTTAAGTTGAATTATTTGCACTCAAATTATTAAATAATAAATATAACAGGACGATTTTACTTTTTTTTTTAATTACAAACAGGAAAGAAAAGTAACAGAAAGCTACAAAACACTAAAAAAAAAACAAACAATTAGTTGGAGTCCCTTCCATAGGCAACTCCTATTTAAATGACACATCATTTCTTCAACAACTTCTTTCAGTGGCACGAGCAAACGGACCTCCTGCTCCGATGCAAAATCTTTTTCTTTTTCTTTTCAATGTTACTTTAATACACAAAATTAGGTTTTGACTAATTATCAAGCCAGACAAAAATCAGTATAGACAAGCGTTTATATTTAATAAAAACTAGTTCTAAAATATTTTTAATTAATTGATTCTTTAAGTTGTGTCACATGCATTTCAGTACTTCTAATTATATTTTGGCTCTAAAAAACTCTCATCCAACCAGTATTTATTTGCTTTTCTATTTTTCATTTTATGTTATTCATATGCATATTGTACATGTATATTTCGTGTGCACAAAGGCTAATACTTATTATAACAACAACTTCTTCTTTTTTTTTTTTTTTTTGAAAGATAATTTCATTAGCTAAACATTAGAGAAATATGGTGAGAAGAAATCGGGAACCTCTAGCTTCTATTCAAAACATAAAAATACAATACTGCTCCTACGAACGAAAGAGGCTTTCCATTTACAAGTTACTACTATTCAACATATGTAGTGTTGCTTGATGTCGGCAATTAAAGAACCGATGGAAAAAAAAAAAAAACTCTTAAAAAAAGTGCGTGAATGATAGGTAGACAATCCCCCTCATTTTGTTACTTGTGGAACCAAAACATCACATTCTATTCCTAAGAGCATCGTGGAACCAAATATAAAAAAAATTCTTTCCCATTCAATTCCACGCCATTTACTCACTTTTCTGGCTGATATATATATATATATATATATATGAGTTATTTGAATTTTGGGTACCGTTTATTTATTATAATTGAATTTTGAATACCAAAGTTTTTGATAATGGTACTTTGGTTACCATTTCACAAATTTTCGTGAATCAAGATTGTTTAATTGTTAATTTATTTTTTTGAGACCAAAGTACCCCTATTCAACAATAGAAGTTACTATGGTTCAATATATTCTAATTAGGACAACACCGTACAGAAAAAAGGAAAAAAAAAGATAAAGAATTAGGACAACACCACCATTATTTATCAGCTTAAACAGAGTTCAATATATTCCCTAAATTTGCATTTTTAACCTAAAACAAATTTTTTTTTTTCCCTTCATCTTAGAACTTCCCATCTCAAGAATTGCCCAGTTTTCTCCTCAATTCCAAATGTCTTCTGATATATCTCTTCATTGTCCAAAACCCTAAAAATGGTGTACCAAATTGGGTGCCCCTCTCGATCAACACTGCTCATGTAAGTAGCAGAGGTCAAATTGGTCCCCAAAATCCTCATAAAATCGATCTTCGTCTCCTTCCTCCAATGAAGGGTACTTCCTTTTCGAGCATCTCAAATACCTCATTCTCTTTAAACTCCCTATCCCTCAAGAACTTTAAGAGCTTCGCATTGGTACCCTTAGAGCTTTTGCTGGGCAAATGGGGTGCTCCCCAAAGAGAGTCATCTTCGTCAACTTCAACACAAAATTGGATACTTTCGCTTCAATCTTTTGGTGGGGGTAGTTCCTCAGTTTTTTATTCTTCCTTCACTTCACCTCCAATTGGGGATTTTGGAGCTTTTTCCTTTGGATGATTCTTCTTCTTTCTTGAAAAGATTATTGCCCATAATGGCTTCTTCGAGCTTTGATTTCAACTCACTCAAAGCTTTCTTCTCGTGATCTTTTAGATCTGAGGACAATTTCATTAGATAATGTTTAATTATACTGATTTAATAGTCCACTAACGTTTACTTTTAAAATAGTGCAAAATGGTACTCAAAGTACCATTATTAGAAACTTTGGTACTCAAAATTTAATTACAATAAATAAATAGTACTTAAAACCCAATAAATTTAATATTAGCATAGAATCACAATAAATTTAATTTAGCATAGAATCAGATGCCCTTCTTCTTATTCTCGCCCTTTATGGCGATTTTCCCAATTCTTCGCTCTTAGATGTCATGATTAACGAGTGTAGGCTCTTAGTAGCGAGCATTAGTAACATTTTTTTCGATTTATATCAAGTTGCTCACTGTATTACACAAGCATTTGCTTCTTTGCCTGAATCGGGATTTTGGAAACATGTTTCCCCCTTTTATCTCAGACCTGCTTGATGTTGATCTGATTTAATAATATTGTTTGTTCGTTTGTCAAAAAAAAGAAAGTAAAGTAGATGACAGATGGAGATAAGTACGTGTCACATGGGGCAGATCTAGGCTTAGCTAAGATTTTAGAGCATTAAGGAGAATGCCATGAATATGTGAAAGACGCATGCATGCATGTTCTCCCTACATCGAGACCATCTTATATATGTATTTTAGAGAATTGCTCTGAATTGTGGATTAGATTTAACCTATATATTGCCCTTCGTTGAAGATGGAATAGCCATATCCCACATTCAAAATGTAATGTAAAATTACTTGATTTATAGCATTTTCAATAGTTTTCTAAATTTTTATGCTGTGTAAAACTTACATAATTTGTGAATTTTTTTTATCTCTAACAGTTTTTTAAAATTAAAGTTTGTGTAAAATACATTACAATTTTAAAATTACCCAATTTTATTTCTCTTCATTTTTTTTATAAAATTTGAAAAAGCAATAACTTCAAATGTAAAATATATATTAAAAAAAAAACTATATAATTGAAATCATCAATACCTATGAATTAGATACATTATGACTATAGGATTATTTGTAAAAATTTCAAGAAAAATTTAATAAAAAATTGCTTAAATTGATATTTAACACGTGTTGAAATTTTATTTGTTATTTTAAAATTTACACAAGACTTTACAAAAATATATTTGGAGCTTTAGTCAATTTTTGCACTAATATTATAAATGTTTTACACTCTTATACGCGAGTTCAATAATTTCGAGTAACAACTTGAGTAAGATTTTGGATGAGAAGTTGAGTTATTATAAATATCTTCTCTTGTTCCAACTGCTATATTATTTAATATTAACGTTCAACATATATATGATAATTATGCATACATTATTTTAAAATGTTGATTACTTTAAGAGTCCTGCTATGCGTACAACAAGGGCTCTAGAAGGAGCTCCCGAAATCTCTGTGGATGCTGACTAAATAACAAACTTATTTTCTTTCTCTTATTTTTATTTTCTATTATTAACAATTTATGCGCTCAAGCAAATTCAATTATACACGTACGCTAACTCTGCGTATTCGATCTTAGCAAACCCTAGAAGAAATTACACACACAACACCAAAAGCGAACAGCACTGGCGTACTCTAAAGCATTGAGTTCTTATCAAATACTGCTCTTCTTCCTTTTGTGTTTATGTAACATACATGCATAAAGTATGTTTACACCTCTGTAGATTTTTGAATATTTTTGCCATGAAACTTTGTATATATATATAACTTTGATATTTATATAAGTTAAAGTTAAGTATATAAGTTAAGAACTTAAGATCAATGAACAAAGATTATTCTTCTCTTGTATGCTGTTGCCATGAATATTTTTTGGATTACTTCTGCCATGAAACCTAAGTATGCATATTAGTGAATTTTATAAATAGGTGGAGGAATTGATGGTGCTAAATGGGGTAGTTATTTACTTTTGATTTTAAAAATTTGTTATTTTAGTACTCCATTTGTCCTGAATTTAGATTTGAAGTTTGAATTGTACAAATTTTTAGAGATACAAGAATTTCAACATAATATATGGCCGAAAACAAAAACTTGGTTGCTACCATGAAAGAAGATTGACTCTTCATTATATTTGGGAAATCTCAAAAGGAACACAATGAACTCTTAATGTGAAACAAATTAAGTGCTATTAAATTACTTTATAAATATTTAAGCATTTTACAAACCTTTGATACAAAAGGGAGATTTAGATATTCAGCACAAATGTTACCGCTATTTTTGAAATTTTTAGGTTTATTACTTTTGGGTTCTCAAAGAAAAATGGATGAAAACAATGGGTTTATATGGGGAAAATAATGAACAAAATAACATGAACTTGAATAAAGTAAAGTAGTAGACATAATTTTTTTAAAATGGTGAATTAGAATGTTAATTTTGTTTGTAGTTTAACCACTTAATACACCTGAATAAGGTAATTTTTTTATATTTTGTTTGCGTGTCACTTTCTTTTTTCTTTTTGATTTCTTTTAGGATTCTTACTTTCAAGACACCCGAGATTTCAGATATTCAAATGCATTTCAAGGATACAAACGTATGAATATTGTAAAGTGGTGTATATACATTTGTTAGAATGGAAGAATGGAATATAATTGTTTTTTATTTGAACTTTATATGTTATGCAGTTGAACATTTATGGTATTTCATTGATTTTCTTTTTTTAAGGATTCTCATACTCAAGGCACCTATAATTTTGGACAATCAAATGTTTTTCAAGGATACCGACAACCGAATATGGTAAAGTGGTGCAAATATATATGATTGTTGGGCTGGTGTATTGAAATGTTACCTTTATGTAAATCGAACTCTATATTGTTATCCACTTGATCTAGTTTTTATTTGTTTTTTAAATTTACCTATAGGATTCTTAAACTCAAGGTAGCTGTGATTTTGGGCCCTTAAATGCTTTTCGAGGATTTGTGCAGTCAAAAATGGTAAAGTGGTCCACATACACTTGTTATAATGCTAAAATAAAGTGCTACGTGTATTTATATTGAAATTATATATGCTTGTTAATTTTTTTATCCATGTTTCTTTAAATTTTTAGGATTCTTAGACTAGCAACAACCATAGCTTTGGACATCCACATAAGTTTCAAGGATTCGGGGCAATGCTAGAACAACTTGATGTGGGCAATGCAAATCAACCTGTCTTTTACACTAAGTACAATGGAATGCTCGGAGAGAATGTTAACATACCACTTAATAATACAAGCTTATCTAATCATGCCCAAAGTTGAAGAATTGTAATTTTTAAATACAAAATATGAAGACCACGTAAACTTTTATGTTATTAAACAGAGTGTTTGAATTATTTCTTTTATCTATTGGATATGGCATACTTATTTGGCTTTTAAATTTTCATTAATTTTTAAATGTAGTGTAATATTTTGTTTTTAAACCAATTGATCAAATGTAATGCAAGAGTTTACTGAGGAAACATTTTCATTTTCACAATTCAAAATAGTGTATTACTGTTATGTGTGTGTTATTGATATAGTGTACTCTCTTTGTGCTACTGTAGTGTATTATATGTGCTGCTGCTATAGTGAATATAATGAAAGGCAAGATTTAGTATGAAAATGGAAAAGATAGGAGAGGATCAATAAAATAAAATAAAAATCAGCTTGCATCATCAGTTGCACCATCCATAATCCATAAAAAAAAATTTAAAAAATGGAGAGAACATGAAAGGATCATTTTGCTTAACTAAAAATCCCCACAATCCACTGCAAATTCTCCTATGTTTCTATGTTCAACACACAAATGCATCAATTTACAATTTACCAAAACACCATAAAAATATTATATAACCTTTCAAGCCAAACCAACACAAATATTATACAAAATTCGCAAGTATATATTTGGTTTTGTCTAGTTCTGGTTTTTAATACAATAAGGGAAAAAAGAAAAGGGAGGATCAGATGGCCTTGCGGCAATTATATAATCCCCACAATGTTTGCTAATGCCAAAGCTAATAACAATTGTATCAAGTAAGTGTTAAAAATCACCACCAAGAAAATAAAGAACAACTTGCATCATAAATTGTAAAATACCTAAATTTACATTTTTATTGATATGAAAAAAACAGAGTTAAAATTACATTTGAATTGATCAAATTAAAGAAGTAGCAATTACATTGATACTGATCCAATACAAATAAATTGCTAAAACAACATCACCTACATAGCCAAAACACATTGAACTAATTTACTTTTAACTTCTCCGATGTACTTTTAAGTTCTCTGATTTACTTTTATTTAACTTGAACTGCCATAAGATCAACCGATACTTTAGTTTCCTTCCTCTACTTTTTTTTTCTAATGTTTGTAAGGACATGGACCGCAAAAAACATAAAAACTGAATATATACACCAAAATTATGCATCAGGCAATATTGCAATTTGTATATCATGACATTGTTAAAGAATCCACGACAATCTAGTTTGTGTACGATAAATAATATAAGTAAATAAACGGGGAAATAGATGCACAGATAATGGTTGAACATCAAAATAAACATAAAGTACTTGTTTGGTTTGAGTTCTTTTTGTTCCTAAAATTCAAAATCATAATTTCACATGAAAAGTTTAATCCTCATCAACCCAGAGCTTAATCTCTTAACATGAACTCTTATTGTGAAATTACCAATTTAAGATTATAAGAACGAACCAAAAAACTCAAACCAAACGAGCACCAAAATTAGCTCACAATTATTTTATTTGGTGTGGTAATCAAAGGAAAACATTCCATCACACTACTTTCAAGAGCTTAAATGAAAAAAATGAAAAGTGCAATTACAATGGTTTACTTAATTTATCCATTAAATAAGATCGAAAATAGGAAAAAATTATCGTTCCAAATTAACCTAACTAAATTAGGCATATAACCGACACCAATTCATTTATGAGCGAAAATCAATAACTAAATCAATTTTTAAGCGAAACACAACTGCCACCGTCTCATTTCCCCATCAAAATTACGGTCAGAGCCCAGCTAATTCGCACCAAAACCACTGTACATGGGTTGAAGAAAATGAGGGTTTATACATATAGGCTTTTTATTCTCCCCATCATAATTTCAACGCCGGCTACATATACGGCAAAAAATGAATATGTGGCCTGTCGAATGTAGGGTTTTAAATGGGTTATTTTTCTTTATGCAGATAAATTAAACAACTGAAAAAAAATAAGAAAGAGAAAGTCTAGTCAACCTTTCCACGTAAGCTTCGGGAGCATGTTGTGGTACAACTTATTGTACGCATAGAATTTTCGTTACTTTAAATGTTTTTTATGTTTTTTAACTAACTTCATGGTTCTGCTGCATCCAGAAAAGATAAGGAGAAAAATTTCATCCACACATTGTTAAAACTACTGAATCACCAAACCTCTTGAATATTAGGACATAATCATAAAGCATGAGTAACATATTCAAAATGTTCATGATAGCATCATAGCAAGGACATTAGGCGTCAATACTTAAGCCCCTATATACGAGAGAGGTCATTATCGGAGTCACATTAAGGGATGCATGCGAATAGAAAATAGAAAGGCGATGCTGGACTTGCAACCAAAAACGGAGCCAATAATTTCATCTAGATAGGGGCAAATTAATAAGACTCGAACCAACATTTTGAGAAGTGAAACTTATTCTTACTTTAGTATAATACTTCTTTATTCTATTTCTGAAAAATTAAAAATGATATACTAAAATTAATTATATATTTATCTATGTAGAAATATTTTTATTAACTCAATATTCAACCTATTATATAAATTTTATTTTTTTCCGAGCCAATATTGAATCAACCTCAATAACCAACAAACAAATATATTAATCTCAATATTAACTTATCAAATAACAATCTAATAAGTAAATCAACAATAATAAATAATAACCAACAAACAAATATATTAATAAAAAAATAAACCTCAATAACCAACAAACAACTATATATATTAATCAATATTATAAAGAAAAAAATATGTCAAAATTCAAGAAAACACATAAACCTTAATATTCAAAATAATAATAATATTAAAAAATTAACATAGGAAAGAAATCTGACCTAGAAGCAGAACTACAAAAGAAAAAGAAGGAGGAGGAGGAAAATGAGATATATAAGAAGAAGGAGAGAAAAACGAGCTGCTGGCTTGTTGAGTTGCTGCGGGAAAAAAGGAGCTGTCGAACTGGTGTTGGGAAAGAAAAAGAAGAAATGGTATTTTGCCTTGGAGACTCATAAACCCAATACAAAACCTTATTTACTAATTACGAAAACCTAACCTCAACTCCTACAGCTTGTCGCACAAACGCCCTTGATCGGCCAACATTCCAAATTATACACACCCCTCTGAATTTTCGTTCTCCTCAACAAAAACCCAAAAACTCAGGCAAAGTTTTCCAAAAATCCAGGAGGGTCCACGGCCCCCTGTTCCTTAGCTCGCTCCGCCCCTGCTTGCAGCTTCCAAATTTATTCCTTCCTATTGGATATGAAAGTTTGTCTCAAGTAATATTGGTCGAATTAGAGATGAGCAGATTTATTCCTTTGGGTAGAAATTTAACTCAAAATTACGAAGATTTATACTTAATCATTAGACAACATTTTAGCATGGATGGAGATTATTTTGGGAAGACTTCTTTTGATCGTCTTCTTATAGTTCGAGTAGCGCCTTATAATTATTTATCTTTAACGTCACCCCACCCCACCCCACCCCGCCCCCCGCTTTTTTCTTTGTATTGTTAGACCCCTGATTGATATAGTCTATGTTTTTTTGACATTTGTAAGCTCTTTAAAACATTATTTATTATTATTATAATGTTCAAATTATATTATTAATAATATTATATTCTTATTTTAAAAAAACTCTAAAACCCTACAGATGGTGCAGGGGCAAAGGAATATATATATATAGGGAGAGAGAGGGGCATCTGTTTTCTTTTAATTTTAAAATTTTAATATTTTAGAATTAATTTTTTTTATAAAATTAAAAAATGTCAATATATTAACTAGTTTGACTAGCTTAATTTTGAAAAAATATTAATAATACAAATTTTGCGTCCCTTTAAACTTTTATTATTTTTTAATGTTGTGATTGTCTCGTCTCGTCCAAGTTGCTAGATTCCGCCATGGAATGTCGGGGCGGGGAGCATTCTTGCCAATTTTTCTTACCCCTACAACGCTAACCTTTCTTTTATGGGAGTAATACAACCCTACTCCTCAAAAGGTCAAAAGTATTCTCTCTCTCGTATCGGCTCACCTTTCCATAATTATGCCAATCATCATCGTAAATGATTTTCTATCAAGACTGGTACTATTTGTGAAAATATCGATGCAATGTAAATTAACTTTAGTCTATATTTTTAATATTTTTCTCCAAACCAACTTCTTAACAAGCATTTAGGAGTGAGTAATCAATTTTTCATCTCCCTTTTGTCATAAGCGTAAAAAGACAATTGTTTACTCCCTTTATTTTTAATTAAAAGTTTATATAAGACATTCGATCATATTAAAGACGTATTAACTTTTTCATTATAGAAAAAATATTTTTTTTTATAAATTTTGGTTCATTAATAACCTTTTTAAAAAGAGAGCATACTCCAAATTTTAGATACTATATATACTACCTTACATAGGCAATACTTGTTTTATTCACATATATATAATTAACAATGATGGATAGATAATTTAGTGGTTAATTATGTGCTTATATTGCTTAAGGTTAAAGGTTCAATGAATACTATAAACATATTTTTTATGAAAGAACTTGTTACGACAAAATTCTTATAAAAAAAAATCACAGATTTATAATTAGAAAGCAAAAGTTTGATACTTGAAATTAGTTTTGGCTTATACATATTATAGATTTCAAAGAATTTGGGAGGCGTCAATTCGGACTAGAGAGATCTAGTGTGTCACCACTCACCAAGAGGAGTTTCGATAAGGTGTTTCTTTTCTCTTTTTTTTTTGTATAATTAGGGTAGCAATATTGTCATAATATTATTTTGGGAAGTTGTATCATATGCTTCTAAAATATGTTGTATATTATTTTGTTAATATATATAATTACTTTGACAATAATATTATTATATAATTAAAGGGAGACATTTAAATTGTATATTATTTTGTTAATATATATAATTACTTTGACAATAATACTATTATATAATTAAAGGGAGACATTTAAAAAGGAAAAGAAAAGAAAAGAAAAGAAAAGAAAGAAGCTGAGTAAAAGGAAAAAAGAGATTTGGATAATCCAAATGCGAGTGTGGGTATTTTTGTCACCATGTGGTCTTAATTGTCATCCCTTATAACGTTCGAAATATTTGTGGTATGTATAGTAAATAAGGATATATGGGACCCACAGAATGAACTACAATACAAAATGATATTAAAGACATGCTTGGACTATCACTGCATGCCTCAAATCTTAATAGCATACATCACCCACCACCACCACCACTATTCGATCACCAGGCCACCACCGCCCGTACGTTGGGCAGAGAAAAATATGACCGTTTCCATTTTCTTAATTGAAGATCTACATACATAGATGTGTATATACATACATTTATTATATAATAATAATATCTACATAACTTCTAAATCTTAATATAGCCACTTTTTCTCAATAATAATAATAATAATTTCACACTATGCCTCGGCCCAAAAGTAAATGATGGGTTAAAGTGAACTTTTTAGAATTAATATTTAAATAATATAAAACAAAATGATGGATGAACTGGAGTTTACGTTTAACTTATACAATAAACAAACAAATAAGTGATTAAGTACTCCAAATTTGCAATTAGCACTCTACAATATTATAAAGCGATAGTTACATATATGACTATTAATTGCATTCGTAGACTATATTAACGTATAAAAGTAACATGCCACTATGTAATCCTACATGTAAATATTTATACGTGTTTCGTTAGTTTAATTATAGTACGTACTAGTTTCTTATTTCAAATTAATTAATAATTTCAATCTTTTTTTCTAGAACACTTTAAATTAAAACTATACTTTTTGGTGAAAGGGGGGCGAGACATATAAACTGTAATCTCATTTAATTAGCAAAAATAAATTTAGGGTTTTTTTATTTTATTTTATTATTATTAGATAAAAGGTGTAAAAATTACCGCCGAAATTTAAAAAAGGGTTTAACATTTGTTCTTGTATAGTGTCACTGTGAGTCACCTAACTCAAATATATCATATAAAGCAGAGACCAGATGCTTGACTTTAAGCAAAAGCCGTCATCATATATATATATATATAGTATCTACCAGGCAAAACCCCAAAACATGAGCCATCCCGAGGAGAAAATAAAGGGAATACCTTTTTTCTTATTTTTGGTTCATTGAAATAATTAATGGCAGGGGAAGGGGAAGGGGAAGGGGAAGGGGAAAATTATCCACGAATTTGAACCCCGGCAATATATTGAAGATAAACTATTACACTCGTTTTAAGTAAGTGGATAAGTCTAGTTGATAATTAGTAAAGTATGTACTCACTTGCTTGAATTCAAAACAGTCTCCAAGTTCAAGCTTCTTCGAAGTGAAATAATTTTGTTATTATAATAATAAACTGAAAGAAACTTTATATCTTTTTATTTTTTTTTCTTTTTAAAAAAACGTACCATATCCACTCTCTAGTCATAGCATATGATATAAATTATAAAATAATTTGGTGGCAAGAAATATTAATATTTGACTCAACAAGTAGAACTACACGTGAAATTAAAGTCAGGTAGAACAAGTTTCGGTTTACTTCACTTAAATAAATTACCTCATTAATTATACATTAAAAAAAAGGAAAAAATAGTATTATGTCCCTATAATATGATTACTGTAAGATTTAAAATTATACAAATATCTTTGTGAAAATGTATGTTGTTATTTTCATATGTTTGATTTGTAACTATCTGTATTAGAATAAACAGTTTTCTATATCGTAAGTTTATTAATAAGGTAATTTCTCAAGCACTTTTGTGAATTTTAATTTAAATATTTGAAATATACATGCTTGTATACCACTTATATATATCGATGTATATTAGTTTTGATCATAAAGATATTTGATTTTTCTAGTTAAATTCATAAAATCGTGCTTATATCGATATTTTTATTTTTGAACATATTGACATATTCTTTTGCTGAACATATATTGTCAAAACATATATGTATAAAAACGATGCTATTATGGGTTGAAAACAGATAAATATATATTCTTAATTATAAACAAACATTGGGTTAAACACATGCAGGTTCATATGATGAGTTAGTTAGAAATATATTTAATTTGCAAACGAGATGACGTACTATGTGTTAAAAACATATATGTATATTTATAAAATAGACATTGGTTTCAACATAAGTATATATGCATATATATATATATATATATATATATATATTGTCAAAACATATGATACAACCATATATGGGTTGAAAACAAATACTTATATTTTTAAACAGACGTTGATTTTAATACATGTGCAGTACCGCATTACAATATCGGAATTACCAACAGATGGATGTCATTGATTTTTTTAGAAAACAGATATAGTGGTGGATTACAAACCCACCCAAAAGAAGCGATAATTAAACAACAATGTTATTTGAAATGACTAATATGTCAAAGCAATCTCGATATGACGACTCATTTGTATATTAAAAAAGCAAGTGATTCAAAAATTCAAATTTAATTTCTTAATTAAATTCATTGGATATCATAAATATTAATGATAACATCATATCATCATCGTCATAATAATAATAATAATAATTGCAATTGTAATAATAATAATAATAATAATAATAATAATAATAATAGTTGTAGTAGTAGTAGTAGTAGTAGTAGTATTAGTAGTAATAGTAATAGTAATAACTAATAACTAATGATAATGATGATGATGCCCACTAGAAATGATGATACACCCTAAAATAGAAAACATGCCTGTATTCTAAATAAATAATTGAAAATTAAAATATAAGTAAATTGACTACAAATTATTTGTTGGACTGAATTTAATGAATTATTCGTGTTTAAGTCGAGAAATTCAAAATTTTAAAACTATTATTTTTCATTTAGTTTTTTTGGTAGAAAACTAGAGAGAAATGAAAGATTATTGATTTCATTGATATATTGTGTGTATATTACAATGGGAAATGCTCTATATTTATACAAGTATAAGAAGGAAACATGAGTGCCTAAAAACATGGAAGAAAACATGGAGGAGACAAGGAGTGAAACATGGAGAAGAAAAGGGAAAAGGAGAATAAAGGAATAAAGGAAAAACTTTCTAATATTCTAACACTAATATTCTAACACCCCCCCTCAAACTCAAGGTGGCATATGGGATGTCATCTTGAGTTTGCAGAGCATGTCTTGAAAGATGAGTAATGCTGGGTAAGTATTATTTGGCAAGGGAGGTCCAGTTTTAATTGTTCGATATGGTTGTTAATTGTCTGGCACGATTGCCATCCGGGGCGAGGTCCGACACGTCATGGATGCCGTTTGGGATGAAATCTGACACGGCTGGATTTGATATGATTGACGTTCGGGGAGAGATTGCCATCCGGGGCAAGGTCCGACACGTAATGGATGCCGTTTGGGGTGAAATCTGACACGGCTGGATTTGATATGATTGACGTCCGGGGAGAGATCCGACATGGCTGAAGGCCGGCATGAATATATGTTTATTTCCCCCCTCAAACTCAAGGTGGTACGAAAAGACCAACTTGAGTTTGACAATAGATGATGGAAATATAAAGATTTTTTTTTTTTTATTATTGGTGTTAGACAGTGGGATTTGGTGAAGATTTGATGGTGATAAAGGTTTCGATGGTGAATGGCCGGTAGAGGAAAGGAGGAACAATGATGTTTTAGATGATAATAGTGGATGATGAACAGAAAAATCAGAAAAGTTCTGGGGTGGAAATGGAAAAATCAGAAAGTTCTGGGGTAGAAATAGAAAAATCAAAAAGTTCTGGGGTGGAAATGGAAATATCAGAAAGTTCTGGGGTGGAAATGAAAATATCAGAAAGTTCTGGGGTGGAAATAGAAATATCAGAAAGTTCTGGGGTGGAAATAAAAATCTAAAAGTTGTAGGGCCAAATTATAAATATCAAAAACTTCAGGGGTCAAAATGCAAATAATACAAACTATTCTTTTGGCGTTGGAATCGTCTTTTCAAGACGAAGAGGATGGGTATGGATTGATATGGATTGGATATAGTTTTTCTTAGGCTGGTTTGAGCAGTGGGATGGTTTTGTAGATGATTTAGTAATGGTGGATTAGCAGTGGGTTAGTTTGTGGGTTGATTGGAAAAGGAGGATGAGAAATGGAGAAGGAGAAGAAATGTTGTTATTGATTTAATTGATTTTGGATTGATTGTGGATAGGTGAGTCGGCGAGGAAGCGACGAGGCAGCGAGATGATTGTGTTATTGGCTATGGTCCGGCGGGCGACAAGATGTATCGCCCGCCAGCAACGGCGGAAAGTCGAGAGGATCTTACAGCTCTGATACCATGTAGAAAACTAGAGAGAAATGAAAGATTATTGATTTCATTGATATATTGTGTGTATATTACAATGGGAAATGCTCTATATTTATACAAGTATAAGAAGGAAACATGAGTGCCTAAAAACATGGAAGAAAACATGGAGGAGACAAGGAGTGAAACATGGAGAAGAAAAGGGAAAAGGAGAATAAAGGAATAAAGGAAAAACTTTCTAATATTCTAACACTAATATTCTAACATGATAAATATATATGTATTCCAAAAAAACTATTGATATATATATATATATATACATGTATATTAGACTAATAATATCGACTTATCTCTGTTTAAATACGATATGCTATTCAAAAAATCAAAAATAGTGCCTTACTATAATTCTTTCAAAAATTTAATAATGGAATGTTTTCAGCTAATTTCAAATCACTTGGCCAAAATATAATTTATGATTATAACACCGTAGTATTGGAATTATATTTTGAAAAATTATTGAGTATAATAATAGCTAATATAAATCAAATCACTAATACAATCAATCAAAAAAAAAAAGTTTATACTGAACTTCCTTTTAATATAAGAAACGTATAAAATATATATATTAATAATTTGAATGCCAGAAACAAATTTAATTACTATAACAACTGTTTTTGAATGCCTCAATACTATAGATGCCTCATTATTTGAATGCCTAAAATTAATCTAATCATAAACCATTCTGTAAAAAGTCAAAAGGGTACTTTAGTCATATAAAACATCATTTTGAAGCATGCATTCTCGTTTCACTAAAATTCCAGGATAATTAGTCAAAATAGGGATGAAATATTAATTTCGGACCTCATCATATATATACTTAATCTTTGGGGTGATTTAAACTTTGAGTGTTATTTGTTCCTGCATACAGACTTTGGGTGCCAAAATTTTGTATAATAGGTGTTTGGGCGCTATTTTGGACTGAATCCGTTAGTTAACGTGATTAATCATTATCTCCATTAATTTTTGACTTAATTTACCCATTTTACCCCTAGAAAAAGAAAAAATATATTGTTCTTCCTTAAGGATAAAATGATCAAAAAATTAACGGAGCTAATAGTTGACTACGTTTACTAACCAATTCGGTTTAAAATAGCACCCAAAAACCTATTATACAAAACTTTGACGCTCAAGATAATCTTTGAAAGTTCAAAAAATAGGAATGTAATACTAGTTTTCTAACCAAGCCTCTTGATCCAGTGATATAAGGCTGCCACTGAGATAACCTTGGGTCGACTTGGAGCTCCCAAGGTCGAACTCCGGCGTTGTCAAAATAATGCTTGGCCAGCAGTAGTCACAAACCACGAGCGGGGATTAGTCGAAGTGAACGAAAGTTGGCTCGAGCACTTGTGGGAAACAAAAAAAAAAGTACTAGTTTTCTATTAAAGGGAATCAGAGTATCTCAGTGTAATCTCTAAGTACGCACCAAAAATCTTCTACTTGCAAAAAATGACCGTTGCAATGTCCAAAACCATTTCCTTCTGGTTTTCCTCCGCGCCCACACAGATATATATGACTCTCTCTCTCTCTCTCTCTCTCTCTCTCTACTTGTACTACATTATATATTAATTAGTTTTACAGTAGTGTAGTTAATGGCTTCTTGGTGCATGGCCTCTTCTTCTTCCTTTGCTACCATCTTCTTCATTCTTTTACTCTCAGCATTATTAACACCTTCAGCTACTTCTTTTCGTCACCATTATACACTCACTACTACTTCCACATCAAATTCTTCTAACTCCACTACTACTAAGCACCACCACAAGTGGATTGGTCCCTCTGGCCACCTTCTTATCACTGTCGACCTCAATGGCACTGGGGACTTCCAGTCCGTTCAAGCCGCCGTCGACTCCGTCCCCTTCAACAACCGCAAGAATGTTGTCATTCAAATCAAAGCTGGCTGTTACATGTAAAACAATATTGCAATTATTTTTCCAAATTATAAGTTAATTTGACTTAATTTTGTTCTTTTGATATATATTTCCTTTTTCTAATGTTACAAAATTAAGAGTACCAATTTAATTAATTAGAAGTGAGCTGGGTTAATTGAATCTCAAACTAAAACTAGTATTGTTTTTTAAATTGATAGTCTAACTTCACTTTTCTTTTCTTTTCAATTTATTCAAGTTATTGTACCAAGCTGCTAGTTTTGCCCTAATTAAGCAAGACTTAGTTAGCTATCATCTTATTAAGTCAACAGTATATTTGTCAATATATTTGTTTCACCAATAATCATCCATGCAAGACTAAAAAAATAAATAAATTTGTGATACACACATATATATATATATATATATATATATATATATATATATATGTTAAAGAAATGAAATGAAATGGGGGTGATATATATATATGGATGGCTTGTGGGGGTGCAGAGAGAAGGTAGTGGTGCCTGCATTGAAGCCGTACATAACGTTTCAAGGAGAAGGGAGGGATCGGACGGTCATAGAATGGCACGACAGAGCTTGTGATCGGGGAGCCAACGGTCAGCAATTGCGTACTTATCAGACTGCCTCCGTCACTGTTTTTGCTTCTTATTTCTCTGCTAGAAACATCAGCTTCAAGGTCTCTCTCTCTCTCTCATTCTCTCCTTAATTAACATATACGAAACCGGTTTTCAAAATTGTACTAAAAGAAGAAAAGAAAAATTATACTAAAGTTGCCTCAGCTCCTTTAGAAGAATTTATCAACCAAGTTTTCAAAATGGATAGCAATATTAATGCTAACCCTATATATATACCAAATAAGTAGTAATTACATATACGTATGTGGATGTCGTGTATGTTTGTTTATATTACAGAATACAGCACCGGCACCAATGCCGGGGATGCAAGGATGGCAAGCGGCGGCCTTTCGGATATCTGGAGACAAGGCTTTGTTCTCTGGCTGCGGTTTCTACGGCGCGCAAGACACTCTTTGTGACGATGCTGGCCGGCATTACTTCAAGCAATGTTACATTGAAGGCTCTATAGACTTCATCTTTGGCAATGGACGTTCTATGTACAAAGTATATATCTATATCTATCTATATATATATATATGCTACCTACACCCCTGCACTCTTTCTTTAATTTCTTTTTGGGTACAACTTATACTTGTTTATATACAAAGAAAAACTTTTGAAATTAGAATTTTTAAACTAAAAATGAAGTTAAAGATTTTGTGTGACAATGTTTTTTGCAAAAAAATTAACGAATAATATTTTTTAGAAATAAGGATTTAAATATCATTTTTATTTTGAAATAAATGTTTGTTTATTGATTGTGTTTTAAAATAAGAGGTTTGACCGATTGCAAACTTAACTTTACAATAAAAAAAATTAATACGAATTTATGTTGCATGATGTGTTTATATTTTTAACAAGTATATTCTTATATTTCATTCTTAAAATTTTAAAAGAACGTCAAATAAATACAAATAAATAGTAATGTTTTAAAAAATAAGAAGTGCAAACTTAACTTTGCACAATTTCAAAAAAATATTATGTACATTTTAATAATAAATACGTTTTAAATATGTAATTTATTAAAATTATTCTAAACTACTCTCAATTAAATATTTATTTATAATAATATGTTAAAAAACTTACACTCTATAAAAAATGCAATTTGAAAATTTATTACAAAGTTAACTTTATATTTTTTTTTAGAATTTGATCAAATATAAGTCCTTAATTTATAAAAATAATATTCTTGATTCTTTTAGAGAATTTTTTTTCAAACAAACATTATGTTTTAATACTCTTCAAATTAAGTTAATAATTTAAATAATGTATTAAAAAGTAAAATATTTAACTTAAAAATTAATTAAATCAATATGTTTTCTTATTGGTTAAATTATTAATGAAGTGATGGATAAGTAACAAAAAAGCTGATGCCTTTTGTCTGCTGTGAGCGTCTGTAGTTGATAAAGCTAAGAGGCAGGTACATTTGTCTACAAGTGAAAACAGACCTGCTGTCCTGCTCCTGCCCTAAAAACACTTTGTCAGACTTTTGTGGTGTAAAATTCTACATTTCTACTCATAAAGTGATGGACCGCGAGTGCTGTTTATCCCCAAGGACCAAAAAAAAAAAAAAAAGAAAAAAAGAAAAGAGAAGGGGGTCATTTGCTCTGGCTTTGGTTATCTAAATTTTTCACTTAATTGGATTTTGGTACTCAAAAAGTTTTATATTAATGTGTTACCTCTTAGTTTGCGATATTCTTAATTTAAAAAAGAAAATATATATACATGCAATTAATTAAGATTAACTTAAGAAGGTGTGCAAATAAGTTTATTATTAATTAAAAAAAATGATGATTTTGATTGGTGCAGGAGTGTGAGCTACACTCGATAGCGACTAGGTTCGGTTCCATCGCGGCGCAAGATAGAAACTCGCTCAAGCAGAAGACGGGGTTCGCTTTCTTGCGTTGCAGGGTGACAGGTACGGGCCCACTGTATGTGGGCCGGGCCATGGGCCAGTACTCCAGGATTGTCTTCTCTTATACTTATTTCGATGACGTGGTGGCCCACGGTGGCTGGGATGATTGGGACCACACCAGCAACAAAAACAAGTAATTAATCCTTTTTTCTTAACGTCATAAACCAGCAAGTAATAATGAATAATAATGGGGGTGGTCTCTTGGTTTCGTTTAATCAAAGATTTGTAACATTCGGTTAAGCATCTTGTCTATTTTAAGCTTTCACATTTAGACTCTCACTCAACTAGCGGACTGATTAATAACTTACCAAATGAACTGCCAAGTCTTGTAGTCAAATAATCTAATACTAAAATATCATATTTTAGTATTAGATTATTTTTAAAAAATGAAACTATTCTATTCTAAAAATTTTGCTCTAGTCTAATTTTGAAAGCATAATATACTTTCGTATAATATTTTGTTGATTTCCTATATATATATATATATGTTTTGCAGGACAGTATTTTTTGGAGTATACAAGTGTTGGGGACCAGGAGCAGGAGCAGTGCGTGGGGTATCGTGGGCCCGAGAGCTGGATTACGACACGGCCCATCCTTTTCTTGCCAAGAGCTTCGTTAACGGAAGGCATTGGATTGCACCCTCTGACGCTTAGGACTAACCATTCAAAATTAAATTTATTTACCTACCTCCTTCCTATTCTATTTTTGCTTTTACAAGAAAATGTCTAAAAATTCTTTCATTCTTTTTAGCTCCCACTATACCCATTTGTATTATTGTTTACATTCATTTTATTATTTTGTTCAAATTCACCAAGGTAACAACTATTCACACATTTCTACCATGTATTTAGAGTTAATAAAAGAGTATCAATGATCATTCCTTTTGCGCATAATCATATGTCCGCGTCTATGTATATCTTATTTACTTCCAACAATTGCATTATTTAGATAAATTGGTTCGCTTTAAATGGACTCCAGAGATTTTTTCATTGCAACAAACCACCTTAGAGATATATTTACCTAGTGTCATTTCGATCCAAATTTGAATTCTCTCCCGCTAGCAATTTTTCCAAGAGTTAGAAGTGAAGGGCATTCACGAAAGTACAACAATTTAATTGTAACTTTCTAGTAGGAAGTTTTGGTTCCATATGTACGCAGACCACTACATTAATCAAAACTAACACCAATAAGAACATCTACTTCTGTTAACAAAAATAAAGGAGGCATTTGGATAGTATTAGGAACATTGACAGAAACTAAGTTTTAAAATAAGTTTTATTTCTCACAAATAATTAAAATGTTCAGATAATCTTCTTCCCCCTCACATTATAGAACAATTCTGTTGAGACTCGAGCATCTCTGGAGATCTGCAATAAAAGAGGATGACAAAATATTCAGCCGCATTGCTGCCATAAATATAACCACAAAGAACATATAAATTACATAGGTCTACTATGATCACCATGTTGGAGAACTATTGGATACAACTGTTGCAACAATGGCGTGGTACAACAAAATGCCGTCAGATTGGAATCAAAAAGTTTAGATCACTTCAATAGTGATTCTATAAATATCACGCCACGACATCATTACAACCTTCGTAATGAATATACTACCAGAAAGAAGTCTATATCCAACACGCCCAAACATGAAAAAATGCGTGATACCCTTTTCTTTTTTTATTTCACTTTCCAACATGCTCCAACACGTGGACCAACCGGTTTTTATTATACCACGTCCATATAAAATCATGATTAAAAAAGTTAGTACATTGCAAGAATTAAAAAGTAAAAAGACTTACAATTGGCCAAGAGTTGATATATCGAAGTCGGGAGCAAGCTCTTGCACAATATCACTAGGAGGTTGGCCGCACTCCTGCATCTTTTGCATGAGATCAACAATCTTGTTGAAATTACTAGGCTCGGATTCATAAGCTCGATTTAGATCTTTTATGAGTTCATACTGGCGGTAGTAACGGTCATATTCTTCTCCGCTTAGTTTAGATTTATGGTCTTCCAACCATTTTGGGTATCTTTCTCCAATCTCTTTCATGGGTTCGTGAAGTACTTCTTTAGACAAAAGCTGTTGCATCATTGTCTCCACAATAGAATCCATATCCTATGCAAAACATAATAACAAGTATAGTGATGCGCTTGTGTTCCAATAGAATCAAAAACAGCGGGGAATATTTATAATGCAAATATAATGGATAAGAAACAACGAATTGCTTTATGAACAGGTGAAAAACAGATCACAGAAAAGCCAACATCTTATTGACTTCTACTACTTTTAAAGGTGTTGAAGAGTATGATATACATTGTTAGCTCACTACTTAACAGCTTAAGCCTTTTTAGGAGAGATGGTTCCTAACATGGTATCAGAGAGATGGTTCTGCAAGGTCTCCGGAGGAGTATTGAAGAGTATGATATACATTGTTGGCCCACTACCTAAAAGCTTAAGCTTTTAGGAGAGATGGTAACAAAAGGATACAGTGATTTCAACATAACCAATGGTTGAGACAGCAACTTGTTTCGCATGACAAAATTTGGTACATTGACTATGTATAAAAATGGAAATTGGACTCTCGATTTGGGACATCTCAAAAGGGAATCGTGAACGCTTAATTTGGGACAGCTGGAGTATAATAGAACTATATAAGTAGGAAAGTACCATATACTAAACAATACAACGAACCAATACCATAATGGGTAGTCCAAAAAATTTATCACCTACATGTGGTACATTAACAAGAAAATTTCTTTTGTCTAATTCCTTTTTGTGGCATACGTTTGGGGTGGGGTGACTCGGTCTTGTTTCCCGATGCTAGAAGAGCTTACTTTGTAGTTTATGATACCCTGCCATGTTGTTTCAAGAACCTTCCACTTACATAATTTGGAGTGATGAGAGGAGTAGGTGTAGAGCAAAGGAGACTATGATCTACATACTAAATATTATTACCAAAGGAAATTGCATGATACAATCTTAAAATTTGAATATTCAACTAAAGATGCTCTAAATCATACTAATGAGCAGTTTGATTGGTATAATAAAATGTTTAACATTCAACTAAAGACGCTCTAAGTCATACCCAATGAGCAATTTGATTGGTATAAAACCAAGAGGGAATGGATCTTCATACAACAGGCACAGATCTGATGACAATGCTGTATAAGATCTTGTAGATCTCCTAGAACTTAACAAACTGTTTAAATTACAGATCAACTTATAAATGACAAACAAACAGGCCGGCAAACAATTTCACTTGGATACTTCTCTTGAAGATAGCATGCAAACTAGAAATCTTCATTCAATTTAAGTTGCATCATGCAAACAATTACTCCATGTTTGACTTTCACACGTTTTTCAAGATTTACTAATTTCAACATAATCAATGGTTAAGAATCTTGTTTATTATCATGAGATTTGATCCATTGATTATATCCCAAGAAGGAAACTGTAGACTCTCAATATGGGATGGAGGGACTATGTCACTAAGAAAACGCAATTAATGCATGATGATGTCACAATATCTTAGCACCTGCCACCGACACTACCTTCAAGATAAAAAATTTAGTTAAATTGAGTTGTACCACAAGGATTGCTAAGTTTCACAGAAATCTAATAGTTCTTCAGCAGATAATTTCAACACCCACTTTGTTGATATCCCCAAGATATCTAGTTATAAGACACCATCATGCGTCTCTTTCACAGTTATTTGTCAATTAATACTAATAATAATCCTCTTTTCGCACAAGAGATAACATAGCAATTAGGCCACCAGGTTAAAAACATTTTCCCAAATGGAATGCTGCACAACAATGAACTCTAAAATTGTAGCATTTTGAGTGAGTACTTCCACATATGCAGTAAAAATCTACAAGAGCATGAGTAAAAACTTCACCAAAGTTAACTAACAGATGAAGAAAGAGTAATCCACTCAAAGTTATGATTGATTCATTTACTTTTGGTGTTGTTGAGCTACTGACATTTCAACAACCCCCGTCTAAACTACCTTGACAGTCACACATTCCTATATGAGCTTGGGTAGCCCCTAGAACACTTGCAGAATTATAGTTTTACTTTAGATTTCCAAATTATACCAAGTTTGTCAGATCCATAATGTGTGCATGTAACCTTACCTGGTCCAACTTGGCAACTTTTTCAAATTACTCACACGCACTTGGTTCTAAATTAACTAAATTAAAATAAAGAAGCCCCTCCTTCTATTTTTCTTCAGGTCATAATCAACCACACTCCATATAGACAATGACAATATTATCAGCATCATCTTCTTAAAACCTTTATTTCAAAATAAGTCTGGTCTAAAAAATCTAAACCAAACACAATTAAGGGCCGAAAGAACTGAACTATGTCAAGCACAACATTTAGTACTCTCTCCATCTAAAATTAAGATTCCTAGTTCTTTCCTTTCTGGGATATCTCAAATTAAGAGTCCCATTTCCTTTTCAGGACATATGCAGTGTATCACATCTCCCCTTAGTAAATAAGTTATGTTATTCACCATTGATTAAGATGAAATTAGTGTTTTACAGAAACTGAAAAAGTTAAGAGCGTGACTCTTAATTGGTGACGGATGGAGTATCAATTAATCACTAGGAGGCCACACTATCAAACACCTTTCCCAAGCCCAAGATCTTGGTTTCAAACTTAAATCAAAATTCAATTTTATTCACCTGAATTTGAGTTCTTTTTTCACACACTTCTTGCTTTAGGATATTTCAAATGAATTGTTTGTTGATGCAGCATACGAAAAGTTTCAACCCACCAATTTGGCAAGGAGAGACTGGGATGTTAGAGTGATATACTAAAAGCCATAATTTTCTTGTTGGTTTGGATATGTTATAAACTTGGTTTTGCTATTTTAATGAGAATTTGTATGGGCAATGGTTGCATTATATTATTTATTTAAATATTGTGCATGTGTGTCTTTTATTCCATATAGTAGATGATTTGGTGTGTAGAGTATAGCTTACACACAGAAGATCTTATCATCGGTTCTTGTGGCATATAAGTTTAACGGTTCACAGTCATAGATGGAATTGGACACCCATCGGTAGGATTGTAGCACAAGTTTTAGTAGTTTATCTTAACTACAGGAAACGGTATAGTTTTAACTCGTTGTGCTAGTACACTTTGTGTGTATTGAATAGGACCACTTTGGGTTAATTGTTTTTATACTGACTATATAAAACAATTTAAAATCCCATGGTTATTATGATTACTTATACTCTTAATCTTGAAATAATTAATAAACATATATATGTAGTGTTTGTTGTTTTGACTCAATATGAGTGAGATTCATTTATGGATCAGTAATCTTCGTGAATTGGATGACGACACTATATGTATGATGAATATTAATTATTGATGGAATCCACGTCCCGGTATAGGGATTGATGATAGCCCCTTGAGAAGCTTATAAGTTTTGATCATGTCAAACCCTGCAGGTGGATTATGTTAATCCGACATGTCAAATAAGTTAAGTGGTAGGCTCAAGGATTAAGAAGTCATTTAAATATAATTGTCAATAATTTAATTTAAATGACGGTTATCTGTAATCTTAACGTGGGGAGAATAATAAGTATTTAATAATAAGGAGCTCGAAATATAATTTTGAGATAAGGACGGGAGTGCAATTATAATTCTTTAGTGGTGTGAATTATAATTTATGGAAGGAACTAATTCATAGTGGAATTAGGATTCCAACTTTCCATAGGAAGCCCAAACACTTATTTCTCCTTAAGGTCCCTATCGTAGCCTTATATATACGCCGACCTAGTCTCTTCTCAAGATAACAATAATTCTTATGAGTTAGGGTTTGTTCTATTGAGAGAGGAGAAAATCTTGGTGATACCGTAGCCCACACTTGGTGCAAGATTTGATGGCGGAAGGAATACGATAGAAGATCTTTAGGTTTTCGGCACAGCAGTCGTAAATTAATCGTAACTTTTGATCGCACCGTTGGATCGGGCTGATTTTTGGATATGACGTTCGGAACGCAAAGTTACTATCATCACACGTAAAATCAGGACGATCAGAGGTCGTTTCGATGGCGAAAACAATCGATTTTCGCAGCCCAGCAAGAATTAAAAAAATCTGACCAAATCGTAATATGATGCTTTCAAACCCTAGTCTCCTCATATGGATCCTCTACATGATCCACAAAGGTGAAATCCCTTTATTCTTATAGGGTTTTAGCAAAAGTTTTTTGTTCAATCTATACGCAATATCAAACGATCCTGTATTTATGTCTGCATCAATGGACAGATAAGTTCTCCATGAAGAAGACTAGAAGAGTAAATATATGAGTTAAGAGTAGCAAGTGCTTGCAAGAGAGCTGCATATCCTGCTTGAGGATAGTATATGCCTAGATGGTAATTTTTACATGAATTTTTCATACGTAACTTAGCCAACAAAAAACCCCAACAGGACCATTTGCACAACCCTAGCCATCAAAGACCAGAGTAGAACTCCAAGCCAACAATAAGTCAACCCTTGCAAGAAAAATTGAAGTTCTCTGGAAGATATCTCCACACCCAACCTTAAAAGTACTTGCATCCCTTTCCAACCACACCTTCCAAACAAATGCCTAACTATCCAAGACAACTAACTTTCTTTTTAATACCAACAGATCCAAGACAAACTATTGCAGCTTCCCTCCAAGAGCTAGAAAGAATTCCCACCCACCTCAAACTCCCCATAATTCTAAACCATTAATAGGTAAATCGGCAATGAAAGAAGGGAATTGTTAAGATTTGTATATATTTTATTTATAGAATGTGTATGTTTAGGAGATAATTAGGAAATATCCTAATTTTTTAGGGTCCCTCTCTTGTATATATAGATGTACTCCTTTTCTCAAAAATTAGTAACAATTCTTCTCACAATCTCTTGTATTCTCACAAGAATGATCCACATTTTATACACCATATTTACGAAAAATGCACCAAAAGGGGACAATCATAAATGGGGATTCTTCTTCAGTATCATATCACAAGTACCAACTCTCCACTTTGCAATCAAATAAGCAAACACCTGACCTGAACTTTAGAGTGAAAGCCTAATTTCCATCATCATGTAATTTCCAAATGAGGTGCTAAAGAAGATTGAACTAAATGGCTAAGAATCATTGACAAGAATTACCATCCTGTATTCTTTTGTTGTGGATTTATGGATTAACCGAGACACCATCAATAAGGCCACGATAGAGACACAATTTCATCAAGTGTTATTTCATACAGTTTCTACAAACGGAAAGGTTCCATGAAAACTATTGTGAGCACTAGCAACCAAGAAAAGATTTGCACTATTCATCTTGTAATATCTATCTATTTGTATTCTGAATTATTTTCAGTATGTAGTTCTTTTAGAGTGGTTGGGCTTTCTTCTCTTCTTTCTCCCTTCCTTCTCGTATATATGCAATATGCATGAGGATTGCACTCCATTCGCACCTTTACAGAGCTACTTAATATATAATGATGAAAAGAGTATAACCTAATATATTATTCATAAGTAAGTCCCAAAGGATGTTTGTATGCCTGATGATGTCTCAAAGGATGTTTGTATGCCAGACGACTCACGAGTTGCAAGTTACCTCACACCCTTAACAAGTTCAGTGCAAGGACCAGTAACTAAGTTCCTTGAATTGCTGCCACAATAATTTTATACGTTAATGTAGTGATATAGGCTAACAGCAACGTACTTTTCTCAACATAATTCACCATAAGATTTTGCAATGCAGCTTTCACAGGAGCACATTAATTGCATCCCAACATTAAAGACTTGTTCTAATGCTGCAGACTGCAGAGACTTAACCCCAATTGAGAAATGGCATCAAACAAATACCATTGACCCAAAAGCATCACTACCAAATTTCAACCATAACTCCCAGTCCAAAATTACACAAACTATGAAAACACAATCAAGTGAACAAAGAATATTTTTGGAAGCATCCACTTATCTTGCTCCTTATCACCTTTAAACTTTTTAACATTAATCAATAAAAGGTAATTTGGACTAAAATACCCAAACCAACTCCCAGACCTACTCAACATTTCCCACTTCTCTCTCAGATCTCCCTTTCTTTGCTCTCTCTACAATAATGCGGTCTATCTTGCAGAATCTTTACATCCACCAAAAAATTGGATCACATTTATTTCTCCCAATCTCAAATTTTGTTCATATTGTTCTTCAAGCGAATAGCTGAAAGCCTGAAACTCCACATCTCCAAGTCTACATCTACAATCTAAACCAAAGTACAACCAATCAAACTCAATAAGTGCAATGAGATAAAGGAATGACCTCTTATTGCTATCCTGCACAACACTCTGAAACTCATATCAGACAGCAAGATGCATAACAATATCTAGCTTCCCCTGGTAATACCAATACCTACACGGTTACACCAAGAGATCAACCTCTTCACCCTAGTTCTTGAAAAAAAATTATGGTCGGAGCTGTGTCCATAAGCTGCCAAGTTCAATACTTCAAATAAAATCATCAAGGTAAATACTTTGGCTGATGATTTTATTAGTTTGTTTGTCAAAGGAATAGTTTTAGACTTTTAGCATCAAAACCAGATATTAGCTTTCGCAGTCCTATATATCACTAAACTCACCCCTATGTCCCCACCTAAACTTGAAGCATTTGATATTAAAAATTCCTCAAAATAAATCACAGATTATAAATGAACAAAACACGAAACCCTATTTAAAAAATGGAGGAACATAGAAATACCTGAGAACCAGCAAGCTCCTCAAACTGCTTAACCCAATCCTCCATCATTGCATCATTCCCCAAACCTTCCCCAACAGGTGCTGAACCTGTGACCGCCTCCAATCCCTTGACAGCCTCCCTGGTTTGCTCTCTGAGCTTATCAAGTGCCTCAGAGACATGTGATTCCTTTGCAACCTTTTGCTTACCTTTCTTCTTACTTTTTAAATCAGGCAAACCCATCCCTAGCCCTTGTACCCCTGCAGTCATTGAAGAACTCTCCGGCTTGCTTCCTCCACTTCTACAACCAGAGGTAATCGTTGTTTATACATACCGAAAATCAAATACAAAACACATATTTTCAGATGGTATCACTGCCCACTTTTCACACGAGTGGGCAGGGTTCAAACCCCGCCGAGGGGAGTTAATTAATTTAATCCCTTAAGGGATGAGACATATTTTCACACTAGTGGGTTGGGTTCAAATTTGGTTAAGAGTGTGACTCCCTGAATGTAATTCCCATACTAATTTCTTTCTTAATCTTCATTATGCACAATCCTAGGTTTGGGTAGTCAAAATTTGATTCAGGTGGTATATCTTCGGTTTAACACTTCTACCACGTGTCCACACCCTTGTAGTGATAATATTATGTTTGTGCGAATGGATGCTGTGACATTTGGACACCTAATTTAGAATTTGGGGTGCTAACGGAGAATTTAGCGTTCCTCGTTGATGTGTAATTTCAGCAATCTTTTAATAGGCGCAACTCCTTCATCTTTTACCCAAATGACTCCCTGTGCGCGCCATTAGTTAGATTATTATGTCCTACAAGTTCCGTGTTCGGCCTGAGTCAAGATTCCAGCATCTTGGGGGTCATTGCAGCAAATTCGGATTTGGGGCTGCTGCCCAAGACAGGCATATCGATACATCAAAATCCGTGATTGGGGAAGCTTCGCTGGCTGTGCCTCTTCTGCAGAAACGGGTTAGACCCATATTTGAGTGATTTAACCAGATTTTTAAACCATTAAACCCTTCTTTCTCCCCAATTTTAAGCCATACACACCCATCTTCACATCAGAGTTGTAAAGAGAGGATAGCATTAATAAACAGGTTTTTACTGAAATTTTAATTTTGTTCACATAATTACCTGTCGTCGGCGTACAACATCCGTGATTAACTGACCCCGGGAAAATTAATCTTTCAATGGGGTTTGGGGCATCACAAGGAATGAGTTAATCTACTAATCCCCAAGGTTGTGTTTGACTGGAAAAATAAGAGAATGGGACTCATATTTGGTGTTATGGCAAGATTGGATATGGGGTGGATTATTTATTGGCTCTAATTGCACCCGGAGAGGGATTAAATCCCACCTAGGGGGATTATTTTATTCTCTTTGAATAGAATTTAATAATCATATCCCAACTTCTTATCCAATGCGTTAAATGAATGGATAGTGAAATAAATATATTTACCCAATGAAAATTAACTCATATGGTACCATTACCCAACTTTTACAAAAGTGTGTAAGGTTCAAACTCGAGGACGGGGAAGGGCTACCCTAGTTGTGTAAGTTAAGTGAATTTTTTAGTAAAAATTATACAACAGTTCTTGACTAGGAGTTGAAAAACGAAAAGGCTTTAACAACAGTCGTGTAATCATAGGTGTGTGTAAGGTTTAGAGGGGGATTATGTTATTGACCTTTGAGAAGAAGCGAGATTGAGGTTCTGGAAATCATCCAAAGCGCCTGAAAGAGAGAATTGAAATTGAATTACAGATTAATGAAGGTGAGATGTAAAACTGAAATCGAATAATTATCAATATGAGAATTGGTGATGTTACTGTCGAGAAGTTGGTCTAAATCGTCGGAATTGTCCGCCATGATTACTGGGGAGCCTTCGAAGTCGGCCGTTTTTTTCTCTCTATCTCTCACTTCTCTCTCTCGATATCTTTCTGTCTGTCTAGGTGACGTAGGAATATGGGGAACATGGTTCAAAATATCGGTCGAAACCGATCCGCCATGCCGATACCGAATTAGAATAGGAGGTGTCGAATTGCTATTATGATTTGATATGATTAAAATTACGGTATTTTAAAATATTACTGATATTTTATCGAAATCACTCCGAGTTCTCAATATTTCACCGATATTTCGCCGATATTTCACTCTGTATTGAATAAAGTAACTAAAGTTGAAAAAAAAAAATTACTCCATATTGGACTTTAGAAACTTAAAGTGTAAATTGATATTTATTGAAAAAAAAATGTTAATTTGTTCCAAAATATTTTGTTAATCTTTGTCTAATTAAATTAGCAACTATTAAAAAAAATATTGATTTGTTCAATTGTTCTAAAGTAATTTATTAATCTTTGCTTAATTAAATTGACTTAATCATACAAAAGAGATCATAAGAAGGAAGAAAAGAAAGAAGAAAAAGAAACGGAAAATAAGTAAGAAAAAAAATAAAGCAACCTCAAAGACCTACCGTTTTCTCAAGTGACAACAACAATGACAACGGAGGGAATGATGACCATGATAATGCTAATAATGATGGTAGATGTGGGCTAGGTAGTGGTGCTATACGAGATACTAATAATGGTGGTAGAGGTGGTGCTTATAATCATGATACTGATAACCAACATGATGGTGGTATGTCATGGCGCGGAGATAATAATTATTATGCTACACAAGACACAGACTACGGATATCGACCTAGAATAAGTGAGCAACGTAGGCGTCTGGCAGATCTAACTAGTTTTCCTAGTTATGATGAGTATTCTAGTGGCTATGATCCTCATTTACAAAGCTATCGGCGCATTGATGATCAACTGCAGAGCTTAAACTTAGGCCAACACTATTACAGTGGACATGGATACAACTATGATTATGATAGTCGTAAACATAACATCTCCGGATGTGGAATATCTAGCTAGTTATGGTTTTGGCACTGGTTATGGAAGTTCTGCACAAGATTATACTAATAGTGGGGATCAAATAATAGTATTACTGCTCGTGGTGATTATTATAGAAGTGGTCGTGTAACGTATCATAATGAATCTTCAAGTAGCAGCGATTATCGGGATTTAATTACTATCATCACCATGGCCAACCAAAATTTCTTGATTATGGATTATCTAGTCATTTCTCTCATCCTTACCCCACAAGTGCCATTTCTCAACCTCATTTATATTCTTATTCCTCATCACTGGAGTCCTTGAGTAATGATGATAATTATAATTTATATCATTATTCTAGGCCTAATTGAACTTATATTTAAGATATTTGTACTTTAGAAGATTGTATTGTTATATATTTATTGAATTATGATGTAATATTTTATTAACAAGTGCGACAGATGATAGTATTTTGATGTATGATATGTAATTTATACTTGATAATGTTATTATGCTTATCTAATTGATCCATCTTATTAATCTCATACTTTAGAATTTTTCCATATTTTTTTGTAATTTTTTGGGCCTTTTAAATAATAAATTGGTCCATATCGCCAAAACCGAAACCGATACCGATATTCGAGTTGAAAATTGAGTGCCCGAGTTGACCTCCGAAACCGCGACTTTGAACCATGATGGGGATTGGGGAAGAAGAATTTGCTTGTTTCAATGTGCGAAGTTATCCGGCAGATTAACCGAAATGGGGATGGCAATTCGACGATATCTACGGCTGTGATCTAATTACTGAGTTTTGACTTTTCATTTGACCTGCAGAGTCAAATCTAAATTACCCTTCGTTGTTTTATATTTCTTTTTTTATAATTTTGTGAATGTACATTTTTTTTTTATTGGCGCAATAGTAATTTTGCTAAGGAGCGTTTGATTACCCTTATTTTTTATGAAAAATAGGATTTTTTTTTCATTTAAGTTGTTATTTTTGTAATATTTGATTGGCAAAATTTTTCAAGTAGTCAAATTCCATTTTTTTTTTATTATTCATGTACTTTTTCATATAAAACTTGAAAACATTTTCTTTTGGGGGGAGGGGGGGCTTGTTTTTATTTTCTAGGCAATTGGCATATTTTTCGAGACAAAGTTTTACTCACTTTCTACATTAAAAATGTCATAACTTAAAATAAAAATTTAATATTTAAAATCTACTAATCAAGCTCAATTAAAAAATATCCATCATGACTATAGAATTATGTAAAAAAAATATCAATAATTTTTTCTACATTAAAAATATCATAATACAACCAATATTTTTCGCGTAAAAAATTAAGGCAATCAAACACATTTAATTGACATTTTTCATGCAACTCAGTTCTAGGCAATTCAATTGCCTAGAACTTATTTTATTTTCATGCAAATTCCATACTTGCAATCAAACACACCTTAATACTAGTGAACATGTTTGGGCAAAAGACTCTAGAATGGAGTAATAATATAGGTTATTGGCTAGAAAAATAGATGGATCAAATATATTAAATAATTTTTGACAAAATTCAAACCATCATTTTTCAAACAAATGGATTAAGTTATTACAACTCATTTTAGAGTGATATTCGTCCCCGTTTAATAGAATGAAAGGTGAATTAGTCTCATATTAATTGAATAACTTATTGTCTCTTAAAAAATCAAGAAATTAAGCATGTGCAATTGTAATGCACAAAATTAAATACAGATAAAAAGGCCTACTAGTAGTTGTCCATTTTAAAACCTACATGTTCTTGTATTGACAAACCTTAGAACAACTCCAATTTTCTCCCTATATTTTCTATAATTTAAGAAAAGGGTCATATTTGATGAGAAGCTCTCCAATCTTCTTTCCACATTTTTTTATTTATTTTTAAGTGTTTAAAATCATTGAATGCTAATTATTTTTAAAAAATTGTAAATTTATGCTTATGTTTTATGATTCAACATGTTTGGGGACTCTATCATTCTCCACATATTTGAGGATAAGTTTGGAGATGCGTCAAATATAAGAGAAGATAGAGAAGAATTTGAGCAATATTTTAAATGATTTTTATCCAAATTTAAATTCAGTGATAAATTTAAGGAATGATTGAACTTGCACTTAGCATACGAAAAGGTAGAAATAAAACACCAAAATTTTCGAACCATTTAAAAGTAAAAATTTGCTTTATATATTAAAAATGATATTCTTAAATGAACTCACAATTTACTCTTTTCACCCTAGTGTGATAATACTCTCTCCTCACTTCAGTGCTTTTTAACAAAATCTTTCAACTCACACCAATGGTGGGATTGAGTGAGTTTACTTAAAACACAAAAATAAGGCTCTATTTGATAGCAAAATGGAAAATGAAAATAAAAACAACTAATTTGAGTGAAAAGATGGAAAATCAGTTGAAGCATATGGTGAGATACTCTCTATCTCATACTTATTTTTGTGAGTATATGTCCTCCATCCTCCTTTAATATTTTGAGGAAAAATTTTCTCCACCATCACCCAAAGAAAATTTTGTCATGGAAAAAAGCAAAAAGCAAGAGTTAATCTTACCATATCCCTCAACTTATTTTCCATCTTCTCTCCTAAATTAGTTATTTTTATTTTTATTTTTCATGATGCTATCAAACGGAGCTTAAATATAGGGACGTTAACTTTTGTCACTATTAAAACAAAAATACAACTTGCATCACTTATAATAAAAAAGAAATTGACAAATTCAATACATTTTGTCCATTTGACACAAAAATTAAATCCAAATTTATGTAAATGTTGCAACTAAACTATTAATCAACTATTTGCTACACTATTAAATTAGTGAAAACTATTGTCGCAACATATCAACGACAACGTTTTGTATTTTATGGAGGTAGACAAGATGGTCGGATGATTATCTTTCATAATTTTTTTTAATTAGCAGATTTTATATTCCTAGAAATGGGAAGCAATGTTGAAATTTTGAGTCTAGAATATCCATGGAATTCATCAACCTAACAACATTACTTGAATATTTTGAATTTCTAGGATTCCTAAAATTCCTAAAAAAGTTATAAAGGATATCTAGTAATATGTTTAACGAAGAATCCAATAGTTGTTTAAATTATAAAGTAATCCTTAATATTTATTCATTACACATGACTTTCATATAAACAGTTAAATTTATTTTAATAGTAAAGTATCGAGTTTTACCTTTGGGAGTTTGCCAAAAAAAAATACAATTAAGTTTAGAGTGAAAATGTTCCAACAAAACTTGTGGGCAAATTGACCGAATCAAATTTCAATGTGTTTAATTAAAGGAAAATATAGATACTAATCAAAGAAGAAATTTATGCTAATGTCAAGTTTGTTAAGAATTCTGGAAAAAAATTATGATATGAGTTTACAAATGGGGTAAGAAGAATGTTTTGGTGGGTGGATTCAATTTTTTTCATTTTTTAAGTATTTGTTTGGCTGTAACAAAATTAAATGGGGTGAGATAAAAGACTTAAAAAAAATGGTGGGGTGAGAAGAATGTTTTGGTGGATGGATTTAAGAGTTTGTGAAGGAAAAAGGCTTTACATGAATTTGGTCGGGTGAAAAAGAAAAAAAATAGATGGCAATTGTTTGTTAGGGATATAAATCGGGGTGAAAAGAAAATATTCTATGCTATTTTTTAAGTCGTTTGATTTGGGGTTTGATTTTTTGTAAAGGTGTAAAGAATAAAATTATGTGGATGTATTTAAGAACAACCATTAAAAAATAATGAAAATAAGAAATATATTTGCGACCTTTTATTGTTGCTTATAAGACTATTGGCGATTTTTTGTGATCCAAAATATTTTTATGAGTAAACTACCCTAATGGCTTTTGAACTATTGGGGTAGTGTCACTTTGGCCCATAAACTAAAAAACGCGCCACTTTGACCCTTAAACTATTAGCGAGTTTCATGTTGGCCCTTCCATCCATATTTTCTGTTTAACATTGACAGAATCCCATCACGTGTGTCGCACATGACCCATTTTAAGGGTAATATTGTCAAATTAAGGCATCTACATACATGAAAGACGAAAGAAGGTTTCTTTCATCATATTTCTTCCATGAAACAACCGAAGTACAGAGAGAGATAGGGAAAAGAATACTTTGAGGGTTTATGATAACTGAAGTACAAAGAAAAAAGATGGAGTGGGCTTTGAGGGTTTATGACGATCCTATTACTGGAATTGAAGATATGTACTGTAAGTACAAAGAAAAAGTTGTGTTTTTTTGTTGGTTTCAGTTAATGTATATAATGTTAGGGTTTATGAAGATTCTATTTCATTTTATATGCTCTGTTTTTCAAAATTACATATTTTTTTCATTTCTCATTTTGATGCTCTGTTTTACACGTTTTTAAAGAGATGAAAGATGCGTTTTACATATTCTTGTATTATTTTTTGATGAGCAATTATTTTACATTTTCAGCAAAAGATTCATCTTTATTCACTATCATTATTCATCACAGTGGAAAGTTGGAAACACTACCACAATTGGTTTACAATGGTGGGTATATTGCATTTGCTGATAACTATGATCCAGATAAAATGTCAATTCATGATATATTGATGGCTAATGAATTAGGTGCACCACCTGTTTCATCTTATTGGTATAGACATCCTCAAAAAGATTTTAGTAATGGGTTGATTCAACTAATTAAAAATAGGGATATTTTGGAAATTATAAAATGGGTTCCAGCATATAGAGTGATAAACATGTATCTAGAATGTGGTAAAACAGAGGGTGTGATGGCTGATTGTGTTCCTCTAAATATTGTGTATCCTAATGAAGATGGTGGAGTTAATGAAGAGGGTGCAGTGAATGAAGATGAATCCGAATATGAGTCTGAGTCAGAGTCTGATTTAAGTAGTCCAGTAGGGTCTGATGTTATTATT